>OY728139.1:1104782809-1106032809 GCA_963277665.1 Viscum album
CTCTTAATGTAGTTTGACTATATTATTGGCTATAAGTATGTCATCGACATTCAAAATATTAAATTGATCCCACCATTTTTTAAACAAATTTCACCTATCAAAATAATTATCATCAAATCCAATTTAATATCCAAGGATGGTTTACAATCCTAAAAATATGGTCATTTGATATTTTAAATAAAGTATGCAGTGAGGGTGTCATAAATAATCCTAAAAATAATCTTTAAATAAGAATAAATATTTATAAAGTCAAGATAATTTACTCAAAATGATCAAAAAATGTTCATATTTTAGGAAAAATTTATATATTTTTTATTGTCCATAAAGGTTCTGAATCCTAAATTTACAATTTTATGTATGAATTTTTTCCAACCCTAAAATTTAATAATTATATAGTTTATGAAATTTTTTATAAATTATATAAAACATATACATCATCACCCTAATAATAATTATATAATGTCATAAAAATTAAATTACAGTATTATGTTGAATTATCATTATGCTATAATACATCAAATATTGATGGTTATTTGATTTTGATATAAATTTTAATTCATAAAAAATCATAACAATATTGGTACATGTAAAAAAAATATTTCTACGTTGTATAAATGTCATGTTCAATAAAATCTAATACAGATTATTTATTTTACATTGACATAAAATGGAAACCATAAATATACACAATAATAATATTTAGTGTCCCAAAACAATAATAAAAAAATTGTAATAATAATTTTTAAAAAAATTATGTTGCAAAAATATCAATTATAATAGAGTATTAGATGAAAATTGAAATATTTTTCAAAATAAAAACACACAATATTAATATGAAAACAACACTAACAAAAATATATCGATAGAATATACTAATTATAGACATGATATAATCATAGAAAAATATTATCATATGAAAACAATTTCATAACCATACTAACCATTGGTTATATAAAAATTATAATAAACTTTATTAAAAAATAACCAAATATGATTAATTAAATCATATACACCTTAAATTATTTTATTATTCAAAATTTTGTATATTTATTTCCAGGATAAGTGAGTTCATAATTAAAAAAAATTATTGAAATTTTTTTTTAAAAAAATATGTATAATTATACCATATATTTTAGAAATAGTAATTAAAAATATTTTTTATTACAGACAAGTATTTTATCAAACAAATTTCCAGTATAAAGATTCTTTTTTGAAATCTGAAATTCTGATATCAAAAAATATTATGATGGATTTTATTGAAAATAAATTCAAAAATTTTAGAAAATGTTTTAAAATCCATGAACATTAATATATATACATATATTTATGTATTTATTTATTTAAATTTCTACAATTAAAAACCAAAATGATTTGAGAGTTTTCATAAAAATGGGAGCCAATTTATGGAAACTATATAAAAATGGATTATACATTTTCATGAACAAATAACGGATAATTTTTTATAATCATTATTCTGTGATAAATCATAATTGTGTATAAAATATGTTTACATTCAAAAAATAATTATTACAATACATATAATTTATTTTCCAAAAAATATAAATCATGACTTTTATAAAATAACCAATATAAAAAATTTATTTATTTATTTATTTATTTTTCGTACATGAAATGTGATACTTGATATCATAGTTTTGAATTTTTGTAAAATAGTTCATGTGTTGTAAAATTCAGTTGTATCAGGAAATATATAAGAAACATATTTTTCATCATCCAAACATGATGAATAAAAAAATTAATGTTTATATGATTCCTCCCTATATATGATATCAATTATTAGAAAAATTGTAATAGGAATTTAACATAATTAGTCAATGTTTAACAAAATGTGTTTATTATATGACAAACAATAAAAATTTGTTCCAAAAACAACATTATTCAATGTCTATATATCGATTGTGTCAAATAGAAGACGTTACCTTCATTCAAAGGTGTATTGATGAAGACATAGTGAAAACACAAGTGAAGGAATAATAATATCTTTCTTGTATGTTGTTAATGGTTATGTCAAATAGTATACATGGAACATATAGTAAATATAATAGTTTTAATATAGATTGTGAGATACGAATAATGACATTTCATTTACTATAATAGAGGATCCAATCAAAAATAAATCATTTAAAATGATAAAAATATTTAATATCCATAAATTTACCAAACAAATTAAGCATTTATAAATTAATTCATCAATGTGAATTAATGGAAACATCACATAATTTATGGGAAAAATTGGTTCCTTTAATTGATAATTAATATTCATGTAATAAAATTAAATAATTAGTGTAAATTTAAATATGATTTTTCTATATTTTCAAATTTAATGAATAATCTATAAGAATATTATGAAGAATCCAAAAATCTAATGAATACACTCTAATAAATTAAAAAAATAATCCAATAACAAAGGGATATGATCTTTCACATCAAAATTATAATTTGTTTAATAATAAAAATTTACTATATCTGAAGATTATATCACCAATGAATATGTACATCATTATATCCCACTATTTATGATGTACCAACATTATTTGAAGAGGATGTAAAATAGAATCCCTCTAGTGGTGATTCTCACACACTCGAAAATCTATGAACAACACTGTTTAAACTCCACTTGCTAGTATGGATGATCTACATATCTCACATTTTTCATCATGATCACAACACGATACTTCATGTTTTAATGATTTCCTCTAATATTTTCTCAATATTGAGAGTGATTAAGGATGTCGAAGATTTATCTTGTCCT
Source organism: Viscum album (assembly GCA_963277665.1). Lineage (NCBI taxonomy): Eukaryota > Viridiplantae > Streptophyta > Magnoliopsida > Santalales > Viscaceae > Viscum > Viscum album. The sequence continues at coordinate 1,104,785,583 of OY728139.1, forward strand.
TGAGAGGAATCCTAGAGATGTTCATTGGGGGGGAGAGTTATCTAGGGATATGACATGTTGGGAAAAAGAAAAATGATCTCACTCAATTTAAAAAATAAATATAAAGAGAAAAAATTGAGCATGGGGATAATATTGATAATGTCACAAAGACGCTTAATAAAATATTTAACTCAACAAATTCCCCATGAAATAAATAGTAATAATAATAATAATAATATAATGGTACATGAAAACTAATGAAAATGAATTTCATTTTTATATCAATGATTTTAACATCTCACATCCCCCATTCTCAGTGTTTATCAAAACTTGAATGATAAATAATGTTATTAATTCAATATATAAATAAATATTCATGAGTTTCAAAATAAATATTTATTTAATATTTTCATAACATAATGTATAATTAACAAATAATAAATATTATTTATTACATTGTTAGTTAATAAAATGATAAATTATTATTATATTCTATAATATTAAGAGTAAATTTATTTATCATTCATGCCACACACATAAATTTTTCTAGTGAATATTTGTATCCTATAAATCCAATGTAAAAAAAATTCCATGGAGTGGAGAATAAAATTTATTCCAATTATGGAACACTAATAGAATATATTTTTCAGTTATGGATAAACTATTTGTGTGACCCAATTGACCTATTTCATTATGGCATTAGGTGGGCATGCCAGACGTTCAAGATTTGCATCTAACAATACATCATGAAACCCATAAATACATATGATAATGTTAAAATAAATTAAACACATATAAATTTTCACTGTATAATATAATCTATATTTCATGATATCTCAAATAAATAAGGTTTCATACAATGTTCATTAATCTATGTGGATGATATATATTTTTCTATCTTTATAAAATCATCCAATTAATCACTATGGAAAAGAAATTTTATTTTTATAGTAACACTCTAATCAATGGGATTATTATATAAAATTCCAAAAATGGAAGGTAAAAATCCTATATTGAACTATTAATTAAATCCATATCACTCATGACACACCCAATGTATCCCAATTTACTTCAATATAATATTATTACAATATTTTTAAATACATAAATTTATGTTTCACAAGATATGAATTAATAATAATCTAACGTATAAGGGTCATTATATACATTAACATATAGGAATATCCAACCACATATAAACATGGGGAATTTACAGTAGTGGGGCAATATTTAAAATTGCATGCCTTGGATATTACTATGTGTGAACTTCATGATATAGAGTTCTATTTACTTATGAGTATCAATAACCTGATAAAAAAATATACTTTGTGTCCCATTATAGAATGTTTTCATAACCGTAGGGTGTGTGTTTAAAAATATTATTATAATAATTTAATTTTCTCATCACATTGGGGAACTACAATGGATTTACAATGTAATAGATAATCTAATATATTATCACATTATTATTATTCATTATATGAATAATTATATGATAATAAATTTATTAATATTTAATACATTGAATATATAGGTAATATAATGTAAAAATTAGTGTTTATAGGTCACAAGCACAAATAGACTCCCACTAACACTAGATCCAATTATAAACTACATTTATTACAATATTTTCCACATGATACTAATGTTTATACTAAGATAAGCCTTTATATTTTTGTTCTACTGTAGTCTCTTTCATGGAAAATCTACTCACTATGACCTCACATGTTTGAGAATAGCCACTCAAGTGATGATACTTCTGAATAATGATATTTATCCACTGATGTGAACTTGTATTCATAGATATAGACACTACTTTATTATAATCTTAGTAATGTATGAGAATGTATTTAAATTTAGGAACCATATCAATCTCTTGGATGAATTTTCATATCTAGACTGATTATTTAGTTACATATGAAACTATGATATTCATAGACATGATTATAGGATCGGGGACCATTTGTTTCATTGAGATATTCCAGATCACAGCTCATCCATTATGGTAGAATACATACCCCTATTGTAAATTTAAATCATTATAATCTATTTTGAAACTTACATTTGTGTATCCCCAAATAATTATAACACCACCCCTCTATAAACCCAAAACATATCCTTTGTATTCCTTGGATAAAATAATTGAGTCTTTACTTCTATCATATGATGGTATCTTGGGAATTATTGGAATCTTCCTACCATACATATGTAACAGGAAACAATATTCCTAGTACATACCATGGCTTACAGGATAGACACCATCAAATGGCATGAATATAATTCTTAACATCCTATATCCCTCCTTTGGTGAAGGAGGACACATTTTCGTTGAGATATGTTTCTAATATCACTTTGTGAAAAATCCCATATTGAATTGTTCTATAGTACATATATTCAATATTTTACAATATGTGTACCATGGAATATTCCTAGAATCATCATAGATCTAACTAATGGATATTAATACCATGAATTTATATTTCTTATCATATGTCCTTTATAGAGAATATTTTTTTCAACCACATATTAATGAACTATAGGAAAAGGGTCTCATTTATAATTTTTAATATTCCATAATTATATACTATTTTAAAATCAATCGCACTCTCACTAAACACCTTGAAGACACAAGGATCATGGTAATTCTTAAAAAATCAAAATGCACTTATGGATTCATCAAACCAATTTTTCAATGATGTGGACATATTTTTTAAGTGATAAATAGATCTTTGTAATATTGATACATTATTAGAATGTATTATAACCACAAACCCTTGTGATTGTTCTATATAGTATCCTTAGAAAAGTTTCTTCTTAAGGATTAATATTAAGCCACTATTTTAAGAATCTCATAATCATGGTAGTCAACTTTATAATGTTTAATTGAGATGGATTTCAGTATAATAAATAGTGAAAAGGATTCCTCATATCCAATTATCTGATGTTTTTCATCCTTTTACAAATAGCCTTGATTTATAGGTACTAATTCTACATTTCCTTTCTAGTTTGTTCTTGAATACCCATTTGAAACAAATAGGAATTAAATCCACATGATTATCATCCAAATCAAACACATTATTCGAGATCATTTAATCCATTTTAAAATTCTTGGACTCTTTCCATTTAGTTACCTCTATAGAACACATTTCATCTTTTTTTGATGAATTTTCATTATAATCAATTAATAATGAGTCACCATCCATGGTGATTATAAAAACACAACTTTATGTTTCTCTATCCCATCTCATTATTATATATATAATTTCTATCTCAAGATTATCTTCTTCCAATGGGAATTCTGGAATTTTTTCATGAGCCAACTCTTATGTTTCAAATTCCTAGACTTCTTTTAAAGTCCAGCTTACTCAATATATGTCTCTTTTTTAGATTTTCCCATCTCATGAATGTTGGTACATGTATTGACCATTATTCATTTGTTATAGGGTCCACATAAATATTATAATTTATTTATTATATCCTATAAAGATACACTTAATGCCTCACGGTATAGGATAATTTCTATAGATAACCCTACTAAACACTTCACAACCCCACAATTGTATATACAAAAAAAATATTACATTCATACAAATTCTTATATATAATAATATATGATAATTTGTTTGGGAATTTTTTTAGTATGTACATGATTATCCATAATTTATATCATTAAAGGGATAATGGAAGACATGCATGACTAATCATAGATCTCACCATATCCAATAAGGTGTAGTTCTTCCTTTCACTATGACCATTCCAATGTTGTGTATAAGGATGAGTGAGTTTTTTTTATATCTCAAACTACCATAAATAATAAATGAATACTGGGATAATAGATTATCCATCATAATCATAGTAAAAAAATTTATCTTTATAACATGTCGGTTCTTAACATCATTCATGCATTCCACGATTTAATAAAATGAATTTAATTTATACTTAATTATGTTGAGATATATGAATCTAATACAGTTTTAATTAAAAGTTATAAAGTTTGAAAATAAACCCATTTCATTAACTGGAAAAGTTCAATAAACACATATATGATCCTATTTTAGATGATCACTTCCCCATTGTCTCTTTTCACTAAATATATATTATGTAATTTTTTATTTCAAACAAATGTGGAATATATTTTGTGGTTTTAGTTCAAAAAACTCTAAATACCCATCTTGATAAAAAAATTCAAACACTTATACATCAAATAAATATTTTGGTGTTGACACAATTGGGTGTGTGATGATACATGAAATATTGAATCATTATCTCATTTCAATGCATGTTTTTTATATTCCACAACATAAAGAACATTAATTTGATGCACAATATCATAAAAAATGATATATCTTCTATAGAAGTAACTTTAATTCCTGAACTTGAAAACAAAAACATTCATATAACTATAGGATACTGAAATATATTTTTTAGTAATGCTTTCCAAATAATAATAGTTCTTTAAAATCATGAAGTTTCTGATAGAAAATGTTATATATGTTGGATAATAATATATATATAAATTTATATGATATGGAACAATACAATATGGGGTGAATTGTATGTTTAAGAAAATAGTATTTAAACTCTTAAAAAGAACTTATCTTAAGAGGTCTTAAACTAATCCATTTCACAACCTATAAAGATGACGATATAATTCTTGGATCTGATGGATATAATATGATGTAATACCACAAGTAATGAAAAACAATTGTATTTTAATTGAATATAATAATCAGAGTAATACAAAACTAAATGATTCTACCATATAGCCTTTAGAATCACTTAATACAACTTGTAATGAATGAATCGTAATTGAAATAATTACAATAGAAAATAATATGAAGAGAAAGAAGAAACAAAATGATTCACTTTATATTACAAATAGAATTGGAAATGTAAAGGTATTACAATTCATTTATCCCAAAGAGTTAGGTATCCTTTCACCTAGGATAAAAGGTATGTCTTGCCACCACCTTGGTAATCCCTCGATATGATGATCGACACGACTATCTTCCTATCCCTAGAATCCATTGATTAAGAAAGTAATTGGTACCTATATCTTTCAAACACTTGAAATCCCTTGATACAATAATCGGTAGCACATCTTCATATCCCCATAAGACCTCAATCATTATCAAAATTATCTTATGTTGAAAGAAAAAACAAAGAAATTATTGAAATACTGAAACATGGAACAAGCCGTTCACTTCTTGTATCTTCAAGGAATTCACACGAAGCAAGATAGATGTCAAACTACCTATCACTAGAACATTATTGTAGAAAAATTTATTCTGTTTGGTTTGAATGTCCTCTTATTTATAGACCTCAGGTTACAATGTTCATATTTCCTCCAACGGTCATGTTTCTATGGAAAATTTAGATTGACTTGGACACCTTCAGTTACAATAGTCAAAACAAATAGAATAAAAGACATAGTTTTGATTAGTATATTACTAAATCAATGACATAATTTCAGTTAGAAAACAATAAGTACACAAGTATGAAACAATGAGTATGAAAAACATGTATATGATATTGGATTAAAATAAGAGTATAGTTAATTTCATGTGTATGATTAATAAAATTGTGACAATGATTTTCATGATTATGATTCATATATTTGTTACGATACAAAACATGGTAACAATGCTTAACAAGGATAAGATGAAAATCGTGTTTACAATTCATATCATAATTACGATGCATGATATATAATCTGGTTATGATTTATGATTACGATACAATACATAACCTGGTTATAATGCATGATTATGATACAATACATAACCTAGTTATGATGAATGATTAAGATACAATACTTAACCTTGTTACGGTTTGTGATTACAATACAATACATAACCTTGTTAAGAGACATGATTACGAGAACATCATATGTGGATATGATGAGAAAAAATGTATGTTATTACGATTGAGAAGAAACAGAATATGATTACAATGTAGAACAACAAAATTTTTGTTTACGATGGAAAATGAAGTCTATGATTATGATTCTATGTTGTTACGATATATGTGATTATGATATATGGGACTATGATATATCTGATTATGATGAGAATAAAAAATATAAAAAAATAAGTAATTTTTTATTTCTAAAACAAAAATATCAATGGGAAAGTCGAAAAATGTTTTGACTCAACATGATATTAGCCCTTAATATCCACTTTAGTGATTCAAGAAACACTAGAAACTAATTGCCTCACCTCAATAATGTATAAGTTACTAAATTTACATGGATCCCAAAATTGTATATAGTTGTGAATTCTGCATGTTGAATCAAACACTGAATTTTTTGAAATATAAATATTTCAATTGATAAAGAATTAACCAAAAGATTCTCCTTTTCTCTTTTAGATGGTGTGGTTCCTCTTCCACTGGCCCTTTTCATCACATTCAAAAATGACAGAATCATTATCCCTTTCTTATACATTGATACTCATAATCATGAAATGGTTGAATTAAGAATAATTAAACATGGTTTAATTTTGGGTTACATTCTTTAAGTTTTATAACTTATTATCATTGACTATAGAAGGATTCTCAAGCTTCATGCCCTTGTCTATCTAGTGATGTAATGTTTGGAGATCTGTGAGATATTTCACAAGATGTTTTATATAAAAATTCATAATAAAGCTAGATTATCTATGAAGAAGTTTAGAAAATATAAGGTTTATTCATAATTTATTAATAAACATAACTTCTATTTGCACGACCCATCCCCTGGGGCTCGTGTTGTGACAACCCCAAACTCGCATTCTATATGACATGGGATGGTGACTAGAACCGGAAAGGCATATCCCTAAAACCAGGAAGGCATTTCCTTTAAACCTGTAAACTCGCAAAAACCAAGCACATAGAAAGATAAAATCACGAAGTATTCTATATAGTAAACAAGGTGTGTATAGTAAGTAAAGGGGCCATAATACAAGCCCAACTAGAAAGTACAAGTAAAACTGAAAACAACTCCTGCAAACACCCGCCAAGGATCCTACATGAAGGGTAGGAACAGCTCTCGAACGGTTGTCTCTGTGGATCGTCTCATCTAATTTACACCTCTGAGAAGCATCTAGTCCTAGTACCCTCGACCTCGATCAGCGTTTTTTGTCATCTACACAAGACACAACAATGTGCGGGCATAGCCCGTGCAGGGGTGATTATAACTATACTCAATAGGGACCCCGAGACCCCCTTAGGGTCTCTCAGAATCCACAAATGATAAACCACAAAGCACAAAAACAATAGTCAAACCTACTTAGGTATATGACCATACATATACCTAAGTTATCATGTATACCCATATCATTCATGAAGAAACACAAGGCCCAATTCTTTATCTAGAAATACAATTATTCCACGAAGGAAAGAATACCACGAAGGTAACACCATGAATGTAAGTACCACAAAAGTAATGCCACGAAGTAGAATACCAAGAAGGTAAGTGCCAAAAAGGTAACACCACATAGTAGAATACCATGAAGGTAAGTATCACAAAGGTAAAGACTCAGCTCACACAATAGAATACCACGAAGGTAATTATAACAAAGGTAAAGACTTAGCTCACACCGGGTATAACATAGTACGAAAGTATAAATGATTAGCTGTATTACTAGATCATCTTACTTTGTCGAGAAGATCTGATGTTGACCCACAAAGGATCGAAGATGACCCTCACGGTATCTGAAGGTGACCCGCACAAGATTTGGAGATGAACCACATAGGATATTAAGATGACCCACACAGGATCCGAAGATGAACCACACAGGATATGAAGACTCCTCATTTACAATCAGCCATAGGGTTCCCGCACGAAGCATGCTAGATTATGGGAGTTTATGCACCCCAATCCATCGGTCGATTCATCAACTGCAACAAATTCTCATGAATAAGTATCAAGAAGGTCTGTCACATAAATAGGTACCCAACACGACTAATGTCGGGTCAATCGGACGCTCGGTCTATCAGTTATTACCTTTTCGGTTCTGAGGGCTCAGTTAGATTCGGGTTCGATCCAACCCGGCCGTACTCCAACTTTATCCAAAACTCAAGTGGAGTATACCAAAAATACCGTCTTGATAAAAGGATTCTGGCGTAATATACGGTTTGTCAAACGAATGCTCGGTTCTCCGGATATGGCCAAAAAGGCGTAACTGGGTCCAGATGGGCCTCGGTCCGACCCAGTTGGGTTGGGCCGCAATGGACCCGGCCTACTGGGATGTCGATCCGCCAAGCCTGCTAAGGGTTGGCCCAACCAACGCTGCTTGGTGTGATCTGCCCTGCTGGGTGCGGTCCGTCGTGGCGGGGCCCGCCCTAGCCGCACCGCGGGGAGGCGCCCCCGGGTATTCAGAACGGTCTTTTGGACCATTCGTCTTGGCCAACCTTGCGGCGCCATGTGGCGCCCCTGTTGGCACACATGGTCTATCGGAGCCATCCCGCTCGGCGTGACGTGATCGGCCGATGGTTCCAACCGACTCCCCCTTCCAGCGGTGTGATTGTGCCGCTATCCTCCCACAACCGGTCTGGTGCCAGCCGCCCTTAGTGGTGCACCTCTGTAGCTAAGCATCTGTAGCCTCCTCCTCTACCAGTGGCTCAGACGCATGTCGCCCTGCCTCCACGTGGTCGATCAGCATGTCTGTTGTCATCCTCCCACCACTACGACTGAAGGGTCGCGACCTCCTTCACTAGTGGCGGCGCGAATGCACACCGCCCAGGTTCCACGCGGTTGGATGGGGTGTCAACTGCCACCTTCCTCCACCATGGCTAATGGGTCACGGCCTCCATTGGTGGTGCGGTTGCGTAGCCGTTGTCATCGCGGTCGGCCGGTTTGTCAGTCGCTGCTCGTGCCCTGCCAGCGTCAGTCACCGATGACGTGGTTGGGTTCTACTCAATTTTCGATCTGCCCACGAAGAACACGTCAATAAAGAATGAGCAGTGGGATCGGGCCGTGTTTTTTAGCCCACACCCTCCGCGTTAGATCGATAAAAGGTGGTCCATAGATTGGAATCAATGAATTACTAAAGAACAATCATAAAAAAATTCCCTACCTTTTTCGTTCGTTGGAGTTGGCGTGAGGAAAAAGATGATGATGCCAACGTTCATCACACCCGCCACACGTTCCTGATCTGATCACTTGCATCATCCTCATCGGAGGTTGGTTCTTCGTTGGAAGAGGTTCTTCATTGGAGGATGCTCTTCTAATGGCTCTCCTAGGTTCTCTCCTCCCAAGTCTACTCTTTTCCACTGATTCCCCACCACAAGTGGTGAGGAGTCAACATAATTAAGATTAAGTTAATTAATTGATCAATTAATATTGGCTTATTAATTGGGGAAATTTCAAGGGTTACCTCACATTAAAATAGAGGTTTTGGGTTTGGTGGTCTCCACCACCCAGACTCAAATGGGAGGTTTCAGATAAATAATAATAAAAGTTAGTTGTTTTATTTTTATTATATTTTTTCTAACTCTCCCATGAAAAACAGGAAAAACAACTTCCACCGTCAAATTATTGCGGTCAAGATGAAGGTTCCCTTAAAAAAAATATTGGTGCTATGAGATCAACGATGTCCTCATATTTCCATTTCGAGCACCGGTTCAAAATATACAAAATGTCGCTCACGCATTTATTGAACGTACTCGAAAAAAATGTTCAGAAATTCATTCTGAGCACATTGGGCCTCAGAATAATGCGTCGTCAATTTTTACGTACTCCTAATAATTCCATATAATTAAAAGAAATACATGAAAAAATATGGGTCTTTACATTCTCCCCACCTTAGGGATTTGCATCCCTGAAAGCCACAACACAATCTAGGGAAACAATTGGGGGTACTGAGCAAGAATCTGAGCCTCCTACTCCCATATTATTTCCTAAAGGTTCATGTGCTTCCAATGAATGCACACCATAAGTATCAACCACCCACGAAGGACTTGCTCCTATAGATCCTCAATCACCACTGGAACCTCCAAAAACGTCTCTTTATCGTTGATGTCCAACTCGCCCCAGTCCATGATGAGTGAGGATCATGTACGTATCTCCTCAAATATGATATGTGGAAAACGTCTTGCACCCAGTGCAACTGATGGGGAATGGCTAACCAGTGTGCCACCTCACCAACTCTGATGAGGACTTGAAAGGGTCTGATGAACCTCAGAGATAACTTGGCTCCCTGACCAAATCTCCGAAAACCCCCTTGAGGTGAGATCCGTATGAAGACATGGTCACCATCCTCGAACACCAGAGGTCTCTGTCTTCTGTAAGCATAATACTTATGCCTGCTATGTGCAGTCTTCATCTACTCATGGATGATCTGCATCTTCTCCGTGGTAGCCCGTACCATCTCTGGACCCATGAGTGTTGACTCCCCTAGGTCAGTCCAGCATAGAGTTGATCTGCAGGGTCGATCGTATAATGCCTCAAATGGTGCCATAATTATGGCGGAGTGATAGCTGTTGTTGTATGAAAACTCAACCAGGGGAATGTGATCATCCCGGTTGCGGCTGAAATTAAGGACACAAGCACATATCATGTCTTCAAGGGTTTGAATGGTCCACTATGTCTGAGCATCCATCTGATGATGAAAGTTAGTGCTCAATTGAAGTTGAGTCCCAAACGCCTCCCCCAACCCCTTCCATAGTCGGTAAGTAAAACGTGCATCACGATCAGAGGAAATCGTTAAGGGAACTCCATTAAGTCGTACAATATCCTGTATATAGAGGCATCTCAAGATCTCTACTAATCCCTACTCTATGATAGGTAGGAAGTGGGTCGACTTGGTGATTCGTTCAATGATCACCCAGATAGAATCATGTCCCATGGACATGCATGGAAGTCCTATCACAAATCCCATGGAAATTCCATCTCACTTATACTCTGGCACCTCTAGTGGCTGAAATAATCCTAATGTAACTTGATGCTCTACCTTCACTTGATGAAAAGTGGGGAATCGTGAGACAAACTCTGCTACTACTTTCTTCATTCTTGGCCACCAATGCTAATGTCTAAGATCCTAGTACATCTTCGCCAATCCTGGGTATACCCCTAGAGGGGACGTATAGAACTCCCTCAAAACATCCTCCTTTAGTTCCACTGGTACCATAGTACACCATTTGAAAAGGATGATGTGATATCCACCTTTAGAAAATCCATCAGGTGCCTGCCCTATGGATATTTGATCACATCGAGCCTTGAAGTCAGTGTCCCCAAGCTACGCTTCCCTGAATCGCTAAAGGAGTGGGGGTGACTATTAGATACTAAAGATAAGATGCTCCATCTCAATCCACAAAGGATATCCGCAATGCGTATAGCTGCTCTGTCACCTCACTCCGCAAATGTATACCAGATCTCTGACCGAGTTCATCTGCTACTATGTTCCCCTTTCCAGGAGTATAGACTATCTCAAAGTCATAGTCTTGTATGAACTCAAGAAAATGTTGATGTCTCATGTTCCAGTCCTTCTGAGAGAAGATATACCTGAGACTCTTGTGATCAGAGTAGACTATAAAACAATTTCCCATAAAGTAATTTCGCCACCTCTTCAAGGCGAAGACCACTACTGCTAACTCCAAGTCATGGGTAGCGTAGTTTTGCTCATGCTGTTTCAACTGTGAGAACCATATGCAATCATTGTTCGATCCTACATCAGGATATAACCATGCCTAGTCCCTGATGTGTCGCAGTATACTACGTACCCAAAGCCCTCCTCTAGTAGCCTCAAGATGGGGGCACTCGTTAGTCTCTACCTTAGCTCCAGAAAACTCCGTTGGCATCTCTCCGACCACAAAAAGGGTTGACCCTTATATTTCAATGCTGATAAGGGTGCCACAACTCTGGAAAATTCAGTCACAAACCACGGGTAGTAACCAGCCAAACCCAAAAAATTCTGCACCTCTGTCACACTCTTGGGTAGCTCCCAAGCAAGTACAACCTCAATATTCTCTGGATCTATCGCAACTACAGCCTCCAAGATAACATGTCCTAGAAAGTGAACCTCTCAGATCCAGAACTGGCACTTCGAGAACTTACCATAATGTTGGTTATCTGAGAGTGTGTCTAGAACTATCTGAAGATGATAGGTATGCCCCTCCTCTATCCCTGAGTATATCATGATGTGATCGATGAAGACTGCCACAAAGAGATCATGGTATGGCTGGAAGATTTTTTTCATAATTCCCATGAACACTATTGGTGAATTGGTTATGCCAAATGGCATAACCAAGAACTCATAATGGCCATACTGACATCTGAAGGTCCTCTTCTTCACATCCTCATCTCGTACTCCGAGCTGGTGATATCTTGATCTGGGTCTATCTTTGAAAACAAGTGTTCTCCCTTCAAGTGATCGAAGAGATCGTCCATCCTCAGTAGTGGGTACTTGTCCTTCCAAGTCACCTAGTTCAAGTGTCGATAATCCACACAATGTCTCAAACTCTCGTCCAACTTCTAAGCAAACAAAATCGGGGCTCTCTAAGGATAAACACTGGGCCTAATGAACCCCTTTCCCTGCAAGTCCTCCAACTATACTCACAGCTCTCAAAGCTCCGCGAAAGCCATCTGACATGTTGGTGTAGATATCGGTGACGTCCCAAGGTACATGTCGATATAGAATTCCACCTATCTGTGAGGAGGTAGACCCGGAACATCATCAGGAAAAACATCACCATACTGGTCCACCACTACAGGATAGCTTGGACTCTCAACATCAACCACTCCAAGGGTAAGGCTAGCCAACTGATGTTTGATCGACTGCACCCTCCTTTGGGTAAGTCCATCATGTGCTGCAAAAGTTCCCTTCTCACCGGTGAAAGAAAACCTAGTCTCATCCTCACGGACACACCACACTTTGAACCTAATACAGTCTATCTGAGAATGGACTCTAGATAACCAATCCATACCCATGATGACGCTGTTAGGCCTCAATGCCACTACTATAAGATCTCAGCTGAAGATCTCTAATACTAGAGTAAGCTCACACTACTGGAACCAGTGTGTAATCGTCGAATCCTCTCCCGTAGGAGTCTCTAGCCGTAAGGATCGAGCCAACGGCTCCCCTAGAATCTTGGAGCTCCGAACGAGGGTCATGAAGAAAAAAAGAGTGACTATAACCTGTGTCTATATGTACTGCAGCTAATGTAGAGTAGACACAGATCATACCTCAATCGTCTCTGGAGCGTCGTGGTCATAGACCTCAGTTGCATGGAGCTGAGCTCATCCCTGTCCACTTGCTCCCTATAGTCAGGGTGGACCACCTAGAGGTGGTGGCGATAGAACCTCGAACGGCCTCCCACCGCTTGTTCCACATCCTGCTCCACTACCACATCCACCTGCTACAAGCGGACCTCCTCGATCGAATATTCTCCTCTACCCAGGTGGTCCTTCGACTGTCTGCTGGTCATCTGTACGGCGGGGCAGGCAGTCGCGAGCCATGTGACCCTACCCACCGCACGAGTAACACTACCTTCTCCTCGTCTGTCTTTCTCTGTCTCGAGAGCCCTGCACAACAGACCATGTATCCTATGGTCTTCCACCTATAGGCCTAGTCCTTTTGGACCTATGTGTCATCTCTCTGTCGCCATCTATAGATGACTCCTCTACATTTCGTCTGGTGGTGGGTCTCACTTCATGTGGTTGCTCCGCAAGGAAGCTCTCTACTAAGAGTGTTATCTCTAACACCCCCACCTATGCCGGTTTGCTAAGAGAAATAACTGAATCTCTAATCTCCCTCCTAAGACCCTACTCGAAGGTACGAGTCCTGAAGAAAGGTTCCCACACCATGTCAGTGGAGTAACATTAGAGGTCGGTGAACCTCACTAAATAATGAACCACGATCATGCTTCCATACTGCAAGTGGAGAAGCTCATGTATACGCACTACACGTAAAGTCATTGGGATGAACTCTTCCTTGAAAAGGCTCTCAAAGTCCACCCAGATGAGAGTCACCTCGTCATGAACCTAGAGCATCATGCTCCACTATCTACCCCCTACTGCCTGAAGAAGACTAGCGGAGAGGATCACCATGAGATCATCTGGTGTCCCTATCAGTGAAAAAAAACTAACCACAACCTCTAGCCAGTCCTCAGCCGCCTGTGGATCCATCTCACCCCGAAACCTCGGTGGTCTCTGGCACTAGAACTCGTGAAATTTACTCAAGTGGCATGAACCATCTGCTGCTGGAGATGGTGGCAACGGTGGCCCAACGGGTAGTGATGACACTGGTACATTTTCCTTAAGAGGGTCCTGCACCAAAGCCTCATCGCTTGGTGGTCCGTCATCACATAATCTACCAGGAACCCTGGATAGCTATCTACATGGAGGCATCCTGAAATGAAACAGGTGTACCACGGTCAATAAGTTAATCCTGGTGAGCTGACTCAAATAGATCACAAAGAAATATTTTCAAAGGCACGCACACATTCAGTGTTTTCATGCAGTGGGTCAGAAATTAGATGTCAAGGTCCTGGTGTATGGATATGTCAGACACTGCACCAACCCTAGATTCTCCAAACTTATTACCACAATCACTACACTTAACACTATTATCGATTAAAAGATCAAAGTCTGATTTTTTCGATAGAACCGACTCCTATGATACCAATTGGTCACGACCAGCACCTTAGGGCACATTCCATGACTACCCCAAGCTCGCCTTCCATAGGCCAGGGGCTAGCGAATTGCTCCGGAAAGGCATATCCCTAAAACCGGGAAGGCATTGTCATTAAACCTATAAACCCACACAAACTAAGAACACAACAAGATATATTCATAGATAAAACTATAGAGTAAACCAGGTGTGTACAGTAAGTAAAGGGGGCTAGAATACAAGACCAGCTGGAAAGTACTAGTAAAAATGAAAATAGCTCCTACGAACACCCACCAAGGATCCTACCTGAATGGTAGGTACTACTCTTGGATGGTCGTTTATGCGGATCATCTTGTATAATGTCCACCACCGAGTAGCCTCTAATCCCAGTACCCTCGACCTCGATCAGCGATGTTCATCATCTGCATAAGACATAGCATGGTGCGGGCGTAGCCCATGCAGGGGTGAGTATAAAGATACTCAGTAGGGACCTCGAGACCCCCGTAGGGTCTCTCAGAATCAAAAAGAATAAACCACAAAGCGTGAAAACAATATTCAACCCTACTTAGGTATATTCCAATACATATACCTATGTTATCATGTATACCCATCTTATTCATGAGGAAACACAAGGCCCAATTATTTAGCAGGAAATACAACTATTCCACGAAGGAAAGAATACCACGAAGGTAACACCACGAAGGTCAGTACCACAAAGATAACACAATAGAGTAGAATACCATGAAGGTAAGCACCACAAAGGTAACGCCACACTATAGAATACCATGAAGGTAAGTACCACAAAGGTAAAGACTCAACTAAAATAGAATAATACCACAAAGGTAAGTACCACAAAGTTAAAGGCTCAAATCATACCAGGTATAACTTACTACAGAAGTATATATGATTAGATGTATTGCTAGATCATCTTACTTCGTCGAGAAGCTCTACGGTTGACCCACACAGGATTTAAGATTACCCACACAGGATCTGAAGATGACCCACATAGGATCTAGAGATGACCCACACAGAATCTGAAGATGACCCACACAGTATTTGGAGATGCTAAGCCACATAGGATCCAAAATGACCCCGAAGGGATCTAAAGACTCCTCAAGTATATCCACCCACAAGGTTCTCGCACTAAGAATGCTTGATTATGGGAGGTTCTCCTCCTCAATACATAAATCGATAGTTCAAATACCATAAACTCTCGTGAAGAAGTATCACAAAGGTCTGTCACATCAATAGGGACCCAACACAACTAACGGTGTGTCAATCGGACACCCAGTCTGTAAGTTATTAGTGTTTCTGTTCCAATGGCCCAGTTAGATTCAGGTTCGATCCAACCCAGTTATACTCCAACTTTATCCAAAACCCAACATGAGTATACCAAAAGGACCGTCTTGATTCAAGGATTCTAGCACCATAGACGGTTCGTCAAAAAGACACATAGTTCACATGATATGGCCAGAAGGGCATAACTGGGTCCAGATGGGCCTAGGTCCGACCCACTGAGCCACAGACTGGAATGGCCCGCTAAGGGGATGCACGACCCACTAGGCGTGGCCCGCTCAATGCGACCCGCTCGGATGGGTGTGGTCCGCTCGGCTGGGTGCCATCTGTCGTGGCAGGGCCCGGCTTAGCCGCACAGGGGGGAGGCACCCCCTAGTATTCTGAATGGTCCAATGGACTGTTCGCCTTGACAAACCCAGATGCGCCATGTGGCACCGCCTGTAGGCACAAGGAACCCACCAAAGTGGTCCTACTCAGATTAACATAGCCAGCCAGAGGTTCTGGCCGGCTCCCCCCTTCAAGCAGCACAATGGTGTCGATGTCCTCCCATGACCTGCCTAGTGTCGGCTGCCCTCCGGGTGCATCGTCGTAGCTAAGCAGCAGTGGCCTCCTCCAATAATGATGGTGCATACGTGCATCACCCTACATCCACGTGGCCGGCTGGCATGTTGGCCGCCGTTCTCCCACCGTCGCGGCTGAAGGTTTGTGGCCTCCTTCGCTACCTACAGCGCGGACGCGTGCTGTCCCTGTTCCACAAGTCCGGATGGGGTGTCAGCCGCCCCCTTCCTCCACCGTAGCGGACGGGCCCCAGCCTCCTTCGGCAGTGCGGTTGTGCTGCCGCCGACATCGCGGTCGGCCGGTGTGCCAGTATTTTCCCATACCCTACCGGCGTCGGTCGCTGGCGACGTGGTAGGGTTCCACTCAACCGTCGATCCGCCTACAAATAACACATCAATAAAGAAAGAGTAGAGGGATCTGGTAGTGTTTTTTTCCCTCACCCTCCACATTAAATCAATATTAGGTGGTTCGTAGATTGGAAGCAATGAACTACTGAATAAAAATCATAAACAAATTCCATACCTCGTTCCTTCATTGGAGTCGGTGTGAGGAAGAAGATGATGACATTGACGTTCATCGCTCCCGCCACATGCTCCCAATCCGAGATTGTGTGTCATCCTTGTCTATAGTTCGTTCTTCATTTGAGGAGGTTCTTCATTGGAGAATTATCTTCTAATGGATCTCCCAAGTTCTCTCCTCCCAAATATACTCTTTTCCAACGATTCCCCACCATGAGAGGTGAGGAGCCAAAATAAATAAGAGTAAGTTAATTAATTAATCAATTAATGTTGGCTCATTAATTGGGGGAATTCCAAGAGTTACCTCACATTAAAAGAGAGGTTTAGGGTCGGGTGGTCCCCACCACCAAGATTCAAATGGGAGGTCTCTGATAAATAAATTTAAAATGATAATAGTTTTATTTTTATTATATTTTTTTCTAACTCTCCCATGAAACACCAGAAAAACAACATCCACCTTTGACCTACTACAGTCGAGATGAAGGTTCTCTTAGGAGAATATTGGTGCTTTGAGTTCAATGATGTCCTTGGATTTCAATACCAAGCACTAGGTCAATAGTTACAAAACATCGCTCATGCATTTACTGAACGTACCCGAAAAAAAAATTAGAAATTCATTCAGGGAACACCGGACCTCAGAATCACACGCCATAAATTTTTACAGACTCATAATAATTCCATATAATTAAAATAAAATTACATGGAAGAATCTAGGTCTTTACAACTATAATGTCAATGTTCTAAATTTATTCAATCATCTTGACCACTTGAGGCCCAACTAACAATTGCACATGTTTTTACACCATAAATAAATATTGTGATCAATGGATTACCCTACAAGCAATATCAAAACCAAAAAAAATATGTTTTTTTGTATGGATTAATATATATTTTATGTATATATAATGAAAACATAATTTTGAATATACTCACACACACCCAAACAATAATTTTGAATATGTGTTTTTCTATGGTATAAATATATATTTTAAGTATATAAAATGAAAACATAATTTTGAATATACACACACACACACACACACAATAATTTTCACTTTAAATATAAACTCAAATTGTGTGGATTGAAACTAATGAAATCCAAATAAAGTCACACAACCTCTTGCATGTAGAGGCGTCTCAAGACCTCTTCTGATCCCTACTCTCGTATGGGTATGAAGTGGGACAACTTGGTGAGTCAGTCAATGATCACCCAGATAGAATGATGTCCCCTAGACGTACGAGGAATCCCTGTCAAAATGTCCATGGATATCCCATCCCACTTCTACTCCGGCACCTCTAATGGATGAGTTAAGCCTACAAGAGCCTGATGATCAGCCTTCACTTTTCTTTAAAGTGAGGCCTCGTGAAACAAACTCTAGCACTGCTTCTTCATCATTGGCTGCCAGTATTGACATCGGAGGTCCTAGTACATTCTCACCACATGAGGATGTACTGCCAGAGGGGATACATGAAACTTCTTCAACACCTCCTCTCATAGCACCATTGGTACCATGGTACGTCCTCTAAAGAGGATGACGCACTCCCCACCTTCAGAAAATCTATCAGGTGCATGTCATGAGGATCACTGAGCTCATCAAGCCTCGCAGTCATTGTCCCCAAACTACGCCTCCCTGACTCACTGAAGGAGTGGGGGAGTGATTGTCATAGACTGGAGGTATTCTTCTCCATCTCTATCCACGATGGATATATGCAATGCGGCTAGCTACTATGTCGCCTCACTCGGAAACTGCAGACCAGACCTCCTACTGAGTGCATCTTCTTCCACATTACCCTTCCCATGAGTATATACTTTCTCAAAGTCATAGTGCTGGAGGAACTCTAGCCATCGTCGTTGTCTCAGATTCAAGTCCTTATGAGAGAAGATATACCTGAGACTCTTGTGATCATTGTAGACTGTAAAATGTTTTCCAATCAAGTAATGTTGCCACATATTCAAGGAGAAGACCACTACTGGTAAATCCAGGTAATGGGTAGAGTAGTTCATCTCATGATGTCTCAGCTGTTGCGATCCATAAGTGATCACTGCTCACTCCTTCATCAGGACACACCCTTGTTAAGTCCCTGATGCGTCGCAATAGATTACATACCCAACTCCCTCTTCAGGTAGCCTCAAGATGGGGGCACTCGTCAGTATCTTCCTCATCTCCTAGAAACTCTACTAGCATCTCTCGTTCCATACGAAGGGTTTCCCTTCTTCTTCATCACTAACAAGGGTGCCAAAACTCTGTAAAATTCAAGCATGAATATCAGATAGTATCCAGCTGACCCCAGGAAACTCCACAACTTGGTCACACTCCTAGATTTTTCCCAAGCAAGTAAAGCCTCTATATTTTCTAGATCCATTGCAACTGTAGCCTCCAAGATAATTTGTCCCAGAAAGTGGACATCTCATATCCAGAACGGGCACTTCGAGAGCTTACCATAAAGCTAGTTCTCTCGGAGTTTATCCAGAACTATCTGCAGATGATAGGTATTCTCATCCTCTTTCACTGGGTATATCAAGATGTCATCAATGACACCACCATAAAGAAATCGAGGTATGGCTGACAGATCCTTTTCATGAGTCCCATGAACACTACTGGGGTGTTGGTCATGCTGAAAGGAATAACCAAGAACTCATAATGGCCATACTAGCATCTGAAGGCCATATTATACACATCCTTATCTCATATCTTGAGATGATGGTAGCCTGATCTGAGATCTAGCTTCGTAAACCAAAGAGCTCCTTTTAGCTGATTGAAAAGATCATCAATACTCGGAAGTGGATACGTGTTCTTAACAGTTACCTAGTTCAGGTGCCGATAGTTCACACAGAGTCTCAAAGTTCCATCTTCCTTCTTAGAGAAAAATATCGAAGCAGCCCATGGAGAAACACTGGGCCTTATGAACCCCTTTCTCTGTAAGTCCTCCAACTATACCCGTAACTCATGAAGCTCCACAGGAGCCATCAGATACGCTGATGTAGATGTCGGTGTCATCTCGCGGTATAGGTTGATGGAAAAAGTCTACCTCTCTGGGTTGAGATAGTCCCGGAACATCCCCAAGAAAGACATTGGCATACTGGTCCACCACTATAGGACATCTTGGACTCTCAACATCAACTGCTCTGAGGGTAATGCTAGAAAACTGAGGAGTAATCAATTGTGCCCTCCTATGGGTAATTCCATCCTATGTTGCAAAGGTTCCCTTCCCACCAGTGAAGGAAAATTAGGTCCCATCCGTTCAGATACACCGTACACTATGCCTAATAAAGTCAATTTGAGCATGGACTATGGATAACCAGTCCATACACAAGATGACGTCGTAAGGCATCGACGCCGCTACTAGGAGACCCCAACTGAGTATCTCGCCTCCTTTATTAAGCTCGCATTGTTGGAACCAGTGTGTAATCATTGAATCTTCTCCTGTAAGAGTCTCTAGCCATAAGTATCAAGCCAACAGCTCCACTAGAATCTCCGAGCTCCAAACAAGGGTCGTGGAAATAAAAGAGTATCTAACACATCTATCTATGAGTACTACAGCTAATGTGGATTAGACACATGTTGTACCTCTAATCATCTTTGGATCACAGTGGTCGTAGGCCTCAACTACTTGGAGCTGAGCACATTCCTGTCCTCCTGCTCCCTGTGGTCAGGGTGGACCACATGGTGGTGGTGGCGGTAGAATCTCGTATCGCCGCCCACTACCAACTACACGGTCAGCTCCCCTGCCATGTCTGCTGCCCTCCAGACCTACCCGATCGAACCTCTACCTCTGCCTCAGCGGTCCCTCGAAGTCCGCCGAGATGAGGGTCACCTCGTCGTGTATCTAGAGCATCCGGCTCCACCATCTCCCTGCTGCTGTCTATAAAATTTTGGCTACTAGGATCAGCATTAAATAAGCTGGTGTCACAACTAAGCAAAAAACTCGGGCCACAGCCTCAAGCCAGTTCTCAACTGCATGTGGATTCGTCTCACCTCATAACCTCAAAGGCCTCTACTGCTGAAACTCATGCAACATGCTCAGTTGACGTGCACCCTCTAATGGTGGGGTTGGGGGCAATGATTGTCCAATGGGTAGTGGTGCTACTGGTACACCACCTGAATGTTCTAGTGTTGTAAGAGGGCCTTACACCGAGGCCTCATCTCTCAGTGGGCCGTCATAGCGTACTCTCTCAAGAATCCTGGATAGCTATATACGTGGTGGAATCCTAAAAGAAGACAGTTGTTCCATAGTCAATAAGTTATACCTTGTGGACTGAATCAAAGAACTCATTAGAGAAACTCTTCACAAACACTCATAATCAGTGCTTCCATGTACTGAGTTTGAAATCAGAATTTGGGGTCCTGGTGTATTGATACGTCGGCTGCTGCACCAACATTGGACACCCTGAACTGAAATCCACACTCATAACACCTAACACTATTTCTTCATTGAAAATATCAAAGTCTAATTTCTTCAGTAGAACTGACCACATTTGATACCACTTTGTCACGACCCATCCCCCGGGGCCTGTGTCGTGACTACCCCAAGCCCACCATCCATATGCCAGGGGCTAGAAACTAGCACTGAAAGGCATATTCCCTAAAATGGTAAGGAATTTCCTTTAAACCTTTACAAACACGTGGTTCGAGAACACAACAAGAAGCAACTGTGAAGTAAACTGCTGGAGTAAAAGAGTGTTGAATGTAAGTGGGACAGAATACAAGCCCAACTAAAAGAACGAGTACAGCTGAAAATTAAAAATACAACTGAAAAAGGGAAAACATATACCAAGTCCTCCTCCATGGATCCTACGTTAAGGGTTGGTATATATAACCTCCTCATCAATCCATGTCCACCTATCTCCACCATGTACCGCCGAGTCCTCGCTCTTTCAAACCTCAGCCCAACTGCTCATCATCTGCAAAAGACACAATAAGGTGAGGGAATAGCCCATGCAGGGGTGAGTTTAACGATACTCAGTAGGGACCCCGAGACCCCCGAAGGTCTCCCAAAGTTCCACAAAGGAAAAATCACAAGTTAAAACCATAGAGGTAATGTACCACACAGGTAACACCACAAAGGTAACACCACGAAGATAACACCATGAAGATAACACCACGAAGGTGACACCATGAAGGTAAAGTACCACACAGGTAAGAATCATCTCAAACTAGGTATACAACATAGAGAAACAGGAATATGTTGCAGACCCACATAGGATCGCTCTGAATGCTAATAGCCACCCATGAGATTATCTAGGGATAGTAACAAGTAACATCCCAAGTCACAAAGTCAAACACCTAGACTACTGGAGAACTCCTCTTCTATCAGGTGCAGTGGGCCTACCAGGTCACACAGAGCTACTTCCCACTAACCTTGGACTGATGAGGTACTCCTCCTGTTGATTATCGTGGGTCTTCCGCGTCACACAGAGGCGCTCCCCACCATTGCCTGATGAGGTACTCCTCTTGTCGAGTACCGTGGGTATGCCGTGTCACATAGAGGCACTCCCCACCGTGGCCTACTGAGGTACTCCTCCACTTGAGTACCATGGGTCTGCTGCGTCACAAAGAGGCCCTCCCTACTGGGTCTCCGAGTCACACAGAGTCGAAAAATCAGTAGTCCTCAAGTCTCATCCAATCTCTGGATTTCGTATGTAGTGTGCTTGCGAGAACCGCTCCTCAAGAAATCGATCGTATTAAAACTGGAAACAAGTCTCACATAAGAGTAAAATAATAATTTTTCATATCATAAGGGTTCCAACGCCACATACGGCGTTTCAATCGGATGCCCGGTCTGTGCGTTATTGGCATTTCATTACCGAGGGTCCGGTTGGATTTGAGTGCGATCCAACCCAGCTGTACTCCATGTTTCTCCAAAACTATCATGGAGTAATTAAAAAGGACTATCTCAATCCAAGGATTCCAATGTTGTATAAGGATCGTCAAATGGATGTATGGTTCTCATGATAATCCCCTTTAAGTGTTTCGGGGCCCAGTTTCGGTCCGACCCGGTCAGACCGACCTGCACGACCTGGTCTGGGCTGGGATGTGGTAGAATCAGCCTGGCCCACAAAAAGGGAGGCAAGTAGGGGTAGTCCGATGTGGGGCGGGGTGTATCCCGGCCCACTGGGCTGGTGGCCCGGACTATTGGCAGCGGCCCGTAGGGCAGGAGTCCCGGCCCGCGGGTGGTGTCCCACAGGAGGGTGGCCCATAGGAGGGCAGCCCGCAAGGCTTCTACTGGGTATCTCCAGGGATCCAGTCCCCCGGAATTCTAAACAACCAAATGTTGTTCGGACTTTGAAGCGGCGAAACCACACTCGACCCTTCTAGTTATCGTAGAACCCGCTGGAGGCACGAGTTATGTCTCCTCTACCGTGGCTTCGGTTGTGGATCCTTCACAGACTAGAGGCACATTGGTCGTACCAGCCTTCCTTTCTGCAGCTGGCTGAGGTGTCGGCCACCTCCTCCAATTTCCACGGCTGATGGGCTGCAGTCCAGCCTTTCTCATCAGAAGCATGAAACTGTGCACCGCACCTCCTCTGCGGTCGGACAGTGTTGGCCACTCCAATGACCGTTGTGGTCTCCTCTTGCAGCGTGGGTCAGTGCATTTCCCCCTTCTTAGTCGGTCAGTGTCATCGCACTGGTGGTATTCCACAGAGAACGCAAGGGTATAACAAAGTAGCGGAGGGTCCGGGCCGAGTTCGTTAGGCCCGCACCCTACGCATTAGCTCGTAACCTAAGAGATGATAAAGGGTTCAATAAACTCATGGAATTTAAAAAAAGAAAACAAGACCCTACATCGTAAACCCATTGAAGAAAATCCACTCTTAAAGGTGAGTCATGTTCTTTGTTCCCACAATAGGTTCCCAATGACGTTTCTTGTATGTCGTCCTCTGGTTCGTGGTTCGGTGTAACCTATCACCTCCTGCTGGGAACGACTCTGTCCTCAAAGGGTTCAGCGTCGCGGTGATCCTTCAGCACTTCATTTCTTAGTGAAGTTGTTCCGACACCCCTCCCCAATCTCTATATGTATAAGAGATTGGGAGGGTATGTAACGACGTGGGGTATTTTTGGGGGCTCATAAATTAAGAACCTTCCTAATTCCCTAACGATGTAATTACATAGGATTGATAGGTTAATCCATTTATTGGCTTGACATATCACTGGCACTACCCATTGATTATCCTTTGGAGGATATGAAATAAAATAATAAAATTATTTCATTTCATTTCATTAAAAAAAGTCACAAAACATAACTTTTTCTCTGGACCTACTTTTGTCAAAGTAAATCCACCCTAAATAGTATCTCGATGTTTCAGAATCAATGGTTCCCTTGGATTTTTAATCTGAGTAACAGTTTAAAAGTTAGAAAATTTCTCTCATGCGTTTACTGAACATACCTTAAAAAAATTTCAGAATTTCATTTCGAACACTCCGGGCCTCAGAATCAGGTGCCATCAATTTTCACAAACTCATAATAATTCCATATAATTAATAAAAAAATTCATGTAAAATCAGGTTCTTTACAAAATCATATTAGAAATATGATACCACCATTGCATTCATAATATAGTGTTTTCCTTGGGCAAGGCCAAACCTCATCCGGTACGGGCTAACTTTAAAAGATATATTTTTTCCATTAACATCATTAAAATATTTTAATAAAAATATTTTATTTAACCTTATGGGATGATACAGTAGCAGTTTCCCTTTTTAAGAAGCATTTTCTAAAATCCAAGATTATCAACCCTTGAGTTTCTCTCAAGTAAGGAGAAGGAGGCTCTCTCATCAGAGATGATAGATTGGAAGTCGGAACTCGGATCAATCATTGATGAACCATGAAAATGAAGATTATTTCTTCATTATTGACCAATCCAAACCCTGGGTAGGGTGTGTGTTTTACATTCATTCTTTTACCCATTCATGGAGTCAAACGATGAACGTGGATAAACCCACGAACAAGTTGACCCGAGATTCACTCATTCTTGTGGGAGGGATTATTTACCAGAATTATGGTGGGGATGATTTTTTATAGTTGTTTATCATGATAATTCTTATAGAATGGATCAAGGATGGATTGAAAAATTGTTCAAGGTTTATTCCTCCAGTTCTTATTTGTTCATTTCTCCCCCAATCATTCTTTGCATTCATCATGTTCTTAATGGGAATATGAATGGAAATATATTGTGGATATGTTTCTTTGTGTAATGGTCTAAAATCAGAAATCTGTCATTGTTAAATCCTACCTAAGGTAAGAAGATAATGGCGGCTGACAGATTAACATGTTTCGGTAGTAATCTCCCATCAAGTGTTTTTCTCTGGAGGCGGCACCGGTGTAGTAAGGAGGTCGTTCTAAGTGGTCCCGAAAATATGGTCATTGGTGGGTGACTGGTGGTGGTAGAATCCCATTTTCTATGAGAGACCACAATGCTGAGATGTCCTGTAATAATAGAGGATTTAGGCGGTGACCAGATAAGGCTACTGGCAGGGCGACCATTGGGGGAAAATGCATTCCATTTTGATCATGCTGGAGGAGGGCCTATGGAGACAGAATCCACGTGTAGTGAACATGAAGTGGTTGCAGGTCAGGTGACATAACAGGAGCTGAGGCACAATGTACGAAAAACACATTGGTTATTCTAAGAAATCAGTGCATGCGACTAGGCCACGTGTGGGAGAAGGGTCGACTCGCTCATAAGGTTCAGGTTGGAATAACGAAGATTCCATGGGTAGCTTAGTTTGCTAGACCTCTCAGCCTAGTAGCTCAATGGGTGAGGTGCATCAGGACAGGCCAGTTCTGGCTGACCTAGACCAGCTGGATCAGTTTGATTCAGCTGAACCGGGTCGGGTCGGCCGGACCGGGTTGGTTCAGACATCGACTGGTTTAGACCTGTTTTCATTGAATTGTCTATAACTTTAAAACAAAAGGTCCTTTTGATAATATGTCTACAAAGTTGGGAATTTTGAGATAAGGTGGTGTTTTTCAGATTTTATTGGTGATTTTTCAGTATGGACTATTATAGGTTTCAAGTTTCCCTTGGTTCATTTCTTGAGGATTCAGTGTGGCATTACTTATACATCACTGGACAACAATCCCCTCTAGAGGCCAAGTCCCAGATATATTTTTAGAATCTCTTATTGGGACTAGATTGATCATGTATCACCCATGATGGTGTTTTGTGGGAATTCACATGACCTTCGAGTACAGGGTGTCAATCTCTCATCTAGTGGGAAGTATCAGTAGGGTTCTTGGTATTCTTGGTGGAGAATACCCTACGTTACAAGCCACACCAGTATGGTATTCAATATTATCTGAGATGAATCCCCTATGTTGAGGATTAATATTGATTTTTTTTTTGGTATTCTGGGAGAATAATCACCTACATTGCAGATTGATATAGATTGGGTTGTCAGTTTTCTCTGGGAATAATCCCCCCCATCTATACCATGACCTTGACCAGTGTTTAACTTTGGGCTTGGCCCAAATTAGTAGTTCCTATTTTTAAGAGTCTATGATGATATCAAGGCTCAAGGATCAAGTTATACTGAAACTATCGAGTCTCATGTAGAATCTTGTGGCTGATGTTTGGTTTTTATATTGAGACTCAATGTCTTAGTGAGACCAGATGTCCTCGGGAATCCTAATGAAGTATCGAGACCAAGTGTTCTCTGAGATACTTTTAGTAGACATGTTATAAATTTTTACTATCAAATGGATCAAGGAGTTAGATCTCCTAGAAGGATCATGCTACGAGTAGAACCATATCGATGGCATTTGATGATAACTTCAGTCTTGTAAACCATTATGAGTATTCATGGATGTTATTTTTATATGTGTTCCAGACATATACCTTTGTTGAGCTAACTATATCTTCTTAGTGACATTCCTTTGGTGGTCTTTTACCTTGTGTCCGGGGGTTTCCTATAGAGTATTATTTTACTCATCAATGCATGGTCTTTACCCACATGTTTCGTGCCTTGTGTAGATGATCAATGCATTGATAGAGTACTTGGTGGACCGGGGATAAGTGGTGATTAGAGAAACCTTGCTGTTGAGGTATGCTTCTATAGCTTCATAATGTTGTTTATGTACCTATCCTTTAGAGAAGGTTTTCTTCAGAGAAGTACCAAGGACATGTACATTTACATTTCTTTTTTTTGACTTGTATTCCATACCCATTTACAGTCAGTTTTATATTTTGGTACATTGTGTTGGTATCCTATTGGTATGTATGTTTGTTTACATAGTGTTTTCTATTCAACACTTTTCTCTTGGATGTGTGTGTGTGTGTAGGTACATAGTCAAATCTCTCCCATTTTTGAGATATTCCAACTCGGTGCTAGTCGCCATTCCCTGGCCTATGGGAGCAGTCTTGGGGTGGTCATGGTATGGGCCCTCTTGGGATGGGTCATGATATCAAAGCCATTTGTACAGACCATTTTTTAAGCAGTGTCCTTTATTATGTTAAACCAATGTGTACATAATTTATTTTTTGTATCCTATACCATTTTATTTCATCACCTATGTGTGAGTAGAACATTAAAATAATGGAGCTCCATGATGATAAGGTTGTTCAAGAAAATGATCCGTGGAGAATCCAACAAATAAGATACAAATGATGATATTATAATAATACATCTTGAGAAAAGAAAAATACTATGATTTTTTCCGCTAGTGTTATAGAAATATTTATTGGCTACCTGATAATTCATCTATTAAAATTCATATGATCGATTCATTTTATTTATCGTATATTATCATGTTAATGGTTTAAATATTATATGATATTTTTTTATATAGTGTTTGATGTGATCAAAAAAACCAAATAAGATGAAATTAAATCCATGCTGTTTTAAAATAAATTGATTATAAAAAAATCATTTTAGAAATGTTAAGGACAATTAATTATATAAAATCTATAATAATTATTATGATAATATGGATAGATGACAGAAATAATTAGATCTTGATGGTCTCTAGGGATCATATCACCCTATAGAACCCAAGGAAATTGAATATGTACTCCTACATCTCAAATCATTAGACTATTTGGCATGGGTTATCTACATTAAAGAGGGTTAAGGTTCAAAAAGTATATGAAATGAAGGATAGTTTCTACTTATCTGGGTTTTCATGTGGATTTTTTGTTTTCCCCATAAATGAGGATGCATAATGTATTGTACGGAAGGGAAACATAACTCTTTATTTGGTTTCTGATAGAGAATCTTTAGAAAGATTATATCATTTATGAACTCTTTCACTGATCACATCTCTCTCTAAAATGTGTGAAACCTAGGAAATTGGTTGATCTTGTTTCTCATTTAGATTCTTTTGGTGTATTCTCATATTTCAAATTTCTTTCTCTTAGGAAAATATTTCAGCATAATATGTTCCCATCTATTTAACTAAGGGGCCACATGTTGAGTTTTTTTTGTCAATTTAAGGCTGGGAACCCTTAGGATTCAATAATAGAATTATAGTTTCATGCGTAATTATTTTAAAGTCTCTGTTACTGATGTTTGGATCAAAATATGTGGTTATGTTGGGTCATGTGGAAATTATAAATTTATATGATATTTTTTCTTCAATTGGAATCCCAATTTGGATGGATAAGGCCGCCGGAATTGTTTGATTTGGTAACTATTCATAGTTCTTGGTTGAGTTATATTTAATATCTTCATTGATAGATAAATATTTTTCTTTTTACCCCTCAATATGAGGAAAACCATAGAATTTTCTATGACAAAAATCCAATTTTGTTTATTATTTCAATATTATTGGACACTATAGGTCTAATTGTTGGGGAAATATTTTTTGTGATCATAGTCAGGTAAATGGTTATGATATTTAGAATTTTCAAATGAACAAAGATAATATATCCTCCCAATTAACTATTAATCAAGATAAAGTCTAGGATACATATGACAATCATCATAACTCTATCATAATGAATTTAAATCCAATTAATGTCTAGAATAATTTTATACTTGGGGATCCTTATCTTAGAAAACTACTAATTGTTTCTACATCAATTCAACATGATATGGGATGCATAGTTAATCTGAAACATGTACCTATTTATTATCCATGCATTGAAGTTGGGGCTTTCTCATTTTTAGCTGAATGATAATCCTATTATCTATTGTGATATTATTGAATAAGATAATTAATTGAATTTGGTGGAAGCTTTGTTCAAGGATATTTTGACTAGAGTTATAAGGAGAGACTATATTGAAAAATAGTCATATTATTTTCATGTTTTGAGGGAATTTTTTATATATGATGAGGTGGATTATAGTCTTTGGAAGAAAAAAATTGTGGTTTCAACTAAATGTCAAAAAGGGAAGGTTGTGTTGGAGAATTCTGCTTTCATGAAATCCATGTCTAAAAGGGATCATAGTTCCATTTTTCAAGAGCAAGCTATGTATTCTCCAAAAAAATTAAATGAAAAGGATATAGTTACTCCTTTACATTCCAAAACTAATTGTCCAATTGAACACTTTGTATTTTTTTGGATGAAATTATCATTTTAAATGAATCATCATCTTATACATCATCTATTTAAACATTCCATTTATTGGGTGCACCAGTAAGTGAACATCCATCTTGCTCAAGAGGTTTATAGGATCTAATGGATCCATGTATAGGTTTTTTACCAAAACATTATCATGGAATGGAAATATAAAATATTGATGTTTTTAAATACTTTTCTTTGAGGATGGTTTGTAAAGAAATAGATTCTGTTTCTATGATCAATGGCATGATGTATACTGTGATGATAAATGATATAAATGCTTCATATGGGAACTAAGTAGTAGAACCTAATATGATAAAGGGGAAACATGAGGCTAATTTGAATCCAAGGAAGGACCCTTCAGAAGGAGGAGGAGTAAGAGCCATGACTATTCATAAAAATTAGTAGATTAGATATGAACATGGTTCTAATATGGTTGCTCAATTTTTAAAATTAGAGACTATAAAGCATGAAAAATAAAATAATGATATTTATTATTTTGGATTAGGTATTAGAAAAACTGAGAATAATAATTCATTGTTGAAGATAAGTATGCATAATTCATTTGACATTCTTTATTTCAGAAATAGTGAAGAGGACAGAAAAAATGGTGATAGTGTATTTGGAGAAGAGGAAATAAATAATATTGTTAATTTATGGATTAAAGGTGATGGTTTTCAACCATGGATACATTTAAAAACATAGAGAAGGGGAAGGAATAGACTTGGTCAGGGTGGATGTTTCTCTCACAATAGCATGAATACTAGAACTATAATTTGAAGATTTCTTCTAAGGTTTCTATATCACCTTTTTGTAGTCACTTTTTTTTCTATGATCATCCTCAAAATATGTTTTTTAATCTAGGGGACTTGTTCCTAAAAATTTTAGAAAAAATGTTTATTAATAAAAATAATGTAAAATATATAAAACAATAATATGATATGTAAAAGATAAAATAAATAAATTTATATATATCTAACAATGTCTCAAAAATTAATATTTATTAAAAATCCTTTCATTTTATGAGATAATTTGGACTCATAGTTAATGTTTTAGACCAGCCATATTCGGGGGAAATTTAAATTAGATATGAATCTAAAAATACCTGATGGGTCAAATTATCCATTCTGGAATTTGATTTAATGACCATAGATTGGTAATGAAAATTTTAAATGTAAGTGTTGAGGTAATAAAAATCACGATTCAGGAATGGGGAGTCTACTCAATGGAGAAAAGATATACATGTAAATAGTTGGAATAACCACCTACATATATACCTTCTAAAGCATTACATAACCATAGTCTGGTTTATGATAATTGAAATATGGATCCTTGAAATTTGAATATATACAAAAAAGACATTTTGAGACCAATTTTGTGGGTTATTATGAATTCATAAAATAGTAGGGGACTAACTAGATATTTAAATATATTATATCTCAAATATTTTTAGTAAATCATGATAATGTAATTAATTATAAATTTATTTAATTATATAAAAGTGAATATTCCATTAGCTTTGATATCCTTGAAATCTACAATAGAAAAATAAAACCTCCAAACTTATTGTAATTTCCAGGATCTATATTGTTCCATTAAAATATAATAAAACACGAAAAAACAATTTAGATGATGGATTCACCAATTAATGATCCACCTATATTGAACTCAAGGATGTGAAATCATTCTATATTGTTGAAATAGTTCGATGATGCTCTAGAAGTATAGTTTTTTATGTTATCATCCATATCCAATGAACTCTATATGTCGCATGAGAATTATATACCAGGGATAATTATTAATCCACATAGTTAATGAATTTATAAATATATAAAAAGATTAAGTAACAACTAAACCATTGGGTAATAATATATTTTCATGTATGTGGTCAAACCCATAAATATGGTGTTTGAGAAAATATTAATTTGAATAATGACATAAATATTTTGATGAATGTTGTATGATCCAAATAATTGTAAGAGAGAATGATTTTTGATTTGGTATTTAATAAATGGAAATTGTGCATGGAAATAGAAAGTTAGGGTCCCTGATTAATTTTGTCATAATAAAATGAAATGGAAATAATAGGTTTTTATATCTGAGATTGGTAAAATACCCCAAAAAACTAACTTTCACTTTTCAAAACGATTATGTTACATTGGGTGTTCTAGAAATTAACTACAGCGGATAGTTTACCCAAAGGTCATAGTGAGTATTTCTGAGTTTTTAACGCATCAAAATTATCACTCCCTCACCAATCAAACAATTATCACAAATAATTAATGAAAAGAATAAAAATTAATAAATTATTATTAATATTGAAGCACCAAATGAATTTTATTAAGTAAATAAAATACCTCAAATAAGAAATCTAATTTAATTACAGTCACCACACATATTGTTTTCTTATCCTTATAACCATGAGGGGGTTTGAAATAACTGATCTTATTCTACTCATTACGGCAGTGGAAGTCCCAAATCCCAATGGCTACACTTCTTGATCAATTATTGTAGGGGAACCCTACACCTCTTATTTATATGGATTTGTGATGGTTGGTTTTCTTTTAATCACCCATAAATGTGTCATAATTATCCTCATTGATCAATTATTTTATTAAATCGACCTTTTGGATTTATATGGGAGTCTTCTATTGAAATTACACATAGTTGCATTATAAAATAGGGCATCCTAGAAATTTTCATGGTGTGAATTTTATTATCATACCATGATAATGTCTACTCAAAATCTATTTTTTCCCTCACTTATCATATTGTATACACATCATGAATTGTCATTTATTACATCTTGTAATGTTGTCATGATTTTATTCATCATTTTACTGCACTATAACCTCACTTTAACCTCAAATCTCTAGTCTCGACCCCTTAAGAGCATCCAATATATATATTCAAAGTCCTAAGAATAATTTTTTAATGGATGTGTTACTCTCCATTTCTTAATTTTATCTTTTTCAAAAAATTGATGAATCATTCCAAATATGAAAAAATAATTAAATATCTAGGAAATAATAAAAAATTAAAATAGAAAAATTAATGTATTTTCAAAGTAAAATGTGTTCAATAAATGGTCTTTTCAAATTTCCCACACGTGAATTCATACATTTCCTCAGGGATAGAATCTCAAAATACTTTAAATGACCATTAGAAAACAATGATTTCAATTCAAGTTAAATATAATCAATTGATAAATTAGGAAATTAATTATTCATGTATCACATATGTATACTCATTAAAGATTCACTTTTCAAAGAATAAAATTCACCATGTTTTTTACTTTTCAACTATTGAAAAAGCCAAACATTTTCATTCCTGCATTATTAGTTTTCAATTAATTGTTAAAATTCATTATATTTATATCTTACCTCATTTTTTTCTCATCATCCATGTATAATTATAAATAGTGTTCCACACACAGCTCAGAAATACCTCACATAAAATAGAATTTCAAGGAATCTATCAGCTCCATCGGGTAAAGATTCTAATCAAAAGAAATTATGGTGGCTTCTTTGTTATGTTCAAATGACTATTATTAGATGAAAAATTAGGGAAAAATGTAAATGAAATTATCAAAAAAGATGTTTGACACTAATTCATAGTCCATGAAATCAAATGATGATTTAAACAAAAATATCCCTTTGCATTTGTTATCTCTATCTTCCCCCAAAAAAAGTAACAAATTGGCTTCTGGGAAACATTGTAACGACCAAATCATTTATGAATAAAATTCCATTTCAATTAATGTCTTATGGATATAGATCACACATGAACCATTTTTTATATTATTATTGGGTTTGAATGAATGTTAATTATCATCACTGTTGATAATATAGTTGTTTAATAGTGATCAAATGACTAATAAAAATATAAGGTTTTATCAAATCATTTCAACACAGACAAAGGAGGTGATTGTCTCATCTAGTAGACTCAGGCCCTATGAAGCTCATTTTTCAGATTGTGGGAAGGATTTAGCTTCACTGGTCTTCTCCCTACACCATTCGTAATCCAAGCTTCAACATGTTAATCTTTAATGGAATCGCCTAAAGGAAAAGTTCACGTTAATATAGATTACCTCCTGGGTGATGTTATCTAAGACACCCCAAAAGTCAGTCACCATTGAACACCTTAACCTTAGGTATTATGAAGGTGTTATAATGGGTTATGTAATAAGGTATTACATACTTATTTTTTAATCCTTTTTTATAAATAATAGTCTTATTCCATCAATTACTTTATGAGAATAGTCTTTCCTAAAAAGAAAATGATGAATTTGAAAAATTGATTTTTCGGTTGAAAATTATACTTTTTAGAAATTTATACATTATAGTAGATGTTGGTTTTTATTAATAATATCATAAATACAATTATTATAAATAATTATTATAACAGTTCCTTATAAATAAATGATTAGGTAATCAGTTTGATAAGAGTTATATTTTTTATACGATAAAAGTGAAAGTGTAATTTTATTAAATTTATTTTTTGTAATAAATTTTTTTGAATTACATAATATTTTCATAAAAGATAAATATTAAAATAATTTTATTTAGTCTAAATTATCATATAATTTTTATGCATTCAATTGTAATTTTTATTAAGGTTTAAAAACTTTTTTCCCAAAAACCGTCAATTTCAAGTAAATGATAATTTTTTTATTAAAATTAAAAATTCACATATTTAGAAAATTATTTAGATAAAATTAATATTATTTTTGGAATCATTACTTCAAAATTATCCAACGGTGTAGTTTTCATAATTTTCTGAGTTTATCAAAAATTTTAGTAAAAATTAAATATTATATAAATATATAGTGTGTTTAAAGACATCATAAAGACCCAATAGTGATGTAATAAAATTTCATAAATTGTATCTTTAAAAAACAAATTCCTAAAAAATAATATAATTTTAGTTTTCTTTAATTTATTTTATAAAGACTTTGTGAATCCTCCAAGACATATAAAATATTTAATATTTTAAAATTATTTCCTTAAAAGTGTGACTCATCTCCACATGATGAAGTGAAATATTTTAATATAATAAACCCATAGACTTATAAACTAATTTATATCACTCCTATTTTACAGAAACCATGGTCAAAATCCATGGTATGTTCTGTGGTTTTAAATATTTTAGTGTGTCGGGTCCAAAACCAAAATAACAAAGAATTCCCCCATATTTCGTATATAAACCCACCCAAGAACCCATATTATTCGATGAAAATCCTATGATATTCTCCTAAATCATATATTCACTCCCTGGAGTCTTCTCTAGGAATACCAATCTCCCAATAAGCCTCTCTCAAGCCTTTCCCAAGCATTTGGGATCACACATCCAAGTATGGGATTTTTTCCTTTCTCATTTTTATCCAAGTATCTTTATGTTGTTATAATATTTTATTTTAAATACAAAATTTTTGGGTATGATTTTGAACCTCCCCCATAATTCCCTCATTGTGGTTTAATGAAGATAGACCCTTTTCCCCTTCATTAATTCCTTATGTTTGCAACTATTACCATGACAAAATTCTGTGAGGGATTTCTCTCTACTTATTTCAATTCAAGCATTTCTTCTATATTATGAATCAAAATTATATTTAATATTTTAGGATATTATGTTCCATGATCACGTTACTATAAATTTCATGTATAAATGATGAGGTACCTTTTTCACTCTCATCAACCCACTTTAAGAATTTTCATATGACATTGTTATGCTGTCAAAGATGCACTGCGATTTTCCAAGACAAAATCATCGTGTAATAACTACCATAACCATTTCTCTATCAAGGGTATTCAACTTTATGATTAGGTACTTATTTATTATAAACATTAATTTATTTATTCCACATTTCTTAATCGTGGAATAAATGATGATGATGAAATAATCCATGTTATATGATATATGTGGCATTCTTAAGCATGATCATAAAATGTTCATGAAGGGTGAACCCTAATAACGCTTCAATACATTTGGATATTTTTTGTATAATGATTCATCATGTTGAGATATGGATTTACCTAATTACATTTAATACATTTTTTCACCACGTTTGGACATGGGTTTACCTGATTCTATTATGTCAACGATGCACTATTTTAAGTTGTTTCCACATTTCCATGTTATGTTACTCATGTTTTATCATTCCTTTATGTTCATGTTTCTATTTTTCTCTATTGATATGAATATTGCATAATATTTATTATTTTCTTTATTTTATTCCATTTTTACTCCCTTACTGAGATTTATAAATCACTATTTTATTATGAATGTCCTTAGGTTATCCGATGCAATATTATGTATAAAAGAATGTTGTGGTCATGTAAAAGATGTTTTCAACAAAGATGTTGTATTTTATGTCTTAAGTTTTCAATTAATGTCAATAAGGTGCAAAGATACTAAGCCTCTTGATCTTATGGGTTGTATTAAGAGACCCTTTATGTAATAAATCATGTTTAAATTCATAATAAAGGGCAGGGTTGTTATAGCTGGTAGTTGAGGATAAGTTTAGTTATTTTTGGGATTAGGATTGGAAAAGCCTAGTAAAAGCCTTAGGGATAATACTAAGTATAAGAAAATAATACCTATATTTTTTTGAGTATAATTTATGTGGTTTATTAAGAAAATACATCTCGGTCTGAATACGAAAAAGTAGAGATGGTTTTCACACAAATGTATCTAGGTGTAAAACTAGAAAACACTGCTTTGAGCTAGACTGGAATAGGAACTAGTGAATGAAAATGGGCCTTGCTGCACTCTTGGTTCGGCACTCTCTAGGGACATGCTTCCGTAAGTTCATAAGCATAGTATAAACCATTATTAATGGAAAAAGTACTGTAAAATTATACGTTAGGAAGTAGATCATGGATAACATAGATTGATGCTAATAAATTCATAAGTTAAGGAGATTAATGTAATTTATAGGTTATATATAGTTTTTCATTGGATTCCATTTTATGTGTTCAATAGTTTAAAATACTGAACCTTAATTTTCCTTTTATTCTTGCCAATGTCCATTAATAGGGGGACTCGGGTTAACAACCGATGTGACGATCAATGTGACGATTGTTATAAGGAGATGCCTAATCTGATTTTAGTGGGAATGAAAAACTTTGTCATGATACTCTCTCAATTAAATCATGTTTTGAATAGAAAAATGGGTCAGTAAGAACATGAACCCACCCCCCAAATAAAGAACAAGTCATAATCAAGAGCATTATGAGACAAAGGCCTCTTACTTTCAATGTATCATTTGATCCTTCAATCACTGAACAATGGGTCATCTACATTAAGAAGATCTTCTCTATCCTTTAATGTTCTGAACAAGAGAAGTTTATTCTTACTTCTTATTATATGAAGGTTGAAGCTAATCAATGGGGGACATTGAACAAAAATACATATCCGGAGTAAGAGATCAAGTATATGGGATGAAAGGATTTCCAAAAAATGTTTTTTGAAAAATAATTTCATCACACCCTCTGAATTAAGATTGAAATATATTTCTTTTCCCTAAAGAAAATGGATGAAAAATAAGTTGGATCATATGATGGAAACATCAAAAGACTTTCACAGTATACCTCCATCTTTGTCGTTACCCCTGAATGCAAGGTTGACTACTTCTTTGGTGAACTAAAGCCTACTATACAAAAATCCTTGACTATCCACGACATTTATAGCTATAAAGAAATTGGCTTATTTGACCTCGACGTCAATATGGAGATCTAATAATCTTATGGGTATCATGGAAATAATAAGCGGTAAGTGGAAATTAATTCTGGAGGTCCAATAGAGAGATATAATGGAGCAATAAAATTTCAACATCCCACTTCCTAGAAGTGCAGGAAGAAGCACCATGTAAATTGCCTGAATGAGATGATGAAATGATTTTAGTGAAGAAGAGAAGGGCACTTGGATAACGATTGTTGATGGGAGAAACCCACCAATGTGGAAGAGGAAAGTAATTCTCTGGTTGACCCTCAGTGCATTGTTCACTACTTTTATTGCAAGGAACTAGGGAACTTAGGGATCTAGTTCCATAATCCAAGGGTAATTAGAGGCAACCAACAACCTCCAAGGAAGCAAGGGAGATCTTTTTCCATCACTACCACTGAAGTGAATCCCAAATAAAATGTAGTGATAAGTATGATAATTATACATTCAATAATAGATAATATACTTTTGATTCTGGTTCTATAAATTCTTTTATATCCTGAATGTTGTGTAGAAAAATCACAACACCACCATAAATCATGGAAGTAATGATGTCGGTGATAACGAAAAATGAGGAAATTCTTGAATCCCATGAATATAACTCCTCCCTTGTCACAATTTTTGGATTCAAAATCCTGTATAACCACATCATACTTACCTTAGTGGAATATGATTGAATTCATGGCATGGATTCGCTCTCCCTACATAGATCCAATATAAATTTTTGTGAGGGTGAAATCACTCTCCATATGGGGAATCGACCCCCGATTCTTTACAAGTTCAAGGAGGAGGATGAATCATTTTTAGAACCATCATATAAATCCTGGATATTACTTACCTATGATAACACATATTTTCTTAGATGATTGAGTATAAGGAAAGAACCATCCTCAAAGACATGCCTATTGTAAGGGAATTTGCTGATGTGTTTCCACAGGAATTGTCAGGTCTTCCTCCTAGAATACTTGTTGAATTCTCAATTGATCATATACCTGGGGTGTTTCCAATATCCAAGAATCCATATATAATGGAATTTATGGAGCATTATGATCTAATGATACAACTAGATGAGAATTTGGATAAAGGCTATATATGCCCAAGGGCTTCACCATGGGGTGTAATAGTCCTCTTCATCAAGAAGAAGGATGTCTCAAAGAACATTTTCATTGATTATCGTGAGTTAAACAAAATCACGATAAAGAAAAAGTATCCTTTTCCATGAATTAATGACTTATTCAATCAACTGTGTGGGGAAAAATCCTTCTCCAAGGTGGTTCTGTGGTCAGGATATTACCATCTATGGGTGAAGAAGGAGGATATTACCAAGACTACTTTTTGTACAAGGTACGGGCAATATGAATTCATAGTAATGCCTTTTAGACTCACTAATGCTCAAACAATATTCATGGAAATGATGAATAGAGTCTTTAGAGATTACCTCAACAAATATGTGGTAGCATTTATTGTTGATATTCTAATATACTCCAAAACCAAGGAGGAGCATGAAGAGAAACAAAACACTATACTATAGACCTTGAGAAAGGAGAAGCTCTATGAAAATACAGTAAGTACGAGTTCTGGTTGTAGAAAGCCTCAGTATTAGGGAATATCATCACACATAATGAGATATATGTGGATACATCCAAAACATAATCAATTGATGGATGGTCGAGGATAACTTCTGTGAAGGATATCTGTAGCTTCCTGGGGATAGCTAAATATTTTCTATGATTTCTGAGATATTTCTCACAATTGAAAAACCCTCTTACCAAGAAAACTCTGAAGGAATTCAAGTTTTCTTGGAATGGTGAATGTAAAGAAATCATCATGGAGTTAAATAAGAGGCTTATCACTTCCCATGTGCTCACACTACCCACAAGTGGGGAGCTTTTCGTAATCTTCAGTGATGCTTCACAAAAGGGTTTGGTTTGTGTGTTGATGAAGAATGAAAAATTCACCGCATATGCCTCAAGGTAGTTGAAAATTCATTAGAAAAAATATCTCACGCAAGATCTATAGTTAGAAGCTGGAATATTGGCATTGAAAATATGGTGGCATTATCTCTTTAGGAAAAGTGTGAAATATATACAGATCACAAAAGTCTCAAATATATATTAACATAGAAATATTTGAACATGCGCCAAGGATGATGGTTAGAGATCAACAAGTATTATGACTCCTCAATCCATTACCACCCTAGGAAAGTGAACAAGGTGGAAGATGCTATAAGTAAAAAGGACCCAATGATTCTATCATTTATGAGAATTTAAATTGATCAAATTGTTTTAGATTTCATGAAGATATACATGGGAATATTATATATGGGAACATCATAAATCCTTTCAAAAATTATTTCTAAACCATATCTATTGTAAATGCTAATGGATTCTCAAAAAGATAATGTGGGAATTCAGAAGACAGTGGAAACTATAAGAAAAGGGAAATCCTTATAGTTTAATGTTAATGATGAATAAATTGTGAGATTTGGGTCAAGACTATGTGTTCCATCAAATCCAGAGTTAAAGAAATAACTTTTATATGATGCAAAGGTTTTGAATTTCAATATTAACCTAGGAAATAAAAAAGATCTATCAAGATCTCCAAGGGAATTATTGGTGGGGTAAAATGAAGATGGAGATCACCGAATATATATCAAAGTTCTAGATATATTAGCAAGTGAAGGCTGAAAGGAAGAAGTCTAAGGGGATGATGAAACCATTACCTATAACAACATGAAAATGGGAGAACAACACCATGGACTTTGTCACCAGAATTCCAAAGATATCCAAAAAACAATACTATTTGGGTTGTTGTGGGTCATTTTACAAAGAATACAAACTTCATTTAGATTTGAGATGATTTATCATTGGATCAACTAGAATGGGTATACATCAGAGAAGTGGTAAGGCTACATGGTGTACCACTGTCAATTGTAACTGATCATGATCCAAGATTCACTTCTATGTTCTGGAAGAGTGTTTAATATGCTCTGAACACTGAGCTGAACCTTAGTACGGATTATCATCCTCAAAATGAGGGTCAATATGAGTGGACTTCCCAAACACATGATGAAGTGTTGATATAATGATCAATGTACTTCAAAGGTGTATGAGGTCAACATCTTCCTCTGGTTGAGTTCTCTTAAATAATAGTTTCCACTCAACCATCCAAATGGATCCTTATGAAGCCCTTTATGGGAAGAGGTGCATAAAACTAGCATGTTGGGATAAAGTTTGGGAGAGAAATCTTATAGGTCCGGAAATGGTCAAAGTTATGATGTATAAGGTTAAGACCATCCAACAACACATCCAATTAGATCAGAGTCGACAAAAGATCCATCCTGACAAGCAACAATGAGTCCAAGAATTAGATGTTAGAGACAAGGTATTCCTATGCTTATCACAATGGAAGAGAGTTATGAGATTTGGGATGAAGGTAAAGCTTAGTCCATGGTACATTGGCCCTTTGGAGATCGTTGTTCACATTGGATTAGTTTCATATCAACCAACACTCACACAGAACCTGTATCAAGTACATGATGTATTCCATTTATCACTCTTGAGGAAGTACATTATTGACCCATATAATGCAATCAATCCAGAGGTGGTACCATTGGGGAATGACCTCTCCTTTGAAGAGATGTCGATGAATATCTTAGATCATAGGGATAAATTTCTATGAGATAAGATAATTCCCCTCATCAAAGTGTTGTAGAGAAACCAAAAATTTTAATAAGCAACATGGGAACTGGAGGAAGTGATGAGGGAAACATACTCTCTCTATCTTAGTGTGGGAAAAAATTAGAGCGTGAAATTTCATAATGGGGAAGTTTGTAATGACCCAATCCTTTATGAATAAAATTCCTTTTATTTTAAT
This sequence comes from Viscum album, assembly GCA_963277665.1. NCBI lineage: Eukaryota > Viridiplantae > Streptophyta > Magnoliopsida > Santalales > Viscaceae > Viscum > Viscum album. The sequence continues at coordinate 1,104,826,625 of OY728139.1, forward strand.
TTCTTATGGATATAGATAACACATGAACACTTTTTTTATATTATTTATGGGTTTAAATGACTGTTAAGTATCATTAGAATTGATAATATAACTATTGATCAGTGATCAAATGATTAATATAAATATAAGGTTTTAAAAAATCCTTTCGACATAGACAAAGGAGGTGATGGCCTCATTAAGTAGACTTGGGCCATACGAAGCTCACTTATTAGAACTTGAGAAGGAGGTAGTGTCACTGGGCTTTTCTCTTGACTAAGACCAAGCTGAGATAAATCATGTTAATCTTGAATGGAATCACATGTGGGAGAAGTTCAAGTTAACAGATATTACCACCCAGGTGATGTTATCCAAGACCTCACAAGAGTCTTTCACCACTACACACCTTACCCATAGGTCTTATGAGGGTGTTACAAGGGGTTATTTAATAGGTTATTAGTTAATTATTGTGTAATCCTTTTTTATAAATAAAATTATTATTCCATAAATTCTTTTACGAGAATAGTCTTTCTTAAAAAGAAAATGTTGAATTTGATAAATTGATTATTTGTGTAAAAATGGTACTTTTGATAAATATATACATTATATTACACTATGGTTTTTATTAATAATATCATAAATAAAATTATTATAAATAATAATTATATCAATTCTTTATCTATAAAGGATTAGATAATCTGTTTGATAAGAGTTATATTTTTTTACGATAAAAATGAAAGTATAATTTTTAAGAATTTATTTTAGGAATTAATGTATTTTTTTGAATTAAATAATATTTAAATAAAATATTATTATTTAATTGCTTTAATAAAATATTAATGATCATATATTTTTTATGAATTCAATTTTAATTTTTATTAAGGTTTAAAAACTATTTTTGTCAAAACCCATAAATTTTCAATAAATGTCCATTTTTTTCTTAAAATTAAAAAATTCATATATTTATAAAAATATATAGATAATATGAATATTATTTTTTGGAATGAAGATGTCCAAATTATGCAATTGTGTTTTTTTCATAATTTTGGGAGAGTCGAATTTTCAGTTAAAAATTAAATAATATGTCAATATATAATGTGTTTTATGACATCAAAATGACCAAATAGTGAGGTAATAAAATAATATAAAGGGTATATTCAGACAAATATATGTTCCCTTTAATATTATATAATTATAGGTTTAGTTAATTTATTTTAAAAATCCTTAGTGAATTCTCCAAAACCAAATTAATAATGAATTCCACTACATTTCCTATAAAACCCACCAAATAACACATTATTATTCACTCAAACTCCTTGAAGCTCATCCTAAATCTTATCTCCACTCCCTAGATTATTTTGAAGGTCCCCCAATCTCCCAAGAGGCCTCTCTCAGGCCTTTGGTATCACACATCCAAGTAAGTGATTCATTCCTTTCAAATTTTTATCCAAGTTTCATAATGTTTTTAGACCATTTTATTTTCAATTACAAATGTTGGGGTATGATTTTGAACATCCTAAAAACATCCCTCATTATGTTTCAATGATGATAGAACCCTTTATCTCTCAATAATTTCTTCTGTGTCCACCCATTACTATGAAACAATTCTGTGAGGGATTTATCTCTTCTTATTTCCATTCAAAACTTTCTTCTATATTATGCATCTAAATTCCAATACATATGTTGGGATATTATGTTAAACGATCCCCTTACTATCTATTTCATGTATAAATGATTAGGGACCTGTTTATCCCTTATCAACCCAATTTATGAATTTTTTATGATGTTGTTATGCTGCCAAAATTACACAGCAATTTTCCGAGCCAAAATCATCAAGCGGCTTGATTTAGGGTTACACATTGTGTAATCCTAAGTACACATCATGTAGTTTTTACATGTATTATGGGGATAAATGGTGTGTATTCATGTAATAAAAGATAAGAGGAAATACTAACTACATGTTTTTTACTTCCTAGTACACGCCATGTAGTCATGTTGACGGGTCATAGAAAGTAAGTAGGAACAAGTCATCCACCAAATGAATATTAAAATGATATGCATGCCATGTATATATACATACACACCGTGTAATTGTTTTTTTTCACTTAAATCATGTATTTTACTCTCCATTACTATGTTTGGAAATCGTGATCACCAGGGGAACTCAAGAGAAGCACAAAAACTGGATCATTTTCCCAGTTTATCTTCTGTACTCTGAATCAATCATCATCAGTCTCATTTGAAGCCAATAAGTGAGTGCTTAATTACTCTTTACCTGTTCTTAGTAATTTATATTCTTGAAAAAGTTGTTTATGGTAGATTAAATATCCTTGCTTCATATATTTTTACCTTTATAGCTTGAATTGGATGTCGAGGCTGGATAAGGAGAGTAAAACTATGACGAGGTAGGTGGTATCATGCTAATTGTTCAATGTCATGTTATTTATATGTGTTTTTGTGTCGTGCGCCAATGTTTAGGGTGTATCATGATGGATATTTTTACCCATGTTGACACTTAATGACATCAGATAATTGAATAAATTAATTGAATCATGTTTAGGCTTATTTGGATTGATTAATGGCCACCTCGTGGGTGTGTCTTACCTCGGATGACCATTGTTTGGCCTTTTGTCCTAGGATGCTGATGGGCATGAATTTTTTCCCATTGAAGGGGTTTTTTAGAATAAATTTTTTTAATTAAATGTTTCCATTTCAATATTATTGTTAAGGATTTGTGATAGTTTAATTCACACGTCTGTCTTGTCATGTAATTTTGCCCACGTGAGTTGATTATTTAAAACCATGTAATAGTGCAGATTATATGAGTTGTTTAATATGTGAGTTCCCCTCGTGAGAGGTTATTTTTTTAACCATGTATTAGTGTAATTTAGATGTGTTGGTTTCAATATGTTGAAATGCTGATACACCATCCTTGGCCCAGAATATTCTAAAATGCTGATACACCGGGCTTATCCATGACATTAATATATTGTAATGCTGATACACCAGGCTTGTCCCTGATTTGAATATGCTAAAATTATTTTACATCAGGCCTGTCCCTAAGAAATATTGAAATTTAATGACTGAAGATTCATCTTTCAAGACAAATCACACTATTGGATTTGGTCTAAACTTATTTATTTAGATATCCTATTGAGGCATTTATTGTGTTTACTTTATATAGGGGATTGATGGGCATAGGACGAATCCTGAGAATTATATAGTTAAATTAATTTATATTGATTAATGAACATGAAATAAAGTTAAATAAATTCTAGTGCTTGATGGATTGTTTACTTTTTAGTACAATTAAGTTTACTGCATTTCACAATTGTACACTACTGTTGCATATAATCACTGACATATTAGCACCGACCTTTGGTGGTTGCCTACTAGGATTTATTTCTCATACCCTATTTAGGTCATATTTTTTGGCCCAAAAAGACAATATTTATGCAAGGGTGGATAGGGGAAAATCTCCCTATACAGGTAATTTATTGATGCTTAGGAGTAGGAGAGCATGAAACCATGCTAAAGCTTGTGATGCTACTGAGATTCATTTTGTTTTACAGCACTTTGGTATTTTATTGTACTTGATTATAGTGTATCTTTTTTTGCAATTTTCTTAGAACATGTGACATGATTCATCCTTTTGATAATATTTTCCTTCTGATTATAATTATCTTTCATTCTTTATTTTTCGTCAGTTACATGTTGTTTACTACTTATGCATTTTTTATTATTTTATTCCACTATGTTACACTATTTTAATGGGGTAATTGTTTTCCCACTATCAGACCCTAGACCCTCACTACTAGTTAGAAGCCTCTGGCATTTCAGGAAATGCGCTTGAGGCCATGTGGCAAACTGGGTACGGGGCACCTTTTAGTGGCAACTAGATATTGGATGTTAAAATTGGTATCAGAGGAGTTTCATTTCTAGTTTTCATTACCAAATAGTGATGATATAAAGGATATAGAATTTGGTAATTAGTTTTTTCCTAGGAGTAGCTACCCCGTGTATAGGGAAAACATCCAAATTACATCGAATTAAAATGTGATTTTTGATTTTGAGCTATTAAAGTTGATTTGATTTCACTGTTGGGTGACACACTTGATTTCGGCTATTACTATGGATGTAATTGTGGATTTATTTTGTTGCAACCCGATGAGGTGTGGGTATTCCATCTGATGAATCATGTAGACAATTTTTCGTATCACATGCCATGAATTATTACATTCCATCTATGATGCATTAGATATTTCAAGTTATTGTGATATTTCCTGGGTAGATATACATATTGTTGTGATAGGTGTAGTAGTACATGATACGGTTCCAATTGGATGGATGAAAAGCACTAATCTATGTGGTGTATGGGCCCTCTTGGATCGCAATTTAGTGGATCATGATTCAGAATTTTTCATATAATTGTATTGATGTATGTTATGCTTGGGTGCCAAACTTTGATTCTCGGGGAGTATGGGCCCTCACGGATTGAAATTTGGCATCCCGCTGGCTGGTTTTTCTAAAGAACGTGGGTCTTCTAAGAAATATGGAGGTTCTATCCAGAAAACCCTGGTATACATGTCATGTAGATTAGCCTAACATGTCGTGTGTTCTTTATATTCAGGGAAGAATGTGTTCTGAATTTTAAGATGTACACACCATGTATCACCTATACACACTGTGTAGTAATTGACCATGTAACGGGCTGTTTGAGAGGAATCACAGGCTTTTGAATTTTGATCAGAACATGTCGTGTACCCTCAGAACATGCCATGTAGCCTACCCAGGAAGAACCTATGTGGACTAGGCCATGTGGGAGTGCATGGATAGGAGGATAGACCTATGTACATGCCATGTACTCATGGAACACACCGTGTACCTAGGGTTGATACACTCCCAGGCTGGAGGAAGCACACAACCCTGTGACAGCATAAGGGTACATGCTATGTATTCAATTTACACGCCTTGTTGTACATTTTTGAAATATTTTTAAAATCTCTTCCTATTTTGTTCTTGGAACGTTTTAATGGAAAACCTTGATAATAATTGTTTAATTGAGGTGTGTTCTTGACCTTTTATATTCATTCTATTGCGACGACCATGAGTTTTACGCTAGGAGAGCAGTGATGATCATACCACATAAATGGTTGGCCATGGGATACCAATTGATCCTTTAGTTGTGCCAGCTACGACACTAGCTGTTATACCGGATGCAGGTGAAGATGCACAGTTTTTTGAAGGCTTTGTGATGTTTATAAAGACCTTCTAGGGAGCACCAAAAGATACCACATTTATGGTAGAGTGTACAGGAATATTCTAGAAACAGAATCCACTTACTTTTTCAATGGATGGAGGACCATAGGCTGTGGAATAATGGTTGGAATCTATGCTGACTATCTTCAAGCATCAGGAGATGCCTCTTGAGAGCCAGGTCAAGCTCATGACATATATGATTCATTATTCTTCCAAGAGATGGTTGGATGTTATCACTCAGGTAGGGCATCATCGGGATATGACATTGGATGGTTTTCAAGTGGCCTTCTGTGATTATTATTCTCCCAAGATGTTGAGGGTTGACCGAGCCTGAGAGTTTATGCACCTAGACTAGGGCACACTGCAAGTTATGGACTATTCTTCCCGGTTTACTGAGCTTTATCATTTTGCACCTATTTTGATTGGTGATGAAGTGTAAAAAGATACACAATTAGAGGATGCTCTCATGTTTGACATCCGATCGAAGTTGAATGTCTTCAGGATTCCTTATGTATCTCCTATTGTGAATTAGGCACTAGTTACCGAGCGCAACCTACAGGAATATGTGGGTGTAATCTAGGGTGCCTCAGCACCGAGAGTTGGTAATGTCTTAACTGGATGCAAGAAGCATCATATGGAGCATTCCTATAGGGATATGAGAAGTCATAACCTTTCATCAGGTAGCTAGGCGAGGTACTACCAGTGTTGAAGGATTGGGGATACTAATCCTCAGTGCCCGATGGACCTTGTCCAGTTCTGAGATTGCATTAAGACGGTCCACTTACAGTAGTTTTGTAGGTCATTTCCTCCAACATCTTGGGAGAGAGGGTCTCCACCAACTCCACATTCAGGAGTGGGTTCAAGATCTTCTCACCAAATAGGTAACTAGAATATGTCAAGCCATTCAGGCCGAGGTGGTGGTCATGGTCGTGGTATCCAAACCCTAGGGTCTCAATGAAAGTAGGGCAGGTCAGGACAGGGTCGCCATGTAGTGTCGCAGGACCTCGGTACATGTCAAACTTATGTATTGCAACATACCCAGAAGGATTAGGATCTCGGACCATCTACTATCAAAGGTATTATTCTAGTTGCCTCTGTTTTATCTTCTGTACTTTTTGATATTTGTGTTATGCATAGTTTTATATCTGTGACCATTGTCGATATCCTTGGACTTTGTGTTTATACTTCTTCAAATTATATGATGCTAGACACTTCATTAAGGAATATAACGGAAGGTTTGAATCAGTTCAAGGAGTGTCCCCTTGACATTGGATGGTGTCACTTCCTATGGAACTTGTATGTCATAGAGATGACAAACATTGATTTCATTCTCGGAATGGACTAGTTGGTCTCTTTTCAAGCCTTTGTTGATTTCCATCGCTACAGGGTGAGTTTCACTTCACCATAGGGTGCAGAGTTCCTACATAAGGGGTATTGGGATATTTAGGCAAGCCAAACATGACCCATGCATCATGGGATGGGTGGGATAACCACCCAGATTGTGAGTTTATATCAGGATGGTTAGGGAACATGTCTAGAAGATTTTCCTCTAGTGGTTGATCTTTTCAAGTATGTTTTCCTAGAATATTGCTCAGGCCTAACTCCAGTCAGAGAGGTGGGGTTTACTATCGAGTTAGTTCCAGGAGCTTCACTGTTATCCATTCCTCCATACAGGATGGCTACGTTAGAGTTTCAAGAGCTCAAGAGGTAGTTAGAAGATCTAGAAGCTAAGGGATTTGTCTGACATAATACATCTCCTTGGGGTTCACTGGTCCTCTTCATGAAAAAGGCTAGCGGTAACCTTAGGTTATGCATGGACTATTCAAAACATAACTCTTTATAGTTAAAAACCGATATCCCTTGCCATGTATAGATGACATGTTAGATCATCCTCATGGAGCTAGAGTGTTCTCAAAGATTGACTTGAGATCATGATATCATCAGGTTCATGTTCGACCTACATACATACCACATACCGCCTTTTTTATTAGGTTGGGACTATATGGGTACATGGTTATGCCATTTGGTCTCACGAATGTACCAATATTTTTCATGGCACTGATGAACTGAGTGTTCCATCCTTACCTATATTCTTTTTTGTTGGTTTTTGTGGAAGATATCTTGGTTTATTTTTAAAATCTACACAACCATGCCAAACAATTTGAGATCATTTTGAAGACATAGAGAGAGATTCAATTATATGCTAAGATCTCAAAATTCCACTTCTGGATGGATCAGATTCACTTCCTGGGTAACGTCATCTCAGAGACTAGAGTCTAAGTGGACCTAGAGAAGGTGAGAGCAGCAGTTACCTGGTAGAAAAACAAGAAAATTTTCGAGGTACAGTGTTTCTTGGGGCTAGCTAGTTACTAAATGAATTTTATATAAGACTACACATTCTTAGAAGCATTGATTAAGGTCTTTACAAAGAAATGTGTGATTTTTGAGTGGTCATATTCTTGTGATGCAACCATTCTGGAATTGAAGGGATGTTTGACATTAGTGCCGATACTGATATTTATAGAGCTGCTCAAGAGTTACAATATGTACTATAATGCATTAAGTATTGGGATGGTAGAATTTTTTAAGTAGGTGGATGATGTTATTGGATAATTGTCTCTGTAATTGAGCCCACATGAGAGGAATTACCCAACGCATGATCTCGAGTTGGTTGCAGTTGTTTATGCTTTTCATTGATGGAGACATTATTTTTTGTGAAAACAAAATTTTAGTGTACACATACCACAAAAGTATCAAATACATATTTACTCTGTGTGATTTTAATATGAGACAATGAAGGTGGGTGGAGTACCTTCAGTCATTCAATTTTGATCATGCCTATATGCCCGACAAAGGAAATGTAGTGGCTGATGCAATGAGTATGAGGACACATACAGAAGTAATGGAGGAGGACAGTGGTGAGTTAAATCTTTTGACTCTGTTCACTCAGATACATTTAATGGTTGTAAAACCCCAATATTCCACGGTATGTTTCCCTTTGAATAATACAATAGCTTGCATTGTACGCAACTTTGAGATTCTCACACACTACGACCAATCAAAGTAGTCGTTATGAATAGTAATACCCACTTTTTGAAATTTTATGAATTTTATCGTTCAAAATTGGCTTCATTTTTTGTTTCGGAATATCGGAATTAGCCTAGGGTGAAATTTTGGTACTTTTTGGATAACTTTTATGTTTTGATACTTATTATTTCTTAAAAACGCATTTTTTGTTTTGACAGAGGGAATTAATTTTAAATTAATTTCTGCCACTTCTGTGTTTTGAATTTAAAAAAACGGATTCCATATTTAGAATCAGGAGTTATAAATTGTGTATATAGGTAAATTTTATTTTTAGAAATTTTGAATAATTACATTAGTAAATATTTTATTTACCATGGTTAAAGGGTAAATCCGGTAAATAGGGGTAAAAAATAATATAATAATAATAATAAATTACCCTAAAACCTGTCCTAACCCTATTGGTTGATACATTTCTGACCATGGGAATTTTTGGGTCGATTTTTTGACCCCATGGATCCACTTTTAAGTGATAATGACACTTTATATTAATTAAGTTAAAGTAAATACAAAAATGACATAATCATATATCTTTTAGAAAAATAATTTTTACATACGTTTATATATGTTATATTTTCAACTATAAATATTCATTATAAAGATAAAATTATTTCCTACATAATGGTATTTTATTTATAATTTTTAGACATTGAATAATTAAATTTAATTATGACACAATAATGATGCAGTATTTTCCTTATTAATGAAAGAATCAAACAATTGGTATTATAAATGTTAAAATAAATATAATTTGAATGTTTGGATAACATACATGAATTTTATTGGTTACTATGACATTTTAGTATTGATTAAATGAATTTGTTTCAAATTAATAAAGTTGTTATGACTTTAAAAAAAATCAATTATTGAATAGTGTCAAAATTGACATAAATGAGTTTTTAAAACAAATATTATATTATTAATTGATATTCTATTCCTAAAAATCTAAGGCTCTGCCAAAGGACTTATATCATGATATCTGTATCATTAATGGACCACTTGGGGGTCTCTTGGATGTATATAGTAAGTTTATTAACTGTATACTATAAAAATACAAAGTGACATGGTAAGTGTGAAACTAATTAACTAAGAGTTAAAACTAAAAGATAAGGTTCAAATAATGACCCAAACCTATCTATACTCTATTTATTGAAAGGATTTAGACCCATACCAACCTTCGACTTTGAATAATCCACTTTGGATCCATTAGAAACCGAATATGAATTTATTATATAATTATACTTTAAGTTTTTCCTAAAGAGCCCCCCTCCCTCTTATAAAAGGACACCGCTTCTAATCAATTATTCACGCCTTCAAAGCCTTTTGGATCAGCCAAACCCTTCCCAAATACTCTCTCAAATTCCCTCACTTCAAACTATAGGCCTTAGTTTGATCATAAAGCCAACCTATGGAGACCTTTTTATCAAATCAAAAGCAAGAACCCGAAGAAGAGGTAATGTTTTCACCACCCTTTTTCAACTTCCTTTCGTCTTCAAATTCTTATTTCTTTGTTATTTCATTTCTAAAATAATAGCTCTGGTATCTTCTATATACTGTGATGTTATTATAAATATGGTACAACCATATTCAGTATTCAATAAATCCTTTGAATGACATGTCACCATACGTGCGTACGTACGGCTTACCGTCTCCACGTCGTGGTGTAATTGTTATTCAAAAACATTATTCTTTGGATTGGTATGATAATGATATGTAATTGATGTAAATAATAAATATAACATGATACTTATTCTATATATATATGATATACCATCCAATTATATATTATTTTAATATCAAAAGAATGATATTTTTGCTCATGCGTACGTACGGACTACCGTCTCCACGAACGCGATGAGATTCGTTCCCCATCGTATCCATGAAATTATAATTCCCATTTGATGATTAAAAATAATTTTTAAGGACTTGATATCATTCTGGATATGAATAATATACAACCTATCAATAAAAAACATGGCTTATGTAATAAAATATATAAAATAAAATGAGTGAGTTAACACCCGAAACGATGATAATACTAAGATATTATTAACAAATCAATGTTAAAAGATCATATATGATATCATATTTATGTATATGATTATTGTATAATTTAATAACAATAATTTAACTATTATAAAGGAGTTTAACCTACCCTCAACCAAGGAAAATTACAAGGTAAGGGGTTTTCATCTCACTCCTTATTCTCATGAGATTCATGCCATATTACCACTATTACCTTTTGTGTGGTGTATGTGCTTCCCATAATTGTATTATTTGTGTAATACACTTTAATTTATGTGTGTTTACATATTCATTTTATGATAACTCTTTCATGGGGTGTATGTTTCGTAAGTTACCAAATTGGTAAGGGTTTATTTCACAATCTCTTCATTATCCGAGGTTGTTTACACGTAATTATCTACTGGGACCTATTTATCATCCACATCCATGTTTCTTAAAAATGTACTTCAAAACATTCTTAATATTTTACAGAATATGGGTTAATATTATTTATACCCTTGTTTGATTATTTATAAGAAGTTTATAAAGGAATCTTTCTGTCATTTTCCAAACAAGGTCCTTTTTAAACTTTTTGATAGAATTAAGGTAAGAATGTCTTTTTTTAACTTTTACGGAAGGTGCGGCTATTTTCTGCCATTATAAAATCTTACAATATTCCCTTACATGATTATTAGAATATTTTGAAATTAAATTATTTATTTTATCATTATGTGACTTTTAAATGATTTCAAAATGAATATTTTAAGAATTTGTGAAAGGTACTCTTTATCAAGATCAGAATTTTAAATGTGTAAAAGAGTTATCTTTCTAAATATTTTTAATTAATGTCCATGTTTTCAAATTGATTTTAAGGATTTATTTATATTGACATGAATGTTTTGAAATAATAATTCTTTTCAAAAGTTTCAAAGTGTTTTGGGATACTTTGATTCAAAAATCTCTTTTAAATTACATCCTTTATAAATGTGTGACATTTAAATGATTTCAAAATTGAGATATTTCTCTCAAATAGTTTTGATTTAATCTATTTCAACATCCTTTTATGGATTTTAATCTTATTTGAAGTTGGTTTATTATGATACAGATCTTCCATATTGTATTGAAGGTTTTGTGATATGTTTGATTGTGGATGTGTTATTTTTATACCATTCATGGTTTATGGAGAAAGTATTGACATTTTTTAAGGTAGTTTTAATATGAATGATTATGTTATGTTTAAACCTATTCATATGAGGAATGCATTAGACTCATTAAGTGACAGGTATAGCCCTCTATAGCTCCTCGATGCATCGGTAGGTCTCATGAAACAAACTAGTGTCTTGGCATGGGGCCTTGACAAAATCTTATTTGTAGTCTTGGCACGAGGCCTTGGCTACGTGGTTATGATAGTCTGCCATTATGCATTACATCATTATGAAAGTGGTAATTGATATTTCATGTGATTATTCGATTATTAGAATATCCACGTGAATTATTAAATGGAATTATTTCATTTTATCTCTACATTATTATGATTCAGTTCAAGTTTAAAGGGCTTTTTTTTTATTTATACATTGCCTTAAATGTTTATACTTATTTATGAAAATTTAAACTATGTTGTTATCCTTACTGAGCATCTGAGATCACCCCTTTCTATGTTTTATTTTTCCCAGGATTCCAAGAAGTGTATTGTGATTGTAATGCAGGGTTAAGCCAAGGGAATAATGGCATTCATAAGGGATTTTTTATGTTGTTTTGAATGTTATAAATTGTAATGTAACATTCAAGTATGTAATATATTTTCCAAGACTGCTAAATCGATCGATCCTTCAGGACTTGATTCTTTATAATCATGCCAATGTATTAAAATAACGCACCAACTCTGGGTAACTGGGGTCGGGGCGTTATAGTTGGTATCATAGGAAGTTTAGAAATACTCTTAGAATCTAGATTTAGATAAACTCTGATTAGAGCACATAGACCTAAGATAGATTTTGAAGATTAGTATAAAAGAACATCCGAGAATTTTGGTATTGTAAAGATTTTGTGAGTTTTCCGAGCAACACATCCATGTCTGGATAAGAGTAGGTAGAGTAGGCTCTGGCACATATGTACCTAGGGGTAAAACCCTAAAACACCACTTTGATCTAGACTCGAATGAGAACCGGTGCACGACAACGGGCCTTGCTGCACTCTTGGTTACGACACTCCTGGGGGATATGCTTAGGACAATTCTCATTTCCATTAAAAACCATTACGAAGGCTTTATGAGTATATACTTCCTCAAAAAAATATTTTTATGATCATGGATTATATCCATAAACTACACAATTTATGTTAGGTATTTTTAATTTTGGAATTATTCATTATAATTCATAAACTGACCTAGTGTATGCCATTTTATAGAAATGGCTCCCAGTAGAAGAAATGTGAACTCCAGCAATACGTATGATCCAAAGAGTAAGAAGGATCATATCTTTCACCATATTAAGCCAACATTTAGAAGGTAAATTGTCTCACATGTATTCTCAACATTACAAGAGATAGTATCATGTGTTAAAAAGATGATTAAGGAATTATCTGAGCCCTATGGCTTTGAAGGGAAGCAAGAGAAGAAAAGGATGGAAGATATAAAGATAGATAAAGGAAAGAGGGAAAAGAAAAATTTTCCCATATGTGATAACTATGGGAAGAAACACCCTGGAACTTGCCTGAAGGGAATGGGAGTTTGTTATAAGCGTGGAGAAAAAGGACACCAAGTACGTGACTACAAGGGTAAGAAAAAGGTTTCAAATGTACAATGCTTCATCTGTAAGGAGTTGGGACACTATGAGAACCAATGTACAAATCATCAGAGTATACCCCAAATGATGATATTAGATAATAATCAAGTTATGATACTACCTCAGATGAAGAATAATGACTAGTGTTCTTATGTTGTTATTATAGGATTATTTCATTTGAGTGTTGTATCAACAATATACTGGTTATACGAATTATGGAAATAAATAAGGATTGTACTGCAGTACTATTTTATTGAGGATTTGAGATTATATGTTTCTAAGAAAAGTGACATAATAGTAAGCTACACTTTTTGGAAAATACATGTTTGAAGGAAATTTAATCCTTAATATGGTCCCGATAGTGAGGTAGTGATTTTGAAATAAGAGATGGTTGATTTGAATAATTATATTGGATATTCTTGACTACCTTGAAACTGATTAATGATTTTTCATCGTTGGAGTTTACAACATTTTTGGATGGATGAAGTATATCCAGTATTCTATAAGGAATAATTGAGAATGAATGTAATCAAAAAGGTTTTATGGTAATTCAGGATGTTTTAGTGTTTTAAAATAATACATGATGAAGGTATTGACATTCTATTACGGGGTAAAAAGGATTTTCATTATGTTTACCATTCATATAAATTTTGGGCTGATAGATTACAAAAGTATTTTGGATAAGTCTAAAGTTTGGAATGGATTAAGTTTGAAAGGTTATTTTTGGATTTTTATAAAAGGACAACACGCAGACCATGTGACAACCCATCGTGTCGGACAATGCTGTGGGAATCAAACCCACAACTATAAGTGTGATTGGGATTTATCACCTACCACTGGACTACGTGAAGTTCCTGGATAGTATAATGTAGTTCCATTTTTTTAAAGGGTCTGATATGTGAATTATAAATTCAATATATTTTTAACACTATACGATTAGGATAAATAGAGTATTCTTGAGTTGTATTATGTTTTTGAGTGAAAGATGAGTTTGTGGTAAAAATTTATTAATGGATAAAACTCTAATTATAAATTAATTATATCTCCTTATGATATTATTCAATCTCATAAATAAATTCCTCAACATTAAGAAAAAGAACTTAGACCAAAAACGTTGTCCTAGATGGTACCCTTGATCATCAAAAATTTATGGCTTTGTGATTGTTGGGCTTTTCATAGCCATGTTCTCTACCACTCTCCATCAAATATTGATGGTTATATTTCTCTTCCATATCCATGTTTTCCTAAATGGAACCCTATTATGTGTTATTTTTGGAAACCTTCATACTTACCACTCTTTATTTTAAATAGAGGCCTCATTAATCCATTTTTCGATGTGGGATTTCAACTAAGATATTTTGAAATGTCAACCCCAAGTCTCCAATACCGAGTATAAATTGCGAGGATGAAATTTATTGAAGTAGGGGAGAATGTAACACCCCAATATTCAATGGTACATTTCCCTTTGAATAATGCAATAGCTTGCATTGTAGCCAACTTCGAGATTCTAACACACTGCAACCAATCAAAGTAGCCGTTATGAATAGTAATACCCACTTTTTGAAATTTTATAAATTTTAACATTCAAAATTAACTTCATTTTTGGTTTCATAGTATCGAAATTAGATTAGGGTGAAATTTTGGTACTTTTCGGATAACGTTTGTATTTTGATGAATAGTGAAAATTACCAAATTTTAATTAAAAACAAATTTTTTAATCGAAATAATTAATAGTGATAAATTATTAATTTGAGTGGTTTTAAAGTATATTTAGAATATATTTTTACCATTTAATACAATGTTGGTCATTGTACATAATTTCACATTTAAAATGGACATAAACAAATTTCAATCTTTTGATACTTATGATTTCTTAAAAACACGCTTTTTGTTTTGACAACGGGAATTAATTTTAAATTAATTTCTGCCACTTCTGTGTTTTAAATTTATAAAAATGGATTACATATTTATATTCAGGAGGTACAAATTATTTAAATAGTTAAATTGTATTTTTATACATTTTGAATAATTACTTCAGTAAATATTTTATTTACCATGGTTAAAGGGTAAATCCGGTAAATATGGGTAAAAAATGATATTATAACAATAATAATTTACCCTAAAACGTGTCCTAACCCTATTGGTTGATACATTTCCTACCATGACCATCTTTGGGTCGATTTTGGGATCCCATGGATCCACTTGTAAGTGATAATGACACTTTATATTAATTAAGTTAAAGTAAATACAAAACAGACATAAACATATATATTTTAGAAAAATAAATTTTACCTAGGGTTATATATGTTATATTTTCAACTATAAATATTCATTAGAAATATAAAACGATTTCGTACATAATGGTATTTTATTTATAATTTTTATACCTTTAATAATTAAATTTATTTAGGACACAATAATGATGTATTATTTTCCTTATTAATGAAAGAATCAAACAATTGGTATTATAAATGTTAAAATAAATATAATCTGAATTTTTGGATGACATACATGAATTTTATTTGGTTAATATGACTTTTAAGGATTCATTAAATGATTTTTTTTGAATTAGTAATGTTTTATAACTTTAAAAAAAATCAATTATTGAATAGTGTCGAAATTGACATAAATGAGTTTTTAAAATCAATATTATTTTATTAATTGATAGTCTATTCCTACAAATATAAGTTTCTGAAAAAGGACTTATATCATGATAGGTTTATCATTAATGGACCACTTGGGGGTCTCTTGGATGTATATAGTATGTTTATTAACTATATAATATAAAAATACAAAGTGACATGGTAAGTTTCAAACTAATTAACTAAGAGTTAAAACTAAATGATAAGGTTAATATAATGCCCCAAACCTGTCCAAAATTTATTGGTTGAAAGGATTTAGACCCATACCAACCTTATACTTTTAATAATCCACTTTGGAGCCATTATAAACCGAATATGAATTTATTATAAAATAATACTTTAAGTTTATCCTAAAGGGCCCCTCCTCCCCCTTATAAAAGGACACCACTTCTAACCATTTCTTCACAACTTCAAATCCTTTTTCCTCTGCCAAACCCGGACCAAATACTCTCTCAAGTTCCCTAACTTCAACTTAGAGGCATTATTTTGATCATAAATCCAACCTAAAGAGCCCTTTTGATCAAATCAAAAGGAAGAACCCAAAGAAGAGGTAATGTTTTCACCACCCTTTTTCAAGTTCCATTCTTCTTCAACTTCTACTTTCTTTGTTATTTCCTTTCTAAAATAATAACTCCAGTATCTTATATATACTGTTATGTTATTATAAATATGGTACAACCATATTGAGTATTCTATCCATCCTTTGAATGACATGTCACCATACGTGTGTACGTACAGCTTACCGTCTCCAAGTCGTGGTGTAATTGTTATTCAAAAACATTATTATTTGGATGGGTAAGATAATGATATGTAATTGATGTAAATAATAAATATAAAATTATAATGATTATGTATATATTATATACCATCTGATTATATATTATTTTAAAATCAAAATAATGATATTGTCGCACATGCGTACGTACGGACTACCTTCTCCACGAACGCGATGAGATTCATTCCCCATTGTATCCATGCAATTATAATTCTAATTTGATGATTAAAAATAATTTTTAATGACTTCATATCAATATGAATATTAATAAGATAAAACCTATCCATAAAAAACAAATCTTATGTAACAAAATATATAAAATAAAATGACTGAGTTAACACCCGAAACGAAGATAATACTAAGATATTATTAAAAAATCAATGTTAAAAGATCATATATGAAATCATATTTATTTATATGATTATTGTATAATTCAATAACAATTATTTAACTATTATACAGGAGTTTAACCTACCCTCAACCAAGGAAATGTACAAGGTAAGGGGTTTTCATCTCACTCCTTATTCTATTGAGATTCATGCCATATTGCCAGTATTACCTTTTGTGTGGTGTATGTGCTACCCATAATTGTATTATTTGTGTAATATAGTTTAATTTATGTGTATTTACATATTCATTGTATGATAACACTTTCATGGGGTGTACGTTTTGTAAGTTACCAAATTGGTAATGGTTTATTTCACAATCTCTTCATTATCCGAGGTTGTTTATACGTAATTATCTACTGGGACCTCTTTATCATACACATTCATGTTCCTTAAAAATGTATTTCAAAAAATTATTAATATTTTACAGAATATGGGATAAATTCATTTATATCCTTGTTTGAATTTTTATAAGAATTTTATAATGTAATCTTTCTGTCGTTTTCCAAACAAGGTCATTTTTAACCTTTTCGACAGAATTAAGGTAAGAATGTCTTTTTTAACTTATACGACGGGTACGGCTATTTTCCACCATTATAAAATCATCAAATATTCCCTTACAAGATTATAAGAATATTTTGAAAATAAATGTTTTATTTTATAATTATGTGACTTTTAAATGATTTCAAAATGAATATTTTAAGAATTTTTGAAAGGTACTCTATCAAGATAAGAATTTTAAATGTTTTAAAGAGTTATCTTTCTAAATATTTTTAATTAATTTCCATGTTTTCAAATTGATTTTAAGGATTTATTTATATGGACATGAATGTTTTGAAATGATAATTCTTGTCAAAAGTTTCAAAGTGTTATGGGACACTTTGATTCAAAAATATCTTTTAAATTAATTCCTTTATAAATGTGTTGCTTTTAAATGTTTTCAAAAAAGATATATTTCTCTCAAATAGTTTTGATTTAATCTATTTGAACATCCTTTTATGGATTTAAGCTTATTTGATGTTGGTTTATTATGATACAAAACTTCCATATTGTATTGAAGGTTTTGTGATATGTTCGACTGTGAATGTGTTATTTCTATACAATTCATGGTTTATGGAGAAAGTATTGACATTTCGTATGCTAGTTTTAATATGAATGTTTATGTTATGTTTAAACCTATTCATATGAGGAATGCATTGGACTTAGTAAGTGACAGGTGGAGCCTGCTATATATCCTAGATGCATCGGTAGGTCTCATGAGAGAAACTAGTGTCTTGGCACGAGGCCTTGACAAAATCTTATTTGTTGTCTTGGCACGACGCCTTGGCTACGTGGTTATGATAGTCTGGAAATATGCATTCCATCATTATGAAAGTGGTTATTGATATTGCATGTGATTATTTTGTTAGTATAATATCCATGTGAATAATTAAATGGCATTATCTAATTTTATCTCTTCCATATTAAGCTGAAGTTCAAGTTTAAAGTTCTTTTTTTTAGTTATACATTGCCTTAAATGTTAATGCTTATTTATGATAGTTTCTGCTATATTGTTATCCTTACTGAGCATCTGAGATCACCCCTTTATATGTTTTATTTTTTTCCAGGATTCCAAGAAGTGTATTTTGATGGATATGCAGGGTTAAGCCAAGGGAATAATGGTGTTCATAAAGGATTATTTATGTTGTTTTGTATGTTATAAAGTGTAATGTAGCATTCAAGTATGTAATCTATTTTCCAAGACTGCTAAACTAATCGGTCCTTCGGGACTTGATTCCTTATAATCATGCCAATGAATTAAAATAATGCACCGACTCTTGGTAACTAGGGTCGGGGTGTTACAATGGTTCACAAAAGTCAAGTATAGACTTACCTTTCATCATTGGCAGTTACCTCTACCATAGTGGATATAGTGGGGATGGGGAAGCTATTACATTCCAAGGGCCTAGTTCTACATAAGAGTGTGGTAGGTGAGGACCCTCCTCCTGGATGGACGATAGGTGATGAAGAATTTCTGCATATTCATGGATGTGTGTGGGTTCTAGGGGATATACAGGATGAGCTGATGCAGTGGTTTCATACTTTATCTTGGGAAGTGCATCCCAGAGTCACCAAGATGTACTGTAACTTACATTGTTAGTACTGGTGGTCAGGTGTAAAGGGAGAAGTAGTTGGTTTCATTATGAGGTGTTCCACCTGTCAGCAGGTGAAGGCAGAGCATCAGTGACTAACTGGTCTTTTACAGATGTTACCTATTACAAAGTGTAGATGGGATTATGTCACCATGGATTTTTTGAAAAGGTTACCGAGGTCACCTAGAAGCAAAGATTATGTGTGGTTCGTAGTAGACAGACTTACGAAGGTCGCTCATTTCTTACTGATTAAAGAGACCATTACTATTGATGATCTAAGAAAGATTTATATCTGAGAAGTGGTGTGACTACATGGGGTCCCACATTATATCATTTTAGGCAGGGACTCCCACTTTACATCTCATTTCTGGCAGTGTTTTCAGAGGGTTCTAGGTACACAGGTGCTTCTAAGAATAACATTACACACTCAGACTGATTTCCAGTCAAAGCATATGATACAGGTTCTAGATGACATGTTATGTGCATGTATCCTTGAATTTGGGGATCATGGGAGAAGCATATACCCCTGGTTGAGTTCACCTATAATAATAGCTTCTAGGATGCTGTTCATATGGTTCCATATGAGCCTTTACATGGTAGGCCATGACGATCACCCCTATGTCGGATAAAGGTAGAATACGTAGTTATGCTAGGTCCCCATCTTGTCTAGGAGACTACTAAATAGGTTCAGTTGATTCAGAAGATGATGGATACTTTGCAATCTCATCATAAGTCATACAAAGATCCCCGTAGACAACCTTTGGAGTTAGAGGTTGGGGATTGAGTTTTCCTACGTGTCACACCAAGACTGGGACACAAGAAGATCAGGAGACATTGTAATATTTCACCGTGATATGTCGATCCATTCAATATTATGGAGAGAGTTGTTTTGGTTTCCAATTGGTTATAGTTACCTTAGAGGTACCGATCCATGCATGATCTCTTCCATTTATCCTAGCTATTCCACAATCACATTGACCCATCTCACATTTCTCAGCATGAGGTGGTTTATCCTTAGGTTGATGCATCCTTTGTGGAGAATCTGATTTGTATAGTTGATAGGAACACGAAGGTTCTCTGAGGCTGGTCAGTTCCTCTTGTACGGGTGCTATGGTAGCATGGATGAGTACAGGATGAGACTTGGGAGAGGGAGGCTAACGTATGTGCTCAGTGGTTGGAGTTATTCTCAGATATTCCTTCACCACCCTGGAAAGTGAAATTATGTGAAGAATTATATTAAGGGGGACCTCTGTAAGAACGTGCTTCATACATTGCGGTACATATTTATTTTATTCTTTTTCCTTTGATTTGTTTTTGAGAAAACAAGGGAAAACTAGATAAGTACTGGAATTATATTGTCACACAGGCTGATTCAGGGTTACATGTTGTATAATCCAATGTACAACCCATGTAGTTTTTTTGTATGAAGGGGATACATGGTGAGTAGTCATGGTGGAAAGGATAAAAGGAAAAACCAATTACACAACGTGTACTTCCTATTACACACTCTGTAGTCATGTCGATAGGTTCTGAAAAGTAAGTCGGTGGATGTCAGCTGCCAAATAAACTATAAAATAATATACATGATTTTTATATAGACTTATGTGCTATGTACTTATGTTTTTCACTTAGAATAGGTAGTGGAATCTCTATTAGGCGGTTTGGACAGTGGGCTCACTGGGGGAACTCAAGAGGAGCGTCAGATCTTCAACCTCTTCCTGTTTGATCATCCAGACTCCAAATCATTAACTGTTAGTCTCGTTTGAACCCAATCGGTGAGTGATAGATTACTATTGACTTGTTTTTGGTAATTTTTATTCTTGAATAAGTTGTTTATGTTTGATTAAGTATCCTTGTTTTGTAGATTTTTACCATTTTATCTTTAATTAGAATTTGAGGCGGGACGAGGAGAGTCATACTACGATGGGTTAGGTGGCCTCGTGATAATTGTTTAATTTCAAGTTGTTTATATGTGCTATTGTGTCACACACCCTTTATTAACTTGTCACATCATTGATAATTTTACCCATGTTGATACTTAATGACATTTGGTAATTGAATAAATTAATTGAAGCATGTTTAGGATTATTTTGTTTGGTTAAATGCCACGTCGTGGGTGTGTATTCCCTCAGATGTCCATTGTTTAGCTTGTTGGCCTAGGATGCTAATGGGAATGCCTTGCCTTATATTAAAGGGGTTTTTTTAGAATAAAATTGGTCAAATAAATGATTCCATGTGAATATGGTTTTTAATTCTTTTTTATAGTTTAATTAACATGTTAGTCTTGTTATATAATTTTTCCTATGGGAGTTCATTATTTAAAAGCATGTATTGGTGAAGATTATATTAGTGGTTTATTATGTGAGTTTACCAAATGAGAAGTTATTTTTTAACCATGTAATATTTTAATTTACATGTGTTGGTTTTAATATGCAGAAATTCTGATACACAAGGCTTGGCACTGAATATGATGAAATGCTAATACACTAGGATTTGCACTGAATATGCTGAAATGCTAATACACCGAGCTTGTCCCTGACTTTAATAAATTGAAATAATGATTAAATGGGCTTTGACCTGATTTGAATATTCTTAAATTATTATACATTAGTCTTGGTCCAGATACATATTGAAATGGAATGACTGGTAATGTGTCTACCAAGACAATGCACATGCATGGATTCAGTCTACACTTCTTTGTTTAAATAGCCTACTAAGGCATCTATTGTGTTTACATTATATAGGGGATTTATGGTCTTAGGCTGGATCCTGAGAATTATATAATTCAATGAATTTTAATTGATTAAAGAATCTGAAATGGATGTATATGAATTCCAGTAATTGTAGAGTAGTTTACTTTCGAGTATCTATTAGTTTACTGCATTCTACTACTGTACACTACTCTTTCAGATACCCACTGACAGATTGGCACCGACCTTTGGTGGTTTTCTACTGTGATTTATTTCATGCACCCTATTTGGGTAATGTTTTTCATCCCAAAAAAACAATATTGCTAAAGGGGTTGATAGGTGCAAGGATCCCTATACAGGTACTTGATTGCTACTTAGGAGAAGGATAGCATGGGACCAAGCCCTGGTTTGTGATAATGCTGAGTTTCATTTGGTTTTACAACACTTTGATATTGTACTATTCTTGATTTCAATGTATCATGTTTTTTATGTTTTCTTTTAACATGTGACATGCTGCATCATTTTGATATTATATTCCTTTTGGTTTTCATTATCTTTTAGTTTATAGTTTTTTACTTCAGTTGTATGTTTTTTACTACTTCGGTTATTTTTATTTTTTCTATTCTACTGTTTCAAACTCTACCAATCAGGGAATGGTTTCCCAAAAATAACAACCTAGGCCCTCGCTACTAGTCGGCAGCCTCTGGAATTTTGGGATATGTGCTTGAGGCCATGTGGACAACCAGGTATGAAGAACCTTTTAGTGGCATATGGATTCGGGATGTTACATGTATTAACCTTTATGATCATTTACATATTGATTATAGACATTCCTGTATGTATTCCACAATCCTCTATTGTGGAATAAATGATGATGATGAAAGAATCCATGTTACAAGAACTATGTTGTAGACTTAAGCATGAGATTAAAATGGTCCTGAAGGGTGTGCCCTAATAGCGCTCCAATGTATTGGGTAATGTTTAGTATCTTAATACATCATGTTGGGATAGTGGTTTACCTGATTCCTTTTAGGATATTTCCCCACCGTGTTGGTACATGGGTTTACCAAATTACATTATGTAAATGATTTAGTGTCTTATGTCGTTTCCACATTTCCTAGTTATGTTAGTAATGTTATATCATGAAAATATACTCATGCTTCTATTTTGATACATTGATATGCCTTTTGCCTAACATATATTTTTTTCTTCATGTTATATCTCTTTTACTCCCTTACTATGATTTATAGATCACCCTTTTATTATATATGTCCTCAGTTTATCCCATGAAATGCTATGTACGAAGGAATTTTTTGGTCATGTAAAAGATGTTTTCAATAATGATTTTTTATTTTATGTCTTATGTTGTCATGTAATGTTCTTATGCCCCAATGAAACTATAAATTGTTTTATTTTGGGTAGTATTAAGAGAATTATTATATAATAATGCATGTTTAAATGTGTAATAAAGTGTAGTGTTGGTATAAACATAATATCACTGAATGAATAATCCTCAATTTCTTATTATTAGAAATTTTTATGTTCCATTTTTTTGAATATTGTGCTTATAAAAAATCATAAAAGTTTTATATAACCACATATGATAGAAAAATCATTGGTCTGTAAATGTTGATCATTGATCCTCCCAAGAAAAAACCCATTTTTTGCTAGTTTAGTAAATAATGATAATCTATTATGAATGATATAATGACCTCTACCAGTGTCACAATGAAAACCGCTCAGTAAAATCTCCACAATTTAGTAAATCCCCTTCCACCATGGATATCCTATACCCCACACTTATTATTTTAAATATCATGAAATACATTTAGATGAATATTGGAATAGATATAATTGTCTTGTGAATTAGATCATTTCCAAATTAGGTTCTTCATGGATTATATGGGCTTATAAAATATCAATGAAATGCGGGTCGAAGGATTAAATGGATAAAAAAGACTCCCCAATCATATTAAATTATATTTTTTAATTAAATATTTTAGAAACATAAAATAATTTTTTAAAAAGATAATATGACTGAGTCTCTCAAGAAATATACAAAAGAAATAATGATAAATATTTTTTTAAAGGATGTCTTAGGAATGAGAATAATGGATTTGGGTAATCACACATGGAAATGAATATAGATAATTAAAACCATCAATGAAAATTTAAAAAAAAATTCAACACATTGAAAAATATCAGAAAACATTCACTTACCAAAAATATTATGCTCCATAAATCATGATTTTCCAAATCCAGAAGAAAATATTTGTCCCTAGTAATTTTTTTTCTAGATTTTTCACTTTCTAGATTATTGATAAATATAATTCTCTTCATGTCATGTAATGTATACTAATTAGTCTTTGTCTCCAAAATCAGTAGATTAACGTAACAATGAAATTTAGGGTATCTAATTGGCAGTTTAAAGATCTAAATTATATATGTGGAATGTATTAAAAAATATAGAATTGAAACAGTTTCTACACTTTCAATTAACACTTCAAAAAAGGGTTACATTAGTACTTCATATATAATTTCATTACAAAAATTTGGTTCACAATGTGAATGGTGTTAAATATGTGTATTTCACTTGTTTCGTGATGTGAGTGGGTTTCATATTTTGAATTGGTTCTCTTGTTTCTTGTCATTTTTTATACGGCTTGGTCTTGAAAATAATTAAAAGTGAAATAAAATTATATTCAATAATTCTCAAATAAATATGGGTAATTAAAATTAAATCTTAATATGAAAATAAATTTAAAAAACCAATTAATCTAAATTTATTGAAAGTAATAAAATTATTAATGTTTCCTCTGGAAATTATTATTTTTAACAGTCTTTTAGCTTGATTATAAATTAGTCAACTGGTTAGATTGTGCTATAAGTATATTTTTCTTGTGTTCACCCAATCATGACATTGAATCAATTCAGCCTAATATTTTCTTCTCCTTAAAGAAATTTACATAGAATATATTAGATGTTTCCCATGATTAGATTATTTGATGGTAAGTAGAAAGAAGATGGAAACCATCAATATTTGGTAGAAAAATTCTTCTTCAATGGGTTCCAATATTTGTTATATTTTTTAAATTATTACATTATGGATAGAATATAACTCTTAGACTTATTCTTCTATTGATACTTTTTTTCTTCTATGTAATATGTTCATTCTACAAATGGTTCTTATTCAACTTCATGTCATGCATTAATTTATCTAAAAATCTCATAATGAATGTGGCAAACATATTTTCCTCTTCTTCTACTTACTCCGTCTAAAATTATTTTTTTTATCTTAGTCTATAAAAAAATTACTCAGTCAATGTTCCTTCCTATTTGTTGTTTTCTTCTTCTCACTACATTTTTCTGAATTTTGCATCATCCCACTCAAGTTCAACGGTAAGGTTAACTTCATCTTTATATCTTGAAAAATCAAGGGCATCATGTTAAGAATCAATATTGTCATAAAATGTTTTTCTTAAATCCTCCTCACTTACCATTATCCTTTGATCGCAAATCTCCTCTTTAAATGATTTTTCAAGTATATAAAGTGTTTGGTCTTAATAGTTGGTGTATAGTTATAAAATTTCATTGAATTGATTCATTTCCATTTTAATCTCTTTCTGTTTCTATGTTGTAAATTTAATTGGAAGGTGAATCTATCTATTACAATCATTATTCTACGTATCCCTAACATCATGACCAAAATTACACACATGTGGTAAAAATGATAAAAATATATAAATTTATATAAAATTATAAAATTATAAAATTGAAGATATCAGAAAAGTGATCTCCTAAGTTATTAAAATAATAAAATATCCATTGAAATCCCTAGTAATGAAGACAAAACTAATGAGGCATCAGTAATTCATGCAGGGATACCTTATTTATAAATTAATAACATGAATCAAAAAAACATCTAAACTATAAGGTATAAAAAGATATGAATGTCTGAGCTCTAACATGCAGGGATAGGGTTGGAGAAAATATTAATTTAAATAATAATGACCTAACCTATTCTATAGATAATTTCTAATATAATAAATTAGAAGAGATAATTATGGTTGGTTTATATTATAGAAAATGGAACCATTTTTAGAAATTCTAAATCAGGGTTTAGGATTAGTTAGGGAATAATATAGATAAATTGAAATAATATGTTATCTTTACTGAGTTTAAGTGAATCCAATTTCCATGGTAAATGACCAAACAATTAATGATTTCCCATTTCCATAATGATCATTTTTTATTTCAGGTTTTCAATGGATTGGTTACTCATAATAATAATTAAAAATATCGAACAATCCACAAAAAATTCATGTTGAGGATCATCAAATAGTCAATTCTTTAACAGTATAAATCCCTCATTGATTACAAAACAGTTATGAATTACTAAAGAGAAGATGGTAATTTATGAATTCAGGGTTGTATAAAAAGACCCAAATTAATTTCATTCAAAAAAATAACTCAAATAATAAATCCACCATCTTTAGAATTTCTTTTCAAAATTCAACCACCCCTCATGCTAACCATGAGTTTGTCAAAAAATAAAGACCCTATTTTATACATCATAACATCAGTAATCTTCTATTCTATTAACAAAACTTCTGAATCAATGATTTGATGGGATCTATGACCAATTATTTATAAGAATTTGTGATGCTTGTGTTATATTTAATTAGACATTAATGTGATACAATTATAATCCCATGTCAATTACTTTCTTAAATGGTCATTCTGGAAATAAATGGAAGTTTTCTATTGAGATTCCACATAGTAGAAATTGAAAATGGGAATGTCCAGCAAGGATCATAGTGTAATACACTCTTTTCATGACACGAAAATGTCTACCCTATCATAAAAGGTTCTTTATTCACTTCATGACTTGTATACACTTCTTTACAATATTTATTTTTACATCATGAAATATTTTCATAATTTGAATATTCAATTTCCATTATATGAAACGGTGTTACGCATCCTTAATTATAGAAATATGGTATATGTTGTGTACTTCCTACATTTTAGGATGTGAATTATTTTCATAATAGAAAATATTCCTACAACATTTTTCCATACTTCATACAATATGGGGCTAAAAAACAAAGTGAAAGGAAAATAAATTCAATAACGATCAAATTAATAATGATAATTGAAATTAATTCACAGTGTAAAATCTAATCTATGAAACTAATAAATATGATTTCCTAGAAAGTGATAAATGTACTTGGTTTTCCTCTTGTAAGCTTCTATTTTTTATATAAATTTAGCTCGACCATACCTGGGTTACCTAACTGAAGTATTTTATAAATTTGACTACCGCATGTTTACCTAACATAGACCTTAAATATAATCACATGTAGCTCATCTTCTCCTTCAGGAAATCAATACAGAATGTAGTAAAGATGACCAAATCTTGGTGTTTTTTATAGTGAGTAGAAAGAAAGAAGAATCCATTTTTTTTTAAAATGTATTCTTCAAAGGATGTTTAGAATTTCTGAATAAATTCAATGATTACATTATGGATATTATCAAACACTTTGACATATACTTATGCTTATCCTTATTTTTCATTTGAATAGTAATCACATGGTGTATCTGGTTCATATTCAAACTCTTAATGTTCACTTAAATCTCCTACTAATATTAAATGAACATGGTATCTATATTTTCCTCCTCCTCTTATTACCATTCTTCTTCTTGATGTGAGTAAAATCACTATTTTGTAAGAAATTTAGGAAATCAGTCTGCAGATAATGTTTCTTCTTATTAATGGATTTCGTCTTCTTACTGTATTTTTTGGAATTATGCATCATACCAATTAAGTTATGCTTTAAGGTATACTTCTTCTTCTGAACTAAAAAAATCATGGGCATCATGATAAGTATTAATCGGGAATTTGTATGTAGTCTTTACCTATACATTTCTGGCCACGCTTCATTGCTATGACCCACCTCTTTAATGATCAGTTCTAGGTTATTGATTTTTGTGTAGTAAATGTTCGGGTATGGTTGGGGGATCTCATTGAATTGATTATTATTCATTTTAATCCCTTCATGTTACATCATTAAATAGTTCATCAGGAATGGGAAACCATCTTTGGCAGTGACTATGATCTTCTTCTCTTCCAACAGAATCAAAAACTCCCTTATTTGGTAAAAAATATAAAAATTAATAAATAAAAATACTATACTAAAATTAGAAAATAGAAGATATGAAAATTGTTTCCCTAAATTATTAAACTAGTATTATATCTTCTCATATCCATGTTAATGATTCTAATAGTTTATACCCACATCGCATTTTTAATTACCACAATGTTATCAAATTTATAAATTTATATCACGAATTTAAAAACCACTATTATATATGTTAGTAATGCATATGAACATATGAGGTTATACCCATAGGGATTGGGTTATAGAAAATATTATTATAAATATAAAATACCTAATCTAATATATGAATGATTCCTAAATGACTTAATTAAGAGAGTGAATAATGGTTTTTGTAAGAATAAATAAAATTGAAAATTTTATCAGTTATGGAAAATATGGGATTATTATTAATTAGAGAATAATATAAATAAAGGAAAATCATAGTATTTCCGGACATAGTTTTGGTGAATCCAATGGTCATGTTATATAACCCCAAAATCTATGATTTCCAATTTTTACAATGAGTCACTTTTCATATCGGTTGTTTTACTGTTTTATTAATCAAATTCATATTTAAAAATATATATGAATTTTCCCAATGTTTATGGTTATTATCATCCACTAGTCAATGGATTAAAGTTATTAATCCATCAAAAAACATATAATGTTCATGCGTGACTAAAGTGATAAATAAAATTCATGAATTTATGGTTTGTGAAAGAAACAAAAATGAATTATATTTATTAGTTAAAATATCTTGTAAAAAAATTATTTATTATATCTTTGTTTCTCAAGGTCTACCCACACATGAAAAACATTATTTAGTAAGAAAATAAAGATTATATTCTACTCAATATAGTAGAGACAATCCTCAATACTAACGAATCTCGAACGATGATTTGAGTGGAACAATGCACCTATTATTAATTATGATTATGGATTCATTGGTAGGATTTAATTACTCATAAATTTTTAAAAATTATACTCTTGGATCAATTTTACACATTTATGGACTTGTAGGAATACAATGGGAGTCTTTTATTGAAATTCCACATAAAAAAAGATAAAAATGGGTCTTTCAAGGACATTTCATAGTGTAAAAGTTGGATTCACACCATGATAGTGATAAACCCTACTATGAAGGTGTTTTCATAACATCAAATCGTGTATACACTTTAGGAATTATAATTTTTTCTATAATTTTTTCATGAAGTTAATTGCCGATTTCTAGTTCCAGACCCTCTATTTCACCTCATATCTTTAGTTTCAACCCCCTCAAGAATGCCACATGTATCCAAAATCATGGGAAGACATATCAAAATTGAAATACTTTTTTCATTTGATCATGTTTATCATTTTACATAAAACATTCATCCTTACATATATGAACCATTTAATTTTATATATGGACTATAATTGATAATTTTTACCAAAAAAGTAATTTATTTTAATAATAAAATTTATATATTAAATTTATCTATCATATACCATGGATTATAATACTGTTCTCTCCCATCTCTATGATATTTAACAATAGCGAGAAAGACCTGAGCGGTACAATATTTCCAAATAACTCTTCCTGTTCAAATTTGAAGAAGGTCTATGAGTTCTAATTTGAACCAAGAAAAAATAACAAAAATAATAAAATATTCTCCTAATTTAAGAAATAAATTGCGCAAAAAAATGCATAACCCATGGAACTATGTTTTCAGTTTCTTTGATATGATCTGTATATATATCTTATTTAATAACAATTGATAATATTTCTCTATAATCAAGATCCTATTTGAAATTTTCTACGATATCTCACATGATATACTTATATTCACAACTCGGTGATTGGAAACTTAAGAAATAAATTATCTTATATGTTGAGTTTGGAGAAAATTTCTCATAACATTATGGAGAAGATATAAGATAAAAAAATATCATAATAAATGATAAAAATTAGTAGAATATAATCTCAAAAACATTGAAATAATAGATTAAAAATATCATCATGTAAGCGTGAAATATACGACCTTGGTTAAAAAAAATATCAATAGCCTTATAACGTGTGATTGTGGCATAAATGTGACAAATAATTTAAAAATAATGCATAATCATAAAAACATGACATTACATAGATTTTAAATACAACTTGAAAATTTTGAATAAGTTGATAAAAAACATTAAATTTTTGAACAACTATAATAATAGGTTACCCTATGGGAGAAAAATCCCTACTTCCATGCTTATTTGATTAAACATTTTAATTCAATGCTTGAAACTTTTATGAAACCCATAATGCCCGGACCTATTTGAAAAAAAATCCTTATTTACATGAATGAAATTATCTAATGATATAAAAATATACCATTACATTAGATGGTAAAATATAAAAGTTAAATTCATTATTGATTGATCATTTTGAATATAGATATTAAAATAAACACCAAATAATAAAATATATTTCTTGGTTTTTTTAAAACATCGATATAGAATTCATAGTTATGAGACTATTTCCATAACTTCTCTTATGTTTCTCAAAATAATAGTTAAAATAAATAATTTTATGAAAGTGTATTTTAATTAATAAAATATTTAAATAGAAGAAAAAATAGTGTATCCATCAAATTATATGACTTCTAGGACATTGTTCAATAAGAAATTACAAAAAATAATTAAATGAGATTGATTTAACTAGTTCCATACATTTACAATTTATTTATAATAGATATTATTTATCCTATTGTATCATCAATATAGATAACAAAATTATTTATTTAAAAAAAATTATTCTTATATATTTCAATTTATACAATTCAGTAATAAAACTTCTCTTCATTTATAAAATTATTGATATATCTTTTCAAAATTGGGTGTTAATAATCTAAACTATTTGAAACTAGTTTCATAAATGTGAGGTTGATATTCATTATTTTCCCAACTATCAAAATTTAAATCCATTAAAGGTTTCCATATTCATGTTTTATAAAGCCTTATATTTGTATAATTATATTACATGGTATTTTTATTCATGCTTTAGGAAAACAAAAATGGTGAAGATATAATTTTGAGATATTTAACGATATTGATGGATTAATTCGTTATGATCATTAATTTTAATGTTATATGAATGATAATTTATTAATTATATATATTAATTTTTTGATATCATAAAAAAAATTCAAATATAAACTAAAACGATCCATTTTGTAAGGAATGGAAAAGGAACACAATTATTCAAGGAAGCATTATTCCACAAAATGCACGAATCATGTTTTCATTTTTATTAATGAAAAATGGGTGGGGATTATATTATTTTACTATCACTATAATAACATTAAATTATAATAATGACACTTATTTTATCATTTTATGATTGAAAAAATAAAATTTAGGAAGAAGAAAATCATATAATGAAATAGAAGAATAAATTGATGATTAAGAAGTTATACCTCACTTCTTAGATTATATCCATTGAATAGGGGATTAAACCATTTAGTGGTTATATTTTAAGAATAAAATAAATTCATTATGGTTTCTAGGATGGTTTGGAATTGGTTTTATAATATTTTAGTCTAAATTTAAGTGGTTTTGGTGGGAGGGGAAGTGGGAAGAGAAGTGTCACTTTTACAAGTAAAAATGATTGTCATTTTTTGTGAATACTCAAATCATTTCAATAATGGGAACACACACTAATGAAAAGTTAATAAAATAGAAAAAATAATTTGTATGTGGGATATGGTCTACCTAAACTAAAAACATTTATATAGAAACATGTTTCCCAAATTTAAGTCCCTTTACATCCAATGTTACTAATTTTTTCCATTCTACATTTCACTAGGGAAACTAGTTTTTATCTGGGTAATTTATTGTTTTAAAAAATATAAAATAGTTTGTAAAATATGATATATATTTAATTAATCCAAAATTTGAAATCTATTTTGTTTTTTAATTTACTAAAAGAGACGAAAAATAATTTTAAAATTCCAAATGTATAGTTTTTTAAAATAATTATTTCTGAAAAATCTAAGATCAATTATAAGTTGTGAGATATGTGTTTATATAATAAATCAATCAATTTTATAACTTTAAATTCACTGAAAATATATGTATTTGTTCATATAAAAAGGTTTCATATGATATTAATTTATATTTATGTACTAATAATTTTAAAAAGTTATGTTACTTGTAAAAATGTCATTTTACAATATTCAAATAAAAAGGAATATTTTTAGGAAAAATTTGTTAATTCATTTTTTTATAATATATAAATAAAAAATAAATAAATGGTGATAAATTTATCATATTCCCAATCTAAAATTTAAAAAAATTATTGTCAAAATCAAGAAAAAGTATTGTGAAAAACCTTTCTTAACAGAAAGTGAATTTTTGTATCTTTTGTATTATTAAACTCATTTCATATTAAATAATTATTTTAAAATGGTGAATCCTTTATACAGGTGAAAACATATTATTCCTTAAAAATATTATTTTTCTATGTAATAGTAATCATATTAGTGGTATTTCTTCACAACACATTATCCCTTCCATCTAAAATTCCCACCACTTGTTTCTCATAAGTGTAATCATCTTCTAGTTACACAACTTTTGAGTGTATAATATCTAATGGTTATAATTTATACATTATGAAATCTGATACACAGTACACAATAATAAAATGGGAGGATTTTTTAGGGAGTTCTAAGGGATTGTATACAACCCCTACATGATCAATGATCTCAAAGGACCCGATGTATCAAGGGATACACATCCCTTTCTTCTGAACATTATAACACACTTCCATAGAGTTTTTTAAAGGAGCACCTTATCCCCAAATTTAATGTCTACATATCATCAAAAATTATAATTATGACTCTTTTTGACATTGTGTTTCATCAATGTTCCCCAAAATGATTTGAAAATTCTCTAGTATTTCATGGAAAATGGTATGGACCTATAATCATCCTCAATCCAATATAATCCATTCATGTTGGAGTCTTGTACATCTTCCTATATATATCCACATATATTTTCATCTATATTAGATAATGGAACATGTTATTCTATGATTAATCTTCCATATAGATATGTTGATCCTAATAAAAATCCTAGGAAACCAAGATCTAGATATATTCTATATATTTTAAACTATTCTCTCGAACTAATTATTTGTTTGAGTGCAGTATGTAGATTATATCTCAGTTATATCTCTAAATATCTGTCAATATATCGCTTAAACATATAGGTACTACTCGTATCCCAATTAGATATAACAGATAATGATTATAGCAACCCAAAAATAGATAGCTCGAATCTAGTTTTTGCTATCAATTATATTGGAATAATTATAAGGAATCAAAGCTCGAAGGGCCGAGAGTATAGTGGTCTTGTTAAAAATTATTCATTAATGAGTATTTTATTACAAAATAATACACTAATAAAAACATGATACTTTCTTTATTTCTAAACAAATAACTCCAAGAATAATTATATTCCATCTAATATATCCCTTCACATCATTCATAGTATGTGTCTAGGATCCTAGTTAAATGAAACAAAATAAGGTTGAACTAAAATTCATAGTAAGGGTAAATTATAGATACAGAAGTAATGAATAAATTATTAAAAAAAATATAGACTAGTAAATAACTGAACACACATACCATATTATCAATAAACTAGTATTGAAGTGTATAAACAATGTGTAAATGTAAAAAAATGGAAACACATGCCATTAAAATAACTAAATAAGGAAAAATCAATAAAGAAAGGTATGAAACTGAAAACACAAAACATTTAATCAATAAACTAAGTATGAAATTCATCCATATATTTTTTAATGTGGAAACCACATGGATAATAAATAATGAATCTTAATGTAGGGAATGACTAATTATTTGACATCATGTCTCAAAGACATAAAACCCACTACTGTCAAGATCCAATCTCTGAATTGTTTAAAAATATAGATATAAACCCATTTAATTTGTGTACCTAATTTTACTCTTGGGAAGTTATCAACGCATTGACGATCATTATAATGTCCGAGCTCCACCCGTCATTGCATGTCCAATAAATTCTTCATATCAAGTGAATGATTTAATTAATAAACAATATGACTTAAAATTTTCCATATTTAACAAAGAATACCAATTTATCCATATTCCATCAAAAAATTAAAAACTAGTCAATGTAGACACCATATTTAAAGAGGTATACAGTTAAAGAAGTAGTACTATCCATGATAAATGAAATGGATAATTTTGGAAAAATTCATTGTTAATTGATCATATGAGATTGAATATTTCATGGGGACAAACAAATAAATCAAGGATGTGAATGTCAATACTATAATTTGGAAAATAAATAAAGAACATTCGAGTGGAAGAAATAGGATGGTATCAATATAACATATCCCATGTGGAGAAAAATAAGGGTTGTTGTAATTTGTGATTACAAATATTATAAAATTATTTTTTAAAAAACATATTTGGGGAAAATATCCTTTTATTATGAAAAACCATTTGAAAACCATTTCCATGTGAAAATATGTTTTTGAAATTATTTTCCTGAAAAATAATCCTTTAAACATGAAAAATAAGCCTCAAATAAATGATGGAAATTATATCCATACAAGCCATGCGATGTAAAAAGAACATTTCTTTTTCACAGTTAATGTTAGAAAAATGACTTGTTCAGAAAGTGATATGAAGATTCCAATTAAAAAAATTTAAAAATATAAGGGTAAAAATGACTTTTCAAAATCATTTTAATAAATTTTTTTATTTTTTTAAGAAATAATGGTTTTTTGAATAAAATATTTTTTCCAAAAAAAGTGGGAAATAATGTTGGGTTTTTTGAAAAACATTTTTAAAAACATTTTGAGTACAAAATATTGAAATTTTTTTAATATCACATAATAAAGGTCATGAATAAATAGAAGAGTTGAAAATTTAAATATTTATTAGACAATGATGAAATAATTTTTCATGATGCAAATTTAAGTGTAAGCAATTCTTAAGAAATGATATTGTAATGAAAACCCCTTGAAAAGATTATAATGTTGCAAATAAGAACAATAAAAGAGTACATTATGTGTATCAATTGTAAATCCACATATAGAAGAGTACATACATAAATATATTGTAAAAGTAATTATACACATAATCATAGAATATTAATGACAATGAGGTAGTAATATAACTTAATAAAAATAAATTGGGTTTGGAAATCACTTTTCCACATTGTAATTTTAAACTCATATCCCCATAGAAAAAATAATTCAAATCTAAACTCAAAGTTTCATGAGGAATGAATGAATCGCGATATTATATAAAAAATTGGTCGTAGCGGCACCATATATAATAAATTAGGCGAAAAACAATAAAGTTATTTTTTCAAGAAAAATATAACAATAAGATAAGGAAGTGATATTACAATATAATCACTAAAAATTTTTTTGAGGAGAATAATATATAAACATTAAAAAGTGTCCCATACAACATTGAAGCATTTTAAATCATATGCCTCATTAGGGAATAAAATTAAATGAAAGTTATAATATCATGAGATTATATAGATTAGTCATATATCATGTAAAAGTGTTGTATATAGACCATGTAAGAGAAACTGGGTTCATAATAACTAATAAGTCTCAATAGAATGTAAATTGAGACGTAATCCCTTACCATGCATTTCCATTCAGGTGAATGTCATTTAGATTATTATATAATAAACCTATGTTAATTATATAATTTCTTCCAAACATTTTTCTTGTTTATCATAACTTTTATTTCACTTATTACTATTTTGTGTACGACTACATAAACATTTATGTTTACATCGGGTGTTTTGACGAATTTCATTTTATGTTTCAAAATCAACTTTGGTAGGTAAACTATGATAAAATGGGTCATTATATAACATATAAAGAATAGTAACCATGAAATAATTATTATATTTATACATCAATTAAACTTTTAAAATCAATCCTTAAATATTGTTATGAAAAATGAATCAATTTTACAATCATGGAGATGGTAGGTCGTACTTACTCATGAGTAATGTTCACATTTTTAACAACCATTATAGAATAAAGATAAGTATAATAATATATTTCCAGAATGATAATTATTTCAAAAATACCATATTAGTTTTTCATATATACTTATATATCTAATTAATGTGGTGTAAAGGAATCACATCATGTAGAGGAGGCAGTAGTCAACACGTCCATAAATGACGTTATCACTTTTTATGTGTCTGTAAGAGGGTAATAAAGGAAATGATATAAATTATATTTCATGAAAGGTTATTATGACCGGAATATCATATATAGGTTTTTCTATTTTCCCTATTTTTAATTAAAATCATTGTTTATACATTCTATGTATAATAGAATGAATCATATCGCTTTTAGGGGGCAGTAGTCCACACTTCCTCAAATTAGGTTATTGTTTTTTTTCACAAAATGAAAATTATAAATATATATGTTATAAAAGAATTAAATAAAAATAAATACATAATAAATATCATATATATCATATATAAATATAGTTTTTATCATAATTTCCACCAAGATAGGAGGTAATGGGAAAATTAATAGTCATCATTTCATGAGGCAGTAGTTCACCACACACAGAAATAATATGTTAGTTATCCATTAGATGGATGTGTGTGAGAGTGTAGGTATAAACCATAGAATAAAATAATCTTAGTATATTTTGGATACTTTATTTGATAAACATGCATTAAATAAGAATATTTTATGGATTAGAGAATTGAAATAATACTAAAAATCCTGAGGATGTTTGTTACCTCTTATTCTGGTAACTATTTTTGGTTTAAACCAAAGGCTTACATGGATTGATTTATTCACAAGTAGAGACTTAGAATATAAGGTGAGTTATTTTTAGGAGTTATTTGGTATGATCTTGGTCGATCCTAAATGTCTTTAGTGGTGTGAGGATGTGGGAGGAGGGCAGAACTTTTTAAAGTGGAGGAGGAGTGGCACTCTTGTAATATTTTGAAAATGGAATTCCATGTACGTTTTTCATGTTGAAAGTTGATCCAATAATTTTTCAATTTCAAAATTAGAGATTATAGGTTATATATATTTCAAAAAAATGGATTTTTTATAAGTTTATAGGTCAATTTGGGCCTTATGGTTATGGTTTTGTCACTTTTTTTTAATAAAACCTTAATCAATGTAATTAATATTAATGATGTTCACTATTATTTTTGGTAAGAATGGTTGACATGTTAGACATTAAAAATTAATATTATTCCATGTATGGAATACATTTTTCTAAATTATAATAATACAACAGATAGAAATAAATTTAAAATTCATCCCATAGGAGGTATGACAATGTGGGATTTGAAAGTAAAAACAATCAAAAAAATTGTACTTTTTTTATAATCAATTTAAAATTGAAATTGATTACAATTACCTAAATTGGATAAATTAATATAATTATGATCTAAGTAAATGTTATAAAAATTTAATTTATAATTTATCCTAATAAATAAATTATATGAAAAATCAATTTTGAAATAAAATTTAGTATTTTTAACTATTCATTAAAGAATGATATGATTCCAAAAAATATCAAAAAATCATCCAAACCTAATTTTTATGTTTCTATTTAAAATAATAATTTTATATTTTCCTATAAAGTCAATTAATTTTTCAATGATTATATTTAAAATGGGTTCTCTAATAAATGGCAATAAAAATTCCTTTATAAAAATATAGGTTTTTTTATGTATGAAATGAAGTTTGTTCATATATTAGGCCATTTAAACCAAATTGGATGAATTTTAAAAATATTTTATTGAATATATGATAAATATATTCCATTAAAATTATTCACTAATTTAATTAATTATTTTTATTAACAAAATACTCCTTTAGAAGCATAAAAATGAGAATATTTCATTTTATATCAAATTGGTTTTTAATTTTGTTTCTCATTAATTGGAAACCAATGAATGAATTTTATATTTATATAAAACATAAATTTTAATAAAATTTTTAATAATATTCATAATCTCTATTATAACAACTAGTTTATATCATATAATATTAAATAATAATATTTTAAAAATATATTTTTATTTTGTAAAACTTGGTCTTGCGTGTAACAAAAGATATCGCAGACGGTGACTCATGAATGTAACATAAGTGATTAAGGAAAGTATCTCTTATGTGTGAAGTATGATAACTCAATTTTTTATAAATTACAAGATATATCACATATTGAAATTCTTTAAAATTTTAAATACATAGTAGAGTCTCATAATATTATATTCCCATACACGCTTGGTGTTTCCTGTCATACATGTAATCGAATACAAATTTGTAATTTATAATTTTTGGGTGTTACATTCTCCCCACATTAATTATATTTAATCCTCGTATTTTATACTTGATCAGAGAATTTTTTTTTTTTTTGATATTTCCTATAATGAAATTACATATTGTGAGAAGGGTTTGTAAAAAATACCAAAATAAAAAGGATAATGAGGATTAAAAAGGTCACATGGACTAACATTTAACTAGGTCCCAATGTAGGAGAAAATTAGTGGAATGTATAGGTACATACATGGTGTAAAGCATAATTATTCATAACAATTTATTTATTTTATCAACCTCGAAAAACTAAATGATCAATGGAATGTTGGTATCCTCAAAACCACAAATTTGGGATGATTTAGAGGAACATTAGTGTAATAGAAAAATAGGTATTATGACTATATTTTATTTCTATGTATTATACTAATTTTTGGGTAATTAATATACATCCTAATGATATAAGTAAATTTATATACGAGATATATTTCTATAAAAAAAATTCAACATTTGGTTGTTATTCAATTGGACATCTAATGCATCCAAAAAATAATTTTGATTCCTGAGTCATTAAAATGCATTCTTAAAGGATCTTAAGGCCCAAAAAATAGTTAAAAGTCAAACTATTTGTCTCTAAATATTATCAAAAACATGTATGGTTAATACATTGACTTATTAACCTTAAAGGTTACACTACTGGTTCATCACTAATTTGTATTTTTCAAATTGTTCAACTAAAAACAATGACATATTCACTAGGAAATTAATTAGGTTAGTGGTTTGCATCAAAACCTTATCCTCCTTAGGTCATGGGTTCAAGTCTAGAGGCCTTTCCATATATGATTTTGTGTCACCTCAGTTATATGTTCTCCTTTTCTGAAACCATATTAATATAATTTCCAAAATAAATCTAATTTAGATCCTAAAAATATGTTTAATTACTAAATATTCTTTTAACTAATGTTTTAAAAACAAAACTGATACATAAATACTTCATCCATTTATATCTAAAAAGACCATTTTGTGGTCTAGGGTTTATCCATATAATCATTTATAGGATTTCTAAATCATGACCCCTTATCTTATATCAAAAAACCGTTAAGTTTAACCTATGATATCCATTTTCATTATCTCTTTAAATCATTGATAATGGTTATTAAATAAAATATGAATTATCCTAAATATATCCTCTGGAGTGTCAAACCAGGTGAGTAGTAAGACCCATTTTCATGTACTGAGTTTCCCTATTTCAGTCTCAGAACACCTTGAAAGAGCTATTACTCCTTGGTACATCTTTGCTGAAACCACATCCACATGTAGCATCTATATAGGGATGTATTTCTAGTAATACACACATAATATCTACCTTAAAAAATTCTAGAATGTTATTATATATATATATATATATATATCCTCAATATCTACCTTAGGGCTGTGTTCTATGACCTATGTTTTTTTAAATCTAGTTTCCATGGTTGCTACTAAACTTCTATTGACACTAACTACAAAGACTTGACCACAGATAGCCCTGAGTTAGTGGTTTCTATGAATTAAATTGGAATTATTTCAATGAATCAAATTTGAAGTCCCAATAGTTTAGTAGTCTTGGTAAACCAGAGACATAAATGGTATTTGTATTAAAAACGAACACACTAATTATATCATAAATTTTCCTTCTTTCTAAATAAATAAATTTTAGAACAACCCTATTAAATCGAGTATATCACTTTATATTTTTCATAGTATGCTTCTTGTATTCATGGGGAAAGGAAACAAAATAAGGGTGAGATAAAATGATCAGTAAGGGAAAAGTATAGTGGAAGTAATAATGAATCAATGAGAATAAAAATTATTTCATGGTAAATAACTAATCACCCATACCATATAATACAAAAAACTGGGAAATAGGTGAATAAAAAATATTTTATGGTAATAAATGAAAAAACATTCCATTCAAATAACAAGATAAGGAAAAATGAATATAGAAAATTAAGAAAGAGAAAAAAAATCCATTTAATCAATAAACTGATATTCAAATGCATAAATATATTTTTTCATATGAAAATATCAATTATAATAAATAATTAATCAAAATGAATACAATGATTAATTATTGGATTTCATGTCTGAGGAACATGAAAACCTCAACTTTTAATATACATCCTCCGGATTGTTTAAATCTATGTATATATATACTTTTAATTTAAAAAAATAATTTGTCTCATGAGAACCAATAGATGCATCGAGGATATATATAAAGTCCATAATCCTCTAATAATTTCATATCGAAATCATTATTTATATCGAGTAATCGATTTAACTAAAAAACAATATGCCTTATCAAATATCCATATGGAATAGAGAATATGTATTTATCAATATTTTCCCAAATGATCAAACAAATCCTAATGTAGATAATGTATTTGAATAGGTATATACATTAGGAAATAAAAATATCAATGATAAATGAAATGGATAATTTTTTTGAAATGTAGTGTCTAATGATCATTAAATATTGAATATTTCAAAGAGACTAACAAATGTATCAAGGAAGTGAATGTTAATAATATCCTTGGATATATAAATAAAAACTATTTAGAGGAATAAATAATATGTTATCAATACAACATATCCCAAGTGGGGTGAACATAAGTGTTTTTCCAATGATGAATATAAATACAATAAAATGAAATTTTAAATACATTACTTTGGAAAATATTCTTTTATTATAAAAAAATTATGAAAAACCTTTTCATTGAAAATCACTTATGAAAAACATTTCTTTAAAAAGTAAACATTTAATAATGAAAGGATGATCCTAGGAAATGATGGAAACTAAATCTGTACATGACTTAAGAGGTAAAAATTTTATTCCTTGTTCATGGTTAAAGGGTAGAAAAAATGCCTTGTTTGTAAAGAGAAAAGAATATTCCTTTGAAAACAGAAGTAAATTAAAAAAGGGTTAAAATATATTTTCCAAATCATTTTAAATTTTTATTAAAATATTTTTCAAATCATATATATCATATATATAAACACAAATCCCTATCATAAGGGCACCATGAGTGGTGGTATGGGAAAATTAACTATCATCGTTTCGTGAGGAAATAGTTCACCGTACATAGAAACAGTATATTCGTTACACATTATATGGATGTGTGTGTGAGTTTATATATAAACCATATCTTAAATAATCATATTATATTTTTTTATTTTTTTATACAACCATGAAATAATAATATTGGTTGGATTTCATAATTGAAATAAAACTAAAAATCTGGAAGAAGTTTGTAACCTTGTATTCTGGTAACTCCTTTTTGTTAGAACCAAAGGCTTACATGGATTTTATTCTGTCCAAGAGGAATTTCATAGTATGATTTGAGGTATTTTTAGGATCTATTATGTAATATTGTAGTTGATCCAAATTGTCTTTAGATACGTGGGTAGGTTGTAGGAGAGGAGGCCTTTTATAGTGGAGGATTAGTGGCACTCTTGTAATGTTTTCACAAGGGAATTACATAAACGTTTTTTAGGTTGAAAGAATATTGAAAACGGGTCCCATTTAATGTTGAGATAGTATATTCTCGATATATTTCCATTCTGTGGATTTTCACACAAGTTTACAGGTTAGTCTAGGCCTTATGGTTAAGGGTTAGTCCCTTTTTAAGCTTAATTTAACCCAAATCATTGAAATTAATTTTAGTTAGTTTCCCTAATCATTTCGGTTAAAAACAAATATTGTATTATTAGAAATTAT
Source organism: Viscum album (assembly GCA_963277665.1). Taxonomy (NCBI): domain Eukaryota; kingdom Viridiplantae; phylum Streptophyta; class Magnoliopsida; order Santalales; family Viscaceae; genus Viscum; species Viscum album. The sequence goes on from OY728139.1 coordinate 1,104,868,616, forward strand.
AAATTATTCTGACTCCAAAGATGGAATCCACTTTACAAATTATAATTAAATAATTGGATTAAAATTAATTTAAAATTCATCCTGTACGCCGAACGACATTGTAGGTTTTTAAAGTAAACACGATAAATGTTTTCTATGCTTTTATAATCATTATCAATGTAAAATTGATTCCAAGGACCTAAATTGGATTAATAGACAAAATTATGTTATAATGAAATGTTAAATCCAATGAAAATTATAATTTTTTCTTATAAATAAATTAGATTAAAAATCAGTTTTGACCTAAAATTCATTTTTTTAAACTATTCATTAAAAATGATATATTTCCAAAAAATATCAAAAAGTCCCCTAACATAATTTTTATTTTTCTATTTCAAATATAAAGTTTATTTTGACATATAATATCAATTATTTTATCATAATTATTATTTAAAATGGGTTCACCAATAAAAGGTTGGTAAAATTGCCTTTATAAAAATATAGGGTTTTATGTGGGAAATATTGTTTGTCCATATCTTATGCCTTTAAAAACAAATGTATGAATATAAAAAATATTTTTTTGAATATATAACATATATATTTCCTTAAATTTATTCACTAATTGTAATAAATTATGTTTATTAATACAATACTCATTTCGAATCATTAAAATAATAATATTTCGTTTTATATCCTATTGGTTCTTTTTTCATTTCACATAAATTGGTAACCAAGGAATTAATTGTATACTTATATCAACCATAAATTTTTATAAGTAATTTAACATTATTCATAACTTCTAACATAATATCTAGTTTATATCATATTATATTAAATAATAATTATTTAATAATACATTGTTATTAGATGAAACTTGGTTTTGCGTGTAGTGTAAGGTATTGAGGAAGGTCTCTCTTGCGTGTAAAAAATATTTCAAGGAAAGTTGATCTTGTGTGTGATTAAAGCTACCTATTTTTTGTTTGAATTACAAGATATATAATTTATTGAATTTATTTAAAATAGTAAATATATAGTAGATTCTCATGATATTATATTCCCTTATACACTTGGTGTTGCGTGTTAAACACGCTATCAAATATGAATTTTTAATTTAGAATTTTGGGGAGTTATAGTTTTACTCCATACAACCTCACCCTTTACCTTAGGTATATATTCTCTATTTTGTTAATGGATAAATCTATATTGATGGAAATAAAATATCTTTAATTTATATAGGAATTTACTATAACCCAAATAAAATGATGCCATTTAGGCATTTTTATATGTAACATATTGTGTTATTATGGGATCAAATTTACCTAGAAAAATATGTTGTTCCATTTGGTGTGTGGTTATTTCTGAGATATGGAGATCAATTATTTAATTATAATATTTTATTTCCCCTAAAAAACGTTTTTCATCAAGGGTACAAATGTTGAGTGGAATGGGGTAACGTCAGGTGAATCTGGTGGTGTTTTTACAACAACTGGTTGCCATAATTCATGATATGTATCTATGTTCCATGTCTTGGATCATCATGGGGTTCCTCACTTGATCATATATAAAATATTTATGGATTTTATATGTTATTTAACATCATTAACTACTCCTTGGATATATTGCCTCTATTTTAAACTGAAATGAATTTTCTAGAACCCTCATTCTATATTCCTCTAAATCCCTTATGTGAGTTTGGATTTTTATCCCATGGATTACATTAATGACTCAGTCTACTTAAAATTATTGTTGAATAGGGGTTGATCCTGATTATAGGAAACAAAATATAATTCCAATGGATCTTTAAGGAATTGTATGAGGATGGGGAGGCTGATGATTTTCATGGAATAGGATGTCATGTGGTAATTATTATGTTCCATAGAAGAAATTTTGATTGAAGATATGTCATTAGTGTAAATAATATTTTTCTAGCATAGATTTATTATATTGGATTATTTATTGTTTCAACATATTAGGGATTTTTCTTAGAATGATATTGGAAGTGTGCTGCAAACCATCCATGGTTGGTTGGTCCTTATTTTTACTGGGAAACATTTTTATAGAAGTCCTTCAGTATGTATTCAATTCTCTTTGGAAAATGTGGGTCCTTATTATTAATTAATTAATTATAATTTATTTTTAATTAATTAATTTTGGTGTTATTTTAACGTGTTATAATGTCATCATGATCGATGGACAACTGAATGCACCTGAACAAATTAGATAAAAATATTGTGACATTTTGTGTCAACATTTTACACTACTTGAGGTAGGTGGTTTCATGTTCCATATAAAATTGTTTTATACATGTTTATTGGAAAGCAATATGAGGTTAGAAACCTTGGATGAATGATCACTAAACTAATATTAATCAATTTATATCTAATCATTCTAGATTAATTAATTATTCCTTTGTAAAAATTAATTAATGAAAATTCCAAATATAATTGGAGAAATTACCAAGTTCCATAATAGACTTATGTGTGCAGGCTTTTTGCCAACATATGATTGAAACAGATTATTCACTATTGATATCATTTATCTAAATGGAAAAACTAGGTTTTGTTATTAAATTTGTGACTTGGATTCACGTGAATGTATATATTGATTAATTCCATCAGTTTTCTTGATATCCCAATATACCATGTTTGATATTGATCAAATGTGTAGACTCTATAACCTATGATGATATTCTATGGTCTATTATATGTGAACTATTTTTTAGTGATCTGATACCTATATTGGCATAACATTCATACCGTTATTGATAGTGATCACATGAGGGTGCATGAGTAGCCCGTGAGACCCATTATGATGTCATTTCATGTTGATTTTTATTTAATGTTTTGATGAATATAACATGCCTGTATATGTCTATTAATACCCATGATGTTATTTCATGGTAGGTATTCCCCTTATTTTCTACTTTGTTATGTTTCTTACCATTCATTTAGATTAAATGTTCTTAGCACTCGAGATAAGTGGACCATTATGTAATGTCTATCCCTTTGAGTATGAGAGCGCAGGGAATGCGACAATAGAAATGATGGAATATAGTATAGGGTAGGGGCATGTTGGTTAAGAGTTTTGGAATAATGAATCATTTTTGGGGTATGATGTCTTAGAGGCCTAACACGAGGTAAAGATGGAATACAACAATCTTGAGGTCTGATCCATGCCAATTTATGGATACGATGGTTTAGGGGTCGATCTGTCTTACTTCCTAGAGGGGGTAGGTGACCTGTTAAATATTAATGGAATTTTCATTAATAATTATTATGTTCTATTATTATCCTAGAAGTATGGATCTGATATAGTTACTTCCAGGGATTATGGAGGCTTGGTAAGTGCATGACCACTTGGAATGTGGGGAGTATTTTCTTATATATTCCTTGGTGATTATTTTATTTACCAATGTAGTTATGTATTGTATATATTTTTCATTCTATTATAATCAAATGCATCTAAAATAAATATTACTGATTGGTTACTGGAAAACATTTATGGTGTTCTATTTACTTTTACTCACACACTTCTTGGATAGATATTCCATATGTGTACCTAAAAAGAACTAAATTTAAACTAATACAAGTTCTGTTGAGGCCTTGGTTTGATTATTTAGGGAGATATCCCAATATGAGTTTAGATATAGGGATTTCTTGTGGATTTTTTTAGAGGATTATTATAATTTTATATAATTTTCTATTTGTACAGGTCTTAATTATAGTGGGAAATTATTTTTTATATCATTGTTAGACTTTTAATCATTTGTTATGGAATTCATTAATTTTTTTCATGTTATTTTTATATGGTTAATCAGATTGTATATTGTCATACTATTGGTTTTTTATTTCCTATTTTCATTCAGATTATTCATATAGTATCCCCATGGTTCCCCTAAAGAGCCTCACTTCTAGTTGATAGTATTTGGTTTATAGGGATGTATGCCTGATTTCATGTTCCATTTTATCACAGAACCATTGACCTGAGTTAGGATTTTGAAAACTGGAATCAGATGAATTTTAATTTTTTACATCTTTGGGGAGTTGTTAGACATGATGTAGCTAGATCCATTAGATATTTTGTTAAAACTTATAATGGTGAATCAAAAACACCTTTTAGGGTAGGTATAGGTTACCATGTAAGGTGATTTTTGTATATGAATTTCAATATTATCATATGTTTTCACATCAAATGATTTATAAGGATTTTAAACATTTAAGAGAATATATATTTTAATCTTGAACATGTCATAAATAGGTTTCACCAACATCATATTCATTACATAGGATCTCTTGACATATATACTGCTTTTTTAAAATTAAATTGACCACTATGCATGTCTAATTCCGATTTTATGTAATTAGACACTATGATGAGTGGATCTCGAGTTAAAATGATGAGAGTGATGAGGATGTATCCCCTCTATGCATGGGAGGTGTAGTGTGCACTTATTTTTTCTTCTTTGGTGGTAATTCCTTATTAAATATTCATGTGTGAGAAACCAGTGCATAAGCTCAGTTGATTGGGTGAAAATAGTAATCTATATGGAGTGATATTTCTGGTACCTAGTGGAATCCTTTTTAACTGAACTTGGTAACATTGAATCTTGATGTGTTTATTCTAATGGAGAATCCATCACAAAATGTATTTCGAGATGATCCAAGATTATGTCCCATGGGTTGTAACCCCGAGTGACACCATTTATAGGTTTTTAAGGAAGATCATGTGGCCAAAAAATTTCTCAATATACAAGAAGGTATATTCCTAGTACCTCTTATAAGTAACTTGATTTAAAATATTCATAATGAATTTATGATAATGGTTAATTATTAATGGAAGTTTTGATTGACTAAAATCAATGTGTAAGTGAGTATCATTTGAGTGGCTTGAAAGAAGGTGTTTTTTTCTCATAGTTATGGATTATTAACCACCAAGAGTTATAGTATTCATGCTGAAATATTATGTTTTAGAGTGTGGTGTGTGTGAAACATTTTGAGTTAGCACCTGCATGATGGGTGGCACGTGGTGAAACTTGGTATAATTCTATTTCCTTTTCTAAAAAGGAGTATTGTAAGTGATTGGGTTATGTGGATATGGTTCCTTATGATGCGTTAAATGCTAAGGATTAAATAAATTATGGTCCATGTTGTTAATGAATCAATGGAAACCACTATATTTGTTTAACAAGTTGTGCTGTTTGGAATCATGGTGTAATCCTTGATACATAGAATATCGTGTGTCGGTTCTATGATGGGTTGGAGAAATCAGTAGTTACGAGTGGAAAAATAATAATTTTCAGGTTTTGTTAATGAACAAGGAAGACGAAATGATTGTAAGTCCCCAGAATGTTTTGTTCAAGGTATCCCTGGATGTTTATAACTACTGCATTTTGTGTTATTATATCATTGTTTGGTGTCTTATATGTTAATGATTATGTAGTTTTATATGTTAAATAACATGAAATCAAATATGGAATAGGGTAACATTGTGCTGTCAATCGGAGTTTCACATTGGTGGTGATGTCATGGTTTGGTGTAGCAACTTTTGTGAGGTGATGAGACCTTCTGGATAGAGGTCGAAACAATAGATAGTGAACCAAACAACATTAGCCACATTAGGAATGGATTTTTGGGTATAAGGTATTATCATTTGTTAAATATAGGTATATTCCATGTATTGTTTTTTTCTTCTCAAATAGTTCAAAGTAAACTCACACTTAGCCATCATGTTTGGTTCTGATTAGTCATGGAATAAGTAGACCAATGGTTATATTGTAGGATACAATGTGGATACTCTTATAGTAGTAAGCATATATCTGGTCTGAGGTGTAATAACATATCATGTCAGAAGGGACATGTTTTACACAAGACTAGCCGTTGGAAAATCATTGAAACGTATGATGAATGATGTGTAGTAGATTGAAGAGTGTCTAGTCCCATATTAAATTCAAGATATTGGTTTAGATATAGTATCGTATGTATATTATATATTGTCTTCATACTCAAGATAATCATTGTGTACCAAGAGGTGATTATATCATTGGGTCGCCGTTGCATGGTTGATAGTATTACTATTGGTGAAAGAAGATGAAGAACCATTTGGATAATATAAATCAATGTCGGTTTGTAGATTGGTAAGGTTGTTATAGTTATTTAATAATTCCTCTAAGGATTAACCAATCATGATTAATGTATTCATAGGATTTAGTTCCATATGCTTGCATACATTGTGGATAGATGACTACAAAATTATTGACTATTGTTCTACATGAACAAGAATGTGGTGGGTTATAACCACATAGATCTCATCATTTTCATAATGACAGTGATGGTCAAAATTATAAGGACCTTAAAATAATGTTCAACATTATTTGGGTTACATAGGATGGTGAGACTCATTAAATTATTTTGGAATATAGAATGATGTGTTCATATCAACTTTTAAAACATGTTTAGAATCCCCTTTTTAGAGGCCTAGATAAATAAATCACTTGGTTTTAGAGGTAAATAATTTGGGGAAATTTTTCATTTCATGATTCATGGGATGACACCCAGTTTCATCATATCAGTCAGGGGTGAACCATGTGATGAAAATTTGATAAGATTTCTTTTCTTAAAAAATGCATAGAAAGCAATTGAATTTAGTGATGTGGTGCAAGAAATAACTGAGACACTAAATGTGGGGTTGTTAGTTTAAATTCTGGGTTAGAGGAATATATATTTTTTAGAATGAATTGGGTGCCATGAATGATTGTTTTATAGAATTATTTCCACATGAGGTACATTTGGTGTTCTTTCATGATATTGGACTTGATGGAGGAGATACATGGTGGTAAAATCTAGTGAACCATGGTTATATAATCAATATGCCACTTTCTTAGTATCTTTGGTAGGATATCCCTATGGTGGGGAGGAACATGTTTTGTGATAATTCCTCAGAAATCACACTCATATGATAGATAAACCAAATCCTTGAGAATTGATGATAGTTGAAAAAATGAATATTGGAAAAGATGGGTCTGATGAGGGTTGTATCATTGTTCATGAGGATAGAGGTGAGATTTTTTCATAGGTTATGGTGATCATCCTTAGTGTTTTTTGGCATGTGAATCATGGGATTTCAATAATATACATATACTTGAGGATGTGTTTGGTGTTTATTTATAGAACATGATAGAAATACTTATGGTTTATTCTTGTGGAACATCATGACGGATATTTCATGTGGTACCATAACTTCTTAGGGAAGAGAAGCATAATGGTTGGATTATTATAATGGATCATGTCATCACACATTAAATTTTTCTATAGAATTTTTTTTTAGTTTTTTGGATATTTATTTTTGAGAACTAGAGCACAGGTCTATAATATATATATATATATATATATATATATATTAACACCTCCAATGAATGATTTAATTAAAGGACAATGTTGCCAATTTTATTGGGGGAAAATTTTGACGAAGTTAGAGGTGGTACTATTGTATCTAGGTATTATAGGAACGATCCATGACATGACAATATATGACATGAAACAAACCATCATGGACATACCCTTTGTGTTTCCATCCCAAATTCTCATGTTGTTAAATCTCATTTCACATTGTGAACAACACATTGGTGGAATTTTTTTTGTTTTAGAGTGATAGGAATTTAAAAAAACACTAATTATCTATTAAATCAAATATCTTTCAAGAGTTTAAACTAGATTGAAATGTTTTTATCATTAGGGGAATCTTCGATCTTGATTCTTCTTAAGTAGAAATGTGGTACATTTTAATGGGTTCATCCTGTTATCTCTTATCCCATGATGTAATTGATTTATCATTCATTATTTATTTATTAATGAATATATACCTATTCTAGTGAGATAAAACAGATTCCATTTATAGGTAATCATGATGGAATTATCCAAGTATTGTGAGGCAGTTTATTAGAATGGAAGAGGGTGTTGGTTAGTGATGAACTCATATCATAGATGAGAATTTTTGTGAAGGTTCTTAAGATCCATGTTTTTAATAGAGGTATAGATCCATTTAATTTAATTATCATCCTTTCCTTTTTAGTATAATGTATGTTTTTAAATGGGAAATGGAGGTCTCATAATAATTTAAGAATTGTTTTGGTCTCGATGCTATTGTTTTCGAAAGAAAGAGGGAGTTGAATGGTTAGTTCATGGTTAGTATTAACTATGTGGACCAATAAGGGTGGATAATGGTTATCATATCCTTGAAACGTGGGATACATGGACATGAAAAAATTTCAGTGAACTCTAGACATACATAATATGGTTTATGAATTGTTTTTTCGAACCATCACATAGATCATGTTGGGTGTAGGCCTTAAGACAATGTCGAGTTCATGGTTTTAGCATGGTTTTTCTATCCTTGTGGATGAAATAAGTGGTGGTGTGAACATGGATAATACATGTGAATTATTAGTGCATATTTTTGAAAATTAGGAATTCAATCTATGTGAATATTAAAAATATTTAAAAGTACATTTATCAACTCAATCCATTATCAATCCCTCTGCCGTTCTCCTCCCTCAAACAAATATTAGCACCATTATGGAATCTATATCTTTTCAATATTTTATGATTTGTGATATCTCTAATATCTAGACCATTTTTCAATCACATTCCTTTTCATTAGATCACACCTGGAATATTTAACACTCCTCTTACTTCTTTTCTTAGTTTCTCTTCTTTTACATAGTGTGATCATCAAGCTTTCCATTGTACACTATTTTTAGGGTATTTCTAGGTTTTCTCCATTTTCTCTCATCCCAAACCAAATCAAAGGCAGAAAATAAATGAAGAGTCTAATTCCATGTTAATGTTGATGGTATATTTCTTTTCTGTAACGTATTTCAACTTTATGATTTTTCATCATTGTTCCACACACCATGATTTTAATGGGTGGAAAAAAGTATTTTCCAACTCATTAAATTTTATTCCTAATCCAAGAACTATAGAGTCTATTATACTCATTATCATTTTATGAGTTTTAGTAATTCATCACAAACCACTTCTTAGATTGAGTTTTTCTATATTCACTTGAAAATATTTCTTTCTTAAAACTCAAAAAACCATGTGGTGTGTTATGGTTTTCATTTATTAAAGCACTGCCAAATTGTTTTCCTTACTTTGTAATGAGAAATGTATACTAACATGGACCCTTTAAGAACTTATTAATGTGTTAACAAATTAAATTAATCATGAGGAATTGTAAACTGGAATTGATAACTTTTATGACCTATGTTGGATTATTAAATGAATGGTGTATACTATAACGAACATGGATAACTATAAAATTTATAGATTTCCATGAGAAATACATTGATTCATGACCTTAAATTTGATGGGTGAACCGCATAAGATTCCAGTTGATTCATTCATGTTAATTTAAAGTGAGATATCATAATAGGGTTTAGTAAATATATTATTTTCATGAATGAATCAGTGTATCACTCATAATTCCACTTAATATTCGGAAAATAGAATTCTAGGACTATATCCTTAGATTTAGAATGATGTGTTGAGACATGTGTTTCCCTAGATTACCTCGTTGGAATTAAAATCTAGTCTAACCAAATATTACCTTGGACTTTATCCTCAAACATGGTTATAAAAATCATCTGTAGAATTCCAAGGTTGCATCTCTTAAATAATAGTCAAAACCATATAATAAAGATAAATAGTTTGATTCTAGGTGTTTCTTCAACCTCTTAACGTGAGAAATTTCATGGTTTCACATTGGATCTTATATGATTAGTAAACATGGACACTCTAGATATTTTCTTTATGTCCCAAGAAAAATTAAAATGCTTTATTTTCAAAGACATCTAAAATAGGATGAATTGGGAATATTCAATTAGGTATCCTGTGAGGAATGTGAAGAAATTTATTATCTTTTACTCACTAATTTTATATTTTAACTTCAAAATATTACATTTTATATTCATTGTATGAATTTTTATTAGTCACTATAGGTGGTGTCCTACTATGTTTTACTCACACCCTATTCAGATCGATGTTTGGTAGTCATAAATATTACATGGATATAGGTAGGGATAAACTATATTGCATGAATATGGATGCATAATTCCTTATTAGTATATAAATTTGGATGTAGAAGAATCATCCATTTTTTTAGATTCCCATGAATACAGTTTGGGTATTTTTTTCATTTTTATACTTTTATTTTATGTAAGTATGCTTCTTGTCTTCTAGTTTCTTTTTTATAAACATGGCATTATATGTATATGATATTGCCCATAGATTTGAATTTTTAATATTATCTGGATATTTGTTTCCAATTCCATGTATTATTCCACTATTTTGTTACATGGTTTTTTCTACATTATTTATTATTACCTACACTATAATCTACTCTGATGAATATTATACATTATTCTTACTAAACCACCATTGGAACTCACTAATAATTCACAACCTCTTTCATATTAAGTATCATGCATGAATCCTTGTGCAACTCAGGTTAGATTACATATGAGTGAATTAGGAAATGGATGTGAAAATGTGGTCTTAGATTATTATTTTCCTTTTCCTTACTATTTTCAGTTAGTAGAATATAGACTAGGACATGTTGGAATTTTTTTTAATGAGGCTATGCATGGGAGTTATTATCCAAGATGAAGGGGAAATCCATGTTTCCAATGATAAGACTGTATTATATAGTATTTTTATATTATAGTCTGACTATTTTATCGATTAGTTAATTCAAATGATTTATGAAATTTGATATTATTATGGATCTCTTCCCTTGGGCTTTTATGGAAATGGAGCATTGCTTCATGCATCATAATAGGTGCCTATGAATTTTTTTGACCTGTATATGGAATAAAATATTTATTTTATTACTTATTTAATATCCTATTTTCATAAATTTCTATAATTTTATTAATACTATCATTTCATGTAAGAAAATGGAGAAAAATAATTGTTAATGTAATGTATTAGAATAAATATAAATGGTGTTATCCCATATAGATTGAAGGGGAAACAATATAAAATAAATTATGACATGTTTAATCAATGGATATTAGTTACATGGACAATTCTATTAGTTGGTTGAAATTATATGGAATCAAATAGTAATTTATAAAGTTTTTCTCTTATAAAATTGTGAATGGTAATCCATATAATCATATCATTGTATGAGGGCATGCTACATGCCGAGATTATGTGTAATGGTAGGATGTAGTTACATAAAAATACAATTTTACCTTAGTAAGAATATGTATTTATAATATAGGAAGGAATTTACATCTTACTAATCCTACATATACAAAAGGAAAAAAAATAACTTTTATAGGAAATGGTTTCTATTAAATAGGGATACAAAATTTTACTTAATAGGTGTTTCCCTCTAAAATGGGCAATTGAAACTCCATATATGGAACCACTATAAGTGAATCTTAGATCCATACCAATATCATGACTATATATTGTGTTGTGTTATGTTAAAATGTTGTGTGTCGTGAGATGGTATGATAGTATAGTTATCCTATGGAAATCAATTTTATCCCATAGTTTTGTTTTGAGGAATGTGTATAGTATTATAGGCATACACCTCCATGATGGCCTTAGGTTAAACTCTTGGATGCTGGTGACGACCATGCTCCTGAGGTGGTGATACATGACTTTCCTGTAGTACCCCTAGTTAAACATATAGTACTACCATCATTTATATATAGACTCAGAATCAACTGTCAACATCAAGGGATTTTCTTATCATTAGTGATGTCTATGTAGGGAGTTTTGTGACTTGTACCAACAATGTTAGATTTGATGGGGGTATTTATAAGAAGAACCCACTAACTTTATATGGGTATGGTGTCCCCCAAGATATTTGGTCATGATTAGATGTCATTTGATCATTCTTTTATAATATAGATATTCCTCCTGAGAAGATGTAAATTCATATAGTTTTTAATCATTTTGGACATGCCAAGAAATGTTGGGATATTAAAAATCAAATATATATATATCGAGTCTTGGTAATTAGGTACTTTCAGGAAACCTTCCGTGATTAATTTTTCCCTAAAACATAGATTTATGATTGATTCATGAAATTTATACACCTATAGTAGGGTATTATTTTTTTCATAGATAATTTATCTCACATTTTAGAACATTAGATCTTTTCACTGACTCATACCAGAAAAGATATGTCCAGAGTGATAAGCTTTAATGGTGTGATTTGTTGTTCCATCTAATCACCTGTGCACATATTTTTATTATTTACCATTTTAGAAATGATAAATCAACCCCCTATCTCGAAGTGTAATTTTAGATAAGATAATGGTACATGGAATAGTGGTTCAACCTGTTGTTTAGGATGTTCTTCAACCATTAGAATAATTAATCTCCTTGTGTTCTATCATGACAGAAGTGGTAGTTGGAGTACATGCCCTAATAAATATATTGTATGTGATTAGTGTGGGACAAAAGGACACAAAAAACATATGATTAGAATAATTATAGTCGAGAATAGGTCCAACAGATTAATGAGTCATCCTTAGAAATTTTTTCAGACCTTTCCACCAAACTCTAATGGGAGAGGATCAACACCATCTCTATAATCAAAAGTGGTATCAGTAGCACCACGCCATGTTGGATGCTTGAGGACCATTGGACATATAGTCTCAGGAGGTGGATGAGGTCGAGGAAAGAAGACTAATGATGTCTAGTGTTAGTAGATAATACCTACTATAGGAGGTCAGGTTATAGATCAAGGTAGTGGATCAGGATAGATTCTTATATTATGACCAATACCTGGGAAGTAGATTATTATACCTTTTTTAGTGTGATAGATGATTTTAGTATCCTCTAATTTAGTAAATTATTTGTTTTATATAATATATTAAAATAATTCATATACATAGATAATGGGATTCCCAAGAAAGTTGAGTTAGTCCTGATTATCATGGACTAGGTAGAGTATCAGCAGAAATTTCAATCATTTTTTATGGTGATCGAGTAATACGGTTAACTATTTTTTGACCAGTTATCGATGTATTTGGAGATTATTTCACATGATAATTTTATATGATACCTCTTTGGAGAGAGGTATAGTTCACCAATTTTCTTATTCTATAAGAGTATCCATTATATATTCCTCCATTCAAGATAAGTAAATTTTTTTCTAGGAGCATATGTTGAGGTTAGATGACCTAGAAGAAAAAAGGATTTTTGAGACCCAATACTTCACCTTGGGGTTCTCATGTGATTTTCCATAAGGATTTGGATAGTACCCTATGGATTTGTGTGGATTTATAGTGATTGAATTAGCTCATCCTTAAGAACTAGAACCCACTTCCATATATAGATAATATCTTTGATCGGATCAGAGGATCCAATGTATTCTCAAATATGTATTTGAGATCAAACTACAATCAATTGGGAGTTAGTCACCTAGATATACTACAAATGAAATTTTGATATAGGTTCAACCTGTAAAGGTATTTGGTCATTCTATTTTTTATGACCCAATCACAGATTGTCTTTATTTACATGATTTATTGAGTTCTCCAATTGTACATGAATGAATTTTTGGTCATTTTTGTGGATGATATTTTATTGTTTTCTTAGACTAGGAATGGTCATTCCAAAGAGCATGAAATTATATTGAGTCCACCAAAAATTCATAGGATTTAAGAAAATATGAAAAAAAATCCACTTCTATATTAATAACATTCAATTCCTCAGTAAATTATATAAAAACACTAGGTTGATGTGGATATATAGAATGATAGATCCAATGTTTCCTAGGAGTATCAAAATAATTTATTTGATATATGATGTTTCTTTAGTCTTGTTGGATACTATTGGAGTTTCATCTAAAAAATTTTATTCATCTATGTACCACTTATAGTCTTGAATATGAATGATGTTAAGTTCACATGGTCTGAAACATGTGATAAATCATGAAAATGAGCAGAAAAGAAGGCTAGACTTATAGTGTGAAATGATTTTACCTGAGCCACAAAGAGGCTATACAATTTATTATTATATGTAAGAGATCACACTAGGATCTGTTTTAATACAAGGAAACTAGGTCATAACATATAGGTTACATCAGTTGATGCCTCAAAAATGTAATTACCTTACATAAGTCAGAAAAGTAGTAGATTTTGTTTATTCCTTATGTTGAATGAGATATCAGAGAAGGTAATATTAATCAGAAAATATATGGCTATTACTATGTGTAGGAAGAAGTCATATGTTAGGTGTAATTACAAACCTTTGGAGCTTGAGGTGGGATATTGGGTCTTCATGGGAGTCATGAATTCATTAGGTAATTGATGGATTCAAGAATAATGTAATTTATCACATATATTTTTTTAGACCCTATGATATTTTTGAAACGGTTGGTCTGGTACCATATTAGGTATATATTACTTATAGGTATAGGTCTATACAATAATTATTTCATGTTTCTTGTATCCATTATTTTTATTCAGATCCATATCATTCTTTTTACCATAAGGATGTTGAGTTAGAGGTTTATGTCTTCTAGGAGTATCTAGTTCTTATCTTTTACTATTGAAAAAATTCCCTCCATAGAAGGTCAATTCCATTAATTCTAGTGTTATGGTAGAATGTTTTTTTATAATATGATACATGGTAATGGAATTATTATATAAAGGATTTATAGATATATTTATTCATGAATTTTGCTAAAACAACCTTGTATGAGACACATGAGAATGATTTGTTTTAATAAGATGAGGTTATAAGATCTCCATTTTTCATAGAGGTACCAATCCTTATAGTATTTATCTATAATTTTATTTGTTAACATAATTTAAATTTATAAATAGTTTTTTGAGGTCTCATGTGTCTTATTTTATGGTTTGGTGAACGAAGAACTAGTTATTGAAAGAATGGGGAGGGGCATGACAAGTGGTAAACATACACCTCAACTGTACGACCCTATAAGGGGGTAGAACTATTAAAAAAATGATGAAACAAGGTCCAAACACACATGAATAATCTATAATAAATTGTAGAGGCGTGACACACTATTTTTAAACAATGTTCCTAGAAATTGCATGGGGTTTCCCTTGGACAATACCAAATTCATTGTTTGCACACAGTTTGTCTAACCATGCACATGTACACTTTGAGGGTGGTTCACCTAGATGGTAGGTGTTTTCAGTTGGAACACATTTTTAACAAAAACACATCCAATAAATTAAAACCATTAAATAATTAAAGAATAACATTTCCCCCTCTATACCTTAACAATTTATCTACACTTTTACTCGCTCAAAAAGATAGCAGCTCCACCGTCATGGCTCCTCCTTTTCCCTCTTCAATGATTTTTGAAATATGCTCCATCTATAATATGTTTCAATTTTTAGAAATTTCATTTTATCCCCAAAAAATTTTAAAACTCACACATATTCTCTTCTTAGATTCTCTTTTCCTATTCGATGTACTCTTTAGGCATTCTATTATTCCCAATTTTCAAGGAAATTTTATAGTTTCTCTAGTCTCTATCATTGAAGACTAAATATTTTTTTTACTCGATGAGGAGTCTAAAATTTTTTTATGTATGGTGGTCTATTACATTTCTTGAATGTCTTTCTTTTTCCTATTCTTTCTATGTTTGTTTATAGCCTAGATTTCCATGCATGGTGTTAAAAAATGTGTAAATCATTAAAACAATTCCTATATGAAGATGTAGACATTTCTTATAACTGTTTTCATTGCATTATGATTGTGATATCATTAAAAAATTATCAAATCAAGAAGTAGATATCCTTCATGATTAATGTTTTAAATATCAGCATGGGTGTGGTCTAGATTTAATCATATTTATGCTACCCCCTAACCATGTTCTGAAAAATTGTCCTCGTATGGAAAGACTCTACTTGATAAGTCCATCGACACTTCTTTATATGTTAATTATCCATAATCATTTCTCTTTATAATCAATAATTATAACATTAAAAAAAGTATCATTTCCACCATTAATATAAACCAACATTCATATAATAGTCCAAATCGGATGGTCACATTTCATTTATAATTATATTTTTTTTATTTATAATGATGTAGTAAAACATACATTTTTAGGAAACAAAATATTATTAAAATGTTCGAGTCCCTACATTCATCACCCCTTAAGAAGTTTCATCCTCAAAATGTCAACTCATACCCTCAAAAGAGAAATGGTATGAGTACTTATACCTCATAGTATCATCTAGTTCCCACATGGCTTCTTCATATTTGTGGTTCCTCCACAACACTTTAACAAGGTGGTTTCCACGAACCAAACCGGGTCGACCCTGAACCGGTCACCCGAACTTTCCCGCGACATGGCCCGATGGGTGTTCTCGATCCCAAGTGGCTAGAAACTAGTGACGGGCATCAAAACTAAAGAGGTGGGAAAGTTTTGGCCCATAAATGAAAGATAAATAAATAAATAAAAACTAAGAAAAGAAAAAGAAAACTAGCTGCTGCAATAAAAAAAGACCGCACATACCTCCATGTGACCTCTTAGGTCACCACCCAACTCAGAACCAAGCTCGATCCAAGAGTGATCCAGCACAAACAGATCCTGAAACATAAAAGATAAACTAGGGGTGAGCACCGAAATCCTTAGTAAGAAACCTCGTAGAGTCCCTGCCAATCATTTTTTAAAACCATTCAATTGATACTAGTTCGAAACACATTTATTAAAAAAAATTCTATACATACCTTTCATTTTCAAAAAAAACTAGCAATTTGGTCCACTACCCTCATATTTTATAACAAAGAAAAAGAAGGGAAACATGGAAATTGAGATTTCATTTTCAAACATCCACTTAGAAACATTTTTAAACCAACCAAACACTCACAATTTTTCCAAATAAAACCCAAAACTAGGTACAAAGGTTAGGTATTCTAAACGGTGAGGGTAGAGACACTAGAAATAGTTGTAACGAGAAATAATGGGAAACCCTAGGAACTCAGAGGATGATTAGAATATACTATACATGTGACTCATCCGGAAGGCATACCCTACTCAATGACGTCATAATGCCCTAACGCCCCACAGTCAGCCTACCTGGCTTGGTCGAGGGGCCCAATCCCATAGAAATAATAAAAAATCAACCCCTTCTATGGGCCACTAGATAGTGTAAAATCTTAACTAGTGCAATAATCATTCTCAGTAAACCTTCTTGTTATGCTTGGATCCCATGTACAGTTCTCAAGGGTGTGTTCCACACATCTAAACAACAAGACTCATTTATATAACCACACACAACACACGAACCGGCACCACCCTGGCCTCCTCATGGTTAGTCCCCTGCCTTAAATAATAATTTATCATTGGAGGTCCCATACTGAGGACCCTCACAACTAACGATCAACCAACTAGGTAGGAGGCCCAACCTAAGAGGGGTTTTCCAAATAGTCATTCAAAAATGCCAAATGGGACCTTAACTTCACAAAATTTAACCATTTTCAAAAAAACATTACCAAAAATCATCTTTATACTAAAGTGGTCAAATGGTCCATACAAAATTTTCACAAAAACAGTTTACTAAATAAATGAAATTACACAACACACCTTTGAAACCATACATGCATTTCAAAAATCATTTCATCAATCTCGTGCACCATTTAAATTCATAACCCACTTGCAACAGCCAAACAGAGCATACACCATTAAGCTCCGAATGTGCAAAACCCATTTGAAGATTTAAAACACCCCTTTGAACTTCACAAACATGTTTATAAAAACTAAATCATTCCAAAATAAAACACCAGTAATTTAAAAGTGCCAATTGGGTTGTCTAGATAAGAAACGTTGTGTGCACAACTTGAAAAAAATGCACCACACATTATAAATTCACTTTTAAAATCACAAGAACCTCTAAACATTTTAATAACATGATTATCACCACTTACATTATTTAAAAAACCAATTAATATTTTATAAATAAATTTTTAAAAGGGGAACTCATGGATTTACACACACAAAACCCATCTGAAAACCCCGTTTATAAATAAATTCACACCTGTAACGTATCAAATAGATCATGCCCTAAATTAATTAATCATTAAACACGCCAAATAAATTATAAAAACTTTTCACTAAAAAATAAAACCATTTCACTATATCCTCATGTTCCATATGATAACCAATTAAAAGGAACTAAGTTCCAAAAAAATATTTTCACAAGGAAGCATCACTCAAAACTTCCAACACAAACATTCCAAGATAAGGACATTTACTCCAGCCAAATTGGATATGAATATTTATGGGTATAAGTGAAGAAACAATTTAAAACATACTTTTAATCAAATATACCAATAAGAAAAATGGTTAAATGAATGAACCATACTTATAATAGTGGTGAAAAACATGTTTTTAATATTAATTAATAGAAATACAAGCATCAAACGGATTTTAATTGGAACTAAATACATGGAACACCTACCTCAACCAATGAAAATGTGACAGAACATTGATGGAAGAAATAAATACCAATCGGCAGAGCAAACACATACCGCAGATACCGAGCTAAATGCACAAATACAACCTGCGGTATAATAGTGTTGATTGATTTGAGAATAACACCTAAAAATAGAGAAATATACCAGAGGGGGGATCATTTTCAACAAGGGGAGGGGTCTCATCCATGTCATGGTAGAGCATAGGAGGTCGCACCGGAATAAGGAAACCACCGGCTAGAGGGGCTTGCGTCGAAGCTAGTTGGCCGATAGGAGGGGAGCGGACCGTCACGTTCCGGCTGGACGGGGGGGGCTCATGCTAGATGAAAAAGGGACGGGGCTGGCGGCCTCATTCAAGTTGGAAAAGGGAAGGTGCGGTGGCCCCGCATCGGTTGGACAAGTGAAGAGGGGAAGTGGGTACTGGGGATGGCGGGGGGTGCGAGGTCCCTGGCGAGCACGGAGGGACAAGTAGGGAGCTGGGAGGTGGGAGCGAGTTGTAGCACGAGGTGACCGGCTGGAGGCGTAGTGTGTCCAGAGTGAGAGAAGGCTAGGGGGCTTCAGGTGTGTGCAAGTTAAAAAAGGGGAGGGGTGGGTGGCTCGTGCAGGGTACGGGGAAGGGGTCCTAGCCGGGTCGATTTAGGGTTTGTTTGGTTTTTTTCATTTTATCTTATAATAATATTGATACTAATAATAATAATATTATTATTAATATTAATATTAATAATAAATAAATAAACTAATACCAAACCAAAAAAATTAATAATAGTAATAATAATAATATTAATGAAAATTTGATAAAAATAATACTAATAGAAATTTTATAAGAATAATATAAATATCAATTTAATGATAATAATATTATTATTATCTGCAAAAAATAATATTATCATGGTGGTTTAAACATTTATAAAATTTAGTTATTTAAAGTATTGGGAAACCACACATTAACCAGGGCCGAATGCCTAAGCATCACTAACGGTATGGTGACCACGTAATGGCCCGAGACCCCCTGAAAACATCAAAGTTTCGAAAATTTCAAACTCGTGCCCAAACCCAACTCAGTCCAAAAGACACGGGACCATGAAAATAATAAAATAATATGCGTCTGTGGTTGGGGTGTGATAATTCTCCCCACCACAGACACTTTCATTCCCATGAAAGTCACCAAGCCAATAGCTGACACAACTTGAGTCCATGCCCAAACAAAATCATAGAGAACTGAGAACCTCAGAGTGACCATTATCAAAAAATGTAACACCCTAATAATTTAAGGAAAACCACTACCTGATATTGAGGGGAGAAAATGATAGGGTTCTCCCCACCATAAGAATTCACTAATATAGAAACCCTTGAAATCTAAACAACCCCCCCCCCCACCCCCCCCCCCCCCCACCCCACCCCCCCCCCCCCCCCCCGAGTGTGACAACACAGGAACTACCAAACCAAAATCATTCGTTTCCCCACTTGGACTGAACAACACACACAAGACTTTGATGTAAAGCTTCCTATGAAGAAAACCAACAGCATGAGGATAATAAATTAACTTATCACCTCCCATAATTTTCATGAAATAAAACATCCCCTAACAAACGCAGATAGGACTGACTCAAAATCAGAACGGGTCCATTTATTCATGGGCCCAACACCCTTAAAGGAATCCAAATGACTTGTAAACCATGATGAGAGAAGATAAGACCACTTGGATTGTGTTGAAATGACCTCTTCACTCCACCACATAAAGGATGAGCTTACAACAGCAATGATAATAGAACTAGTAAATTTTTGATATTTCCATCCCAAAGTTGAAAACATTATCCGGACTGAGGTTCCACACACACTCTACAACTCCTGGCTATGTATGAGCTTAACCCTGAGACCTGTGGCTGGGCCCTGATGGATGAAGTGTCTCCAACCTCACAATCAAGAATTTTCATCCTCCGGTCCCCAACTCGTTTCTCTCGAACGATTCTTCTTTCAGAACTCTCCCTAGTGGCTCAAATAGTCTCACGAGAGAAAGACTTCGGAGGGATGCAACAAGGTGTCTTAGAATGCCTGAACTGGCCAGACTAGTGGCATATGAGAGAATAGTATAACCAACTGGGATTCGATAAAAATAAAGATAGATACTTAGAGATAGGATCCTCCGACATGAACTCCTTTCCAGACAGGGAACCTTCACAAGAGTCGTCCCCCACCAACTACACCCAAGACTCTACTGATGATGGGGCATCTCACCTTTACTAGTCCAGAACTGAATCCCCAAATAAACCTATGACGGTATGAACATTAACTACCCTAGGAGTTCCCAATAACCAAAAGTCACACTATATTTTTGAAATATACAACTGCCTCTAACAAACTTCGATTACCTTGATAAGTAGGCAACACACATATAAAAGAACTGGGAACTAGGCATAACTCATTAACAACTTTTAGAGGCTTTTTGGGTGGCATACTCATAATAACACAAAAAACACCATCAAAACCAGTCATCAAGCCAAAAATAAATCAATGGAACAACACAAGCCAAGGTAAAAAGGCCCATAATCCAATTATATACAACACAAGAAAAAAAACACTTTTCCAAAACCGTTATTTCCTTAAAATTTTAAAACTCATCAATGGTACCTTATAAACTTTCCCATGTGCATTCATTCAATATCGCTCACATCATCTATGAAGGAGTTCCCCCATGCAATCTCCACAGATAGCCATGCACATGTGACCCTCCATAAATAATTTCAAGGTTCAAACATCTCTTTTCCTTTTCAAATCCAAACACACACCAATTTGTTTCCCAATCGAAACACTTTCACTTCAAAATCCACTTCACCAATTTCAAAAAAAATTAAAACAAACAATTTTCCATTTCAAAACCAATTTCATTTCAAACACACACTCACATAAACCGAGATCAAAACAAAACACAACCAACAACAAACCACTGGAATGACGAACTAGTGCATAAGCCTAACCCGATGACATGGTGGTGAGCCATGACCCAAGTAAGGAATAGCACTAAGAGGACCTTGAATCGGTCATTTGGACTCGACACGGGTCACCACCCCATGTGAGGATTCACCGTTCACTAATTCGCCTATATATTTAACCCTTAATCCAAAACAACCCAAGAAAAATGACTCAATACCTAGATTACCCCTCGTAACTCAAGTCTCTTCATGAACAGTGGTGATTAGGCACGGACCTGTAACCTACCTCATAAGCCTCGACAATCTTAATATCCATCTATTGAACATCCCAAATATAAATAACCTCCTTTGATACCATTTTTTCACGAACCCAACTGGGTCGACCCTGAACCGGTCACCCGATTCGGCTTGCGACATGGCCTAAGGAGCGTTCCCGATCCTCACAGGCTGGAAACTAGTGTTGGGAATCAAAACTAAATAGGTGGGAACATTTTGGACAATAAAATAAAGACAAATAAATTAATAAAAACTAAACATAGAAAAGGAAAACTAGCAGCATCAATAAAAAAAGACTGCACATACCTCAGTGTGACCTCATAGGTCACCAACCAACTCATAACCAAGCTCGCTCAAAGAGTGATCCAGCACTAAGAGAACCTGAAACTAAAAAAGATAAAGTATGGGTGAGTACTGAAATGCTCAGTATGAAACACCACAGAGTTCATGCCAATCATTTCCAAAAATAATTTCATTGATACTAGTTTGAAATACATTTATTAAAAAAATAGATTTTTGTACAAACCTTGCATTTTCAAAAAAAAAGAAAAATGGTAAACTTCCTTTATATTTTAAAATAAGGAACAAGAAGGTAAATAGGGAAATTATGATTTATTTTTCAAACATCCCCTTAGAAACCTTTTTAATCCAACCAAACACTCACAATTTTTCTAAAAAAATCCAAAACTAGGTATACAGGTTAGGTATTCTAAACGGTAAGGGCGGTGACACTAGAAATAGTTGTAATGGGGAAACATGGGAAACCTTAGAAATAGAGAAATATTAGAACATACAATACATGTGAATCATCCTGAAGTCATGCCCTACTCAAAGATTTCATAACTCCCTAATGCCCGACCGTTTCCCAAACTGGCCATTCGAGGTGCCCAATCCCATAGCAATAATAACAAATAATCCCCTGCTATGGGCCACTAGCCAGTGAGAAATCTTAAATAGTGAACCTATAATTCTCAATATACCCTTTTCATATTCTAGGATCCCATGTACAATTCTCAAGGGAGTGTTCCACACATCTAAACGACATGCCTCATACATATAACCACACACATCACACGAACTAACACCACCCCAGTCGCCTCAAGGTTAGTACACCACCTTAAATAATAATTTCTCACAGGAGGTCCCATATCAAGGACCCTCCCAACTCATAGTCAACCAACTAGGTAGGAGACCAAACCTAATAGGGGTTTTCCAAATAGTCATTCAAAAATTCCAAACAATCCCTTAACTTCACAATATTTAACCATTTCACCAAAACATTACCAAACATCATATTTATACTAGAGTGGCCAAACAGGCCTTATATCCTTTTCAAAAAATCATTTCACTTAATAAATAACGACACCCAACCCACCTTTCAAACCAGACATACATTTCAAAACTCATTTCATCAATCTTGTGCACTGTTTAAATTAGGAACACACTTGAAACAACCAAAGGGAGCATACACCATTAAGAACATAATCTGAAAAACCCATTTAGAAATTTAAAACACCACTTCAAACTTCAAAAACATGTTTATGAAAATTAAATCATTCCATGATAAATAACCAGTCATTTAAAAGAACCAATAAGGCCATTTAGAGATGAAACTTGGTGTGAACAACTGGAAAAAATGAACCACACATTAGAAATTCACTTTTAAAATCAGACGCACCTCTAAAAATTTTCAAAACATGATTCACCCAACTTATATTATTTAATAAACCATTTAAAATTTTATAAAGAAAATTTTAAAATGGGAACTCAAGTGTTTACCCACACAAAACCCATCTGAAAACCAAGTTTATAAATAAACGCACAACATAACATATCAAACAGAATGTGTCCCAAAATAATTAATCATTAAACACAACAAACAAATTATAAAAACATTCACTAACATATCAAACCATTTCACTAAATCCTAATGTTCCAGAAGCTAAAAAATTCAAAGCAAGTAAGTTCCATAAAATATTTTCACATGGCAACATCACTCAAAACATTCAACACAACCATTCTAAGATAAAGACATTTACTCCAGCCAAATTGGATAAGAATATTCATGGTCATAAGTGAAGAAACAATTTAAAACATACTTTTAATCAAATCTTACGACAATAAAAACGGTTCCAAGAATGAACCATACTTATAATAGTGGTGAAAACATGTTTTAAATATTAATTAATAAAAATCTGAGAATCAAACTGATTGAAATTGAAATGAAAGGTAGAGAACACATACCTCAACCTATGCGAATGTGATGGAACATTGATGGAAGGATGAAATACCACTCTTTGGACGAAACACATACCCCAGATACCCAGAAAAGTGCACAAATATGAGCCGCGGTAGTAGAGTGTTGATTGATTTGAGAAAAAAACAAAAAATAGAGAAATATACTGGAGGAGGTGATCGTTTTCCTAAAGGGGAGGTGTCGCAGCCGTGGCGTGGCAGAGTAGAGCAGGCCACACCAGAACAAGGAAACCACTAGGTATAGGGGCTTGCGTTGAAGCTATTTGGCTGAGAGGATGGGAGTGGGCCATCGTGTGCCAGTTGGAAAGGGAAGGGGGTGGCAGCATCAAGGTGGTTGGATAAGGGATGGGGTAGAGGCCTCACACCGGTTGGACAAGGGAAGGGGGTTAGAGCCTCGCACTGGCTGGACAGGGGAAGAGGGGTGGCGGGTACTATGGACGGCAGGGGTGCGGGGTCCTGGGCGAGCGCGGAGGGTCGAGCAGGGAGTTGGGAGCCAGGGGCGAGTGGCAGGGTGAGGCGGCCAGCCGTAGTCATGGCGTGGCTGGAGCGGGAGAAGTCTAGGGGGCTACGATTGTGTGTAGACAGACAACGGGAAGGGATGGGCAGCTCGCGCAGGGTACCGGGAAGGGGGGCTGGCTGGGTAGATTTAGGGTTTGTTTTTTTTTCATTTTATCTTATAATAATATTGATAATAATAATAATAATAATAATAATAATATTAATAATAACATAACTATAAAAATAATAATAAATAGATAAACTAAAACCAAACCAAAAAAATTAATAATAGTAGTAATAATAATATTAATGAAAATTGGATAAAAATAATACTAACAGAAATTTAATAAGAGTAATATTAATATAAATTTAATAATAATATTATTATTATTATCTGTAAAAATAATATTATCATGTCGATTTAAACAATTATAAAATTTAGTTACTTTATGTATTGGGAAACTGCACATTAACCAGGGCCGAACACACGGACCCCACTAAGGGTACGATGACCACACACCGGCCCGAGACCGACCGAAAATATCAATGTTTCAAAAATTTCAATCTCAGATCCAAACCCAACTCTGTCCAAAAGACACATGACCAAGAAAAGAATAAAATAATAGGAATCAGTGGTGAGGGTGTGACAGTGGGTAGTATGGTTTTGTAGATCCTTTTCTCTACGGTCCAAGTTCTCCATCAGCTACTCCTCATTTTATAGGTCATATTCTAATTTTACTACCTCAAGATTTAGTACATGTGAAGCGTCTGGTATATAATTCTTCAAGAGGAATGTGTGTAATACATCATTAAAATGAGCTAGATTTTGAGGATGTTCATGAAAATAGTCCACTGCTCTTAAATGATCAAGAATTTCATAGGTCCCAATGTACTAGGGAAAGAGAATCCCTTTCTTTTAAAACCATGCTTCTCTATTCCATGGAGAAATTTTATGGAAGACTCTATCACCTACATCAAAATCAAAGTCCCTTATAAGGTTTTTGGTATAGCTCTTCTATTGACTCTAAGCATCCTTAATGTGTTTTTGGATGGAATGAACCTTTTCTAATATCTCTTGCACATGATCAAGACTAATAAACTTTCCCTCACCTGCTTCATCCTAGTAAGTAGAAGTTTTACATCACTTCCCATATAGAACGTTATATCGTGTTGTTTGAATGATAGAATAAATTATTTTGTTGTAAGAGAAATCAACTAATGGAAGATGTTGATCCCATCCACCTTTAAATTTTATTGATCATGTTCCCAGCATGACCTAGAGTGTTTGAATGGTTCTTTCATACTAT
Source organism: Viscum album (assembly GCA_963277665.1). Taxonomy (NCBI): domain Eukaryota; kingdom Viridiplantae; phylum Streptophyta; class Magnoliopsida; order Santalales; family Viscaceae; genus Viscum; species Viscum album. The sequence goes on from OY728139.1 coordinate 1,104,894,341, forward strand.
ACATATGTTGGGGGATGCTAACATGTATGGAAAATCCATTTGGGACTCAATTCATGTGGAAAAATTCTCCATAATTTTTATATAATCCTATGATCATGATCTAATACGATAAAGAGAGTTACCCCATGAAGCCTTACCACTTCCCCCATGTAAATCATAGCATGTTGGTTCAACGATAAATCTTCCATAAAATAGATAAAATGAGAAGTCTTGATGAGATGGTCAACTATAACCCATATCATATTATTTCCTTTAAAAGTTATCGAGAGACTAGTGAAAATGTCGATAGGGATATTATCCAACTTCCATGATGGTATGGGTAGTGGTTGTAACACCCCTTTAAGAATTTATCACTTTGTCTTCACATGATAACACACCAGGATCCTTATAGGGTAGTCAGTAATCCCCATTTTCATTTTACCCACCTATAATGATCACAAAGGTCCCTCTACATTTTATTTCCTCCAGGATGTATAGAGAAAGTTTAGATATTAGCTCCATCTATTTCTCCTTCTTTATTTATGGAATCGATGGAACACATTGACTTGTATAAAAAATTAGTACTCCTTTTTTTATCAATATTTAACTTATGAAACATCTCATCCTTTACAGCCTACAAATTATTCTATAATAAAGGATCATCATTTTATTTTTCTTGATCTTCCCTAGTAATGATGGTTGATAAATCATTTGGGATAGGGTTGATGATGTCCCTCCCCTTACAATTCCCATGTCTAGCTTCACTTGTTATATGATCATGGGATCTCTTTTAATTTGTATCATCTTCATAGAAATAGGGTATTTCCTACATAATGCATCAACAACTTTGTTTTCTCTTCCAAGGTGATAATGAATTGAAAAATCATAGTCTTTATGAAGTTCTGAAAATATAATTTTTCTCATGTTCAATTACTATTGTGTGAAAATAAACTTTAAAATTTGATGGTATGTGTATATATAACACATCTACACATAAAGATAGTTCCTCCATATATTTAGAAAAAAAATGACCACAACCATCTTCAGATCATGTGTACGAGAATTATACTCATGAGGATTTAGTTGTAGAGATTCAAGAGAATTCACCTTATCATATGCATACCCACCCAATCCCTTTTAAAGATGCATCGCTAAAAATAATAAATCCTTTTCAAATTGAGGGAATAGTTAACATGGGTTCATTAACCAATCTCTTCTTCAGCTATTGGAAACATTCCCCTCACACCCTTTTCCAAATGAAATTAAAACCTTTTTTAGTTAACCTGTTTAGTTGACTAGACTGTCATGACATATTTTTCACAAACCTCCTATAATATCCTACTAAACTATGGAAACTATATATCTCAGTAAATGTTTTATGACGAGGCCTATCCTCTACAACCATTTTCATTGTATGGTAAAATGATATTCCTTCATTGGTTATAATGTTCCCTAAGAAACCATCTATTTTAACCAAAATTCACATTTTTTTAACTTTCTAAAAGGAATATCCTTTGGTATAGTTTGAAAATTTTCCCTTATATTATCCTCATTCTCCTCATGACATTTGGAATATATTAGAATATCTTCAATAAAAACTACCACAAATTTATCAAGGTAGACATTAAAGACTATATTCATCAAATCTATAAATATAATAGGTGCATTAGCCCTACCTAATGAAATAACAAAAAACTTATAATTCCTATATCATGATGAAAAGGTGGTTTTTTAATATTTTCTTTCTTCACCATTTATTTATGATCACTAGATTGAACATCATTCTTCGAGAAGTATTGAGACACACAAAGTTGTTCAAATAATTCATCAATTCTTCAAAGAGGGTATTTATTCTTCACTGTGATCCCGTTCAGTTCTATATAATCAGTTCATAGATGCATTGACCCATCCTTCTTCTTCACAAATAGAACATTCACTCCCAAAGGAGACGCACTTGGTATAAGATAAACCTTTTCCAAAATTTCATGGAGTTATTTTTTTCATTCCTCCATCTCCACATTTTTCATTCTGTATTGGGTCTTTGAAATTGGATGAGATCTGGGTATGAGTTCATTGGATAACTCTACCTCTCTTTCTTGAGGGGATACATGTAACTCCTTAAGAAATACATCAATCTATTCATTATCAATGGGGAAATTCTCTATTCTTATACTCTCATTTTATTCTTCTTCCTCACTGATCAACTCCATAAAGAAGGCTATAGGAGGTGCTTCTAGGCAAAGATTAGGTCAATATATCTCTCCTTGGAAGATATCTCAAGGTTGTCCATTCAAGACTACTAAGATTTCATTTATTTATCATTTGATCATAGAATTATACCATGATATTTGCTCCATCCCTAGTATAATGTAAAATTCTAATATGGGAACATCTTATAGATTTTTTATAATAGTGTTCTCAATAAAGTAAAAAACTATACTTTTTAAAAATAGTTGATGCTTGGAAAATCCTTCCATGAGTCATGACTTCTAACTCTACATTTAGCAGTTCTGGAATTGAATCTATATTCCATGAAAAAATAGAGGAAATAAATAAAGGCATAGAACTAAAATCAAACAATGTACTTACTATATTTTAAAGAACAACAAGTTTGCCTTCCACCACATCATTTAGATCTTCAACTTCAACTTTCATGATAGAAAAATTATTACCTTACTCCATTGGCCTATGTTGATTCTAATGGTGATTCCCCTCAATTTCCCTCATATTTGGACAGTGATTAGAAAATATCCAAAGCTATACACACTTGAAGCATTGGACTTTCTCTATGTCTTGCACCATCTTATCATTTTTTTACTATTAGAAATTTTAGGATTCACTCACCATAATAATTTTGAGTGACATGTACATATCTTCCAAACTTTTAACACATTCTACTCCTAAGAATGAAATTTTATAATTTCTTCCTCCCACATTTATTACATGTTGGAAGTTGCACTTGTATTCCACCTCTTCCCTAATCAAATATCTCCCCATGATTGGCTCCACTAATCACTTATTATCATTGGATTTATGGGACCACTGTATCTCATTGAACTTTAGTTCGACTTTCATAACACATTAAAAGATCTCCTCAAAGCATTAATAGTCTCGGTTGGCTAGATTATTCTACAGACGAGGTATTAGACCACCAAATAATCTATCAGCCTTCCCAATAAGATCCATGTAAAATATAGAAGTATAACATGAATGATTTGTGATGTTTATCTCGTATCATCCCATAAATTCATTCTTCTTCTACATCAACTCGAGAAATTCCCTCTCTATTTTTGTTCTCATCGAAAGAGGAAAATTCTTATTGAAGAATATCCCTCTGAACTCTTCCCACTCTTTAGCATAAATCTCCCCTCTTGGAACCATGCTTTTAATTAGTTATAACTACTGATCATCTCCTCCCTCTAAGAGGTAAACAATTATGGTGATTTTCTCTTGTTCAAAACTATTAAGTATAGAAAATATTATTTCTACAGAGCTTATCTATTGTTCCACAATCAATGGGTTGATAGATCCACTAAGCATTGGTGGTCATTGATGCATAAAGGACTCGACGGAATTTTGTTCCCTTATTGGTGAAATAGTTCTCTTAGATTGATTCCATATATTTCCTATAACTTTAGTTAGTTTATTCGTCACTCTCATGAAGGTTTCCATTCCAACATCCATCAGAGTACCATCAACGAATGGTCCATTGCGATCACAAATTTCATGGTTCTTTCTATTTGTCGCTGTTTTATAAAAGAAAAAACCTTAGTGATAAACATGTTTTAGTTAAGAATATTATGACACTAAAATATATTTATGTCTTAAATCATCATGATTAAACACATTATTCACTATCAGTAATAACATTTTTTTTATAAATCCATCATAATGGTTCATAAAAAACCTGTTATTAACCGTGGATATCCCTCAAGAGTGTCAGACTAGGAGTAAAGAAAGGCACGTTGTCATTCACTAGTTCCAATTTGAGTCTAGATGAAAGCGGTGTTTTTGGGATTTACCCTCAGATACATCTATTCTATATCCACATCCCCTTGTTATTATCTAGACATGGATTTTTTTGTTCAAAAAAAAATTACTTTATATTTCAACAAAATACCAGGTTGTTTTCATGTATATAAATTTTTTTAGGTTTCTTCCTAAAATTTTCAAATCCAAATTTCCAAAATTAACTAAACTATCTTTTGAAACAAACTATGGAATCCCTCTAATTTATTACATTACTTTACATATCATTTTACAAAAAATGGGATCTTTTAAGGTTTAATGTCTTGGAAAAAACATACATAATACATGAAAACATAAAAAAAATATTCGAATCCACTTCAACAGTTTCTTAATTTGTTAATATTATGTAAAATTAATACAAAACATAACCTAGAGACATAAAACCAAGGAAAGGGTAATCATTAGTCCCAGTAATGGAAAAAAGGGAAACCATTTACATGAGAACTTCTGAGATATCAAAAAGAATATGAGGAATTTAGAAAGGAATGATAATGATGATTATTATAAAAATAAAAATATGAATCATACAATGAATATATTTATTCAAAATTTATTCTATACATTCATAATAATATCACCAAGGTTCATCCCCAAGGTGTCATAAAAATTATCAATGTTATTAACCAAGGTATCGTAAAACATGTCATCTCTAGAGATTAATTCCAATATGCAATGAATTGGAGCTCCATTAGCGAGAAATATTAATATGTATTTATTTTCATGTGATACACATATATCATAATCAAAAATTCCATAAATAACCCATATAGAATAATATAAATGGGTTTCATATCAAAATCATGGTGTTTTAAAAAGTTCGGAAAAAACTGATCATTATGTCATATATAACCCAAGGAAAATAATTGAGTGTTTTATGTATTTCAATTAAAGAATAAAACAAATTTTTTATTTATTGATGAAATCCCCATGAGCTTAGGGTATTATCATAATGGAAATAAAATAATTTCAATAGAAAAAGAGAGTGATTTTGAGACAACAATTCTACTGCATAACAGGTATGAAACATGGTTTTTTACAACCTTAAAAAGAGGGGGGACATGGGTCTACACTTAAAAAAATAATAACTATACATTATAGAGGAAAAATAAAATGTAAATAAGAACATGTTATGGAAATTTGAAAGACATACCATATAAAAGGGAACTAGAATGGAAAAAAGAGAAGTTGAGAATTCCATTACCTTGAAGAGTGTCTTCTAAAACTCAAAAATCAGAGCCTTCGGTGCTTGAGGAAACCTTGTGATGATTCCTTGGGAGGTAATACTATAAAATATTTTAGTGGGATGGTTTTTAAATGAATTTAAATGAATGAATGAGTGGGTATTTTTAGTAATAGAGATTGAGTTTTTTATTAACATTTTGGGACACTTAATTACTGGTATTTTAAAAACCATGGGGTTTCCCATGGTATTTCCCATGGTATTTTACACTTGGGACACCTCATATCATATTATAATTTAGAATATTATTCCATCATTTTCAATTACATGTTAAATGATAATGATTTCATTAAACACACCAAAAACTTCTAAGGGTACTTTTACTATTCACTAAAAAATGAAACATTTTATAAAAATATCATAAATTCACCATAACCTAATATCGACATTCAGAATTAAAAAATGAAATTTATTTTTTAATAATAAATCACTATATATTATAAATTTAAATTTAAATTTAAAGATAATAATTTATTAAAAATAATAGTGGATAAAAATGAATAGTTAATGTATAGTAAATTTATAGAAAAAATGAATTTCTTTTTCTCATTTTTAATTAAACATGAGTGTTTTATAATACTATTTCATTATAATAACTACTATTCATAATATCATATTATATTATAAAAATTTATATGTTTTCTTTATTATACAAATTCTGTTAAAAAATATTCAGTTTATAGAATTCTATGTTATTAGGAAAAACTGTTATTAAAATAGAAATGATGGGAAAATAATTTTATTTACACAAAGGGATTAGATATTAAGTATCTAAGGAATTGAAACACAACCGATTATAACACCCACAAACAACCTAAGGGTAATGTTTCTGATGATGACAGACTCTTGGGGCGGATCATATAACATTTCCTGGGTAGTAATTTCCACCAATTTGAACTTCTACCAAATGAGATTTAATTCATTGTTCAATTGTTGAAGATTATCTTGAAATTAGTCTAGAGTTAATCCCAATGATGCAGACTCCTACCCATGTTCTAAAAAATGTGATTTTTACAAAAATATTCTTTTGGATGAGGCCAGTGACTCTTCTTTCAGCATTAATTATACATTATCATTTCTATATATAAACAATAATTATAACATTAAAAATTATTATTGTTTCCAATAGTCATATTAACCAATGGTCATATAAAGGTCAAACTCTGATGGTCAAATTTCATTTATGCTTATATATTTTTTATGATTATGATATATTAAAACAAACGTTTTCAGTAAAAAAAATATTATTCAAAAGTTTGCCTTGTTACACAACCCCCTCCAATGATGGTGTGAGATGACCATATATGACACAAAAATTTATCATTTACTTTTTTATAAATAGGATTATTCAATGTACAAAACTAGAATCAATTCTTATTCCAGGGTTCCTTTATTGGATTAAGACTTTCCTAAGAATCCACTTCGTCCATCATAGTTCTCTAATACGTCATACATTCTCATTAACTTTTTGGTGTCACGATTTTATAGGATCAACCTTCAGTTGAAACCTTAAATCGTTTTCCCCAAATCATGGGATTTTTAGGAACACGAGTTTATATTACTTCTAAACCCTTACCATTTTGTTACTTTTTATGAGTAAATATAATCATGATTCCAACTATTGATTCTCCAAGATATCAAACAATATTTTTTGATTCCTACTTTTTTGGTGGTCCCTTGTCTTCCACAACATGTAGAATCATACATGTATTTTAACATTGGTTAGTATTTATGGGAAACAATTTTCAATCCAAATACCTTGAATTCATGTGAGGTTATGAATCCTGATTAAATGATTTTTATTCTTATATTTTTTTCTGATGTCTCAACCACCCTATTTCTCATGAATTTATTTCGATGTTGTTGAATAAAATAATATAGGGGAGTTTTTCTGGATAGATATATATAATGACTATCAATATGAAAAATATGTGATATTTGAGCATTGGGTGGAAATATAATCAAATTGAAATCATCTGGGTCACCCTCAATTGAAATATACAAATTTATCAATGATACATAGAATATGTCCCCAAGAACAGTTCCATGACGATGATTCTACCAGTGATGTTGATGATTTTGTATTTTCCTTTATTTATTCTACTAAATGTGTCTCTCTCAATTACATATATAAGGTTTCTTCAATACGTGAGGTATAATATTGAAGAACAAATGTAGTAATAATTTTTAGAGAATCTTGGTGGAGTAAATAACCTAGGGGAGCCTATTTGATATTCAATATGTGTAAATTTTTGGTGTACAAATCTATAGTGGTTATTCCATCTATTATAGGGAAACACCATGTTGAAACAGAGAGGTGTGGACCCAGTAAGGTCTAGTAAAGGGTGATTATGGGTTCTTTATCATAGGGTTTTGTTATGTGTTTGGATAAATATAAGGTTTGTATATGTCAAGATTTTTCTTGTTCATCTATAATGTAAATTGAACACTCAGATCTTAATACTATGTTTTTTGGAATTATAGAGGTAGGTATAAAATTTTAAGAACATGGATAGGACTATAATGAAAATTATAATTCATTAATATTCATTAAAAAGGGTCCCTAATCTAAAATCATGGTATATATCCAATTTATGTACATATTCGAAGAATTTACATCCATTACTAAAACTGGAAGATGGAATGTTGTAATGAAAAAATAGATGAAGAAGTTTGATAGAATTAAGATATATGAGGTATGGGATATATGTAATACTAAATATTTAGATAAATCAAAAGGATCTGGTGAATAATTATAATCTAAATCAGATATAAAGGTGGAGACTCATGTTCAAGAATTCACTTATTATGTTAATTATAATAATAAAAGGTTGAAATAAATTCTTTGAATTTTAAACCAACAAAACAAAAAATTATTGAAATGAAATGACTACTCCAAGATCCCAAAAAAAATAGGATTACAATATCTGTGTGTATGGAAAATATCCCCAAAAATCATTCTTAATGGAATTCTAGGAACCAATGTCTTCTCAAAAAATAAACTGGAAAATATCATTAGGGGAAATGAAGATGACCTTCTTCTCTCTAAACAGATCAGTTTCTCAGATCATAAAGACATCCATGGTATCATTATTCATTATACCATGAAATTTATCCCTAATGGAAAATTTGATGGTTATCCATGAAGGGTGTATAATAACATGAATATTAATATATCTATAAAATTATATAATTTATAGAATTTGTAAGATAAAGTATAATATATTCTTGAATCCATGAAAAAAGAAAGTGTTAATGAGAAGAAAAAAAATCAAGTGATAAAGATGAATCATTCAATAAACTAGAGGATAGAAATAAATACTAAAATGTAAAAAGATTGATATATCCTAATTCAAGGAGATATCAACTTATGAATCATAATTGGATGGATATTAGCTCTGAATGGTATTTAAAAAGACTGATAATAATTAAAAAGGAATTGGAAGTAGTGGATGGAGGAACAAACCATGTTCAAATGATGAAATTAGAGGAGTATTAGATAGGACCACTTTAGATCATATTATGAATTATAATAAATAAATAAACAAATAAAAATTCATTTTTAATGACTCAATAGAAGTATATAAATGTATGTATTTTTAAACTATCTATATTTACACTGGTCATAAATAATTATAATTAAGTGCTATATAGAATAATATTTTAGTTTAGGGTTTTAATGTGGGAATGACATATATATATGTGTGTGTGTGTGTGTGTGTTTATAAAGTCATGGGACAAGTTGGATTCATTATTCATTGGTCTTATTCATGATGATTGTGAGTAAAGTAAATTTATAATCATTGGGATACATTACAGTATGAAAGGAATAAAAAAATTATAGTTGTTATTGAATGGGTTCCATTATTATACGGAGTAAAATTTCACTCATGTAATGTTTCCACGAACCCCTAATGTTTAATATTATCTATGAAAAAAATATGAAATATAATTTTAGGAAGAAATACAATTCAAAACATAGAATGTATTAGTAATGAATGATGCATAATAGTTTTAGTAGCTTTATCACACTCTACAATATGATTCAAGTATTATCAATATTTTTCTTCTTTTTTTCATATTAAGTCATATAAGATTGTATATAGTGATCTGAACATAACAAAAATAGACATTAAATCATTTTTATGGAAGAATTAAAAAATTACAAAAATAAATGCACAAAGACCTTATTAGGTTATTTCCATTGTAAACATGGCAACATAAACACTTTCCCATGAGTGAGAAAAATCAACTCCAACTATGTTCTTCTTAACTGGTACCTTTATTAGTCACGTCATAAATAATACATATATTCATAATAATGGTAATTGAAATTGAATAATGGTTTACCTTAGATTCTTAGCAAGGGTAAAAACATGACACATGTATGCATTATCTTGAGCATAAGGGTATGAGAGTGTGAACATAACATTATATGATCATACCCTATATATAAATGATTATAAACATGAATCATGTAATAATTATTGGTATTTCTTAATACATGAATCATAAGGTAAGATAAATAATAATCCCTGAAATCATAACATAGAAATAAGAAATGGTATTGTGGATAACAGATGTACATATAGAATGATTTCCCTAGTAATAAAGGGTTATTTACAAGGAAAACTTAGGGTAATGTTTAAAATCCCCAACCCATGTTAGTAGTCATGGATCACTAAACATAATATTTTTATTGATATCATCCTTTATTCAACCAAGTTCACTCCCCATTCCAACCATGTCTTTCTTATGTGATATAAATCATTACCAAATACAATGGATGGAGATAATGGTCCCATCCATCTCAAAATAAAATCATACATATTCTTTCCAAAAGATTAGAAAAAATCATCATATCATAACCCATTAAATGAAATGGGTATCAAAAACATTTAATTATATCATAAAATATGTAAAAGAGGCAATTTTTATAATCCTTTTACCAAATCATAACCAATGAAAAGAATTCGGTTTCATAAACAGATAACCCATGGAATAGAAATGAATGTCATAGACTTCAATCCATCAAAACATAAACTGTTTAGACAAAGAATATGAGTTGTACCCTTGGATCATATCTATAAAAATTAATGATTAACACAAAAGGTTGTTATCTTAGATAGGCAATAATTTTGAAATACCTTTTAAAAACATTTATTACAGAAAAGTTTCTTTATGATTTTAAAAACTAATTTTAAAACATAAGCCCTTATTGAAAAAAATTTTATTTGAAAATATATTTGATAACATATAATGGAATATTTTGAAATCATTTATGTCCTTTTTATATAAAAATAATCTTATTGTATCAATGAAAAATATTTAAATCATTTTTAGAAAACATGGATTTAGATGAAAATAAATTTCCCACCAAATGGAAAAATAATATAAAATATTCTTAAAAATATTTTCATAATTATATTTGTAACTAAATAGTGGAAAAATCATACCATTATGTGATTATAAAATTAATAATCCTTGGGGAAGAAACATAAGTATAATTCATGAAATTTGGATCATAATATTTCATCATTGTATGTATATTTGTAAATAATACTAAGAAACATTGAGATTGTAGTGATAAACTCAAACCATGTTTTTATCATTAAATATTAATCCCCATGAATTAATAACATCACATGAAGAATAAAATATCACAAAAATAAGTATATTAATTTTATAAAATGTTAAAGTGTCATATATAATCCTTATAAAATAATGTAGGTTCATAACATTACACATTACTCAAGAAATAAAAATTGAAACAAAATTACATCTCCAAATTGGTAACTTATGAAAGGGAAGCCCCAAGAAATACCATCATAAAATGTATATGTAAATAAAAAAATATAAGGATAAGAGAAATAGAAGAAATTCATGGTTTTTATATTAGCCATATATAATAAATGAGTGGTGATTATGGAACAAGTCATTTAGAAATAGAAGTGGGACATGAAATCTGCATACCTTAAGTATTGAATTTTTTCCATAAACATTCGAGACTAATCTATAACAAATATAATTTTATTACACATATATTAAAGAACCATATTGAAATAATTATGTAGTATAATATTCCTCTATGAAATCCTTCAAATATGGCATGGAATGAATGCATACATGTTTCTTGAAACTTATCAGTCCATCATGATGAAGGTTTTACCAAGTAATATTTATAACCTTCTTTTTTTCAACTTTACACCTTCCTTCTGCACCTATTTAATATTCACATGGATATCAGGATGAAAATAAACTGAGAAAGATATTATTTTTCACCATCCATAAATATTTCAAGATCAATACTTCAAAAATCCAAAAATTTGATCTGTTGTGATCCTCTTCATGGAATAGATAGCACGATTCTTCAACTCAAATAATTTTCCTCCTTGTTCACTTTAAAAATGTAGTAATGTAATTGGAAGTCATAATCCATTATCATCTCTAACCATAATATCTACCGTATTTCCTTCTCCTTTAGTTTTAATTTATATTATAATCTTTTATGATCAGTATATATATCAAACTTTTCTCTGTGAAGATAATGGTGTAATAAATTTAATGAAAATATTGCAATAGGTAACCCGAAATCATGAGTTGAGTAATTTTTCTCATTAATATGAAATTGTAATGATTCATATGTTATAACTATGTTATTTTCCATAATAACACATCCTAGAACCTTCATGGATATACCAATATATATTAAAAACAAATCTATACTATAGGGTAATGCAAGAATAGGTCAACTAACAAGCCTTCTCTTCAGTTCCTTGAAATTTTCCTTTGATTCATAGGTTCTGAGAAACTTGAAGCCCTTCAGAGTACACTTAGTTAGAGGATTATATTTTTGTGATAAATCATCCAAAAACCATCAATAATATAAATATAATGCATGAATACTATGGTTCTTAGTCATCATTGTTGGTCTGGGCCAATATTCAGTAGACTTCCTCATTACTGGATCGACTGTTATACCCTCTCTTGAGAATATATGACCATAAAATGAATACTTTTGGAGCCAAAATTCACAAATTGTAAATTTTTTATACAGTTTCTCTTTAATTAGGGTCTTTATTAATGTTCTAAAGTGGTCTTAATGCTCTTCTTGTCTCTTTGATTAGATAAGAATATCATTTATAAATGCTATCACAAACTATTCAATATAATATATAAAGCCTATATTGATCGAATCCATGATAATAGAATGAAAATTAATAATACCAAATGACATCACAATATATATATCATTTCCAAACCTTGTATATAATTTCATCCTGGGTATATCATCATTTTTCATGCTCAATTGATGATATCAAGAATGAAGTCAATTTTTCGAAAAGTATTGAGCTCCATGATGTTGATCAATCAAGTCATCAATATAGGGAAGCACATACTTGTCATTAATTGTGATATTTTTCATCTCCTGATAATCAATGCATAGTCTCATTTATTCATATTTCATTTTCAAAAAAAATTGTATGCACCCCAATGTGAAAACCTTGGATGAATGAATCCCCTATAAAGGTTTTCTTGTAGTTCCCTCTTCAATTCATACAACCCAGTCAGATCCATTCAATAAGAATTCATTGATATTAGTATGGAACCATACATGTGTATTATTGTTAATGAAACATCATGTTTTGTGGAAGGGAAAAAAACTATTCTTTAAAACATCATAAAATTCATGAACAATAGGAATATTATTGATGTCGAGTTTCTACCCAACTGTTTTAGATAAACACTACATTAGAATGGGAATTAAGGCGCCTACACTAGATGAAATCTATACAAGAAGTTTATAATTATTCTTACATTGATCGAATATCATAGGTTGGTTTGAAGTATAAAATATAACTTCCCTTCCTCAACAATTGATGTGATATTTCAGTTGATAAAGGAAAAATATTCCTAGGGTGACATAAAATTCAACCATAGAAAAAAAAATGAAGGATTTGTAGTAAATGCATTCCAAAAAAATATATAATAGAGTGGGAAGATATAGAATCAAATAATAAATTAGTTGTTCTAGATTTTATTGTAACAGTACATTTCACTACGACATTTTTCCACCCCTCAGAAAAAATAATGATCACATGAGATTTAACCCAGTCCCTCAGCCTAAGAGGTTACTAGTATCAATCATCATTAATAACCCTCAGGTTTGGGAAATGGTTAGCATAATTACATTTCTCATTACACTTATAGCACTAAAATAGGGTAGGTACATACAATATGGATTTTTAATTTATTTTCATCATTAGCTAGCTTCATTCAATCACATCGACAATAAAATTCTAGATGGAAACTATTTCCACTTTTAAAACATTTATTTGACCATTTCAGATAATATCATCTATGTGTCTTCCGAAAATTTGAGCATAAAGTAAATCTTATATTTTTATCCCCATGTCTTTTAGATTTTCTTTGAATGTTGTCATTCTTTTCTTTTCAAAACCATTAGATAAATATGTTACTCCAACCACCATTTCCACTTTGATATCACAATGCACAACCTCTCCATAGCTAATGATGTCTCTTATGGCTAACACCCTTTGAATATTTGGTTTTAATCCCATAAAGGACCGATCAACCGTACTTTCATATTAGATGATAATTCCATAATCATACCTCACAAGTCTTATAAAATTGGATTCAAAGGTACCAGTAGATGTGTCGTCCCATTTCATTAGTTTAGTAAAATTCCTCTCCCTTTTCATGAAAAGAATAAAAGGAATTTACTTGTTGAAAAATATGATATTGATATATTACTTATCCTTGGAGAAAATTTCATATTTATTTCTCATATTGTTGATTAGAGTCCACCACTGGTCTGGTGATCCTTCCAAATATTTAAAATCTATGATGAAATCTTCATGTTTTATCCCAGAAGATCAAATATTATTTTTTTAGAAGTATTTATTTATTTTATAGGAACTATTGGATCTAAATACCCACAAAATTAAGGTGGAAAATTCCTCATTAAGAAATCAATAAAATTGTGTTCCCTCCATTGATCATTTGGAAATCCAGAATTATTCATAGCTTGAGATAGTCAAGTGGGTATAAAAAAATATTTTTCATTACATCTCTTATAGAATTTAGTTTCTAAGGAGGGAGATCATATAATTTATCATCATAATCAACATTAATTTAGTTAATTCAGGTTTCAAAAATTGACTAAAACCAATAATAATAGAGTAAGAATCAATTATCATAGTAGATAACCACATTATCATGGAAAATAACTTATATGATATCAAAATTATGATACATTTATTCTATGTCACCTTAAGTTTATCTTTGGTCACCCATATCCAACTTTTATATAATTTATTCATCATGATTAGTAAATATTATATGAATTTGCAAAGAATATACCTTGGGAGTGTCAAACTAGGTGTGCAGTAAGGCCCATTGTTGTGCACCATTTCCAAATCATGTCTAGATTTATACAGTTTTATGGTTTTTATGACTATTTACATCTTTTCAAAATCCACAACCACTTGTAGTATCTAGATAGGGATTTATTTTTAAGAAACCACTCACTCTATGATTTACCCAAATTCCTAAACATTTTCATCTACTTTGAATCATTCAATGACCTATCCTTAGAGACATGTCTTTAGGGATCTCACTATGTTTTTCTCATCCTATTTTCAAAAATGTAACCAAAAATTTTCTTTGATATCAAATATAGGTACCAAATACTTAAAATAAATTAAAATTACATAATATGGGTAGAATAATTAATAAAATAAATAAATATAATACTAAAGACCATTTTAGTAAGTGCCTTTGGAATTACGGAATCATAAAAAGTGGTTCATAAGTGAGAAACATCATCTCCCACAATGTTCTTTATAAATATAACCATTATTAAAAACATAATAAATAAAATATATCATCAAAAAATGGGAAAGGAAACATAATAATGGGAGATACATGATTCTCAGTAAGGGTAAAAAAATGGAAATATGTAAGATTTATCATTAACATAAGGGTATGAGAAAATGATCATAACATTATAAGATCATACCCAGCATATCAAAGAACAAAAACATGAATCATGACATAAATATTAGAAGATAATAAAACATTAACCATTAGGTAATAAAGATAATAATCTATTAATTCATATCATAAGAATAATACATGGAAATGTGGCATACACATGAACTTATAAAATGATTCCCATAGTTGTCAAGGCTTATTGCAAAGGACATCTTAGTGGAATGGGTTCACTCCCCAAACAATCTTACTAGTTAGGGTTCAATCAACAGGCGTAACATCCCAGGTAAATGAATAATAAGACATATTTCATATTTATTAATATTTGTGAATTAAATATTAATTTTACTTTAAATGGTTTTCTATGTTCGATAGCGTAAACGATACGCAACAACGGGTTTCATTGGAATCTTTCGTTGCACACTAATAATATATTATTATTATTTTTAAATGGTAGTTAACTTCTAGCCATTGTATTGGAGGAAATGAATGAAACTAACTACAATATTATTATACATATTTGTTAAATGTATTTACATTTATCCAATAAAATTTAGTGGCTTAAAATTTCAATGAATCTAATTTTAAGCATAATTTACATTAAAAGGCCGATTTATCACCTTTTAATGGAAAACCCTCATTAAATATAGTTTTGGTCACTTTAATACATTCTAATTGACCAAATAAAATACTTCTTTATATTGGGGACATCAAATTTTACTTTGGGTAATTTTTTGGTATTTTTCTGATAAAGTTCATTTTTAAATGAATAGTGAAAAATATTGTATTTTAATTCAAAAGTGCCTTTTAGTCAAATTTATTTTTATGGTTAGATTATATTTTTAATTGGTTTTAAAGTGAAATTAAAATATATTTTTACCATTTAATCCAATGTTGGTCATTGGAATTAATTTCACTTTGAAATTGGACATAAACAAGTATCAATCTTTTGATTGTTATTGTTTCTTAAAAACACGCTATTTGTTTTGATAACGGGATTTAATTTTAAAATTAATTAATGCCACTTCTATGTTTTTAATTTTTAAAAATATACATCAATTTTTAATTCAGAATTTCAAATAATTCTTAGGCTGAATTTTTGGTATTTTTTCTGAAAAACTTCAATTTTTGATGAATAGTGAAACCACTTAGTGGTAGTTAAAAAGACTCACTTTTTCATTTAAAATAAATTTTACCACTTCTGTGAATTGAATTTCAAAAATCCAACATACATGGATATTATAAATAAATAAAATGTGGTTCATTAAGATGAAAATAATTTTTGGTGAATAGTAACTTTTGAATTTTATTTACCGCGGTTAAAGATAAATAGGGTAATTCAAGTTAAAAAGAATATTATAATAATTAAAAATTATCTTAAAACTTGTCCAAACCTTATTGTTTGAGATATTAATGACCATGGGCATATTTGGGTCGATTTGGGGACCCCATTGAGCCACTTGAGAGTGAAAATGACAATTTATATTAATTAATTTAATGTGAAGACAAAATTGACATTAACAAAAAAAATGTATTGTAATTAATTTTTATATGGTGTTATATTAGTCTTATTTTTGACTAAAAATATTATTTGGGAAGCTAAAAATATTTCCTACATCATGGTATTTTTTTTATAATTTTTAGACATCATATAAATTAAATTATTTATGACACAATAATGTTGTAGTATTTACCTCATTAATAAATGATTTAAATAAATAAGATTATAATGATTACATTATTATCCAAAACAAGTCCAATTCTGATTGGATGATTTTATCTCAAATATGAGTCATCTTATCTTATACTTTAATGATTTTTGGAACATTAGAAACCAAATAGCATCATATTATAAAATAATATTTTCACACTTTCCTAAAGATCCCCTCCTCTCCCTGATAAAAGGAGACCACTTATAACCAATTACTCACGCCTCTCAAGCCATTTGGATCATACACACTCCGACCAATTACACCCCTACATCCCTATCCTCCTCTTAGAAGCCTTACCTTATACAGAAGGAACTTAAGAAGTTTTTTGGTTCAAACCAAAGTGAGTTACCCAAATTAAAAGTAATGGTTTCTCTTAAATTGTTTTCTTTTATTTTTCTTCTGCAACCCCTAAAATATTTATATTTTCCTTCTTTTGTCACAACACCAGTATCCTAAATATACTAGGATGTTTTTATGAGAAGGATTCAAACTAAACCTACACAAAACTCCATATAATGGATGAAGAACATAATGTTTATGTGGATGGAAAACTAACGCATCACGAAACGATGATTGTTCAATTACATCTTACTGCCTCTCATGGTGGCCATTATGATGGAACTGTATTTAAATATGATATATATTATGTTTACGGTTTCCTTATGCTTTTGTACTTCCCAATTATATCAAGCCTTTATGGTTTCCATAGTGGGTAAATACGATAATCTCATTTGAGGAAGTGCGGACTACCGCCCCCTTAAAGTGATGTGACTCGTTAATGCCTTTTGTGGGATGTATAAGGGATAGAGTTAATGATATTATATATGATATTATACTGGAATTATAATATACCTATGTATGATTATGTTTTAATTCCATTAAAATAATAAATAGAAATGAAAGTAGTGTTCATGCATACGTATGGCTTCCCATCTCCATGAATGGTGCATTTCATTTCTTACCTCCAAATGTTATGTAATATTATAAATACATGTATATACTGAATATATATGATATATATGATATTTAAATCATGAATATCAATCTGGATATAATGGCCTATTGACCACATGGACAACTTGTAAATATAAGGTGTTCATTTTTGACTCAAGTACCAAATATCGACAAAATGAAGGTTATTAACTTAAACGATTACATAATGATTATAACAATGTAAGAAGTTAGATAAAAGGAATAATAAACTTGAAAAAGGTTATTAAGCAAGTAGAAATTAACGTTAGTTTATTATTCATGAGATTAAAGAACGATCGAGTCAAGTCAGACACGAGGTAAGGGACTTCGTCTCAATATCCTTTCATTAAGGCATTTTTAGTTTTATACACGACTTTATTTAATACAGTGTATAAACCCCTTTGACTTTTCATTTCATTCAAAGAGAATATTTTTATACAAATTGTTTTACTAAACAACAAAAAGGAATGTTTTTTTACGTTAGCGGTGACAACGACCTTTCCGCCGTCGCGAGTATTATTTGATCTTTGGCTTCCTTAACAAGCCGTAATGTTTTTAATAGGAAAAATAAATACCATATACTCTTTTTACGTATTTTGGTATTGAAAATGATTTTGAGAATTGATTTATTCTTTCAATATCTTGAAATGATATTTTTTTATTACAATGTGGAAATTTTATCTTTCCTTTATGCTTATGTTATGTGTTATGATCATGTTATGGTTCTTGGGAATTATTTATGTATATGGGTTGTTCTGTGATAAACCTAGGGCGGGTGACCCCGAGATAGCTCTCCAATGCATTGTGTAACATGACGGAGGTAAACGTGAATATTTCTCCTAAGAGATTTAGGGAATATACTGTGATGGGTATTCCAAATTAATTCCCTATGTAGTTGTGATAGCTACAATGTAAGTATGATATGGATGCCACAAGTTACCTTTATGATAAATGATTTCTATGTGTCTTTCATAAATCTTATGATTTCATGAGGTAAGTAAAGGAGTTCCTGTTTTGTATGTATTTATGAACAAATGTTTTCATTCTTTATTTTATAAACCTTACTGAGATTTTTATGCTCATCCTATGTTTTGAAATGTTTTCACAGGACTTAAAGATGAATAAGGTCAAGGATGGGATCAAGGAAAAGTCTTGCTGTCTAAAACATGGAACTAGAAATGATTCTTTTTTTTCAAGAGTTTTTATTTTATAAAAAAATGGAAACTATGTAGATATTTCTACCTTGTAATCTTTTGAGATTTAATATTTATGTCCTAATTCTCTAAAACTCTAAACCTGAAAAGATCCTCAATGTGAATTATTCATTTAATTCAATATTATGTAATGTTTAAGGTCGGGTCCTTATTTTTGGTATTAAAGGTCGGTTTAGAAAACTTTAGGAGTTAGGGTATTGTTAAATTAATATCCATAAAGTAATTTATGTTAATATTGATATCATATAGCATTTACAGATTACCATTTTGCTTCGCCTAAGATATTTCTATGTTCAGAATGGTTTTTCATAGAGGAAACAGGACATCTATTTTGGGACGACGTCAGGAGGAAGACAACCTTCCAAATCAGCAACCTAGGATGGTCAGAATTGGAACTGAACAGTTTGTTGCGGTGATGGCACAGTTGAATCAGGTGATAAAGGGTGGTGGTATCCATGTATGAGATCATCCAGATCAACCATAGAGGAACATGTCAGTACTGGAGCATTTCATGAGGCAACATCCCCCATCATTCAGAGGATCATCTGACCATGTGCTAGCTGAAGGATGGAATAAAGCACTCGAGAAGATTTTTGATGTCATGGGGATTTTATAACATCAAAAGGTTAGTCTTACGGTTTACCATTTTAATGGTGAAGCTGATTAGTGGTGGTCGATGGTGAGAAATATCAGGGATAGAAAGGAGATTGATGCTCTCGATTGGGATGAATTCAAAGGTATGTTTCTTGAGAAATATTTTCCTAAGGTGGTTTGTATTAGGATGGAAAAACAATTCCTAGAATTGAGGTAGGAGGATGACTCAGTGGCTACTTATGAAGAAAAATTCATATGACTGGCAAGGTATGCTCCAAATTTCATACGAGATCTTGATAGTAAAATCAATCGTTTTTACACAGGAATAAAGCCAAAGTATCGAAGGGATTTACCTTCTCGTGAGTTCAAAAGTTATGAAAAACTTTTTCATTGTGCAGAGAAGGTGCAAATGGATTTTGCCGATGATCAGGTATTCTTTGACAAACAACAGAATATAAGAATGATGTGGTAGGAGAAAGGGAAGAACTCTTCAAAAAAGTCTAATGGTAAGAAACTTAAGTTTACAGTTTGTGAAAATTGTGGTAAAAAGCATGCTGGAGAATGTATTTTGAATTCTGGTAAGTGCTGCCGATGTGGTAAAATGGGTCATAAGGATCGTAATTGCATTGAAAAAGATCAGGGTAATGGTAAGACAAAATCTGATTTACAGTCAGTAAAATGTTTTAAGTGCAATGAAATGGGTCATTATGCAAATGATTTTCCAACAAAGAACTCAACCGAAGGAAATCAGCCAGACTATAAGCAGAAAGGGGTGGTGAAATCCTTTACAACTACTTCAGCAAATGTTGGGCCATCAAATGAAGTTGTGTCAGGTACACTGTTTGTTTGTTCAGATTATTCCAATGTTTTGTTTGATTCGGGGTCTACACACTCTTTCATTTCTGAGAATTTTTCTAGTAAATTGGGAATTCAAACTCAAGATATGAATACATAACTTACAGTAAAAACACCTGGAGGAAATGTTGAGACAAAAAGAAAAAATAATAACATTATTATCCTTATGTGCGGAAATAATCTACCTTCTAACCTTATTATTTTGCCTCTAATAGAGTTTGATGTTATTTTGGGAATGGATTGGCTTTCTGTTTATCATGCTAAGATTGATTGCAGAGTTAAAGAGGTTTCTTTTCAGAATGATTTTCAGTTTGTGTACAAGAATAAACCCTTTCTTTTGATAACATATTAGGAAGTCGAAAAACTGGTAAAAGATGGAAATTAATGTTACCTTGCACATATTTTTGAAAACAAAGGAACTTTCCAGATTAATGATGTGCCAGTGGTAAATGAGTACCATGATTTTTTTCTTGAGGAGTTGCCTGGTATTATACATGATCGAGAAGTTGAATTTACTGTTGACTTAGTTCTTAATGTTAAGCCAATTTCAAAACCCCCTTATCGAATGGCTCAAATTGAAATTTTAGAGTTAAAGAAGCAATTGCAGGACTTATTACATTAAGGTTTTATTTGACCTAGCACATCACCAGGGGGTTTTCCTGTATTGTTTGTTAAAAATAAGGATGGTTAAATGAGACATTAATTGATTATAGAGCATTGAATAACATCATTGTTAAGAATATGTATCCTTTGCCTCATATCGATGATTTGTTTGATCATCTCCAGGGAGATTAGTATTTTTTGAAGATTGACTTGACGTCGGGGTACCATCAATTGAAAGTAAAAGAAGCAGACATTCCGAAGACTGCGTTTCGTACTAGATATGGCCATTATGAATTTGTAGTTATGCCTTTTAGGTTAACCAATGCACCTGATGTATTCATGGATCTTATGAATAGAAATTTTCATGAGTTCTTGGATAATTTTGTGGTTGTGTTCATTGATGATATTTTGGTTTATTCCAAAAAGTAAGGAGGAACATGAAAGTTATTTAAGGGTTGTCTTGAAAATTTTAAAAGAAAAGAAAATTTATGGGAAATTCAGATAGTGTGAGTTTTGGTTACAACAAATTTCATTCCTTGGTCACATTTTTTCAAAAAATGGAATAACTGTTGATCATGCTAAAACAAAATATATTGAATAATGGCCAAGACCCACAAATATAACCAAGATTCGTAGTTTTCTTGGTTTGGCAGGTTATTACCGAAGGTTTGTTAAATAAATTGCACGGTTATCTAGTCCAATGACTAAGTTAACTCGAAAAGGTGTTAAGTTCATCTGGAAAAAAAATGTGATGATTGTTTTCAGGAATTGAATAGAAGATTGGTAAATGCTCCAGTTTTGTAACTTCCTTCCAGAAATGGTGAGTTTGTTATCCACAGTGATGCTTCGTTGAATGGACCGGGTTGTGTCCTAATGAAAAAGGATCAGGTAATTACTTATGCTTCACGTCAGTTGAAACCAAATGAGTTAAATTACCCTACACATGATTTGGAATTAGCTACTGTTGTTTTTTCTTTAAAATTTTGGAGGCATAATATGTATGGAGTGAAGTGTGAATTATATACTGATCACAAAAGTTTGAAGTATATATTCACTCAGAAAGAACTGAACATGAGATAGAGGACATGGTTGGAATTAATCAAGGGTTGTGATTTCACGGTCCTTTATCATCCAGGGAAAGAAAATAAAGTTGTCGATTCTTTGAGTTGAAAATGTAATACTTAATTAACCATGTTACATTTGGAATAAGATCCTTTGGTTTTTTATTTGATGCACTTTGGCATAGAAGTTGTTGTTGTAGGATATTCTTCTATTTTGTTTCAGGTGTCAGTGAAATCATCTCTATTAGATAGAATTAAGCAAGCGCAAAAGGGAGGCAGTGAGTTACAGAAAAAGGTTGTGTTGGTTTAGAAGGGAAAGTTTCCTAATTTTAACGTTCATAATGATTGTGTTTTGAGATTTGTAAAGAGATTATGAGTGCCTTGTGATTCAAAGTTGAAGAATGAGTTGTTATGTGAAGCTCATAGTTCTCTGTTTTCAGTTCATCCTGGCAGTACTAAGATGTACAGAGATCTTTGGGAGTATTACTGGTGGGATGGAATGAATAGAGATATTGCTGATTTTACTGCGAAGTGTTTGACTTGTCAGCAGGTTAAAGTAGAGTGACAGTTTCCGAAAGAAATGCTTCAGCCTCTACCGGTGCCAAAGTATAAATGGGAAAATATATCCATGGACTTCGTTGTGGGATTACCAAAGTCATCTCGAGGTAATAATGCAATCTAGGTTATAGTTGACCGATTGACTAAATCTGCTCATTTCCATCCTATTAGAGATACTTTTCCTTTAGATCAACTTGCTCAGTTGTATGTTAAAGAGATTGTCAAGTTGCACGGAGTTCCCCTCCCCATTGTATCTGATCGTGATCCCAAGTTCACTTCTAAATTTTGAAAGGCCTTTAGAAGTCATTGGGTACTGAATTAAACTTTAGTACAGCTTTTCATCCTCAATCAGGTGGGCAGTCAAAACGAACAATTCAGACCTTGTAAGATATGCTACGTGATTTCTCGATGGATTATCAGGGAATTTGGGACCAACACCTATCTTTGGTTGAATTTTAATATAATAACAATTTTCATTTTAATATATAGATGGCTCCATTTGAGGCATTATATGGAAAGCTTTGTCAAACTCCATATTTTTGGGATGAAGTAGGTGAAAGGAAGCCGATGGGACCAGAATTGGTAGAAGATATGGCAGACAAATTTCAGTTGATTCAGAAGCACATGAGAATAGCTTAGAGCAGACAGAAAAGTTATGCAGATAACCAGAGAAAGGATCTTTCCTTTGAGGTAGGTGATTATGTCTTTCTCAAAGTTTCTCCATGGAAAAGTGTGATGCATTTTGCTAAGAAGGGAAATTTGAGTCCGAGGTTTATTGGACCTTATGAAATTCTGGAGAAAGTTGAATCAATTTCATATAGAGTGGATTTACCTCCAATTTTTTCCTAGTTACACAATGTTTTTCATGTTTCGATGTTGCGAAATTATATGCCAGATCCATCTCGTGTTTTGAACCCAGAGGTAATTCAGTTGGAAGAGAATCTCTCTTATGAAGAACAACCAGTCCAAATTCTTGACCACGAAGAGCAGGTGTTGCGGAATAAGGTAATTCACCAGGTAAAGGTTTTTTGGAAAAACCATATGGTTGAAGAGGCAATGTGGGAATCTGAAAATGCTATGAGGGATAAATACCCCCACTTATTTTGATAAGTGAATAAAAATTATGCGGACGCAATTCCCAAAACGGGGGAAAGATGTAACATCCCAGGTAAATGAAGAATAAGACATATTTCATATTTATTAATATTTTTGAATTAAATATTAATTTTACTTTAAAGGGGATTCTATGTTCGATAGCGTACCCGATATGCAACAACGGGTTTCTTTGGAATCTTTCGTTACACACTAATAATATAATATTATTATTTTTAAATGGTTGTTAACTATAAGGAATTGTATTGGAGGGAATGAATGAAACTAACTACAATATCATTATACATATTTGTTAAATGTATTTACATTTATCCAATAAAATTTAGTTGCTTAAAATGTGAATGAATCTAAATTTAAGCATAATTTACATTAAAAGGCCGATTTATCGCCTTTTAATGGAGAACCCTCATTAAATATAGTTTTGGTCACTTTAATACATTCTAATTGATCAAATAAAATCCTTATTTAGAATGGGGACATCAAATTTTACTTTGGGTAATTTTTTGGTATTTTTCTGATAAAGTTCATTTTTTAATGAATAGTGAAAATATTGTATTTTAATTCAAAAGTGCCTTTTAATCTAATTTATTTATATGGTTCGATTATCTTTTTAATTGGTTTTAAAGTGAAATTAAAATATATTTTTACCATTTAATCCAATTTTGGTCATTGGAATTAATTTCACTTTGAAATTGGACATAAACAAGTATCAATCTTTTGATAGTTATTGTTTCTTAAAAACAAGCTATTTGTTTTGATAACGGGAATTAATTTTAAAATTAATTAATTCCACTTATATGTTTTGAATTTGGAAAAATAGATATCAATTTTGAATTCGGAATATCAAATAATTCTTAGGCTAAAATTTTGGTATTTTTTCTGAAAAACTTCAATTCATGATGAATAGTGACACCACTTAGTGGTAGTTAAAAAAACTGACTTTTTCATTTAAATGAAATTTTACCATTTCTGTTAATTTAATTTCAAAAATCTGACATACATGGTTGTTATCAAGAAGTAAAATGTGGTTTATTAAGATGAAAATAATTTTTAGTGAATAGTAACTTTAGAATTTTATTTACCGCGGTTAAAGGTAAATAGGGTAATTCAATGTAAAAAGAGTATTAAAATAATTCATAATTACCTTAACACTTGTCCAAACCTTATTGTTTGAGTCATTAACGACCATGGGCATCTTTGGGTCTATTTTGGGACCCCATTGAGCCACATGGGGGTGAAAATGACAATTTAGATTAATTAATTTAATGTGAATACAGAATTGACATTAACATAAATGGTTTAGTAATTAATTTTTATATGGTGTTATATAAGTCATATTTTTGACTAAAAATATTATTTGTAAATCTAAGAGTATTTCCTAGATTATGCTATTTTTTTATAATTTTTAGGCATCAAATAAATTAAATTATTTATGACACAATAATGATGTATTATTTACCTCATTAATAAATGATTTAAATAAATAAGATTATAATGATTACATTATTATCAAAAATAGGTCCAATTCTTATTGGATGATTTTATATCGAATATGAGTCATCTTAACTTCGAAATTAATAATTTTTGGACCATTAGAAACCAAATATCATTATATTATAAAATAATATTTTCACACTTTCCTAAAGAGCCCCTCCTCTCCCTTATAAAAGGAGACCACTTCTAACCAATTCCTTACACCCCTAAATTCATTTGTATTGTCCAAAATCTGCCCAATGACACTCCCTACATCCCTATACTCCTCCTAGAATCCTTTCCTTAGGCATAAGGCACTTAAGAAGTCCTTTGGTTCAAACCAAAGTGAGTTACCCAAATTAAAGGTAACGGTTTCTCTTAAATTGTTTTCTTTTATTTTGCTTCTCCAACCCCTAAAATCTTTTTTTTCCTTTCTTTTGTAACAACACAAGTATCTTAAATATACTAGGATTTTGTTATGATAATTATTAGAACTACACTTACAAACAACGACATCTAATGGATGAAGAACATAATGTTTCTGTGGATGGAAAACTATCGCCTCACGAAACGATGATTGTTCAATTACATCTTATCACCTCTCATGGTGGCCATTATGATGTAAATTTATTTATATATGATATATATTATGTTTATGGTTTCCTTATTCTTTTGTACTTCCCAATTATTTCAAGACTTTATTGTTTCCATAGTGGGTAAATACGATAATCTCATTTGAGGAAGTGCGGACTACCGCCCCCTCAAAGTGATGTGACTCGTTAATGCCTTATGTGGGACGTATAAAGGATAGAGTTAATGATATTATATATGATATTATACTGGAATTATAATATAACTATGTATCATTATGTTTTAATTCCATTAAAATAACAAATAGAAATTAAAGTAGTGTTAATGCGTACGTATGACTTACCGTCTCCATGAATGGCGCATTGCATTTCTTACCTCCAAATGTTATGTAATATTATAAATACATGTATATACTGAATATATATGATATATATGATATTTAAATCATGAATATAAATCTGGATATAATGGAATATTGACCACATGGACAACTTGTAAATATAAGGTGTTCATTTTTGACTCAAGTACCAAATATCGACAAAATGAACGTTATTAACATAAATGACTACACAATGTTTATAACATGGTAATAAGTTATATAAAATGAATAATAAACTTGAAAAATGTTCTTAAGAAAGTATAAATTAACTATATTTTATTATTCAGGAGATTAAAGAATGATCGAGTCAAGTCAGACACGAGGTAAGGGACCTCATCTCAATCTCCTTTCATTGAGGAATTTTTAGTTTTATACATGACTTTATTTTATACGGCATATAAACCACTTTGACTTTTCATTTCATTAAAAGGTAATATTCTTATACAAATCCTTTTACTAAATGACAAAAAGGAATTTTTTTTACGTAAGCAGCAACAACGACCTTTCTGCCGCCGCGAGTATTATTTGATCTTTGGCTTCCTTAACAAGACGTAATGTTTTTAATAGGAAAAATAAATACCATATACTCTTTTTATGTATTTTGGTATTGAAAATGATTTTGAGAATGGATTTATTAATTCAATATCTTGAAATGATATTTTTTTATTGCAATGTGGAAATGTTATCTTTTCATTATGCTTATGTTATGTTTTATGATCATGTTATGGTTCTTGTGCATTATTTATGTATATGGGTGGTTCTGTGATAAACCATGGGCGGGTGAGACCGAGATAGATCTCCAATGCATTGGGTAACATGACGAAGGTAAATGTGAATGTTTCACCTAAGAGATTTTGGTAATATACTGTGATGGGTATTCCAAAGTAACTCTCTATGTAGATGTGATAGCTACAATGTAAGTATGATATAGATGCAACAAGTTACCTTTATGATTAATGATTTATATGTGTCTTTCATAAATCTTACGATTTCATGAGGTAAGTAAAAGAGTTCATGTTTTGTATGTATTTATTAAAAAATGATTTCATTATTTGTTTTATAACCCTTACTGATCTTTTTATGCTCATCCCAAGTTTTGAAATGTTTTCACGGGACCTAAAGATGAATAAGGTTAAGGATGGGATCAAGGAAAAGTCATGATGTCTAAAACATAGAACTAGACATGACTCTTTTCTTTCAAGAGTTTTTATTTTATAAAAAAAATGGAAACTGTGTAGATATTTCTACCTTGTAATCTTTTGAGATGTAATAGTTATGTCCTAATTCTCTAAAACTCTAAACCTGAAAAGATCCTCAATGTGAATAATTCATTTAATTCAATATTATGTAATGTTTAAGGTTGGGTCCTTATAACGATACCTTATTAGAAATAACTTTCCATTATTATATTATATCACTCTCTATTCCATCTATGACTATCTCATTAGTTATAAATCATTACTGAATGCTTTGGAGATATATTTAGTTCCCACCTATATCATAATAAAACCATATATACGTGTTCTAAATGATCATAAACATTCATCTTATCATAACACATGAAATAAAATGGGTATCATAAATTTTTCATCATATCATAACCTATTTAAATGAAATAGGTTTCATAATCATTTCTTCAATAAACAATCCATGAAAACATGGGTTTCATAAGCACATAACTCATTTAAGAGAGACTTAAATTCTATAAATCATTACATCCAAACAAAAATCATTAAAAAAAATATATGAATAGTAACATTGGATAACATACTCATAAATAAAGTATTAACACAATCTTATTTCATCTTCAATGTAAAATAAATTTTATATATTATTAAAATAAATTGCTCAGTAAAATATTTTATTTTCATTGAAAAACAATTTTACAAACATGAAACATTTTTGAAAGCCTACTTGTTCGAAAATAGATTAGAAACATATAACGAAATATTTGAAAATATTTTAAATCATATTTCTTTGAAAATAATATTAAAATATCACATAAAATTATTTAGGATTTTTTTTAAAACATGGTTTTGGAAGAAAATAGATTTTCAACCAAAAAGAGAAATAAAGTCAAGTTTTTTTTAAACAAATTTTTAATTATCTGGAGTACAAAAGAGTTGTAGAATGGTACTGTTATGTGATGATTACATGAATAACTAGAGGATAATAAATTTCATGACATTTCCTGATAGATGGATCTTATTGTTTCATAAATGGAAGCATATTCCTAAAAACTCATGAGAAAGAGTGAGATAATAGCAATAAACTCATACCATATTGGCCACCTTGGATCATAATCCTCATGAAATAATAACATCAATCATAAAATATAATTAAAATAATTATATTAATGATATAATATTTTAAATTTTAGTATATACACCTCACAAAATAATTTAGTTTCACAACATATCATGTGTCTCAAAGATGGTCAATTGAGATAAAACTACCTTATTGATTTGGTAAATTTTGTTCCGTAAACCCCATAAAACATATAATATAAAATGTAAATGTGAAAAACCATAAATTTAATTATAATTCCATATAATATATTCATGGTGTGCATATTCACCACACAAATGAAATTATTGGTGAATATGGAATAAGTCACACAAAAATAAATGTGAGACAATAAAACCCCTTAACATAGGTCTTGGCATTCTTCATAAATGTTCCGAACTCTTTTACAATAAATATAATTTTATTATACATATTTTTCAGATATATATTCATTTATATAAAAACATATATTTTTATCTTTTCAAATTTTATTTCCTATTTATTATAAATACCTTGTTAATGTTACGTTTCTGGTAACAACCACTTTTTTCTTGTGTTTTGATTTATTATGTTTTTTGTCCTATTAATTATTTATTGATTTCATAATATCCATAATATATAAAAAGATAGAAATATAATATAAATTAATTATATATTTATTTATAATAATCTATAAAATATTGATATAGAAAATGTGATACATTGTTCATAGAGACGGTAGGCCATACGTACACATGAACGTTGTTACCATTTCATTGTTATAATAAAAAAAAGTAAATGATACATATATATATAAATTTTATAATTCCATAAAAAATGTTTTTAATAAATACATAATAAAATCCATGTAATTTGTAAACAAATGACATCAATTTATGGAGGCATTAGTCCACACATCCATAAATGTTGTTATCATATACCCATAAAATGGAAATCCTAAAGGTATGTGTTATATAATAAGTACTGAAGCATAAATAAAAAAATATCATCTATATATATAATGTTAAAATATTAATTCAATTTTCATTACCATACATGTGTGGTGGTAATAGAATAATGAACTAGTTCAATTCGTGAAGTGGTAGTACTCCATAAGGACAAATGGTGATTGCATATCCCAATTGATGGAAGTGTGTGAATGTGTAGGTTGTTCAATTTGAATAAAAAATATTTTTTATATTTAATATAATAATGTTATTATAATATATTTATGTAAAAATGATTTATTTATTTAAAGAAGGAATAAAACAAAAGTGCTCGTTGAAGAACAATACATCTTCTTCGGGTAACTCCTTTGATTTGCATGAGAGGACTACCTTGGTTGGATTTATTCTTAAAGAGTAGATTATAGGATAAAGCGGCGAAGTTGTTTAAAATATTTTTAAAGGGTTTCTCATGACAAAGGGATTGAGTGGAGTGAATAATTATTGTAGTGAGTACCTTTTAATAGTAGAGGAGTAGTGACAATATTGTAAATACCAAAAACAATATTGGGAAGTAACCCTTACATCATGTGAATCCAATAATGAAACCAATTTGATAAAATATGGGTTATGGTCTAAATATGAGAATCCAAGTTTTTCTTTACATATTTCTATGTCATTTATCCCCATATGTTTAATTTAAAACCAGTAAGTAAACTGGATTTTACCTTAATCCATGTAATTAATTTTAATTATAGTCACTTATATTTTTTTAAAATTAAACTTACATTATTTGAAATTATAAATTTTAGTGATTCAAACTATTTAATATGTTTTGGAAACATATATTCATAGAAATTGAGGAGATTATTTTAAAATTAATCCCACATATAGTATGAAACAACATGTTTTTAAAGTGAAAATGTTGAATAGATTGAAACGTTTTGATATCCAATTTCAACGTGAAATTCAATCCCAATACATAAATAGGATTGATAGATTTACATTTGAACTAATTATACTTTATATACTAATTAAAATACAATTTTACTATATAAATATATTATCTATAAATGTATTTTTCAATTAAAATTCATTAATTTTAACAAGTTATCAAAATATTATTCATTTTAGAAAAATATGAAATATTCACCATAAGATATATTTATAATTTTGAATTAAAAAATAATTTTTTATTGTATTAGATTCAATTTGTAAAAGTTTCTAGGATTGTTTTTATTTTTATTCATAGATGGATTTAAAAATCCATTCTTTTGGAAAATGTTATTTTCAAAACATATATAGACATTTCTAAAAATTATATGTTCTTTATCAATATGTTTTCATTATTTGAAAAACAATAAATAATATTTAACAATATTTATTAATATTGATATTACTAATTTTAATGCCCTGGTTTTAGCGGTCTTGATTAAATAATTATATTAAGAAAATATTTTTTCGTATAATCTCTATGTTTTTTGTATTGCAAGGTAATCTAGTGTTGAATGTAGTACAAACATAAAATGGTGAAGCATATCAAAATTCATCACATTATGTATAGTTCAATGAAATCCATCAAATAATTTTAATTTAATATAAAAAAGTCTCTTAGAAACTCAGGGTGTTTGATTGTGCCTATGAAGTCTTGCAGGGTATACATGTATATCCTTTCTTTTATCTGTCACATACCCTCCTCCTTGGTATATGGGTTCATCAATATATTATATAAAAATATGTTGTAGCTATTAAGATTATTAAAATTAGTATAATTTTAAAAAATTAATAATAATGATGAAAGTTTTTTTTAAATGGTCTCAATTGGTTTATTATTTTTAGTAATTACTCATTCAACATTCCAAAATCATTTCATAAGTCCTCTGTAGAACACTCTATGAAAATTGATCTTAATTAATCATTCCAGATGATTAAATTAATCCTTGTAAAATATCATTAAAATATATTTATATTAACCATATTTGAAAAGTATATATTTCATAAAAAATCACAATAATTTCATATATTTTAAAATTTGAATATTGCTTCCCATTATTTTTAGAAAACATACTCATTATAAATTCTATTTAACATATCTATGCAATAAAACATAACATGGATTTTAATATGAAATGTTCTATCTATATTATCTTAAATATATAATATTTCATGCATCATATCCTCTGTAGTTTGGGTTTATCTTAGTGGTAAGCACCCCTTAAATCTACATGAAAAATGGGGGTTCAAAACACATTGGGCGCAGGTGTTGTAGCAGTGTTGTAGTGGACTGTAGCAGTGACGGAATTGTAGCAACGGTGGGCACTTTAGCAGCTGCAGGTCACTGTAGCATGGCAGAGTATTGTAGCAGTGGCGGGTACTATGCAGTAATGTAGTAGCGTGGGTATTGTAGCAGTACTATTCACAGAATGGGCTTTAGGCCAAAAAAATGGGCCTACGGGCCATGTAATGGGATAAATGACCATTGGGCCTTCAGGATATGAAATGGGTCTCCCTCTACCTAGTTAAAGAGGTCTTTGCTTTGTTTTAATAATAAATGAGGCTTCGGCACCAAACTTTAAAAAAATGCATCATATCCTCAAAATATTATAAAAAATATTCTACTCAATATCATATTGTCATTGTTAACAGTTAGCAGTGTGTTTCCTAAACCATATTATTTTGGTTATATTCTTGATAATATATTATATTCAATGTCATAGAAAAACAACTACAAATATTATGTATCATAAAATATAATGTTAACCCTATGGTAATATGGATCAATATTTCAATCATATATCCCAATAAATATTTTATGAAACTCCTTAAATAATTTCCAATAACATTTTTATAACGAAAGAGTAATTTAAATAATGACAAAACAAAGTGAGCATTAACAATTTAATTGGGATAACATTTTCCCCATATTTATACTCTAGAATAAATTGGATGTAGGTTTAACCATGAGATTTAAAGTGGGGGTGATTTATATGTATGGGAACCTCTTGGTAAAACATATCATTAATTTCATATTATGATGAAATGATAAGATATAAGACATAATCGATTATTTAGTCATTAAAATGTTGAGTTCAAAATTAAGAGTGAATCAATAAATCAACCTATAAGTAGAACCAAATGAATCATTTATTCAACTAAAATATTATCTTATTATTCTATCATTATAATTCATTAAATATGATAATTTAATATAAGGTTCAACATGTAATCTCAAGTAATGTCTTCCAAGCAGTACTAGTTTCAAATTAATATGTGAGAATAACCGAATAATACAAAATAATAACATATTTTTTAGGAAATCATAAAAAATATATAAATAGAAAATTAAGGAGACACTCAAAATTTATCCCTTTTTTGATAGATAGTAAATGGAACATCACAATCTAAAAGACATCCCATAGGAAATTCATTCATTATTATTTTAATATTGACTAATATAACTTGCTTTGTTCAAAAAAGTATGTCCCGATTCATCATGTTAATTTTTGAAAATCCATTAATCTCTAATAACATGCTACTTTTTAGGTGTTAACACTACTTCCAAAACATTATTCCTTGAATAGTGTATAATGTGCTCTATCATATCCATAACCTAATTTTGTTCATTCAAGAATAATTTTCTTTTATTTATAAAAAACTAAGAAATAAAATTAAAATGTTCATAAAAATAAATTTTTAAACCACTAGTATAAACTCTTGAGTCAAAAATACCTATCACATATTCAATTGGGAGAAATCAAAAGAATGTTCAAATCATCTATTAGTCTGATTAATACTCCCCCTCAACTGATGCATAAACCTTATTTGTATGATATAAATTAAAATGAAATTATTAAAATTCATCTTTAATATTATCTTTTATGTTGGACTTCAACTTAGAATATTTCCCAAAAAAATTATTTAAAGAGATTATTCAATCATCATAGTATATTTATTATCAACTAAACAATCATTACAAACAAATTATTATCCTAAAAATTTTCATGAATTATATTCATTGTCAAATTTATCCAAATAATATTTAGTGTTGAGTATAATACAATTTCATCTACAAGATCTAAAATATTCTACTTTCATACTCATTAAATTTCAAAATTCAGAGAGAGTTATCTTTAGAATATGCTTGATAACAATTTTTTTGTAATAATTTGTAGTGCAAGAATATTTTACCTCATGCATAAGAATTGTATTTGAATCATAATAGGATTTATGAAT
Organism: Viscum album; assembly: GCA_963277665.1. Lineage (NCBI taxonomy): Eukaryota > Viridiplantae > Streptophyta > Magnoliopsida > Santalales > Viscaceae > Viscum > Viscum album. The sequence continues at coordinate 1,104,928,170 of OY728139.1, forward strand.
AGATTTTTTAAAAAATATATCTATATATTATAATATATTATACCAAGTAACTCTACATTTCTTGAAGTGTTGTTTTATTCCATTCTAAAAGTCCATTTTATTGTAGTGTCTGGGGTGTCGTAATGTTATGTAAATAACCATTATTATTTAAAAAATTATCAAATAATTGATTCTGATATATCCTCTTTCATAACTTCTTATAGATATGGTCTTATAATTATTCTTATACTGAACAAAAATGTAATAATCAGAAAAATAGATAAAATTTTGTTCCTATTAGGTAGAAAATATTATCATATAAATATATGGTAGTCATCCATATTAAAAAAATAGTACTTATTTCCTCCAATTATAGTAATTTGGTAAGGTCCTAAAAATTCATGACAAACCAAATTAAGTGTTATGATTGATTTTGTTTGTTTGATTTTGATGAATGACCCCTTGTTTTGTTTACCATTCATGGATGTGTCACAAAAATGAAAAGATTACACCATAAGTTCTTCTAATAATATTATCAATTTTTAGTTCTAAATTTTATAATGTAACCAAAAATTTACTTGATAAGTCCCCCTATTTTATTAAATATTATATTTCATCACAACATCTAAGAATTTTATATATTTAAATATTTGCACAAAGAGGTTAATAGAGTAAATATACTCTCAACGAAAATAATAAAATAATATATAATAATTTTAAAAGAAATAAATTTGTCATTTTAAATTTCAAAAATAGTTTCTATCACCACATAAATTATAAATTATAATCAATTTATATTTTAATCCATCGATATTGAGAAATTTATTATTAATTAATAAAATTTTGAAGACAAATTTCACCAAACCATTTACGTTGTGATTGAAATTCTCCATAAAAGTGAAAATACCTACATCACATATGATATAAAAAATTAAATTTTATAACCCTCTAGTCATATAAAAAATCATCTAGTAGACATATAACATAGATCATTTCTAAGTCTTATAGGGAATCATTACAGTATAATGAAACTGTAGATAATCATGGTACTCCTAAAACTTTTGGTATGATAGGATTAGTAAAACATTTTCTTTATATCCATTTTTTCTAAAAATAGATTTTAATTTTAATTAAAAAATAAAATATTAGAACCATATTCTTTAATGTGTATTAATTACTATGGAAATATAATATACTATTCACTAGTATAGTCTTCTTGCATCCTTAACCTAAAATAAATAATAATACATTCAATACATTTAATAATATTATAAAATAAATTCATAAAAATATATGAATTTTTTTTATAATATACATAATTTTTTTATATTGATATTTTTAATGGAAAATATTTTCAATAATATTATCATTCATGAGTAAATGATGTAGAAATTGATCCAAATATTATATTGTTTTAATAAGATATTCATTCAACCTATGTACAACCAAAACTCTTTAGAAAATATTTCATTTTTACTCAAAATATGTGTCTTATTCTTTTTTATTTCTTATGGAAAAATGATATTTTACATTACATGAATAATATTTTATACATTCATTTCCTTATAAAACTCATAAATTTAAATGATATATATCTTCATTATTTCAATCTATAAAATCTTATCTTAAAAAGTATGTTTATCAAAATTACATTCAAGATTAGTATGAAATTTATAATTGATACTAGAACCAATAATATCATTTAAAATTTCCACGAAGAAGATGTTAACATATTTCATATAGGTTCTACATTCTTCACAAAAATCAGATTCTTTATTACAACTCTAATATGCGATGAGTTCCCTTTTAACTTATTTTTTTATCATTTTTTATTTCTTTCATTTTTTAATCAATGGATTTCTTGATTGAGAGGAAATTTAATTCTATATTCATAAATTGTGAGTTTGGATATACTATAATTTACAACCAAACTATATTCATTATTTACTTTTTTATAATATCTCAAAGAATATATTCTAAATAATGTTTTGAGTCCTTTATTTCTTTTAATATAATTATATAAACCTTTAACATGTTTAGATACATCATATTTTTCACATATGTATATCTCTGAATTAAAAGAGTTAGTTGAAGCATAATATACATATTTTATTGTTACACCATTCTTCATGTCTATTCTTATTAAAAAAAAATTCAACCCAGATTCATGTTGATTATGTGAAATAATGAGTTCACAAAGTGTAAAATCGTATATGTTCCTACCCTAATTAATATACAGCTTCTTGGAATTTCATTTCATTGATAGTGATATTACAACCCTTTCAACCATTATATTATTTTGAAATGCATCGCAGGATCACACATGCTACTGACAATACATGTGAATCTATAGAACATTTGAATCAAAATATAGGTTTCTCTCATATTAGAGCGTTAGTAATCATCTCATTATATGCCAATCTTAGTTATTTTTTATTAGTTTACAAAATTACTAGTAACATTGATATTAAACCACATATAATTAGTTTTATTTAATTGAAAAACCTAGCTGAAAATTTTTCTACTGATAGAAAAATAATGAATATTCAAGATTTTATAGTTTTGAAAATACATAGATTCATAATTACCTAGAAAAGTATCAGGTTATATCTCAAAAAAATTATAGGGAATTATCATTGAAGTGTAATGTTCGATTCATAAATTTTTTAGCTAGTCTTTTATTCTATTTGGTCAGTCACCATATTCATTCCAGTTAGAGTTGGGTGGTTTATTAGGAATTCATATATTATTTTATCCTTCATGTACAATATAAAATGAAACTACCCATATAAAATTAAACCTGCGATATAGTAAATAATAAAAAATAAAATTGAAATGAGAATATTCACTTATACCATTTAGTAGTCCATGAAATAAGATGCTTGAATAGTTATTATAGTAGTGGGGATAAAATGATATTATTTAAAAAAATAAAGGAAAACACATAGAACACAGTGATTTTTATAATAGTTCAGATCACAATGATATTATGTCTACTTTTCACTCCTCTATCATCCTTGATATGTATGGTTTATCAAAACAAAAAATTAGTTATAGGGGATCCCTAACCCATTGACAACATTCATTTTCAAGTGGAATAGAAACTACAAACAAAATAAATTTGGAAGGCAAGTCACAAACCAATTATAAAACCATACCTTTTTAGAGGTATAACCCATAATATTAAGTATTAGTATTTAAATAATTTAGGGTTTCAGTCATTTCTATGAATGTTTAATGATAAAATAATTTTTCAATAGAATATTTATATATTTTACAAGAAATAGTCATATGATTATTAATACATTTACATGGAATATGTTTAAAAAAATTTCTAAATATTCAGCACAATATCATTGAATCATAAAATTTCAATTTTTTTCTTTAGAAAATTTGAAATAATAAAAATAACTTGAGTTATCCCTTGTGACATATGTAAAACTCATAATAAATCCTAAAATTAATTATAAATAAAATACTGTGGTAATGCATATATAATATCATCAACACAAATATGACCAATCAGAAATACTATTAGAATCAATTTTAATAAATAAAATTAAGAATAAAACTAATTTTTTAGAAAAAAATTATTAAAAAAATATATATTACACCTTATATTAAGCTTGATGTTCCTACTTCAATCAATATTTATCTTTAGAAAGATTAAAATTATGTTCTAAATTATTCTCATGTTCAAATCGTGGTGGCTCTCTTCCATAGAATTTTATAAAATAAACATATTCTCAACTAAACTCTTTAGATCGATTTGATATAATAATAAACCATTATGTATGATAGAATAAAATATTATCAAAATATAATTCAGTCCTAAAACATGTTTGAAATTCTAACTATATTCAATTCCTTCATCTTATATATAACCATGGGAAACCAATATTGATTTATCTCATTCTATGTTTCTATATTCCTCATTTTTATTTTATAATATCCATTTATATCAAATCTCATTAAAATTAAAATATGTTTTAAAAAATTATAATACATTATTCCATGAAAATTATTTAATATAATCTTTCATGAAAATAACCAAATTTGGTACATTCATGGATTCTTTGACATCACTTAATACACACTTTTTAATATAAAAAAATAATTTCGACACAAAAAAACATTCCAAGAAAATCAGTTTAAATTCATGAATCATTGCTAAAAAACAAAAATACAATATAGTGGTCTTGATTAGTATTACAAATCCTAAACTTGTCAAATTTTTACCCTTGTCAAATAGTATATCAATCGATTGAGTCTGTTATTCTAAAAAATTAAATTCCCTAAAATATTATTTATTTTTATTTTATTTAATATAATTATCATTATTATCCTTCCCATCAATTTTTATAAGAAATATTCTTTAATAATCATACTAATTTCATTATAAACTATGTAAAATTTTCTTAAACTATAATATCACAAATATGTTCCCACAACATATTTTTCTTTAAATTTATCCAAAATCATAGTTGTGTTGAGGATAAAAAAATTAATAGAAAACTATAAAATAACCCGATTCTAGTTTCTTATCATTCTGCAAATAATTGTGAGTTTTCTTTATAATAGATATAATATAAATTTTATTAGAAACAAATTATGATCAATAAATTTATTATTTCATGAAAATATATAAGTGAATCATACTCACTTTGCATGGTCCTTTCCTTTTCATGAATTTTCTAGTTCATCCGTTATATTTTTCCATTTGTATATCAATCCTTTAGTGTTGAAGATTTATGTAAATAACTATTCATTTAAAAAAAATTCACAAAAATAATTATTTTAAATTCTCTACATATATCAGTTATAATAGGAATAACTAAAAAACCTTCCTCGTTATCAACTAAATTGAAACAAACCAAAGTCATTGATAATGTTTCATTCATTTTCGATAAAACATATACCCAAGTAAATCTATAACTATCACGTATAATTTAAAATTAATAATTTATTTTATAAGGATAGGTGTCTGATAAGGTCCAAAACATCAAGGCAATCAAATTAATTTTTTTATAATGTTTTTTTAATTCTATTAAATGATTCCTAATATTATTTTCTATGAATAAAAAAATGACACTTTTCCAACATATATTATGTTAACTCCAATATAATTTTAATTCATTCAATTTTAATGAAGCATCGCCAAATTTACATGATGATGCCTCATATTATATAAAATAAAATCATTATTCACTCTATATAAATACTATACAAATAGAACAATTACCTCAATATGGTTAATAGATTAAATATTCTCATCTTGTATGGCATTAAAGAACCAAGATTTATTTTTAAAATCAAGTCATTTATCATTATAAAATTTAATATTCATGACATTAAAAAATAATTAAGTAATTAAAGTCATCTAATATTATAATAAATTAATATATATTACTATACTAACAATAGAATAATTTCATATACTAATTGAACTAAATCATTTTAAGATGATTTTATAATTTTCTAAAAAATAAATAGTGTCAACATCACATCTATTTTAATAAATATTTTTTTGGGTTTTTTTGTTAAAATTATAGAGTTTCCTCTATCCATGTACCATATAATTTTTTTTGATATTTCTATATTATCTTTCAAAAAAATTAAAATTTGTACATAGTTTCCCTACAAATGAAGCATTAGATCCAATGGGATTAGTGAATCCATTTATAGATATAAATAAATATTTACAAGAATTATTAATATGAATTCAAGAATTTAAATATTTAATATAATATGCTTTATAATGTACCAATTATTGTGGAAGTCTAAGAGATTATTCAATATGATGGGGCCCTTGCATCTTGAATCTGCAGATAATAGAATTTTAGATACTAATAATAATACTTTTATAAGGAAATTTCACTATATTTATAGACATAATTTATTGTACAAAAAATCAATTATTTTGTTTATCTTGTTCATTGACATCATTTATTTCCTAAATTTGTCTTAATTGAGAAAAATGTGACATGATTTTCTTGAAAAAATAAATTTTATTCTTGATATTATCATTCAACTTCTGAAAAACTCAAAATCATAATAAACATTTTCATTCATAAATGAAGAAAAATTATTTATCTTTTTCTTTTCTTGAGTGATAACCTTGTATTCATTAACAAGTCTATTACTTATTACTTTGATTTCCTCATATTACTCAAAGATTTTCGTGATGTCTATTTGAAATATGTAAATATTTACATTCATCTTCTAAATAATAATCTTAAAAAACATAGATTCAACCTTAGAATCCATAACAAAATCACTATAATAATTTATTTATTCCATTAAGAACATGTTTAAAAATTTCATCTTAGTTAAATATTCTTTAATTGTATTATATTCTTGATAAAAATTTCATCCAGTAAAAGACACCAATTTGACTTTCATTTGGTATTTTCTACTTTAATTTCATTCTTCTCTATTGTGTAGTCTTATTTAATGAGTAACTGATTTCTAGATTAATAAAATGTGATATCTAATGTATTATAATTAATATAATAATTATAAATCTAATTTTATTTTCAATAATAACATCAATATTATTTTCAAAATCTTCATTGGAATCCTTTGAATCATATCATATCTTTAACGACTCCTTCTATATATTAATCTATAACATCTTGTTCATTCCCCTTTATCATATAATTTTATGAGTTAGATGTTATAGAATTTAAAATTTTAAATGTTATACCTTTATTTTTTTAATCTTCTTTAGTTATTTTTTCAACCCAGATTAATATTATAATAATAAACTAATGTTTTTAACAAATGTGTATTATTTGATGTCAATACCATTATCAATGGATATATTAATTACATGAAAATTCATTGGTAGTGATCTGAAAACACTTTTACCCATTTTAGTTTTAACCAATTATTCACTAATAGAACTCATCCCATTCAACATACTAGTGATTCTATGGATCATTAGATTGTATGTAATAAAGTCTCCAGTTTGGATTCCATATTAGACGGTCCACAATATGTCTAGATTTGTTTTTTTTTTACTATAATGAATAACATGAAAAATTATCCAAATATAATGGGTAGTTTTACCTGAGAAAAATTAATCAAAAACTTTTTTAATAATATCATATTAAAGAATATTCCTGATTTTATAGTAGATAACATACATGGCTGAATAATTACTATTAAGAGAACTATGGTCTCTATCATGAAATTTAAAATTGGATTTAGTTCATGTCCATTGATGAAAGATCAATTTCTAGATTCAGGATTCTATTCTATCATGTTAATAACAATAGACAATCTCATTAATAAAGGGTGGTTTTTAATGAATCCAACTATCATTTTAAATTTTACCTAAAATCAAAAATTATATTACCCTTAATCGTCAATGTTTAATAAATAGGTTAGAAAAATAATATATAATAAAAAAAGAAAATTATATAATAAAATGTTTTGTCAAGTATGTGAGGTTTATATGATATCAAGAGGGGTTATACAGATAGAATTTAAAACCTAGTGAAAAACAAAAAAGTGAAAAAGAAAATAAGTTGTTTTAATATAATTTTGGATCATAAAAAAATTTTGTAAACTCTTCACACCCCTATACTCCAAATATGTATTTTATTTATTAAATAACTTTTAATTATGTGTGGATTCATAACTTAAATATAACATTCATTTCATAGTTTAAGAATAACCATTAGTTTAACTAACTTATGAATGGGATTTTCCACCCAATTACAAACTAATAGATTTTATGGAGATATAATTAATATAGAAACTACCACATGCCTCAGGTTTAACACTAGGTAATCAATGACCTGATGAATATTATTTCTAACACATTATGTCCCCATTCAAATAGTGGGTGGGATAACAATCTATGACCTAAAATTAATCTTTTACAATCTTTTCACACCAGGATTCAAACATGTACTTACCTAGAATCAAGATCGACCCTATTGTTCAATTATTGGATTAAGTCATTTCTAAGCTCAATCCATCTGTATCGGAGATCAGTGAAAATTTTTATATACTCAATAACCCCTTTGTGGAATGATTTTTCTATACTATAACTTTATATAACATCATAAAACTTTTTTCCCAAAATCATGGGATTTATAAGAACAAGTGATCATAGGACTACTAGACCCTTAACATATTCATATTTGTATTGTGAAAAGGAGGACTGGGTTTTTAACATATCCTTTTTATTGAGATCATTCAATATATTTATCTTCTTTCTTTTTTGGAGGACTTTTGAGTACTACATGATGATGAATACCCTCTTTTTTTTCTTTTGTTTAAGTGTTCCATAGTAATGTTTTCCATTCCCAAAATCTTTAATTCATGTGGTGGTAACAAACATGATTGAAAGATTATTATTCTTAGAGAGTAGGTCTTGATCTCTCTTTCCCCCCATTTCAATTATAATTTATATCATTGTTTATTACTCAAACTCTCTAGTTGATATTTCTAAATATATATAGTGAATGCATATCAACATAAGAAAAATGTGATATTTGATTCTTTGGTGGTCTTACAATATAATTGAAATTATCTTGGTCACCCTCAATAGGAATGTAGGCATGGATCAATGAAACATAGAATTATTTTCAAAGAACTAATAAATGAGGAATAACCAACCAAATATGTTTAAGATAGTTTATTTTCCTCTGTTTATTCTAATAATGGTGTCTCTTATATTAATATGGCTGACTTTGTGGCCTAAAAATAATAATATATTTAGAAATATAGACTATTTAGTTCATTAATATACTATTGGAGTATGATTTAATTTGAAGGAAACTCTCTAAGACTCTCTATAATTAACTCAATATGTACTCATTGGGAGTCTCTATTGCATATAATATAACGAATGACCAAGTTGAAATACATATGTGTGGATCAAGTATACACTTTTGGAAGGTGATATTGGGGTTTCAATACAATATATGTATTTATTATTTGAAAAATGTAGGATTCTATATTTTAGAGTTTATATTATTCTTTTTTAAGGTAATGGATACCTAATGATCCTATTATTGGTGTTTTTAGAAAGATATAGGGGTGGGGTTTTAATATGAAAGTGCATAAATATAACTATAATGAAAACTAAAATCCAGTATGGATTTTTATACAAGGTCTCTCATCTGAAATCAATATATTTAAACAATTTTACCAATTTGGAGAAGAATATACCGACACTAGTGAAATAGGAGGATGGAAATATATAGTGATAATATGGATTAACAAGTTGGATAGTATGTAGATCAGTAAGTCATGGTTTGTAGATAATTATAAATCATCAAAAATATATAATGTATCTGGTTGAAATTTAAAGAAAAATAAATAACTTTGAGGATGAAATTAAGACATAAGACTTCTTTCATTCCCATAAAAATAATGTTAAGAATTAAGGACCAAAATTTTTGGAAGATTATTTTAATAAAATGAATATGGTATGAAATGAAAGGACTACTCAATGCTCCCATAATTGACGACGAAAACATAAGTGGGAAAGGGATGTGGAAGCAAGTGTCTTTATCCATGGAATTTGAGGAGAAAAGGTAATATGGATGATCGATATTTAGAAGATAATGATGGTTCCTATGGATACTGGCTTTATCTCTTTAACATTTCTAGATTCATGGATATTAAAGCTCGTCAAGGTATCTTACTTGAGGCTCTGACTACATTCAACTGGACAAATTGATGAGAGGACACCAAGGGTTGATAATAAATCAGAGATTATCATATATAGGGAAGGAGATAATTTAGTGAACTCATAGGATGAATAAAAATATATTTAAGAATCCATGGGAAAAAATAGTTAATTATAAGACCAGAAAATATGGGGATGAATATGCCTCAAATAATTTACATGCGGATGAAAACACTCAGTATTAAGTATAGTGTATTTATGTTTTTTTGTGGAGGATCCATAATTTTATACTACATCACTATAAATCATAGAGATAGGAAGTTTCTTTGAGAAGAACAAAAATACAAACACACTCATTGGAATTGGATGGGGGAGGAATGATTCAAAATGGAATGATGAAATGAAGAAACAGTAAGTTGAACCACATTAGAAGTCCTTATACATTAAAAGGATAAAATGAAGAAAATGAAATTCAATGACAATTATTTGAGGGAATACTGTATCAAGATGTGTTATAAAACCCATTATATTGATATTAGTTAATAATATTATGAATGAATTGGTATATAGAATCATAATTTATTTCAAGGTTTTAATGAGGTAAATATCAATATAGAGATGTTCATCATGACCTATGAAAAGAAAAATTAATTTTATGGGTTTTTATTCATAATGATATTGAGTGGTGTGAATTTTTAAACATTTGGATCCTTTATAGTATTCATGGTAAAAATAACTTAATTTTTTAGTATAATGGAATAACACAAAGTAGTATGTCTCCAGAAATGTAGTATGATAGTTATATACATGATAATATATTTCCTTCAATGAAATATCATATAACATTCTGATATTATGTTGTATAAAACCTATATAACAATTAAAATAATAATGAATGAGATTTGAAATTGTAACTCATTTAGCAACATATAAAAATCATTAAAAAAATTTAAATTACCATTGTTATAATATAAGAGAAATTTATAAAATAATAAAATGGATAGATCAATGTTAATTGCATTGGGTTAACATTTTACTGACATATAGATACTCTAGGATTCATTAGAAGATATTATAAACTTGATTTTATTCTTTACTATGATTTTTAGGTATAGTCACTTAAATATAAAACATACCATGAAGGTCTACCGGTAATGAAATGTAAATTATCACTACATCATCTGTAATTGAGATATCTAAACAAAGAGTTACAATGTATGAGTGAATTCGTTGATCACTATATCATGAGAACTTGAGGTGTCATTTATTAATTAGATAAATTAACATATAATTATTACATGGGAATGTATTCTATGTTATAACGTACACTAATTTTATATATGAAATATCATGAAATGTTTTTAATAAAATGAAATAATCAAATAGTAATACGAGAATAAAAAACATAATAAAAACACAAGGATATTGAGTTTGGTGATTATCCAAAATAAATAAATAATTTAATAAGGAGTAACACAACATTTACCCCATTTTTATAGATATAAAATAAAACAACTGTAAGTAGATAAAATCTCCCCAATTATTTATGTATAAATAATATATAGAGTAGTTAAAAAGTAGACAAAAACTCTCCTCATGAAACCAATCATCACTCTCTATATTATAAAATCATAATATATGACAACAGATAATCATGAATATGGAAGAGATATTTTCAACATACTAATAGGGTTATATAAATATTTTAGATAAATAATTATAAATATTAAATTATTCCCCCAATCAATACATTCTTCATTTTCATAAATAAAAAAATATCTAAATATTTTTTTCATATAATATATTATGTACAAAACAATTGACCAACGTCCCACTAAATAGGTTAATAATGTTTAATTAATTATACATGATAAAAAATATATATTAATAATAAAATTATAAATATGTTCTTATAGTAGAGAAAATTTCATTATGTTTTTATCATGCTAACATCATATTGAATATTTTCAAACATTAAATCTTCTATAGGAATACAAAATATGTCGTTATGTTATTCTTTGGTTGGTCAAACAATCTAGGATAATAACACCTTTATACAAACTATATCTAATTAAATGATATCTCACATAATATAGTTCTTTTTGGAATTCAGTAGAAGGGTATTTGATATAAATATTGTTGATGATTTATTATACATAATCCACATCATTTTAAAATACATATTAGAATCTGGTAATGTTAATCTCATCTAAAAACATTTTTCTACCATATAATATTCTTCATCGTTTTATAAATCACATTATTATTATTTCATTTTTCTCCATGAAACCAAACTTTTATTTAGATATTGAAATGTAAAACTTTTTTATTTTATTTTTATCTTCTATCCATCATAGTCAGAATCTAAATAAATGAAAAATATTAATCAAAATTTTAAAGTAAATGGAAATCCATGGTTAATTTTACCTTTCACACATGTAGTAAATATCCATAAATAATCCAAATGGATTTATTTTGGGTCATATTGATTTCATGTACATGTTTAAAGTTTGGGCATCGAATCAGGTACCCATTTTAAAAATAGACTATAGTTCCAATCATTTAATGGAATGGTCAATGATTAGATGATTAAATAATGAAATATTCATTTATTAGTCCAGAAATAATCATAATAGTATTCATAATTTTTCAATAATCATGTTAAATCATATTTACTAATTGTTTATATAATGACCCATACTTTACATACATTGTTATTACTTCAGAATTGAAGCACACTTATTACAACATATAACAAAACCAATAAAGGACCGTATAGGTATAGTGTCTTTAGAAACTAGGAAACATAAACAACTGGTTCATAAAGCATCTACTTTGCCTCCCATTTATTTCATCATATCTAGAGTCCCTTTTTGGCATATTCTACTTAATAACCTTCTTCCTGACTTGGGGAAATAAAACATACAAAAGGGTGAGCTCAAATGCTCAGTAAACGTAAACAAAAGAAATATCAATCACATCATATACATAAGCACATAACTTTTGGAAATCTTAACCTGCAAAAGAGATCATAATTTCATAACATGGGATAAATCATAGTAGTGAAATGTAATCCCAATAATCATAACTTAAAACATGAAAAAAAATTTCATACACACAAAATCATAGAGAATCATTTCTTATTAGTCAAGACTCATTGCCAAGACTATCTTAGTGGACAAAGTCCATTTCTGAACCGAGTTCACTCCTCGTTTCAGTCCTGTTTCACTAAACCGGTATAACCTACCGTTCTAGACATGTCTCTCTCATGAGATATAAAATCTTTACCCAATTCATTGGAGGGAGATATAGGTCCCACCAATCTCATAATTATACCATTCTTATGTGTGCCACAAAATCATAAATCATACATCATTTCATAACCCTTGTAATAAAAATGGGAATCTTAAACATCGTGACATCATAAAACAATTCATATAAGAAAAAATAATTCATAAATATAATTCCATCACAACATAATAAAATCAATGTAACAATAGGGATAGAAACATAACCCTTTATTATCTTAGATGGAAAATAAATTTGATAAAACACTTGAACTCCATTCTTGAGGAAAATATCCTTTCTACTTCAAAAATACTTTTCCTTTCTTAAAATGTCATAAAATTCTAAACTAAAAGAAGTTGATTAAAAATAAACTTGAAAAGTTGTAAATTAATCATCTTGTAAATAATGTTTTAAAAATCCATTCATGCCGTATAAGTTAAAAAACATTCTTCGTACTTTTGTCGGAAAAGTCAAAAAGTACATCGTACGAAAAACAACAAAAGATTCCTTTCATATCTTTTACTAAAAACTCATCAAAGGGTAAAATTGGATTTAAAAAATTGTAGGTGGATGGAAATAATATTACATATTGAGGAAAAATGGATGTGGATGATAAAATACACCCCAGTAAATACCAAAGTATAAACAATCTCGAATAAAAATGAGATTGTGATATTTTCCCTTACCTTAGGTCTGATATGCTTTGTACGTGTCCGAAACTCCTGTATAATGATTTAAATAATGTTATTGACTTATTCCAGAATCATACTTATTTTTATGATATCATATATGGTCATATTCTTAGCTTCTTAGTAGTAATATTTCATTGCTACTTGTTATTCGGGTGTTTATAACTTTTTGTTCTTATGCGTGTTTTGTCGAATAAATTCTTATTCTTCTCTTTAGGTTATAGATACCTCATTTCCATAATGGTATTAGTGTAATATATATCATATTAATTCATTCAATTCATTTATATAATCATTAAGAAATGAAGATCATGTAGAACGAGTCGCATCACATCGTGGAGACGGTATTCCGTACGTACGCACGAGTGATGATATCATTCCTATGATCGTGGAATTGTATTGGAGTGTATGTATACTATTTCATAATGAGTATCACTTTTTAATAGTCATATATAGTCATTATTTACACCATTATACCCATCCAAGTAAGGTGGTGGTGGAAAATAGATTACACCACGGTGTGGAGACGGTATTCTGTACGTACGCACGCGCGGTGATTTCTTTTTCCGTAGGATGGATAGATGGTGAAATATGGTTGTTTCATACTTATAATAACATATCAGTATATTAGTGATACTGATGTTATTACTTCATAATGAAACAACTAAAGAAGAAGAAGTGGAAGAACAAATAAAGATGAAATAATCGGTAACGGACATTACCTCCTCTTTGAAGTGCTTCTTTGAGACCTCCTTTTAGGGCACTAAAATAGGTCTTTGAAGAATACCAGAACCTCTAGGATGTTTCTAGGGAAGTTGAGAGGATAAATTGGTAGGTTTTGGCCGAGCTTGAAGGCTCAAAGTGGTGTGAGGAAGAGGGGGAGGAGGTGCCCTTTTATAAGGGAGGAGAGGGGCTCCTTTGGGAAAACTAAAACTATTATTTTATTATAAAGTCAAGTTCGGTTTTAAATAGCTCCAAATTGATTTATTTAGAATCTAAGGTGGGGATGGGTCGAAATCATCTCATAAAATCTAATTTATAAAAGCTTAGGTTCCTATTTTAACCTTGTCATTTAGATTTAACATTAAGTTAAATAATTTTACTTTTACCGTGTCTTCTTGTGTTCTTATACTATAAGGTTAATAAATATACTATAAGCAACCAAACGAACCCCAAGTTGTTTATTATTAATATATATAACCGTATCTAAGTCATTTTTCCGAACCATATATTTTTAAGAATAAAATAACAATTAATAATATAATATTTTTTTTAAACTATTTTATGTCAGTTTTGACACTATTTAGTAATTGATTTTTGTGAAAATCATAACAGAATGATTAGTTCGAAAAAAAGTTAATTAAATCAATACTAACATGTCATATTAACCTATAAAATTATTGGAATTCATAAAAAGTTTCAAATTACATTTATTTGGGTATTTATAACATCAATTATGTCAATATTTCATTAATAAGATAATTACTGCATCATCATTGTGTCATAAATAAATTAAATTATTTAATGTATAAAATTTACAAATAAAATACCATTATGTAGGAAATCTTTTTATCTTTATAATGAATATTTATAGTTGAATTTAACTTATGTATAACCCCATATTAAAAATGATTTACATATTAAACTTTGATTTTAACTATTTTAACCCTTCTTTAAATAAATTAATAATAAATGTCCTAATCTAATCCAAGTGGGCCTAAATGGTCATATTTTATTCCTACGGTTGTTTTTCGTCGAATTACACTTGTCCCATAGAATTAGGACATGTGTTAGGGTAATAATAATATCATTTTTACCGTTAATTACCCTATTTACTTTTGATCGTGGTAAAAAAAAGTAAAAAGTTACTATTCACCAAAAAATTATTTTCATCACATTGAACCACATTTTACTTACTGACATCAACCATGTCTCTCGGATTTTCGAAATTCCACTCACAGAAGTGGTAAAATTAATTTTTATGAAAAAATCAGTTTTTTAACTACCACTTAGTGGTTTCACTATTCATCAAAAATTGAAAGTTTTTAGAAAAATACCAAAATTTCACCCTAGGCTATTTAGATATTCCAAATCCAAAAATGAAGTCCATTTTGAAAAATAAAATTTATAAAATTTCAAAAAGTGGTTATTACTATTCATAACGACTAGTTTTAATAGTATTTTAATAGTATATCATTATTTAGTGAAAGTCGGTATTGCGTATGACGCAAGCTATCGAGGAAGGTCGCGATTTCGTGTAAAGCAAGCCAAGCAAGTTTTGTGTGTAGAAAAAGATTCCTTTGATGATTTATATAACATAAAAGTCTCGGGTGTTACAGTTTAGTATTTTAACATTTATTGAAAAACATATATTCAATATAAAATTTTTAAACATAAAAATATGTTGTGTTCTCCCTTGAGACGAATTTGAAACAAAATAGTCATTAAATTTTAGAATTCCTTACTATGAGATTGATTGGATTATCCAATTACATTATGAATTACATTTTTTTGAACAATTAGAATCTTATGAGAAAACATTTTATTAAACAGATTATGATTAATATCAATTTTTTAAAAATCATTCTTAAAAATAAATGGAGGAAACCTCTCCTACCAAGATCACGGTTACTATTTAAATATATAAATTGATTTACAATTCTTAAACACATGATCTATTATTTTCCAATGATAATATCTAGGTGGTTGTCTTGAATATATGTTCCTTAAAATAAATCCAATAGAAAATTATTTTTTTCATCCAAATGATAAAATTTAATGCCTTGATGTGGTACATAATATAATATTATTTAAATAGATTACAGTATTTGAATAGGAATGTAATTCACCCCCATAGTAAACTTCGTACTCTTTATTTTAACCTTGATAAGTAAATCTACATTTACTAATTAATTTATTTCATGATCCATTATATTTCTTTTTGGAAATCCATTTATATAAAATCACATTATGATATCTATGTGTTTAAAATAGTTCACATATATAATTCATTTAAAACCAACTAATATCTTCTTGTGTAAACATAACCCATATTGGGACCTTCGAGGACTCTATGTCTATATTTAGAAAAAATCACAAAATAAAAGTAGACTATGCATGAAAATTCATAACTAAACATGGAGTTGAACACCTAAATAAAACATACCATTCAGTCTTCCATTATGGATATAACAATGTGTAGTCCAAATCCTTTTTTATCTTATTAATAGTCCCCTAATTAGTTTAATCCACCACTTGAGTATGATCTTCTCTAATATTTAATTATTTGAAGTCATTATTAATCTAATACTAGCCATTAGAACTCTCTTAAAAATATTTTCCATAAAATTTGATTTAAATATACTATTAAATAATCATACCCCTTTTATTATAAAATATATAATTGTTATAAGTTTTTTAATATTGTCAAAATAATCCTGCATTGTATTGACCATTAAAATTTTCCAATCTATCTTTAGTGTTGAAGATAAAAATATTACAACCAACTTTTAGTTTCGTTACTTTTCATAATTCATAGGGATTTTTCTTTAGAATATTTCTGATAAGCATTATATTATAATAATAATATGTTTTATCAATATATTTTTTCCCAACATATCTAATTAAATCATAATGACATATAATTTTCCCTTTCATTTCATAAAGTTCCCATTACTTAATTTATATAACTACAAGTGTCTATGGTGTCATGTTTGATGTTAATTAATCATAATAACCATTCTATTTCAAAATTTATAAAATTATAAATACTCTAATTATCATACTCTATGAAATCATATAGAAATAATTATATAGACATTATTCTTCCAAAATAAATTGTAGTAGTCCAAATAAAAGGAAAATATCTCAATCCTATGAGCTAGAAAATATAAAAAATTAAATCTATTATAGTTATCCATAATAAAAAATGAACATTTTAATCCTCAAATGGTAACACCCTAGAATGATATAGGGTTAAATGACTAAATGATGTGACTCATGTCAATATGGTTCACCTTTTGTTCAGGAGCCTACCTAATAAGAACTCCATATTTAAGGGATCCTAGCTTGGAGTACTGATCAAGATGGGTGTCCTTCTGTGAAGTTTCTCATGGTCTATGGGATTGAGGAAAAAATCACACAAGATAAAACTTGTGATGGCCTATGGGGATATTCATTAGTATGATTAATCGTTTGGGAATGTGGGTGGGCCCCAGGGTTGGGACCACGTGTTTACAGAGAAACTGGTCGTACCAGGATATCCAGGACCTGACTAAAATGTTAAGGTAGTGTGTTTGTGTGGTCATCATGGCCTTGTTGTTACATTATTATTAGAGTTATAACCTAGCCTTAAGTGTGATGCACTTCATCTGTTGAGATGTGGGTCCCACAAAGACAATCTCATTCTATCGTGATGGGGGAATGAATGTCACATCCCATAATTAAAAAGGGTTAAATGAATAGATGATATGAATTATGTCAACAAGGTGAACCTTACTTTTTGTGAATCTTCTTGATTAGAACTCAATAGTTAAATGTGCTTGGCGTAGAGTATTAATCAGGATGGGTGACCTTCTAGGAAGTTTCTCATGGCCTATGCGAGTGAGGATTAAATTATAATGCAAGGAACATGTGATCGGCTATTGGAATATTCAATAGTTTGATATTACTTTCGGGCACATTGGTGGGCCCCAGGGTGGGGGTGATATGTCTATGGGGAAACAAGTCGATCCTCATGGTCAATATCCTAATGACCCTGTTAAGGTGGGATGTCTATGCTATCCACATGGCCCAGTTATTACACCCATGATATTATATTGATAAAGTATAAACAAATTGAGATGAATCAATTGAAGTGGTATGATTGAGTTTATTTTTTTATTGTCCCGAATGACTCCTTATGTTGTTTACCTTTCATGCCTAAATCAAAAGCATAAAATTTTTATAGTATATGTTCATGTAATTATTATATCATTTCATAAAATAATTTCTTTTAAAAAAATATGAATATTATATAATGGTTAAATTAATAAATGATATGAATCATGTCAACAAGGTACACCTTTCTTTTCAGGAGCCTACCTGATTTGATCTCCAAAGTTAAACGTGTTTCTCCGGGAGTAATAATCAGGATCAGTGACCTTCTAGGATGTTTCTCATGGAATATACAAGTGAGTAAAAATTTATAATTCAATTAATATGTGTTTTCCTATGGGTAAAGTTGTTAGTTGGGTGTCTCATTCAGGGATGTGGGTGGACCCTAGGTTGGGGACCACAGGTTTATGAGGATACTGGTGGTACCTGGCGGGCCAAGACACAACATCCCTGTTATGTTGGCTTGAATATGATATGAGTGGGGCCTAGTTATTACACTAATGATATTAGTTTGAGAATGTGTAAAAAATCAAGAAGAGCCAATTGAAGTGGTTTGATAGAGTTTATTTTTTTTGATTTTCATGAATGACTCGGTGTGTTGTTTATCTTTCATTCCTAAATCATAAACTTGAATATTTTACAACATAATATCAAGTAATTATTATATCATTTAAAGAAATTAATTTTTAAAAAGTGACATGAAATTTAATTGACCAATCTTCACATTCTATAGAATATTATATTTATAGAATTCATTTGAATACATTAAATTTTTAAATATTAGCATAATAAGGTCAATAGAGTAAATATTATCATTGTACTTAGAATAAAATAATATATAATGATATTTAAAAACATTGAATTTGTCATTTTAAAACATAAAATTCCTTCCATCATCACATAACTATGGAATTATAATCAGTTTATACTATAAACTGTCAACACAAAAAACATTATTAATCATAAAATAATTTTATAAACCATACTTATAAAAACCTATTACCATGGGAATGAGATTTTTTATAGAAGTGAAAATATCTATTTAACCTATATTGTAAGAATTAATTTTTATAGGAAAATTTTAAAATTCAAAATTTATCCACTTTAAAAATAATATAGATCATGTGTTGGATTGTGGGTAAATTAATTTGTTGGGTGACTCATTATAACATGTGGGTGGACCATATGGTGGTGCCCATTTTTCTATAGGGAAATTGGAGGAACCTGGTCGGCCCGGACCTGACAACTATGTTATGGAAGGGTGTCTATGCAATCACTGGGAAAAAATTAGTACAAAAATGATATTAGTTTGAGATTGTCTAAACAACTCGAGATGAACCCATTATAGTGGTATGATATATTTAATTTTTATTATTGTCCTGAATGAATACTTTTGTTGTTTAACTTTCATGCCTAAATAAAAAACATGAATCTTTACTAGCATATGTTTAATTAATAAATTATATGTTTTCATACATTTAATTTTAAAATGTTAATTGAAATTTACATAACCAAACCTCCTATTATATAAAATATTATGTTTATAATATTTATTTGAACACACTAAATATTGAAATATTAGAACAAAAAGGTCAAAAGTGTAAATATTATCCTTGTTCATAAAATAAAATATTATAGAATTATATTTACAAATATTTAATTTTTCATTTTAAATTTTAAAATTCATTCCATCATAAAATAATTTATAAATTTTAATCATGTCATAAAATAAACCGTTAATATATAGGAACATTATTAATAATAAAAAAATTTATAAACCATCTTCATAAAAACCAACTACAAATGGAATTATATTTTCTATAAAAGTGAAAATTTATGAGTCACATATATTGTAAAAAAATTAGTTTGATATGAATATGTTAATATTCACAATTAATCCACTAAACATATAATATACAATATTATTTTGATTTTTAAGTAAATATTCCTTAAAAATATAATAATATAAAATTTTGGTTCCCATGTAACATTGTACCCAATAGTGTTAATAGACCTTTTTTAATATCTGTAAGTTATTTTTAACAAGTATTAATAGGATTTCTAAATGATAAATTTTATAAATATATATTTAGTGTTTCACAATGATTTTTAAAATTTATGAGATAATTCACTATAATAGTGTCCTTGCATCTTACATCAAAAACAAATAAAATTGATGATACAAATTTTTTTACTTTGATCAAGGAAATTTATATACATGAGTTGTAGATATTCATTGCAACCAATGAAATTTTAATTTTTTTAATCTTTTATATGGATAGTATTTTGAAGTAGTGTTATATTGAATTGATAAAAGATGAAAATATTTCATTAAAATTTTAAATTTAATTCAAGATATTTTCATTCAACATCTCATCAACACCAAAATAATCTGAAACCTTTTCATTAGATCTAGAACCAGTGTTCTTCAAATTTTTATCTTCCTAAGAAAGAATCCTATTTTGCACAGTGAGATTCATATTTCATACTTTTATTTTTATATGCCACTCATATCTTCAAATGTTATTTCTTTACATATTTTTCAATCATCTCAATCATTTCCTCAGTACTAGGATTATCAAAATTTGACTCAAAATTCGTATAATTGGAAAAATAGATTCCTAGATAACATATAAAATTTTTTGTTCCATGAAGCACAAGTAATTAAATTCTATATCGCTTCCAAATTTTTCACTTGAATCAAATTCTCCAGTTCAACTCCAATAAGAAACCAATTCCCTTTTTCATTACATTTTATCATTTTTTATTTCAATCATTATTCAATCTTGAGATGTTTGGAATTATATTAACCTTCCATAAATATTCATAATATGTTAGATATGATTCATTATAATTAATATTATGACTCCCATAATTATTTACATTTTCATTATCTATTCAATAATATTTTTTGATAGTATTTTGAAAAAAAACGTTCTTTTCATGTCTATTGAATATTTGGACAAGTTCAACTACATTGTATTTTTTAAATCATTATATCTGAGAATTTGATGAGTCAAACAAAAAGTATATATATATTTATATATATGAATTTTACACCATTATGTTTTAACTATTCTTATTCATACATTTTATTTAACACCAATTCATAGTATTGAGGTGATCTAATGTGTTTATTATGTGAATACTCCTTGAAGTTTTTACTTTAAAAAATAGAAACATTTATGTCAAGTAAATTTTTTATTAGTGAATTAAAAACCCTTAAAATCATATAAATGGTCAATAAATCTACAACAGAAGACATCACTTTCACAATTCCTATCAATTTGTGGAAATTTTTGTTGAGAATCTCATTTTCCTATCTTGAAGCCTTACTAATAATCCCACAGTATTCCAAGAATAGTTATTTTCACTTATGTTTCTCACTAATGAGTAATGTGAAATGTTATAAAATTATTATTATCATCTATATAAAAGAAAAAAGACTAAAAATATATATTTTAAGAGAATAGTAAATAATATTGATGGTTGTATAATTTAGACATTACTTAGCTGAATCACTACAACTTGATGTTTCAGGGATTTCCTTTAGTAAATTATAAGTGTTTACTGTTGAGGTACAATGTTCAATTCCTAATTTATTATGTTTTTCTTAAATTCCAGGTTGTCAGTAACCCTATTCATTCCAATCAATGAATGGTTTTATAAATGGGATCGAACTATGATGTCATCCTTGACTGTCAATATAAAATATTATTTCCTATATAATGTTAATACTAAGATACATGTTAACAAATTAAAACATAATTAAAACATTACAATACTAAAATACCCTTACTAGTCCCATATATATGATGTCTAAATAATTAAGAAGGGGGTTGGGAAGAAATGATATTACTTAAAACATAAAAAAAATTGCAGAATGTAAATTAAAATAGAGGGTATTTTTTTATTAGTTTGGATAAAAATGAGCATATGTATAGTCTTCACACCCCTCTAATCATTTATATGTAAGTTGTGTACTAAAAATTCAGATACATGAAATGGATTTATGACCCATTTAAAATTCTAATTCAAGTAGAAGTACATAAAAAATATCTACCTAAATTTTTAAGATGATTTTCACCCCAATTACAAACTCATAACCTTTTTGGAGGAATAAACAATATAAAACAAGCCTTTTTTAGGGGAAATCATAAACTAAATTAAAATTGAATCTTAGTGAAATATATATATATTAAATATATAAAAAACGGAACTATATGAGGGTGGATTCAATTAATATAGTAATATCTTCTCAGTCATTCATTAAAAAATTAATCCGGTATAATAAATCATTCTAAATTATTTTTTATGCAATTTACCTATAACCATGTATGAAGATATTTAAATATTGTTCATATAATGCCTTTAGTTTATTTATCCAATAATTTATGCCTTGTAATTTATTCAAGACCTCCTATTATATAATCAACAGATGTATCCAAATATATTATGATTATTAGTTGAATTTAATCTTAAGGGAATAATAATGTTATGATAATTTTTGCAATGATCGCAGATGGTTTATAATTTTTTGTAATTACTACATAATCATTCCAAAAAAAGTATTTAAAATTTTATATTTAGTTATACATGAAATTAACATGAATTTAGTTTCAAAATACATTAAATAATGCCAAAAAACATCATACAAATTTATCCATAATAATTTAACATTCACTATTTATCAATCCTTAATAAAAATGATATACAAATATTTAATTTTTAATATAGTTCCTATCATATAAATAAAAAATATTATTAATATATTCTCTTTATAATATAATTTTGATATCCCTTTATATTTCCATTTCATGTGCAATATTACATCTACATTACCATAACCATATACCCATGCATGCAATATAGCCATTTAAAATTCTTGATTATCCATCAGAAAATGTCGTATTCTATATGTTAACACACAATGAGGCATTTCTTGAAATTTATAATTATAGTTCCTTCCCAAAAAATATGTTTTATTTAATGGAATCTCACAAAACATCTTGACATTCCATTTTCTAAAACATAATGTTATCTTTATTAGAATAATATTGATGATTTTAATCATACATCTCATTCAATCCTATATAAATAACTTTGGAACAAATAATTAAAATATAAGAATAAATTATTAAATGATAACATTTATAAACCATACTTTTATAGTATATATTATATACAAATATTAATGTGACAATGAAATATATTATAATAATTCCCATTACAATGACCCCCCTATATATTCTCACATAGATTTTCTATAATACATTGGACAGTTGAGTTACATTGAGTAATGGCTTCAAACTGCAATAAATGTATCATTATCCGGATATAAAACCTATAATAAAATTCTTCATTTATTTATATTTTATGTTACAATTTAATATCAATTTTTTTGATATCAAAATTTATATTTCCAACATATGTGTGAATCCTTTTGTTGACATGTCATGGGACCCAAACACATATTCTACTGATATAAAATAATAAATTATAGTTCTACATTTTGGATTCATTTCACAATATTAAGTAATGTATTATTGAAGATATATTCTAAATTATTGTTCTATAAGAATAACTTGATTCAAATATAAATATGATCATAAAAAAAATAGTAAATACAAAACATGACTAGTAAATAAATTATCAAAAAATAAATAAATAAATTCAATAGGATCCAGTAATAAATACACATCACAGCCTTCATTTATTTTTTAATCCAAACTTTTTAATTAATTATTAAATAATTAAGTATTTAAATTTGATAGTAAACCCTTCCACTCAGTAGGCACCCCAAGAACTCAATTATAACAAGGAGTGTATAGAAGAATCATTAGATACTTTACTCTTAGAAATATTTTTACTCGTGCAATATTTTATCTAACATGGAACAAAGAAACTCAAATAAAAATTACTCCCTAAAACTATTTGTGATAATAAAGTCATGGATTTAATGTTTAAACTTAGTTAATACATTTCCTTAAATCCTATTGATTGTATTCATAATTTTTAATAAATTTTTTATATAAAAAAATAGTCAAATCATATTTAAAAACATTAAATCTAGTTCTTTAAATTTTATATACTACTACAAGAAATTAATATATCAATTAAACTTTTAAACTCAATGTTTAAAATTTATTCACTATAAAAAAGTTCAACTAACTCATGTTAGGATATCATAATTAAATCCATTATGAAAAATTGATAATTCTTGAATTTTTATTTCATTTAATCATTGGTAATGAATATGATATCAAAATAAATTCAATAAAACTCATCCTAAGTTATATTCTCGGTGGAATTATTTAATAAAATGGTTTAACGGGTCATGCACACTAACAATTCCCCCACACACTTTCTAAAAAATAATCGTCTATTTAATTTAACTAAGTGAGATATTAAGGATCATGAAACATAAAGGTGAATGAGATACACTCCCCAAAAACATATTTAATCTCCTCATCTAAAGAGTGGGTTGATGTTTCACCTAATTTTCGTTTATGTGAACCTATTATCCTATCATTTAAATATTGGTTATTTAAACCTAATATTTTATAGTAAAGAAATAAAAACAATAAAACAAAAAAAAATAGAAGGAAAAAAATTAATGGAACTCTATAAGTATAGGGTTGTATTTATATCCATTTTCTAGGATTGTACCCAAAATTATCCCCAACTTGAAGAGTAATGTGGATCCCATCGAAAGAACTATCAGGTATGGGAAAACCATTTAATCCTTAGAATAAAATATTATACATAATATATAATGGGATTTATGCTTGAATCATTAAACTCATATTCTAAAATGGACCCTTACATCAATCTATTTATAGTATAGTGTATGAATATATATATATACCTATCATTTAATGGTAAAATAAATATGAATTTTTATAGGAATTAAATATAGAATGGGTTTCTTTTTTGAGTTATCTTATAGTTGATAGATTATAATAACATTCCACGTCACTCTTTCTTTTACTTTTCATTTTTATCAATGATCTTGACCTCATTGTCCTTGGTATTGAAATTCACTTCTATCTTAGACTCTTTATGTTGCTCATGTTTTTTCTATTTAATGTAAAATAATCCAATAAATCTCTTTTATATTTTTGATATTTCACTATATTTATTCAAAAGTAGCAAAATATCTATTAATCTTTTCTTGTACAAGTCGTAAAATCAAGTTATTAACCATACAAGGTAATTTGTGATTTCAAATTTCTTTTTCATGATCAAATATTTTGTATCAAGACAATCGTCATGTTGTTTTTCATATAAATACTGGTGTTTCATATGATTTTATCCATAAAAGATAACAAATGGGTCTCTAAATTTTACATAAATAATAAATATGGTATCATATTGATCACTCTACCTTAGTACATCCATTTATGTGTGAAAAATGTTCTTGAGGTGAAACATAAGAAATCGGGTGAATTAATTTGAAAATGAAAATGATATAAAAAATTATATTATAATGTTATCAAAATGAATTTAATAATTGATATATGTAGTGATGATTTTCAAAAAAAATCAATTTTTTAATTTTTTTTTTACTTTTTCTCTATGTTTGGAATTTGTTTTTTTAATTTCATTAAAAACCTAAATAACCTAAAAACCAATCTAAAAAAGTTAAAAAAAAATCAAAATTTATATGTTTAGTTTACATTCAAACACCACACAAGTGTATAATGTTAACATAGCACTGTACAGGTAGAGTATTAGGTCATTTTTTAGTGATAAAATATTAATCTCGTGTTATATTGGATGAGTTACAAATTAAATCCAAAAAAATAATCTCTTGAAATTATGTGTGAAAAAATAGGAAGAAATTATATAGGTTACTAAGGCTAGTATTAATAAAAATATTGTTAATTTTACAAGAGTTCTAAAAAAGGAAGGTGAAATGAAGTAAAAAAGAACAATCCAATACTGATCTATTATTCATGAACATGAAATTGATTAACCACCACTAATTCAATTTAGATTCTCTATCATGTTACCCAATGATATTCCAAATGAAAACTCAGGTCCATGTATGGTTTTCTATTAACGTAAACTAAAGAGAATAGAGTCCTACAGTTTAATGGTGTTTTGTGTGTTTCCACTATTTTATGTGTTTTGAAATGGTGTGTATAGGATATCAAAATATATGTGTATAGGTTATTAGGAAATCTATTCTTTAATCAATATGAGATTATTAGTCTCATAGTTTTTCGTGTGAATCTAAATAATCATTAATTAAATCACTCTATATGATCTGTTATCATGTGGTAAACTAGATGATCTTTAAGAACAAAAATAATATCTCTTGTTTTATCAATTTTAGTATATAGATACAATAATATTAAATTAAAAAAACATTCCCACATTTATAAAATATTAATATCTAGATAACCATATTCAATGAAATAAAAAAAATGAAACAAATTGAGAAATAAAGATCAATAGTACTTGTACATAGTCTATTAGATTCTCCTCCCTATCAATAGTGAACACTTTTAGTAATATATTTCCCCTTCAGAGTCTCTTATCACTTTAAAAATACTTTAGGTATAACCCATATTACATTCTTCCTTATCTAAGTTCCCCTCTATATTTAATATTCTATAATTAATATCAATCAATAATAATTTCCATCATAAATGATGATTCATACATATTTATATGAATATTTATTTTATATTTCAAAATCGATAGTAAAATTATAGGTTCCATTTCTATCAATAAAAATCATGATTTAGATTAATTCATATTCCCTATGTCACATGATTTCAACATAGTCATATCTATATTATCTGCTTCCATATGTCTATATTGTTAGAATATTTGCTGTAAATTATTAAGAATTATGTATGAAGACATTATATGGACCACTTTCACATGAATGTATCCCACATGGATCACTTTATCATCTATAGAATAGATCCATTCAATAATTTCATCACATAACACATTCTTTTATAATCTTCTTATCCCAAATATATTGAATAATATGCTTCAAAATTATATTTTAATTTGTTTTTGTTGGTTCAGTATACTTTAGTGGAGTAATGTAAATTTTAAAATATTTAAATAAAATATTTAATAGACTAGATCATTCTTGGAACTAGTCTATAACAATGATAGTGAAATTTCCCTAACATATTGTGTTAAAGATGTGGGAATTCATATTAGTTTGTCATGATATGCATTATATAAGCATGAACAATTTGTATATGTCACCACATATATTGTAATTATATGATTTCAATTGGTGTCAAACATTATGTGTTTCATTATTTTTATTTTTATATAGATATCTCAAAATTTAGGCCCATGAAATTGTTTCTTTTATGTATACTTCTCCATTTTAAGTTTTAAATTCAATATATATTTTAATTTTAAATTTCTTATTGATGTTCATGATTATGGTTTCATATAAGATCACTATCAACTTTGTAAATTTAGAAAATGTTATGCTTCCATTATTTTTCCTCATTATCCTACATTCATAACTATTAACATCCCTTTTCATTATACCAAAATAAGATTCAGTATATATTGTGATATTTAATACCACGTATATTTATGCATATTCTCTATTTTTTCTTCATGTGGTGCCTGTGAAGCCTGGTAAAATGTTACAATGCAGGATGGTATGTGGTGGTTTTATATTGATGGAGTTGACACATGTAATGCTTTAATCCTATGGAAGAATGAATGCTTTTTTGTAGAACATAACATCACATCACATGTTACATACTCCTCTAAAATCGTTTTAATCATGAATACATGTGATTTATTATGTAGATCCTAATGAGTGTTATAAAAAAAGGCATTGTTGTAGCACTCCCTTGGGTAAAAACATATATAATTTTGAGATAATTATGCTAGTGTTTTTTTTCATCGAACAACAAATATCAATTAATTAAATTCCAAATAAAATTGTAAGGGTAAATAAAAAAATCAAATTATGAAAATATAAATGTTTCAATATATATGTGTGTGTGTGTGTGCTAGTGTTTGTGTGTGTATACATACATATATATATATGTATATGTAATTATGTAAGTATGTATGTAATTGTATTATATTTCAATGTATGTAAAAATTAAAATTAATTTATATAGTTGAATATTATATAGAGAAACAATAATAATATATATAATTATTTTAAAATAAATAACTTAATATTATATAAAATTAAATGAATATAAATAAAAATTAATATATAAATAAATTAAAATGTATGTTTAAATCATTAATAATGTAAATACAAGATTAAATTGAAATAAATTGTATATAACTACATATTTACATATTAAATCTTCATTTAGGATGGATGGATTGTGAAAAGAAGTACACACCCACCCATACACAGTAGTTTTTCAATCATTGTCCCTCCTAACTATGATTGGCTAGCACTAACTAGGACTCTTATTAAAATTGAAAAAGCATGATGTTCTAGTTAATGGTGGATCAAATGGATGATTAAATGATGGCCCAAAGGCATACTAGTATGAAGTGATAAATTACATTCTCATCCCATGCTACCAGGGGGTGTCACCAATTTTTTCATATTGTTGGTACTGAATGAATGAATCAAGCAAGAAAATATGAATTCTCCTTCTGGTCAAATTTGAATATTGGAAAAAGTGATGAAGCAGTAATAGTTCTATAAAAATGTCAGCTAAACCCTATGAAAAGAAGTAAGAAAAGTAAAACCCACTTTTAAAGGGAGTTCAGCAAAGAAAGGGGATTTCTTTTACCAGTTAACTTGATAGATAAATAGCTATTGGAATCAATAACACCCCATAAATGCCCTAAAATCTATTTCTCAAAATAGATAGTTTTTTTAAGAATAAATTAAATACCCTTTTGGTTGCACTGTGATTTAAACAATGTCGTCAATTACCATGGAATGTTTAGAATAGATAAATGACTATCTTTGAATTCCAGTTACTATCCTGATTGTGACAAAACAAGAGAGTGAACTGCAAATCAAGATATCAGATGATCTAGAAATGGGATGGGGTGGGTGGGTGGGTCCCATATTTTTTTCCTCAGAGTTGGGGACCATTTTCTCCCCTTGGTCCTAACACTACAGTGTTATAACACCATGGCCACAAACAAATCATGTTTTATCTTGTGATATCCAAATCCACCAGTGTTCACATCATTATACCTCCTCATACACAACCCTTTGTTCATCCAACCACTACCTAAAACACATATCATGACCCATATGTGTGTCATGAAACATCCATCCATTCCACATCCCCACTATCTTGTAGGGCTCCATTGCTTGCTTGTTCCCTAATATGGGAATGAAAACCCATCCCACCGAATAAATAGTGGAGGGGGATAAGGAAATTATTGCGTCAATCCCATAACATGAGTGATACAAATACAAAATCAATATAATATTAGACTAGTATCTATTTAAAAAATTATTATAAATTTGTAAATAATCAATAATTAAATAGAGTGAAAAATTAAATGTGTTTAATTATTATAAAATGTAATTTAGGAAAAAATATTTTGATATATATCCTATATATAAAATTAAATGTATAAATAGTTAAAATTTTATAAAATAATATTTCTCTTTATTTTTTAGAAATAAATTAAATATTATATTAAAATTTAAAAAATACCACGTCACCAAAAAATATATGAATTCACATATAGAAATATATGTTCATAAATAAGTATTAAGTGATATTCAAAAAATTGTTACAATTAACAATTAAAATAAAAAAAATTAGTAATGCCTTTGGAAAATACTAAAAATTATTAAATAAATTAAACATATGGTTTTTTTCATTATAACACTCAAAACAATTTAAAAATTATAGAAAATATATTGTACTTTTTTAATAATCACTATCATTATATTTTTGACAAATGAATTTCTTTTTTTATCAATATTCTCTTGAGTATTTTATCAATTCACCATTCATATTTGTAAATATTAACTACCAACCCATGAAAATCATTAATCTGGATGTCGATTCCAACAAATCAACTTCACTAAGAATAAATGAAAACTACGTTCAACATTACCATAGACCAAAATCTATCATCGTCCCTCAAACAGAATATTAGTTCTTAACATATCCCTCTCAGAAACATTTTCCTTCTACAACTTCTAATTTTAAATCAGCTGGTTAATTTTTTAGACATTTTGATGAACCCAAAATTGAAATCACCATTCTAAATGGATATATCTGTACTCCTCATAAACTAGAAAAACATTTTATTTTCAAAATAAACTCATAAACTTCACATTATACTCCTGAACACTATAATTCACCCAATTTATTTAAATTTATCATAATTATTCAAAAATAAAATCGTTGTATTAAAGATATTATATTAGATCTAAACATGGAGGTTATCCCAAATATTCATAAAAAACATCAAGATATATATGGAAAACCATCCTCAATTAGTATGTTTCCCCATGCAATAAGCTTACTGCCAATATCATCAAGTGCTTATCAACCAAAATAATAAAAATAAAAGTAATGTAAACTTCCTCTAATAATTATCTATTTCATTATTAGAATTACATGTCTTACACATTTAATATACTTATCCATTTATAATTTATAATGTAACTCTCTATGTATCCAGATTTTTTTGGTCTATGTTTATATTAATAATAACTAGGGTCTCCATTTAGTTTTCTTTACATAAAAAATATGAATGTAAAAATTTCTTCAAGATGGCGATCGTGAGAGTTCACTTCTTTTCATATGGTGATGGAGAATCCTTTCCCCTTCGATCAGGTTCTTGATTTCTTCAATGGAATCGTTCAATCCTAATTCGGAATTGGCCTTTCTGGATAGCCGAGGCATCCAGATGAATTCGAGTAAAGATCTTGTATCTCTGGATCCCTCAATTGTGAAGAAGAAGGAATTATCCTTTGCGGAAGTGCTTTCTGGCTCCGCAGACCCTTCCAAGGATGAATCTCCCAGACCCTCCAACATATCACAACTTGAAAACGGGGGCTTCTATGCAGTTGTAGATCTGTAATCTCTTCAGTAAAGAATCAATCTATGTAATTTTTCGATTCTTAGATGCATTATATTTTCAAAGGGTGATAAGCCCTGGTCTAATGCAGATATCAAGAACAGAATCTCCCATTGTTGGGGTAACTATGATTGGCAGCTAATACCTGTTGGGAGGGGCTTTTTTCATATTGTTATTCAATCCAAGGATGCTTTGAATGCTTCCAAGAACATTGGAAACCTACAATTAAAACCTGGATTTCTTCGATTATCTAAATGGGATGTGAATTTTAATCCTTTTAAAATCATGCAGACGAATGCACAGATATGGGTACGGTTTCACAGGTTGAACTAGGTCTACTGGCACAAAAATATTCTGAATGACATTGCATCTTGTATTGGTGCACCAATCAGGATGGATCAGCAGACCATGGAGGGAGAATTGGGGTTCCTTTCCCGGATGTTAGTGTATGTTAACCTGTAAATCAAGAGGCCCGAAAGCATTTATTTCATTGCTAGTGGGAACAGATATAAGGCCATAGCCTTATACATTACTTAATCTTGAGTTATTTCAAGAATACATGTTGATGATCTTTTCAGGTTTAGAGTTTTAGAGAATTAGATCATAAATCATGCATTACATTCCAAATTTAAACAAAGTGGTTACATAAAATATAGTACTCATTTTTTCCATCAACGAAAACATATTTAAAATAAAACATGGATTCCTTCTTGACACTTCCTTGACACTATCATCACATCATGTACCTTTCCCTTGACCTGTGAAAAACATTTCCAAAACTTGGGATGATCATAAAAAGCTCAGTAAGGGATATAAAAGTACGAAATGAAAACATTAGTCCATGTATGAAATCATACTTTACTCATAAAACATAAGCATTTTAACATACCTCATCAAATCATGAATAAATCATTAAAATCATAATACATAAAGGTAACTTGAGGTATTCATAACATTCTTACGTAGGGAGTAACCCTCGTGGTTACATTTGGAATACCCATCACAGTATATTCCCTAAATATCTTCGGAGAAACCTTATCGTTTAACCCCTTCGCATTACCCAATGCATTGGAGAGCTATATCGGGCTCACTCGCCCATATTTTATCATGGAACCACCTATCTTCATAAACAATGCCCAAGAACCATAACATAATCGTATCACATAAAACATGCATAAAGGAACCATAACATTTCCAAATTTCAATCACAAGATATCAATAACACATTGATATAAAAAAACATTATCAAAACCATTTTCAATACAAAAATAAAAGAAAAGTAAAACATGGTATTTATTTTTCATTTAAAAAAAGTTATGGCTTGTAGAGGAAGCTGAAACTCAAATAATGGTCACGGTGGCGGAGAAGTCGTTGTCGCCGCATACGTACTACAAAAACATTCCCTTTTGTCGTTTAGTAAAACTCTTCGTATAAAAAAATATTCCTTTTGAATAAACGTAAAATTCAAAGGGGTTTATACACCTTATAAAAGAAAGTTGTGTATAAAACAAAATATGCCTCAATTAGAGGAGATTGAGATGAAGTCTCATACCACCTATATGACTTGACTCGATCATTCTTTAATCTCCTAAATAATAAACTTGAGTTAATTTATACTTGCTTAAGAACCTTTTTCAAGTTCATTATTCCTTTTATATCACCTGTTACCATGTTATGAACACTATTTAATTATTTATGTTAATAACGGTCGTTTTGTCAATCTTTGGTACTTGAGCCAAAAATGGACTTCTTATAATTACATGTTGTTTATGTGGTCAAAGGTTCATTATATCCAGAATTATATTCATGATTTAGATATCATATATATCATATTTATCCAGTATATACATGCATTTATAATATTATATAACATTTACAGGTAAGAAATGAAATGCATCGTTCATGGAGACGGTAAGTCGTACATACGCATGAATGCTACTTTCATTTCTATTTATTACTTAATGGAGTGAAATAACAATGATATAAAGGTATATTATAATTCCAAAATAATATCATATATAATATCATTAACTTGATCCTTTATACGTCCCACATATGGCATTAACGAATCAAATCACTTTGAGGGGGCGGTAGTCCGCACTTCCTAAAATGAAGATATTGCATTTACCCATAATGGAAACCATAAAGGTATGCCATAAATGAAAAATAAATAAGCTTAAGGAAAACATAAACATATTATATATCATATATAAATATAGTGACATCTTAATGGCCACCTTTAAAGGTGTTAGAAGAATATTGAACAATCATCGTTTCATGAGGCAGAAATTCGCCATCCACAGAAACAGTATGCTCTTTAACCATTAGATGTAGGTGTGTGTATGTGTAGATCGAATAATTCTTATAAAAACATCCTAATATATTGAATATACTGGTGTTGTTACAAAAGAAATGAATAAAAAGAGTTATGGGGTTGGAGAAGCAAAATAAAACAAAAGAACATTAGAGAAGACTTTATCTTTAAATTGGGTAACTCCTCTTGGTTTGAATCAAAAGGGTTTATTGAAGAGCTTTCTGTCTAAGTTAGGGATTCTAGGAAGAAGATAGGGATGTGGAGAGATAAAATGGTCAGAGTTTGGCCGAGCCAATGGCTTGAGATGTGTGGGTAAGGAGGTAGAGGTGGGGTCCTTTTATAGGAGGGAAGAGGGGCACTCTTGGAAAGTCAAGAAATGTTACTTTATATTAAAATGAGCTTCAGATTTTAAAGGTCCCACATTAATAAATTTCTCAGATAAGGTGATAAGGGTTCTAAATATACTCTTCCAATTGGTTTTTGATAAGTGTAAGTTTTATATTTTACATTATCTTTTCATTTTATTTAAATCGTTAATTAATGAAGTAATCGTTGCATCATCCTGGTGTCATAAATAAATTAATTTATTTAATGTCTAAAAATTATAAAACAAATACTATGAAGTAGGAAATTATTTTATATTTCCAATTAATATTTATATTCTAATAGATCACTTACACAGACAAAACTAAAAATGTTTTATTCAGGTGATACATTCTTTAGTGATATTCTCCTTTCTTTAAAAATAAAATGATAAAGTGTCACTTTCATCCAAAAGTGATTCCATGGGGTCCCAAAGTTTGGCAAAAGGCAACCCATGGTCGGCCATGACACAACCAGTAGAATTATGACACATGTTGGGGTCATTTGTTGTTATTATTATATTATTTTATTATCCTTAACTACCCGATTACTAATTAATCAAGATAATTAAAGATAATTACCATCGTTACTATTCATAATGTCCAAAAACAAGAGTCTTTATTACATAATTTGGACCTTCGGATTCCAAATATGGAATCCATTTTACCAAATTCCAAACATATAAATTACAATGATTAATTTAAAAATAATTCCTGTTGTCAAAACAAATAGCGGGTTTTTTGAAACAATATCTATGAAAAGTTTGGCACTTGTTTATGCCCAATTCCAAAGTGAAATTAATTCTAATGACAACCATTGGATTAAATGGTAAAAATATATTCTAATTACACTTTAAGACCAATTAAAAAGATAATATAACCATATAATTAAATTAGATGAAAAGGCAGTTTTGATGTAAAATGCATTATTTTTCACTATTCATTAAAAAATGAACATTGTCAGAAAAATACCAAAAAATTATCCAATGTAAATTTCAATGTCCCAATAATAAAGAATAAGTTTATTTTGAAAATTTTAGCTTATAATATTGTCAAAATTTTGATTTAAAAATGGTTTTCCATCAAAAGGCAGTAAAATAATCTTTTAAAAATATTAGTGTATTCCATGCTTAAGATTGGATTTATTCTCATTTTAAGCCTCTAAAACACTATATAATTCATAAATAGGAATAGATAAGAATATATATTATTCATTACTTACTTGGTATGTTACATCCTCCCCCCTTTAGAAAATTTCATCCCCGCAATTTATTTACTTATCGAATGAGTGGGGGTATTTATCCCTCATTGCATTTTCAGATTCCCATGTTGCCTCTTCAATCATGTGGTTTTTACACAAAACCTTTACTTGATGAATCACCTTATTCTGTAACACTTGCTCCCTATGGTCAAGAATCTGGATTGGTTGTTCCTCATAAGATAGATTATCTTCCAGCTGATCTACCTCTCGACTCAAAACATGAGATGGATCTGGCATGTACTTCCTTAACATTGAAACATGAAAAAAATTGTATACCTGAGATAAACTCGGAGGTAAAGCCACTCGGTATGCAACTGATCCAACTCTCTCTAGAATTTCATATGGTCCAATAATCCTTGGACTCAGCTTTCCTTTCTTACCAAATCACATCACACTTTTCCATGGTGAAACTTTGAAAATACATGATCACCTACCTCAAAAGAGAGATCCCTCCTCCTGTTGTCTGCATAACTCTTATGCCTGCTCTAAGATGTTCTCATGTGTCTCTGTATCATCTGAACTTTTTCTGCCAACTCTTCTACCAATTCTGGTCCCATCAACTTCCTTTCACCTACTTCATCCCAAAAAGATGGAGTTCGACACCGCTTCCCATATAATTTCGCAAATGGTTCCATCTGTATACTGGAATGAAAATTGTTATTATAAGAAAAATCAACCAAAGAAAGATGTTGGTCCCAAATTCCCTGATAATCCATCGAATAAGCATGTATCATATCCTCCAAAGTCTGAATTTTTCATTCTGACTGCCCATCTGATTGAGGATGAAAAGCTGTACTAAAATTTAATTCAGTACCCAATGACTTTTGAAGGCCTTTCCAAAAGTTAGAAGTAAACCTAGGATCACGATCAGATACAATGGAGAGGGGAAATCCATGTAACCTGACTATCTCTCTAAGATAAAAATGATAAATTTGATCTAGGGAAAAAGTATCTCGTATAGCAAGGAAATGAGCATATTTAGTCAAGCGATCAACAATAACTCAGGTTGCATTATTACCTCGAGGTGTATTCGGCAATCCCACAAAAAAGTCCATGGATATATTTTCCCATTTCCACTCTGGCACTGGTAAATGCTGAAGCATCCCTTTCGGTAACTGCCGCTCTTCTTTAACCTGTTGACAATTCAAACACTTCACAGTAAAATCAGCAATGTCTCTTTTCATTCCATCCCACCATTAATACTCCCGAAAATCTCTATACATCTTAGTTTTGCCTGGATGAACTGAAAACGGAGAACAATGAGCTTCACATAACATCTCTCTCTTCAACTGTGAATCACACTTCACACACAATCCCTTCCCAAATCTCAAAACACAATCATTATCAATGTTGAATTCAGGCAACTTACCTTTCTGAACTAGCTCTACCCATTTCTGCAACTCACTATCTTGCTTCTAGGATTTCTTAATTTTGTCTGATATACAAGATTTCACTGATACCTGAAACAAAACAGAATGAAATCCTAAACCAACAACTTCTATGCCAAATTTCATCAAATCATTAACCAAACAATCACGTTCCAAACGCAACATTGTTAATAAAGCATTACTTTTTTGACTCAAAGCATCAGCCACTTTATTTTCTTTTCCCGGATGGTAATGAATTGTAAAGTAATAATCCTTGATTAATTCTAGCCATCTCCTCAGTCTCATGTTCAAATCTTTCTGAGTGAATATATACTTTAAACTTTTGGGATCAGTATATATTTCACACTTTACACCATACAAATGATGTCTCCAAATTTTTAAAGAGAAAACAACACCAGCTAATTCCAAATCATGTGTAGGGTAATTTACCTCATGAGTTTTCAACTGACGTAAAGCATAAGAAATTACATGATCATTCTGCATAAAGACACAACCAAGTCCTTTCAATGAAGAATCACTGTAGATAACAAACTCACCATTCCTGGGAGGTAGTTTCGAAACTAGAGCATTCACCAATCTTCTTTTCAGTTCCTGAAAACAATCGTCACATTCTTGTGTCCAGATAAACTTAACACCCCTCTGAGTTAGCTTAGTCATTGGACTAGATAACCAGGAAAAATTTCTAACAAACCCTCAATAATAGCCTGCCAAACCAAGGAAGCTACGAATCTTGGTTACATTTGTGGGTCTTGGCCATTCTTCCACAACCCTTGTTTTTGCAGGATCAACAGTTATTCCATCTTTAGAAACAATGTGAACAAGGAAATAAATTTATTGTAACCAAAACTCACACTTGCTGAATTTTCCATACAGTTTCTTTTCGTTTAAGGTTTTCAGGATAACCCTTAAATAAATTTCCTACTCCTCTTTACTTTTAGAAAACACCAAAATATCATCAATGAAAACAACCACAAAACTTATCCAAGAACTCATGGAAAATTCTATTCATAAGGTCCATGAATACAGTAGGTGCATTGGTTATCCCAAAAGGAATTACTACAAATTCATAATGGTCGTATCTTGTACGAAACATGGTCTTCGGAATATCTGCTTCCTTTATCTTCAACTGATGGTACCCCAATCTCAGGTCAATCTTTGAAAAAAAAACTAATCTCCCTGGAGCTGATCAAACAAATCATCAATATGAGGCAAAGGATATTTTTTCTTAATAGTGATGTTATTCAAGTCTCTATAATCAATGCAAAGTCTCATTGAACCACCTTTCGTTTTAACAAATAATACATGATCACTCCATAGTGATGTGCTAGGTCGAATGAAACCTTTCTCTAATAAATCTTGCAATTTCTCCTTCAACTCTAAAAGTTCAATTTGAGCCATTCGATAAGGGTGTTTTGAAATTGGATTATCATCAGGAACTAATTCAACAGTAAATTCAACCTCCTAATCTGGTATTATTCCAGGAAACTCATCAGGAAAAACATTAGGATACCCGTTTACCACTAGCACATCATTAATCTAAATGGTTCCTTTGTTTTCAACAATATGTGCAAGGTAACATTCATTTACATCTTTTACAATTTTCTCAGCCTCTTGATATGTTATCAACAGTAAGGGTTCATTCTTGTACACAAACTGAAATTCTTTCTGAAAAGAAACTTCTTTAGCTCTACAATCAATCTTAGTATGGTAAACAGAGAGCCAATCCATACCCAGGACAACAGCAAACTCTACTAGAGGTAAAACAATAAGGTTTGCAAGTAGGTTCTTTCCACAGATAAGGATAGGAAGATTCTTATAAATTCTTTTTGCCAAAACATTTTCCCCCAGTGTTTTTACCAAAAGTTCAAAAGTCATTTCTTGAGATGGAATTCCCAATTTACTAGAAAAGTTTTCAGAGATGAAAGAATGTGTAGACCCTGAATCAAACAACAGATTGGCATAATCTAATAAAACAAACAAAATACATGATACCACTTCATTTGCTGGCCCAACATCTGCTGAAGTAGTTGTAAAGGATTTCACCACTCCTTTTTCCTTATAGTCTGACTACTTCCCATCACTCGAGCTCCTTGTCGGACACTCATTTGCATAATCACCCATCTCATTACACTTGAAACACTTCACTAACTGTAAATCAAATTTGGTCTTACCATCACCATGATCTTTTTCAGTGAAATCATGAGCCTTATGTCCCATCTTACCACATTGGTAGAACTTTCCAGAATTCATAAGACATTCCCTAGCATGCCTTTTACCACATTTATCACAAACTAGAAACTTAGTTTTCTTACCATCAGACCTTTTTGAAGAATTCTTCCCTTTCTCCTTCCACCTCAGTCTCTTCTTCTGTTGGTTGTTATGGAACACTTGATCATCGGAAAAATCCATTTACACCTTCTCATCACATTAAAAAATCTTTTCATAACTCTTGAACTCGCGAGAAGCTAAAGCCCTTCGATATTTTGGCTTTAATCCTGAGTAAAAATGATTGATTTTACTATCAAGGTCTCGGATAAAATTTAGAGCATACCTTTCCAATCGAGTGAACCTTTCTTCATAAGCAACCAATGAGTCTTTCTCTTGCCTCAATTCCAAGAATTTTATTCCATACTAAGTTGAACAGCCTTGGGAAAATACTTCTTAAGAAACATACCTTTGAATTCATCCCAGTCAAGAGCATCAATCTCATCAGTGTACCTGATATTTTTAACCATCGACCACCACTGGTCTGCTTCACCCTCCAAACGGTAAATTCCAAGACTAACCTTTTGATTGTATGAACACCCCATGACATCGAAAATCTTCTCCAGTGCTTTGATCCACCCTTAACCTGGCACAAGGTCAGATGATCCTCTGAATGATGGGGGGTGTTGCCTCATGAAATGTTCCACCACTGATATGTTCCTCTATGGTTGATCTGGCAGATCTCGGGCGTGGATACCACCACCATTTATCACTTGAGTCAATTGTGCCATTACTGCAACAAACTGTTCACTTCCAATTCCGACCATCTCAAGATGCTAATTTGGATGGTCATTTCCTTCCGTATGCCTTCCTATCACTGCTTCCCTGTTTCCTCTGCGGAAAACCATTCTGAACAAACATGTCTTAGATGAAGCAACATGGTAAACTTCAAATGCTATATCATTTCAATTTGACCATAAAAAAATATTTTTGGATAATAATTTAATAGAATTCTAACACCTAAAGTTATCTAAACCAACCTCTGATGCCAACTATAAGGTCCTAGCCTTAAACATTACTTAATCTTGAGTTATTCCAAGAATACACATTGAGGATCTTTTCAGGTTTAGAGTTTTAGAGAATTATATCATAAATCATTCATTACATTCCACATTTAAAAAAAGTAGTTACATAAAAGATAGTACTCATTTTTTCCATCAATGGAAACATATTTAAAATAAAACATGGATTCGTTCTTGAAACTTCCTTGACACTATCATCACATCATGTACCTTTCCCTTGACCTATTAAAAACATTTCAAAAACTTGGGATGAGCATAAAAAGCTCAGTAAGGGATATAAAAGTACGAAATGAAAACATTAGTCCATGTATGAAATCATACATTACTCATAAAACATAATCATTTTAACATACCTCATAAAATCATGAATAAATCATATAAATCATAAGACATAAAGGTAACTTGAGGCATTCATAACATTCTTACGTAGGGAGTAACCCTCATGGTTACGTTTGGAATACCCATCACAGTATATTCCCTAAATCTCTATAGAGAAACCTTAGCATTTAACCCCTTCGCGTTACCCAATGCATTGGATAGATATATTGGACTCACCTGCCCTTAATTTATCACAGAACCACCCGTCTTTATAAATAATGCCCAAGAACCATAACATAATCGTATCACATAAAACATGCATAAAGGAAACATAACACTTCCAAATTTCAATCACAAGATATCAATAACACATTGATATAATAAAAACATTATCAAAACCATTTTCAATACAAAAATAAAAGAAAAGTAAAACATGGTATTTATTTTTCATTTAAAAAAAGTTATGGCTTGTAGAGGAAGCTGAAACTCAAATAATGGTCACGGCGGTGGAGAAGTCGTTGTCGCCGCATACGTACGACAAAAACATTCCCTTTTTTCGTTTAGTAAAACACTTCGTATAAAAAATATTCCT
This sequence comes from Viscum album, assembly GCA_963277665.1. Lineage (NCBI taxonomy): Eukaryota > Viridiplantae > Streptophyta > Magnoliopsida > Santalales > Viscaceae > Viscum > Viscum album. The sequence continues at coordinate 1,104,969,204 of OY728139.1, forward strand.
TTTGAATAAACATAAAATTCAAATGGGTTTATACAACGTATAAAAGAAATTTGTGTATAAAACAAAATATGCCTCAATGAAAGGATATTGAGACGAAGTCCCATACCTCGTATCCGACTTGACTCGATCATTATTTAATCTCCTAAATAATAAACTTTAGTTAATTTCTATGTACATAAGAACCTTTTTCAATTTCATTATTCCTTTTATATCACTTGTTACCATGTTATGAACACTATGTAATTATTTAAGTTAATAACGGTTGTTTTGTCGATCTTTGGTACTTGAACCAAAAATGGACTTCTTATAATTACATGTTGTTCATGTGGTAAAAGGTTCATTATATCCATAATTATATTCATGATGTAGATATCATATATATCATATATATCCAGTATATACATGCATTTATAATATTACATAACATTTAGAGGTAAGAAATGAAATGCACCATTCATGGAGACGGTAAGCCGTACGTACACATGAACGCTACTTTCATTTCTATTTCTTACTTAATAGAGTGAAATCATAATGATATAAAGGTATATTATAATTCTAGTATAATATCATATATAATATCATTAGATTAATCCTTTATACATCCCATATATGGCATTAACGAATCAAATCACTTTGAGGGGATGGTAGTCCACACTTCCTAAAATGAAGATATCATGTTTACCCATAATGGAAACCATAAAGGTATGCCATAAATGAAAAATACAGAAGCTTAAGTAAAACATAAACATGTTATATATCATATATAAATATAGGGACATCTTAATGGCCGCCTTTGATGGTGTTAGAAGAATATTGAACAATCATTGTTTCGTGAGGTAGAAATTCACCATCCACGGAAACAGTATACTCTTTAACCATTAGATGTAGGTGTGTGTAAGTGTAGCTCGAATAATTCTTATAAAAACATCCTATTATATTGAATATAATGGTTTTTTTACAAAAGAAATTAATAAAAAGAGTTTAGGGGGTTGTAGAAGCAAAATAAAACAAAAGAACATTAGAGAAGACTTTACCTTTAAATCGGGTAACTCCTCTTGGTTTGAACCAAAAGGGTTTCTTGAAGAGCTTTATGCCTAAGATAAGGCTTCTAGGATGAATAAAGGGATGTGGAGAGATAAAATGAGCAGATTTTGGCTGAGAAAATGGCCTGATAAGTGTGGGTAATGAGGTAGAGGTGGGGGCCTTTTATAAGAGGGAAGAGGGGCACTCTTGGAAAGTCAAGAAATGTTACTTTATATTAAAATGAGTTTCAGATTTTAAAGGTACCACATTAATAAATTTATAGGATAAGGTAATAAGGTTTCGAAATATACTCATCCAATAGGTTTTTGACAGGTGTATGTCTTATATTTTACATTTTATTTTCATTTTATATAAATCGTTAATTAATGAGGTAATCGTTGCATCATCATGGTGTCATAAATAAATTAATTTATTTAATGTCTAATAATTATAAAAAAATACTATGATATAGGAAATATTTTTATATTTCCAATGAATATTTATAGTCTAAGAGATCACTTACACAGACAAAACTAAAAATGTTTTACTCAGGTGATACATTCATTAGTGATGTTCTCCTTTCTTTAAAAATAAAATGATAAAGTGTCACTTTCACCCAAAAGTGATTCCATGGGGTCCAAAAGTTTGGAACAAGGAAACCCATGGTCGTAAATGACACAACCAATAGCATTAGGACAGATGTTGAGGTCATTTGTTATTATTATGATATTATTTTATTATCCTTAACTACCCGATTAATAATTAATCAAGATAATTAAAGATAATTACCGTCATTACTATTCATAATGTCCAAAAACAAAAGAGTCTTAATTAAATAATTTGGACATTCTGATTCCAAATATGGAATCCATTTTACCAAATTACAAACATATAAATTTCAATAATTAATTTAAAAATAATTCTCGTCGTCAAAACAAATAGCGGGTTGTTTGAAACAATATCTATGAAAAGTTTGGCACTTGTTTATGCCCAATTACAAAGTGAAATTAATTATAATTACCATAATTGGATTAAATGGTAAAAATATATTCTAATTACACTTTAATACCAATTAAAAAGATAATTTAACCATAAAATTAAATTAGATGACAAAGCAGTTTTGATGTAAAATGCAGTATTTTTCACTATTCATTAAAAATGAACATTGTCAAAAAAATACCAAAAAATTATCCAATGTAAATTTCAATTTCCAATCATAAATAATAAGTTTATTTTTGACAAATAGATCTTGTTAAATTTTCAAAAGATTTATTTAAAAATGGTTTTCCCTCAAAAGGTAGTAAAACAATCTTTTAAAAATATTAGTGTATTCCATGCTTAAGATTGGATTTATTCTCATTTTAAGCCTCTAAAACACTATCTAATTCATAAATAGGCATAGATAATAATATATATTATTCATTACTTACTTGGGATGTTACAACCGATCGGAAGTGAGGGTGTAATATGAGAATGTCCCACCCTTCTGTGATGTTTTCAAACTGGTGGGGCATTCAGTATCTAATTGTATAGTGCTACTGAAGTAGGCTGTTGTTCCCAAATCCATGGAGTGGACTGAAACCAACAAGAGAAGAAGGTTTAAAAATGTTCTTTCTGAAAATAAGGGCATCACAAAGGGTCAATCAGGACCTTCTCAAGCCCCTCCGAAGTCTCATTTGGATACTAATGTACAGGATCCTATGAAGATGAAGACTCTTACTCAGCCTGGAACTTCCAACCCTAAGAAACAAACCTGGTCAGAAATGGTGGAGGAGGAGGAATCTCAAGAGAAGGAACATGAAGGGAACTCTCTCTTTGAATAGGACATCTAGGAGGAGGAGGATCTATACAGGGTAATATCTGAAGATATTTATAGTCTGGTTCTTGATCTCCATCATAGAATAGTTGATGAATTCATATCTATGGAGCTATTTAATGACATCAATGACTTGTTCTGGTTAATGAGGGATGAAAAATCAAGTTCTGACTCTCTAGAAAACACTTCAAATCTGGCAGACATCCATGTCCCTTCTGGCCTCAGTATCCACAAATAACAGACTCATATATTTACAGGCTCTGCATCTGTTGAGAGGATCCCATTAGAGGGTATGAATTCTGAAAAGTCCCACTGCAAATCAGTGATACATGTTCACAATAGCTCAGAATCCCCTCCTGATATTCAGGCAATTCATATCACTGAAGGGCAGACCTAGGCTGTTGTCTTTCCCTTCCAGTGGATTATGATGTTACAACCAGCTTGCATAAAAGAAAAATGTAACATGAGGATTGTAAGCATATAGCCTCTAGTAATACCTCAAATAAATATAACCGGATAGGAAATGTTAAATTTGATTTGTCATCCAAAAGGAAGGGTACCTTGAACAGTAGTGCGGATATAAGTGAACTGATATCTACTCCTCCCAAAAAGAAGGCTGGCAGACCACCTAAAAAACCTAGGGGTATAAAAGTGAAGGTTTTAAACCCTGGTTCATGTTTTAAATGAATATTTTTTTTCTGGATTTTTTAGGGTCTGGGAAATATGAAAACAAGTAGATCCATACGGTTATTCATTCATCAGTACAAACCAAGTCTTATAGGTCTGTCTGAGCCTAAAAAAATCTCCTCTGGTATTGCTAACCTGTAAAATTTGGTGTTTCACATAGTTGATACCAATAGTTGTTCAACTTATGTCAATACACTATGGGTGTTGGCCCATAATTCTATAGGTAACACCACCGTGGTTATGTCAAATGATCAGCACGTCACTTTCTCCTTCACCTACCTTGGTTCCCTTTTTACCTGCTCCTTCATTTATGCTCAAAACAGCTATCAGAATCGCAGGAATCTGTGGATGGATATAGCATCTCTAAAATCTACCATCTCTAATCCTAGGTTAATTATAGGGGACTTCAATGTAATCTTGAACCCATATGAAAAAATGTGAGAAGCTCACAATAGAATTTCCTTTAGGGAGTTCAGATTATTTATTGACCAGAATGACTTGATTGAGATTAATTTGGTAGGTGCCAAATATACTTGGTATAGGATTCATCTGAGTAGCTTTGAGTCTAGCAAGATTGATTGGGCCTTTGTTAATGGGGCCTCTCTGAAAACATGGGGTAACATATCATGTTCAAATCTTTCCAAACTCAATTCTGTTCACCATCCTATTTTGGTGAATCTTAATGAGAAGGATCCCATAACTCCTTTCCCTTTTTGGTTAAACAAGGCTTGAGTCCCTCATCCTGAATTCAAGATTATTGTTCATAAAACCTGGGACTTTGTGAACTGTAGGGATGATGCCTTCGCATATCAAATATCGCTTCAGCTCTCTTGATTCTAATATCTCTTCTCTTGAAGATTCTCTTTAAAAGGTTCAAGAACATAACACTAATAATGACTTCTCTGATGGCATTGTAGTGTAAGATGAGTTGTCCCATAAACTGAAAAATATTCTTGATATGAATGATGCCTTGCAAAGGGATTCCTTTAGATCCAAATGTTTGAAAGATGGTGACAGAAACTCAAGATTCTTTAATTCTCTTTAGAGAGTCCGAATAGTCTCCAATCCTTTTTCCTTGATTAATAATGGGGATAAACTCATTGACAATAGAATGGATCTTTCTGAGCATGTCACTTCTTACTTCAAGGATATTTTTAAAGGTCCTCATTCCATCATTGATACTATGGATGGGGAGATTCCGAGAATGGTGAATCAAGAGGACAAATCCATTCTTATTGTTATGCCTCTTGACCCAGATATTAATGACGATGTTTTTAGCCTCAAACTTGAGAGCTCAACTGGTCCTGATGGATTTGGTAACTTCTTTCTCCAATCTTTTTGGGATCTCATTCGTGCTGATGTTTTCAGGTTAGTCACTCATTTTTTATGGGGGGATCTCTTTCTAGAGGTTTGAATGATCAGTTTCTTGCCCTTATCCCGAAAGAGGAAAATTCCAATGAAATTCATCTCTTCAGGCCAGTTTCCTTGGTTAACACCGTTTATAAAGTTATTTTCAAAATTTTTTCCAATAGGCTCTCCTTCATTGCATGAAAAATTATTTCTGAAAATCAGTTTGGCTTCATAAAAGGGAGATCAATACAAGATTTTCTTATCACCGCCTTAGAGTGTGTTAATCTTCTCAAAAAACCCATTAGGTGCGGCAATATTGATCTCAAACTGGATGTCAAGAAATATTTTGATACAATGTATTGGGGTTTCATCTTTAAGATCCTTGTCATGTATGGGTTTGATGATGACTTCATCAAATGGGTTAAAATCATTTTAAGTTTTTCTCATTTTTCAGTTCTTATAAATGGATCCCTGGAAGTATATTTTGAATGTTCAAGAGGTGTTAGGCAGGGTGATCCATTATGAGTCATCTTTTTTTCTATCTCTAAGGATTATCTTAGTAGGATTATTTCCATCATGGCTAGAAATGGGAAACTGAAGTCTATTCATGCTGGAAGGCGGATTGTCGCTCCCTCTCATCTTTTATATGCTAACGATATCTTCCTATTTACCCAAGGGGATAAGGGAAACATAAAGAATATAAAGAGAGCCCTTTTCACTTTGAAATGGTTTCTGGGGGAGACCAAAGGTTTGTCACTTCTCTGGCATTATGAGCTTGGTTAAAATACAAATTTCCGCTTGGAAGGGAAAATCTCTATTAATGGCTAGTAGGGTTTTCTTGGTGAAATCAATCATCATTTCCAAATTTGTATACTCTTTTATGGTGTATAAATGGATGATTTCTTTAATCAAGAGCATCTATAATTCTATTAAAAACTTTATTTGGAGTGGCATCATTTTGGAAAGGAGGTTGGAAATAGTTCCATGGAATGATGTTTGCAAGCCTCATGATGAGGGTGGTTTGGGAATCAAAAATCTAGTAGGATTCAATGAATATTTTCAGGAAAGGTTTATATGGAAGCATATAAACATGAAATCTGAGGCAATTAGTTTTCTCAGGACCTGGTTTATTCATAGGCTAATGGCATGGAACATCAATTATGTCAGCTCTTTCGTGTGGCCTTCCTTCAAGTATATTTTCTCAAGAATTAATGTTGACTCTAGGTGTCTTGTCTCTAAGGACTCCTCTCTTAATTTTTGGAAATCTAATTGGACTGGGAATCACCTGATTAACTTGGTCCTGGAGGGAGATTCAGATCTGGACTTTGATCTGTCAATCAAAGATCAGCATGGTAGTATGGATAATCTTCCAGATCATATTAATTCACTTATGAATGAATATTGTTGGTCTCATAGGGGGGGTTTTGGGCATGGGAACCTGCTGTCAATGTCCTCGTATCAAAAGGATATTATAATCAATCCATTTGCAGATCAACTGATTGGAAATGGATGGTAAACCTGCAGTGAAAGTTTTATAGGCCATCCAAGTCTATTCTTTCATGGAGGCTGGCTCAAAAAAAATACCAACTGATGAATTTCTGCAGGTATGTGGTATTTCTCTTTGCTTCATTTGTGCTTTGTGATTTCAGTATAGGGAGGATGTGGACCACCTTTTCCTCAGTTGTGTTCTGGCTTCGGTGATATGGAGGGCGGTTTTTGACTTGTTTGAAGTTCATCAGCCTCACTTAAATTCAATTGATGATTTCATAAAGAGCTCGATCTATTTGATATTGTCACTACAACTTCGGAATTTATTCTAGGATGCTGCAGAGGAGGCGGTCCATCTTATCTGGACATCAAGAAACAAATTCAGACATGATACACAGCCCGTTCAGTTTGGGGTTGTTCTTGCAGGGATTCTCACAGTGGTTCGAGAGGTGGATACACTGAGAGGTGTGTTTTGGTCAAACACTATTCATGATTTATCGGTGCTTAAGAGAATTAGGGTAAAAGGCAACTTTTGTCCTCTGCATGGTACAATGGAAGTCATTTGGTGGGGCCCTTTTCATGGGTGGATTAAAATCAACTCTGATGGTGCTTTAAGGGGAAATCCAGGTCCCTTTGGCTATGGTGCTATCTTTAGGGACTATCAGGGAAGTGTTCTTGGGTGCATCTATGCCCCGTGTGGTATTTCTTATACTCTTGAATTGGAAATTCTTGGGGTTATTGTTGTGGTGGATCAAGTGGAAAAGAGGGATTGGAACAATATTTGGATCGAATGTGACTCCACTACGATAGTTTCTACTATTAGATCTGGGGCTTTTCATCTTTTTTGGAAGCTCACTAATCACTAGACTAGATGTTTGGAATCTATCTACTCAAGATATCACTTTTTTACTCATGCATATTGAGAGGAAAATGTGTTTGCGGATGGGCTTTCTAACAAAGGTGTTAATGGTAATGATTTTCACTGTGTTGATCATGTGCCAGATGATCTCCTTCTCTTTTTTTTAAAGGTAAAAGGATTTTTATTGATAAGAAAAAAGTTACAAAAGGTGAAAAGATGGAATTCTTTTACAATCTCTATCAAAAAAAGATAATAAATTAGCAGGTAAAGAGTCCAGCCAAGTCATGGTCTGATGAATGCCTTTGTTGGCAAGAGCATCTGCAACAGTATTCGCTTCCCGATAGGCGTGAGTTGCTATGTAGTCAATCCCATGTAGAGAGTTGAGAAAATTCATCCAAAGAGTGGTTAGAGACCAAGCCAGATGAATGGTACCATTCCAGATGGCATGAATGATAGTAGTAGAGTCACTTTCAATCCAGAGTTTTTTCCAGCCTCTTTGAAGGGCAAAATCAATGGCGTGGATGACACCCAGCATTTTAGCTTCCAGGTAAGAGGAATGGCCACAACCAGCATAGAAGCAACCCTGGAAAAGACCAGCCGAGTCGCGAAAAATAGCACCACAACCAGCAGGGCCTGGGTTACCTTTGGAGGCACCGTCAACATTCACTTTGATCCATCTCGACATCGGTGATTGCCAGAATACTTCAAATAAACTTTTGGTCCGAGGGAAGACGTCGGGCACACGAAGGTGACGAAGGATCTCAAAATCACCCACCGAGTTGGTGCAACAGTCTTTTTGAATGGAAGCAGCTTCATGAATCTCAATAAGAATTCGAGATTTACATGCAATTAAACTAAATGAGCGCTTATTATGAATGATGTCATTTCTAGCATACCAGATCACATGAAGCAGTTCTGCCACCGCCGTAAGCAGAAGATTTTTAACCTGAGGAGAGAAAACATAGCTAGTGCACTTGTTAAGGGATAAACAAATAGTTTCAGAAAGGGACCATCTGCAATTAAATAAGTCAAAAACATAATTCCATAAAGCAGATGCCGTCGCACACGACAAAAATAGATGATCCGCATCTTCCCTGTGTTGATTACACAAGCGACAAATGGAGCAGAGTTGAATGCTAAAGGCTTGAAGACAGGCTTCAGTGGGTAATCTATTATGGGCAATTCTCCAAATTAAAGTAAGCCTATAAGGTTTGATCCACAGCTTATCAAAATGGCTCACCCATTGTAAAAAAGAATCACTTTCAGAAAAGTAATGCTGGTAGAAGTTTTTGGAGTCAAGGATGCCATTCGGGGCAGGTTCCCAAACAAGGAAATCACCATTAGAAGAAAAATGATGATCATCAATGATCTACGCAATATTGTCGAGGAGAGCATGCCTGTGATATTGTAAGTCATCCTTTATGGAAAGATTATAGTCATCGGGAGTGATGTTAGGTGGTAACAGAGATATCAAGGGGTTACCACACCATTTATCGCACCAAATATTAATGGAAGAGTCATCACTAACCATCCATCTAGAATTTTCCATGATCTTCTGATACGAGTCTCTAATCGAGGGCCAGATTGAAGAGTTAATGTAGTTGAGCTTCCCATTTAAAATCTTGGTGCGGAATATATGGTTCAAGAAAGCAGAAGCTTTGGAATTACCATTGATAATACGCCAAGTAAGACGGTCTTGGAGAGCATTATTGAACATCTTTAAATTTTTAATACCAATGCCACCTTTGTCGAGAGGTTTGCAACAGGTTTTCCAGGGAATAGTGACAAGTTTCCTTTCAAGAATACTACCCGTACAGATGAAGTTTTTGATATAGGTATTGATCTTCTTAAAAATGCTGGCGGGCCATTTGTAAATCATCATAGTGTAAACCATCTTAGAGACAATGGTCGATTTGACTAGACAAATCCTGCCAGCCATAGAGAGGGATCTTCCTTTCCAGGTAGAGAGTTAGTTTACAATTTGCTCAGTGATATTAGTGAAATAGCTAGCCTTAGGACGACCCCAAAAAATTGGAACACCTAAATAAGCGAAAGGGAGGAGTCCCTCTTTAATTCCAAGGTAGGAAGTAATGGTATTTTTTCTTCAGACAGGAAAGTTCTTTCCAAAATAAATATATGATTTATTCCAGGATATCGATTGACCAGAGACTTCCTCATAATGATTAAGAGCATGTTTTAAGACATGAATATTCCTTTGATCCCCCTTAAGAAAAAGAATGATGTCATAAGCATATAAAAGGTGGGTAAGGATATTTAAGTTCCTGGAAGCTTTTATGGGCTTCAGGGATCCTTGAGCAACCAGACTATTTAGAAGTATGCTTAGGTAGTCCTCAGCAATGACAAAGAGGATGGCCGATAGGGGGTCACCCTGCCTGACACCTTTAGAACAGTTGAAGAAGCCCCTAGGAGAGCCATTGATTAGAATAGAAATATAGGAAGATCTGAATAGAGTTTTCAGTCTTCCAATGAAAGAGTCCTAGAATCCAAAGTTTTTTAAAACCCTGAAGATGAAATTCCAGTCAATAGTGTCAAAGGCCTTTCTGATATCCAGTTTAATGGCCACACACCCCCCTCTAGTGTTTTTATTAAGACTATTGGTACCTTCCGAGGCCAGACAGATGCATTCCTGAATGGCCCTACCTTTAATGAATCCAAATTGATTCCATGAAACTATTTTGTCACAAATGGGCGCCAGCCTATTCGCAATTATTTTAGTAATGATCTTATAAAGAGTATTAATGAGAGCAATGGGTCTGAATTGAAATCCTAAGTTAGTTTCCCTAACAAATATCACATTATAGGCTGATGTAATATTTAAAACTTATCAATTGACATAACCATCATCAGTGTGTACTCCAAAACCCATGAAAAAAACTATCTCTAATACCATTCAATCAAATTCTTACACTTCTAATAATCTTTTCGAGTAAAAAATGAGTCTGAGAGTGATTCAAAAATATATACTCTAATTGGAAAAGGATTAGTGACTATAAAAAATAGTGTCAAATCCAAAATATGAGAGATATTAAAATTTTATTTTTATAAAAATAAAAAAAATATGCAACCATGACAAAGGAAACCCCATTTCTAATATAAAAAATAGACATATACTTGTGTGCTTTTATAGATAATTAAAAATAATCCACCCTATCCAAAATGAAAACATTACCACATGACACATAACATATCCAACTAGATCACCTCATAATAAAACTAATGTCACATGAAAGAACCATAAATGTAATACTGCATGTGTGAATGGAATAAATAATAGTAGGGTGAGTATACATGTATGCCTAGTAGGATCATTCTCTAACCTCTCCCATGTCAATTTAAAAGAAATAACAATGCCTTATGGAATGATATATATAATTATTTAGTTTAAGTATATATATATAATCAAAATATCCATCTAATTATACCAACATATACATAATTTCATCTGAATCGTGATAACTACATTACTATATCCTCATCATCATGGACACTGTATATCAACCATATTATCCTACTATACACAACTCTAGTTTTTGACAAACTACAACCACAAAAGTATCATATCCTTATAACGTGGTAAGAAAACATTAGAGAACCACTTACCAATAATAATATTATTATTCTGATAAAATTGATCAATACAAATTGTACCTATTTCGGAATTAAAACATCAATTTTTACCATCTCATCATCAGGTCGGCAAGCAAAATTGGATGTTTTGGTCTTAATAGGATATTATTATAGTTAATTAATCCTATTCTTGATCCAACCATTTTGAACTATTTTTTATATGAGATAAAAATTTGAATCCCATTCAATTTTTAACATCAGATGTAAAAACTTATTGGAAATCAGTTTTTATATATATATATATATAACTTAAATTGAATTTTATTAATATAAACTAGGTTCTACATTTCCAAAACACAATTTAATGAAAAATTAAAAATGAATAATATCAAATTTAAAAATATACTTTGTTCTATATTTTCATATAAATTTTAGTTCTTGTTATATTAGTAATGAAAAGGTAAATATGAATAGGGTCTATGGGGTTTGTGTGTTGCGTTATCTAATGTGAAACAAATCCTAAAATTTTTCTAAACATTCAGATTTCTTTTTAGGCATGATGTATAGATATTTTATGTTTTTTCTCGAACATAACTATTTAAATTAAAAACCTATCACAACATTGGTTTATATACTAATAATCACTCAACTCATAATTTTCTAATAACCATCCCCTCGTTATCTTTAGATTTTCACCCTTTTGGTCCGTTAAAGTAAAATGCAAATGGAAAACCCCATCAGTTTCTATTTACTATTTCATCAATTGTTTAGTTTTTATGGAAATATTTTTTCTATAATTCTTCTTTATAAAGTGTTTAAAAAAATAAAAAGGGTTTTATAAAATTTATAAATAGTTAATATTATATATTTTTTAAAATTAAAAAATAAATATGTTAAACTTTTGTTAAATATTGTTTGGTCTATTTAACTCTAACATATGCAGAGTTAAAAAATTATATATATGAAATTATATAAATAAATATTATAAGCTCACATGTAGAACTGTATATATAATGAAATATCCTTTGGGGTAGGATCTTATAATTGAAAACCACTTTTGGCCTGTTTAAAAAACCATTAAAATTATTTATGCCAAGACTATATAAAAGATCGTCAAATTTCTTATAATATTAGTGATATTGTTTCTATTTTCAAATTTTTATCTTATAAGAATACCTCATCCCTCTATGGTATATCATTTTCTAAGAATATTTCATCATTCCAAACCACATCATTATCAATCAATGAAAAGAGCAACACAGTTCACATCAAATCATCAGTATCAATGAATCAACACATAAACCAAATCAAAATATCAATCATAAAATGTAACCATATATCGTAGCAAAATAATAACTATACAACATGTCATTATAGAAAATTAAACCAATACATATATTCACATATCCTTGGTAAATGTACTTCTACTACCACATGGCCATCCAAAATCACACTATATCATTCCATCACTACATATAATCATATCTGGTGTCACTTCACATGCAACTTCATATCATTATTAAAAAATTAACTAGTTTAATAAAATCATGAAATGAGTAAGAAAAATTTTATATTTCATATTACATTATATCATAAATAATAATAATTTAGTAATTATCCCATTATTATCCCTATATCAAAAACCTCATCCTTAACATTTTTATTCAAATTATTAAACCATATCAATTATTCATTGCAAGATTACCAAAAATTTTGAATTTAAAAATTATTCAATGCCAATTCAATTTCCAAATCCAAAAAACAATCCAATAAATTATTTTATGATTTTTTATTTCAAATTAGCAATGGAAGATACTTAACATCACAAAAATTAAATTAAACTAATTTTCAAAATATATTAATTTAGTGATTTTATACTTTCACACCTCATGAAGATCTGAAATATTCAATAAAATTTCATCATTCTCATACTAAAAATTTTCAAAAACATATTCATGATAAAAAAATCCCACGATCCATATATTAGTATTTCTATTTAAGAGAGATATAGATATTAAATATTCATCAACCCTAAATATTATCTATTTATTGAATTTTTCTTACTAATGATATAAGATTTGATATATTCAATTACCTAATGGAATAAATCAATAGAAACTAAAGACCACTTTAAATATCACCCAAGCTACTAAATGAAGTAATATAGTTCAATAGAAGGTAAAAATTTTGAATGATTAATGTGTTTTGTAATATATTTAACTTAATTCCCCCAAAAACATTACATGTCACTTCTAATGATGTGAATTTTTATTAATCAATTCCTTATTTAAAATTCAAATCATGTTTCAAATTCCCATTAAAATAAGTAAAATAAATCCATAATAAATATGTGCACATATTATATGTAACATGATTTGTTGAAATAATCCACAATATGTTTAGTTAGATTTTACAAAACCATAACATGTTAGAGTTAGTGTTTTTACTAAAATATCTCTTCAGGGCTTTTGGATTAAAGATATTTTATATCATGTGATTAATATTTATGGAAATACATATTCCTTTATTTCTTTTTATTCTATAAAACAAGTTATAAGTTATGGTATTCTATTTCTATTATTTATATATTTTTCAGCTATCACTAATTAATGATCATAATGTTGGGTTGAAATGATATAGAAAGTTTCGTATGGGAAAGTTTATGTACATTAATATACAACTCATCAATCACGGGATAAAAATTATTGAACTTGAATCTATATTTATTCTCTTAATATATTCCAAATGGATATATATATATATATATCATTGGTTTTACTTAAGTGAACATTAGGTATGGATCGTTTTACATTGATGTTCTCAAATAAGTTCCATTATTTGTGATGTTTTGTACATTGATACCTATCTAATGTCATTTGAGAACACTTCATAGTAAAATTATATTATGTAGAATAATTATCTAGTTAAGGGATTTTATTAAAAAAAATATGATGGGTACACATATATTAAGGGTTTATGACATTATACGCCTTAATAGTGTTTTAACTAAGTAATTTCATAATAATTCAAAGATAATTTCAATTAGTTATTTATACATGTCTTTTATCTCATAAATTAAGAAAAATAGATAATCTATATGGGATTGAAAATATCCAGGTCCTGTACTTAATATCATTATCGACGAAAAAGGATCATTTACAGTTGATGCATGGTTTATAAAATCATATAATACAATTTTTAGTTTGAGTACCTATGAAATGTTTCAATATATTTATCTTATATTATTACAATGAATGTTCTTTATAAACATTTACACTTTTAAAAAGGCTAAATTATGGTTATATATAAGAAATTTTTATTATGATTCTTTGTAATGATGGGAATTTTCTATGTATTAAAATATTTAACTTTATCATATAAATAAATGGGTTAATTTGAGAATTTAAAATATTTAATTAAATAATAGTGATATAATTAAATAATTAATATTGTGTTATAATATATAGAATGAATAATTTATATTATTAATACATAGACATGAGGAAATAATAAATCCCAAATGAGATTTAAGATTTTTCTAGATGTAATGGAATTATAATGTTCATTACATAAGTTAATCTCATAAGTATAGATATAGAGTGTATTTAAGAACCTTTATTAGTATTTTTGAATTATTTTGAGGATCATTAATACAGCTCCTTAGGTAGTTTAACACCTGATCATTATTTTGAGGCTATTAAATTCTCAAAATTACCCTTAGAGGATTTTATTAAACCTCATTCGTTTTACTATTTTAAATTAAATTATTATATTTAACACCACTATTTCAATAAATAGAAATGAGGTGGGGTGAAATCATTAATACATTTTTCAAAACAAAATTTCTATTTATTTTTCTATAGTTTTCTTTATCCTGGATAATATTATATTTTTTATCATATATTGGGATCTCTATTGTTTTTTTCACCAATTACCCCATCATTTTTCATTAAGGCGACTAACACCAATTGTATGGGAATATAATACCATAGAGGGGAAGTGATTAATATTCTTTGAGGTTACTGAATGAGGCTTGAATTTCATTATTAATTATTTATTTATTTAATCCAAACTCTTTTTTTAAAAAAATATTTTCCTTTTCTATTTGATTTTTGTGTCTTTAATTTATTCATCGTGATTCAGAAAGGTTTTTATCATTATTCACACTACATTCCTTGTCTCTATTTCTTTAATAAAAACTTGATGTTACTTCCTCACATTGGCCTACTAAAATCCCCCATATATTACAATGTACAACAATGACATTTTTTCTAAATAATTGTATCACACCCTAAAACCGATAAATCCATTAGATACACAGAAATATATACCAGAACATGATCATAAAACATGTAATTTTTTAATAATCTATGACGCATATAATTCTATTATGATGTGTGATTCACTTTATTTAAACCCATAAGAACCACAATAGTTATATCCTAAAAAAACACATGTTTTACCAATAATTATTTCATATGATAACCATGGATTATTACATACTCAACGAAGTGTGGTCTCATGTCAGGTTGAATTTCTTTTAAAACTAAACAATTTGTCTTCTCCTTTATTCTCTAACACCAATAAAACACATAAATAAAATGGGAATAATTCTCATAAATCTAAATTTTCTTTGACACAATAAATGAATATATGAAAAGGGTGAAATTAATATCATAATGTGAAAGATATTTAAATATTTATTTCCTTATAATTATTTATGTAAATATATTAGATAAAGAATAGAAATAAGATTAACAAAGATAGATTATGAAACAAGAGGATTCAATTACAACCTACAGATAAAATTCCTTAATACTGAAAATGTATGTAACCAATTTCTTATTAAATTATTAATGTAAACTGATTGATATTACTTTGGCTTGAAAATAATTTTTGGATGAGAATTATCCACAATTGATATTGAAAACTATAAGAATATTATTAATTATTAATAGAATGTGTAGATAGAGTTTATTGAATCTTATAAATCGTATAATAAAAAAGATAAAAGAAGTATATGAGGAAACAATTTAGTAAAATAGTTATAATATTATTCATATTATGATAATTAGATTTAATTAATTCCCTAAATATTGAATAATGTATTATAATGATTGGATTTTACATATTATTAAATATGGGGAACTTTGTTAGGGATTATAAAGAAATAAAATGTAGTCAAGTTGATCTAGATAAAAATGATGATCTAAGAAAATAAAGGTGCCAAATTTTGAGTGATATTATTTAATTATATTTAAAATGTGATCTATGAAAGATAATTTAATTAGTTAAATGAAAATGAAGGATATATGAACCATCATAAGCATAAATGTCCAAAATATTTTCATTCTAACATAATTGTGCATGTAACCACCAAAATTAGATGTGAAAGCTATATATTATCTTTATTTTTAGTAATATATAATATTAGTTTCATGTTTTCTATTATTTATCTATAAAATATATTATTAAGCTAAAATAAAATTATGGAGATAATATCCTCAATAATGGGTAGAAATTATTAATGAATAAGTAAAAATGAACAATTTATGACATCTGGAGTAATCATATGGTTAATGTGTTTACAAGGAATCTAGAAGTAGCTACATAAATTTCCATGCATATTTATCAATAAGTAAAAATAAAGGGGGAATAATTTTTTTAGGGGGGTGGATAGAGAACCCATATTTTTTAAAAAACTTTTTAAATAGGGGTTTATTCATTTTTAATCAATTTATTTTCATTTTTAACTATTTTTTATGATTTAAAAATTCCAGGATATTATTTTATGATAAGATAGTACAAAAAAATTTAGAACACTTTTTTTTATAGTACTATAAATAATAATGGAAAAAAAGAATGTACAAAAACGATTAAACAAGATATATGATTCTTTAGGTTATTCCATTGAAAGAGTGTGACATGTGGGTAAATTATATTAAAGTGTAAATAATCATTTTCATTAGAGAAAACATTCATCATGGAAAAAACTAGATTAATATATAAAAATAATAACAAGTACTTTTGGAATTAATTTTTTAAAAAATTTATAAAACATGATATGTTGGATAATAATAAAATTTCCAATGATTTTCATAATCTATAAGGACCTATTTGAGATAGGTGATGTTATTATTTTATTAATTTGTATGTTTGATAGGTTTTAGGGTAAAATTATGTTTTTTTGGAAGTTTATGGATGTATATAGGGTCATTGGACGATCGAAAGACCGTGAATTATGCATAGAGGTCCTGTAACATCCCAAGTAAATGAAAAATAAAAAATATTTCATATTTATTAATATTTGTGAATTAAATATAAATTTTACTTTAAAGGGGTTTCTATGTTCGATAGCATACCCGATACGCAACAACGAGTTTCTTTGGAATCTTACGTTGCACACTAATAATATAATATTATTATTTTAAATGGTAGTTAAATCTTAGCCATCGTATTAGCGAGAATGAATGAAACTAACTACAATATGATTATACATATTTGTTAAATGTATTTACATTATCCAATAAGAAGTTAGAGGCTTAAAATTTGAATAAATCTAATTTTAAGCATAATTTACAGTAAATGGCCGATTTATTGCCTTTTAATGGAGAACCCTCTTTAAATATAGTTTTGGTTACTTTAATATATTCTATATGACCAAATCAAATCCTTCTTTAGCATGGGGAAATCAAATTTTACTTTGGGTAATTTTTTGGAATTTTTCCGATAAAGTTCATTTTTTAATGAATAATGAAAAATATTGTATTTTAATTCAAAAGTGCCTTATAATATTATTTATTTATATGGTTATATTATCTTTTTAATTGGTTTTAAAGTGAAATTAAAAGATATTTTTAACATTTAATCCAATTTTGGTCATTGAAATTAATTTCACTTTGAAATTGGACATAAACAAGTATCAATCTTTTGATAGTTATTGTTTCTTAAAAACACGCTATTTTTTTTTGCTAATGGGAATTAATTTTAAACTTAATTAATGCCACTTATATGTTTATAATTTGGAAAAATAGACATAAATTTTTAATTAGTAATATCAAATAATTATTCGGCTGAATATTTTGTATTTTTCTGAAAAACTTCAATTTTTTATGAATAGTGAAACCACTTAGTGGTAGTTAAAAAAACTGACTTTTTCATTTAAATGAAATTTTACCACTTTTGTGAATTGAATTTCAAAAATCTGACATACAAGGTTTTTATTAAGATGTAAAATTTGGTTCAATAAGATTAAATTAACTTTTGGTAAATAATAACTTTTGACTTTTATTTACCGCGGTTAAAGGTAAATAGGGTAATGCAAGGTTAAAAAATATTTTCATAATTTACAATTACCATAACACTTTTCCTAACCTTATTGGATGAGTAGTGTCCTACCGTGGGCATCCTTGGGTTGATTTTGGGACCCCATGGAACCACTTAGGAAAGATAATGACACATTAGATTAATTAATTTAATGTAAAGACAAAATTGACATTAATAACAATTGTTTAGTAATTAATTTTTAGATGGTGTTATTAAAGTCCTATTTTTGACTTTAAATATTATTTAGAAATCTAAAAAGGTTTACTACATGATAGTATTTTTTTATGATTTTTAGACATCGAATAAATTAAATTATTTATGACACAATAATGATGCAGTATTTACATCATTAATAAATAATTTAAATAAATAAGATTATAATGATTAAATTATTATCCAAAACATGTCCAATTCTGATTGTATTATTTTACTTCGAATATGCGTCATCATATATTCTACCTTAATGAATTTCGGACCATTAGAAACCGAATATCTTTATATTATAAAATAATATTTTCACACTTTCCTAAAGAGCCCCTCCTCTCCCTTATAAAAGGAGACCACTTCTAACCAATTCCTCACACCTCTCAAGCCATTTTTCTCATCCAAAATCTGAAAAATTAAACTCCCTACATCCCTCTACTCCTTCTAGAAGCCTTAACGTAGGCAGAAGGCATTTCAAGAAGTCCTTTGGTTCAAACCAAAGAGAGTTACCCAAATTAAAGGTAACAGTTTCTCTTAAATTGTTTTCTTTTATTTTACTTATCCAACCCCTAAAATATTTTTATTTCCATTCTTTTGTAACAACACCAGTATCCTAAATATACTAGGATTTTTTTATGAGAATTATTCGAACTACACTTACACACACCTCTATCTAATATATGAAGAACATAATGTTTCTGTGGATGGCAAACTAACCCCTCACGAAGCGATGATTGTTCAATTACATCTTACCGCCTCTCATGGTGGCCATTATGATGGAACTATATTTATATATGATATATATTATGTTTATGATTTCTTTATGCTTCTGTAATTCTCAATTATATCAAACCTTTATGGTTTCCATAGTGGGTAAATACGATAATCTCATTTGAGGAAGTGCGGACTATTGCCCCCTCAAAGTGATGTGACTCGTTAATGCCTTATGTGGGATGTATAAAGGATAGAGTTAATGATATTATATTTGATATTATACTGGAATTATAATATACCTATGCATCATTATGATTTAATTCCATTAAAATAATAAATTTAAATGAAAGTAGTGTTCATGCGTACGTACGACTTACCGTCTCCATGAACGGTGCATTTCATTTATTACCTCCAAATGTTATGTACTATTATAAATACATGTATATTCTGGATATATATGATATATATGATATCCAAATCATTATATCATTCTGTATATAATGAATTTTTGACCACATTAACAACATGTAATTATAAAAAGTCCATTTTTGACTCAAGTACCAAATATCGACAAAACGAACGTTATTAACTTAAATGTTTACCTAATTTTTATAACATGGTAATAAGTTATATAAAAGGAATAATAAACTTGAAAAATGTTCTTAAGCAAGTAGAATTTAACTTTAGTTTATTATTCAGGATATTAAAAAATGATTAGGTCAAGTCGGGCATGAGGTAAGGGACTTCATCTCAATCTCCTTTCATTGAGGCATATTGTATTTTAATACATGATTTTCTTTTACACGCTGTATAAACACCTTTTAATTTTCATTTCATTCAAAGGGAATCTTTTTATTCGAAGCGTTTTACTAAACGACAAAAAGGAATGTTTTTTTATGTAAGTGGTGATAATGACCTTTCCGCCACCGCGAGTATTATTTGATCTTTGGCTTCCTTAACAAGCCATAATGTTTTTAAAAGAAAAAATAAATACCATATACTCTTTTTAAGTATTTTGGTATTGAAAATGATTTTGGGAATTGATTTATTATTTCAATATCTTTAATTGATATTTTTCTATTACAATGTGGAAATGTTATCTTTCCTTTATGCATATGTTATGTGCTAGGATAAAGTTGTGGTTCTTGGGAATTATTTACGTATATGGGTGGTTCTGTGATAAACCTAGGGCGGGTGAGCCTATGATAGCTCTCCAATTAATTGGGTAACATGACAGAGGTAAATGTGAATGTTTGTCCTAAGAGATTTAGGGAATATACTATGGTGGGTATTCCAAAGTAACTCCCTATTTAGCTGTGATAGCTACAATGTAAGTATGGTATGGATGTCGCAAGTTACCTTTATGATTTATGATTTCTATGTGTCTTTCATAAATCTTATGATTTCAGGAGGTAAGTAAAATATTTCATGTTTTGTATGTATTTATGAAAAAATGTTTTCATTCATTCTTTTATAACCCTTACTGAGCCTTATATGCTCATCCCAAGTTTTGAAATGTTTTCGTAGGACTTAAAGATAAATAAGGTCAAGGATGGGATCAAGGAAAAGTCATGCTGTCTAAAACATGGAACTAGACATGAATATTTTTTTCAGAGTTTTTATTTTATAAAAAAAAGGATACTGGGTAGAAGTGTCTACTTTGTAATCTTTTCAGATGTAATAGTTATGTCCTAATTCTCTAAAACTCTAAACCTGAAAAGATACTCAATGTGAATTATTCATTTAATTCAATATAATGTAATGTTTAAGGTTGGGTCCTTACAGTTGGTATCATAGGTTGGTTTAGATAACTTTAGGAGTTAGGGTATTTTTAAATTAATATCCATAATGTAATTTAAGTTAATATTGATATCATGTATCATTTAAAGATTACCTTGTTTCTTCGCCTAAAATATTTCTGTGTTCACAATGGTTTTCCATAGAGGAAACAGGGCAGCTCTGTTGGGATGACATCAGGAGGAAGACAACCTTCCAAATTAGCAACCTGAGATGGTCGGAATCAGAACTGAACAGTTTTTTGCAGTGATGGAACAATTGACTCAGGCGATAAATAGTGGTGGTATCCATGTATGAGATCAACCAGATCAACCACAGAGGAACTTGTCAGTAGTGGAGCATTTCATGAGGCAACATCCCCCATCATTCAGAGGATCATATGACCCTGTTCTACCTGAAGGGTGGATTAAAGCACTGGAGAATATTTTTGATTTCATGGGTTGTGCAGAACATCAAAAGGTGAGTATTGCAGTTTACCATTTTGAAGGTGAAGCTGATTAGTGGTGGTCGATGGTGAAAAATATCAGGGATAGTGAGGAGATTTATGCTCTCGATTAGGATGAATTAAAAGGTATGTTTCATGAGAAATATTTTCCTAAGGTGGTTCGTCTTATGATGGAAAAACAATTCCTGGAATTGAGGCAGGAGGGTGACTCAGTGGCTACTTATGAAGAAAAATTCACTCAACTAGAAAGGTATGCTCTAGATTTCATATGAGATCTTGATATTAAAATCAACCATTTTTACTCAGGATTAAATCCAAAGTATTGAACGGATTTAGCTTCTCATGAGTTCAAAAGTTATGAAAAACTTTTCTGTTGTGCGGAGAAGGTGGAAATGGAGTTTGCTGATGATCAGGTATTCTTTGACAAACAATAGAATAAGAGGTCGAGGTGGTAGGTGAAAGGGAAGAACTCTTCAAAAAAGTATGATGGTAAGAAACTTAAGTTTACAGTTTGTGAAAATTGTGGTAAAAATCATGCTGGGTAATGTCTTTTTAATTCTTGTAAGTGCTACCGATGTGGTAAAATGGGGCATAAGGCTCGTAATTGCACTGAAAAAGATCAGGGTAATGGTAAGACAAAATCAGATTTATAGTCAATAAAATGTTTTAAGTGAAATGAAATGGGTCATTATGCAAATGAGTGTCCAACAAAGAACTCAGCTGAAGGAAAGTAGCCAGACTACAAGCAGAAAGGGGTGGAAAAATCCTTTGCAACTACTTGAGCAGATGTTGGGCCATCAAATGAAGTAGTATCAGGTACACTGTTTGTTTGTTCAGATTATGCCAATGTGTTGTTTGATTCAGGATCTACACATTCATTCATTTCTGAGAAGTTTTCTAGTAAATTGAGAATTCCATCTCATGATATGAATACAGAACTTATGGTAAAAACACCTGGAGGAAATTTTGAGACCAAAAGAAAACATAAGAACATTCGTGTCCTTGTGTGCGGAAAGAATCTACCTGCAATCCTTATTATTTTTCCTCTAGTAGAGTTTGATGTTATATTGGGCATGGATTGGATTTCTGTTTATCATGCTAAGATTGACTGAAGAGATAAAGAGGTTTCTTTTCAGAATGATTCTCAGTTTTTATAAAAAAATGAACCCTTTATCCTGATAACATATCAGGAAGCTCAAAAACTGGTAAAAGATGGAAATGAATGTTACCTCGCACATATTGTTGAAAACAATGGAACTGTTTAGATTAATGATGTGCTAGTGGTAAATGAGTACCTTGCTGTTTTTCCTGATAAGTTTCTTGGTATTATACCTGATCGAGAAGTTGAATTTACTATTGACTTAGTTCCTGATGCTAATACAATTTCAAAACCCCCTTATTGAATGGATCAAATTGAACTTTTAGATTTAAAGAATCAATTGAAGGAGTTATTAGATAAAGGTTTCATTCAACCTACCAAATCACTATGGGGTGCTCCTGTCTTGTTTGTTAAAAAGAAAGATGGTTCAATGAGACTTTGCATTGATTATAGAGCATTTAATAACATCACTGTTAAGAATAAGTATCATTTGCCTCATATCGATGATTTGTTTGATCAGCTCCAGGGAGATCAGTATTTTTTGAAGATTGACTTGAGGTCGGGGTACCATCATTTGAACGTAAAGGAAACAGACATTCCAAAGACTATGTTTCGTACTAGATATGGCCATTATGAATTTGTAGTTATGCCTTTTGGGTTAACCAATGCACCTACTGTATTCATGGATCTTATGAATATAATTTTCCGAGAGTTCTTGGATATGTTTGTGGTTGAATTCATTGATGATATTTTGTTTTATTCCAAATGTAAGGAAGAACATGAAAGTCAGTTAAGGGTTGTCTTTCAATCCTTAAAAGAAAAGAAACAATTTGGTAAATTCAGAAAGTGTGAGTTTTGGTTACAACAAATTTCTTTCCTTGGTCACATTGTTTCAAAAAATGGCATAATTGTTGATCCTGATAGAACCAAAGTTGTTGAAGAATGGCCAAGACCCAAAAATATAACTGAGATTCGTAGTTTTCATGGTTTTCCAAGTTATTATAGGAGGTTTGTTGAAAATTTTTCCTGGTTATCTAATCCAATGACTAAGTTAACTCAAAAAGGTGTTAAGCTCATCTAGACAAAATAATGTGGTGATTGTTTTCAGGAATTGAAAAAAAGATTGGTGAATGCTCCAGTTTTGGAACTGCCTTCCAGAAATGGTGAGTTTGTTATCTATAGTGATGATTTGTTGAAAGGAGTTGGTTGTTTCCTAATGAAAAATGATCAGGTAATTACTTATGCTTCACGTCAGTTGAAACCACATGAGTTAAATTACCCTACACATGATTTGGAATTAGCTGCTGTTGTTTTTTATTTAAAAATTTGGATGCATAATTTGTATGGAGTGAAGTGTGAAATATATACTGATGACAAAAGTTTGACGTATATATTCACTCAGAAAGAATTGAATATGAGACAGAGGAGATGGTTGAAATCAATCAAGTATTATGATTTCACGATCCTTTATCATCCGAGGAAATAAAATAAAGTGGTTGATGCTTTGAGTCAAAAAAGTAACGCTTCATTAACTATGCTACGTTTGGAACAAGATCCTTTGGTTTTTGATTTGATGGATTATGGTATAGAATTTGTTGGTGCAGGAAATTATTCTATTTTGTTTTAGGTGTCAGTGATATCATCTCTATCAGACAGAATAAAGCAAGTGCATAAGGAAGACAGTGAGTTGTTGAAAAATGTAGAGTTGGTTCAGAAGGGTAAGTTGCCTGATTTTAACGTTGATAATGATTGTGTTTTTAGATTTGGAAAGAGATTATGTGTGCCTTTTGATTCACAACTGAAGAATGAATTTTTATGTGAAGCTCATAGTTCTCCGTTTTCAGTTCATCCTGGTAGTGCTAAGATGTACATAGATCATTGGAAGTATTACTGGTGGGATGGAATGAAAAGAGATATTGCTGATTTTATTAAGAAGTGTTTGACTTGTCAGTAGGTTAAAGCAGAGCGACAGTTACCAAAAGGAATGCTTCATCCTCTACCGGTGCCAGAGTGGAAATGGAAAAATATATCCATGGACTTTGTTGTGGTATTACCAAATATATCTCGAGGTAATAATGAAATCTGGGTTGTAGTTGATCGTTGACTAAATCTGATCATTTCCTTCCTATTAGAGATACTTTGTCTCTAGATCAACTTGCTCGATTGTGTGTTAAAGAGATAGTTAGGTTGCATGGAGTTCCCCTCTTCATTGAATCTGATCATGATCCCAGGTTTACTTCTAACTTTTGGAGAGGCCTTCAGGGGTCATTGGGTACTGAATTAAACTTTAGTACTACTTTTTATCCTCAATCTGATGGGCAGTTAGAACAAACAATTCAGACCTTGGAAGATATGTTACGTGCTTTTTCGATGGATTACCAGGGAAGCTGGGACCAACATCTTTCTTTGGTTAAATTTTCATATAATAACAGTTTTCATTCCAGTATATAGATGGATCCATTTGAGGCATTATATGGAATGCATTGTCGAACTCTAGCATTTCGGAATGAAGTAGGTGAAAGGAAGCTGATGGGACCAGAATTGGTAGAAGATATGGCAGAGAAAGTTCAGTTGATTCAGAAGCACATGAGAACAGCCCAGAGAAGACAGAAAAGTTATGCAGATAACCGGAGGAAGGATCTTTCTTTTGAGGTAGGTGATCATGTCTTTCTAAAAGTTTTTCCATGGAAAAGTGTGATGAGTTTTGGTAAAAAGGGAAAGTTGAGTCCGAGGTTCATTGGTCCTTATGAAATCTTGTATAAAGTTGGATCAGTTGCGTACAGAGTGGCTTTACCTCATTGTTTATCCCACGTACACATTGTTTTTCATGTTTCGATGTTAAGAAAGTATATGCCAGATCTATCTCAAGTTTTGAGCCCAGAGGTAGTTCAATTGGAAGTGAATCTCTCTTATGAAGAACAACCAGTACAGATTCTTGACCATAGAGAGAAAGTGTTGCGAAATAAGGTAATTCACCACGAAAAGGTTTTGTGGAAAAACCATATGATTGAAGAGGCAATGTGGGAATCTGAAAATGCTATGAGGGATAAATACCCCCACTTATTTTGAAAAGTGAATAAAATTTGTGAGGACGCAATTCCTAATGGGGGGGAAGGATGTAACACCCCAAGTAAATAAAGATTAAGAAATATTTCATATTTATTAATATTTGTGAATTAAATATTAATTTTACTTTAAAGGGGTTTCTATGTTTGATAGCGTACCCGATACGCAACAACGAGTTTCTTTGGAATCTTATATTGCACACTAATACTATAATATTATTATTTTAAATGGTAGTTAACTCCTAGCTGTTGTATTGGCGGGAATGAATGAAACTAACTACAATATGATTATACATATTTGTTAAATGTATTTACATAATTCAATAAAAAGTTAGAGGCTTAAAATGTGAATAAATATTATTTTAAGCATAATTTACATTAAATGGCCTATTTATTGCCTTTTAATGGAGAACCCTCATTAAATCTAGTTTTGGTTACTTTAATACATTCAATATAACCAAATAACATCCTTCTTTATAATAGGGACATCAAATTTTACTTTGGAAAACTTTTTGGAATTTTTCTGATAAAGTTCATTTTTTTAATGAATAGTGAAAAATATTGTATTTTAATTCAAAAGTGCCTTTTAATATAATTTATTTATATGGTTATATTACCTTTTTAATTGGTTTTAAAGTAAAATTAAAATATATTTTTACCATTTAATCCAATATTGGTCATTGGAATTAATTTCACTTTAAAATTGGACATAAACAAGTATCAATCTTTTGATAGTTGTTGTTTCTTAAAAACATGCTATTTGTTTTGATAACAGAAATTAATTTTAAAATTAATTAATTTCATTTATATGTTTTGAATTTGGAAAAATAGACATTAATTTTGAATTCATAATATCAAATAATTCTTCGGCTTAATTTTTTGTATTTTTCTGAAAAACTTCAATTTTTGATGAATAGTGAAACCACTTAGTGATAGTTAAAAAAACCGACTTTTTCATTTAAATGAAATTTTACCACTTCTGTGAATTGAATTTAGAGAATCGGACTTACATGGTTGTTATTACGAAGTAAAATTTGGTTCAATAAGATGATAATATTTTTCGGTGTATAGTAACTTTTGAATTTTATTTACCGCGGTTGTAATTCAAGGTTAAAGGAATATTATAATAATTTAAAATTACCATAACACTTGTCCTAACCTTATTGGATGAGTATTGGCCGACCATTGGCATACTTGGGTCGATTTTGGGACCCCATGGAGCCTCTTATTAAAGATAATGACACTTTAGATTAATTAATTTAATGTAAAGACAAAATTGACATTAACAAAAATTGTTTAGTAATTAATTTTTACATGGTATTATATAAGTCCTATTTTCAACTATAAATATTATTTGGAAAGATAAAAATATTTCATACATTATAGTATTTTTTTATAATTTTTAGACATCGAATAAATTAAATTATTTATGACACAATAATGATGCAGTATTTACCTCATTAATAAATAATTTAAACAAATAAGATTATAATGATTAAATTATTATCAAAAACATGCCCAATTCTGATTGGACGAATTTATTTAGAATATGATTCATCTTATCTTAGACTTTAATTATTTTTTGACCATTAGAAACTGAATATCATTATATTATAAAATAATATTTCCACATTTTCCTAAAGAGCCCCTCCTCTACCTTATAAAAGGAGACCACTTCTAACCAATTCCTCACACCTCTCAAGTCATTTGGCTCATCCAAACTCTGTCCAATTACACTCCCAACATCCCTATCCTCCTCTTGGAAGCCTTAACGTAGGTATAAGGCATTTCAAGAAGAGATTTGGTTCAAACCAAAGAGAGTTACCCAAATTAAAGGTAACAGTTTCTCTTAAATTGTTTTCTTTTATTTTACTTCTCCAACCCCTAAAATCTTTTTATTTCCTTTCTTTTGTAATAAAACCAGTATCCTCAATATACTAGGATGTTGTTATGAGAAGTATTCGAACTACACTTACACACACCTCCATCTAATGGATGAAGAACATAATGTTTCTATGGATGGAAAACTAACACCTCAAGAAATGATGATTGATCAATTACATCTTACTGCCTCTCATGGTGGCCATTATGATGGCACTGTATTTATATATGATATATATTATGTTTATTATTTCTTTATTCTTCTGTAATTTCTAATTATATCAAACCTTTATGGTTTCCATAGTGGGTAAATACGATAATCTCATTTGAGGAAGTGCGGACTACCGCCCCCTCAAAATGATGTGACTCGTTAATGCCTTATGTGGGATGTATAAAGGAAAACGTTAAAGATATTATATTTTATATTATACTAGAATTATAATATACCTATATATAATTATGTTTTAATTCCATTAAAATAAGAAATAGAAATGAAAGTAGCATTCATGCGTATGTACGGCTTACCGTCACCATGAACGGTGCATTTCATTTCTTACCTCCAAATGTTATGTACTATTATAAATACATGTATATGCTGGATATATATGATATATATGATATCCAAATCATGATATCATTCTGTATATAATGAACCTTTGACCACATTAACAACATGTAATTATAAAAATTCCATTTTTGACTCAAGTACCAAATATCGACAAAACGAACTTTATTACCTTAAATGTTTACATAATGTTTATAACATGGTAATAAGTGATATAAAAGGAATAATAAACTTTAAAAAGGTTCTTAAGCAAGTAGAGATTAACTTTAGTTTATTATTCAGGATATTAAAGAATGATCGAGTCAAGTTGGACACGAGGTAAGGGACTTCGTCTCAATCTCCTTTCATT
Organism: Viscum album; assembly: GCA_963277665.1. Classification (NCBI taxonomy): domain Eukaryota; kingdom Viridiplantae; phylum Streptophyta; class Magnoliopsida; order Santalales; family Viscaceae; genus Viscum; species Viscum album. The sequence goes on from OY728139.1 coordinate 1,104,997,460, forward strand.
AAGGTGTATTGTATTTTAATACATGATTTTCTTTTATACGCTGTATAAACACCTTTGACTTTTCATTTCATTCAAAGGGAATCTTTTTATTCGAAGAGTTTTACTAAATGACAAAAATGAATTTTTTTTTACGTTAGTGGTGACAACGACCTTTCCTCTACCTCGAGTACTATTTGATCTTTGGCTTCCTTAACAAGCCAAAATGTTTTAAAAGAAAAAATAAATACCATATACACTTTTTATGTATTTTGGTATTGAAAATGATTTTGATAATGGATTTATTATTTCAATATCTTGAAATGATATTTTTCTATTTCAATGTGGAAATTTTATCTTTCCATTAGGCTTATGTTATTTGTTATGATCATGTTATGGTTCTTGGGCATTATTTACATATACGGGTGGTTCTGTGATAAACCTAGGGCGGGTGAGCCCGAGATAGCTCTCCAATGCATTGGGTAATGTGACGGAGGTAAACATGAATGTTTCTCCCAAGATATTTAGGGAATATACTATGATGGGTATTCCAAAGTAACTCCCTATGTAGTTGTGATAGCTATAATGTAAGTGTGGTATGGATTCCGCAAGTTAGCTTTATGATTTATGATTTCTATGTGTCTTTCATAAAGATTATGATTTCATGAGGTAAGTAAAATAGTTCATGTTTTTTATGTATTTATGAAAAAATGTTGTCATTCATTATTTTATAACCCTTACTGAGCCTTTTATGCTCATCCCATGTTTTGAAATGTTTTCATAGGAATTAAAGATGAATATGTTCAAGGATGGGATCAAGGAAAAGTCATGCTGTCTAAAATATGGAACTAGACATGACTCTTTTTTTTAAGAGTTTTTGTTTTATGAAAAAAAAAAGGATACTGGGTAGAAGTACCTACTTTGTAATCTTTTGAGATGTAATAGTTATGTCCTAATTCTCTAAAACTCTAAACCTGAAAAGATCCTCAATGTGAATTATTCATTTAATTAAATATAATGTAATGTTTAAGGTCGGGTCCTTACAGGTCCTATAGGATTTTTTGCCGGAAATAGTTTGAAATGTATGTTTTTATGCCTGATTATGACATAACATGAATATAAATCATGCATACCATAATATATTCCAGTATGAAATTTATGTTTGTCCATTTAATTTTCAGAATAATGTAATGGGATTAAAGAAGGAAAAAACAAATAAAAATACTTCATAAAAAATCCAAAAAAATATTTGTATATCTGATCCTCCCCTTTTTTTGAATTTAATAAATATAAAATATTGTATAAATTTTATAGGATGAAATAAATAATTAAATTATATTGAATATTATTTTGATAGATTTTCCTAATATTCTGCTTAAAAACACATTCCTCAAGTTGTATCTTTGAGATATATTTAATCTAATAATTATTTTTAAGGATTTCCTCTTCAATAGATTCTATAGTAAATTTAGTTAAAGCGCAAGATTTAGAGAATAATGTAGATTTCAAATTTTTATATAAATTATTGGATAGTTTTTTAACTATTTATAAGGAAAAATAATATTTATATTTGAATCCAAGGACACTGTATAGATTTGGAACGTTTCTAAAACATTTATGAATTGGTAAAAAATTAATTAACATTTTATAAGTTTCAACTCCTTGTTAATATTTTGTAAATCATTTTATTTATTTTTTAGTGTTTAAATATTAATTTCCAAATTCAAACTCATCATATTATAATCTAAACTATACATGATATCATATATTAGATAAAGGATAATAAAAATGCATTATCATTTAATTAATGAATTTCCCTATAGAAACACATTTCATAGTGAGCATCACTATATTTTAGTTTAAAAAATCACAAATAGTTATTTATATTATCTAAAGGGACACGAGATAGTTTAAATTGAATATAGGTTTCCTAATTATAATCCTCAAATTCTCTAAAATATATAACTTATAGATGGTATTATATACCCAATACAATGAAACCCCTTGATTTTCCTAAATGGATGCAACAAACTCAAGCCCTCGAGCTTCATTGAATATCACCATTTTTAAGGAATTAATATTTTACAAAACAAATAATAACTTGATTTAATTATTTTAAAAAGGAATATATTTTATAACATAGAATCTCAGAGATCAATATAATAAAAAACAACTAAATAAACTACATCAAAATCTCACCAAAATCAATGATATGATGATCAGAAATTTTGAAATATAGATTTATCATATTTTCTTCTTCATATTTAATGATACATTAAATTTAATTTATAGAAACATCTATAATTTTTTTATTTATAAAATGTATGTTTTAGTTTAAATGGAATCATAAGTGTAAACTATATCAAAAACTAACTTTTTCCACCCTTGACTTGGCACATGATCTAACTTGTGACATAACTGAGGCGCATTCCTAATCACATCAGGATAGAAATGATTATTGAAATGTTAAAACATAATCAAAGGGTAAAATTTTACCCTTAATATGTAATCAAACAAATCTAAAATAAACCATCCTGTTAGATTAAGAAGAAAATGAAAATGGTGATATGAAAGATACCAATAATAAATTAATAAACAGTAGCATGTAACCATGTAATAAATAAGTAACTAAGTAAGATCCATGACATTACAATTTATATAATCATCCAAAAAATATATCAAAATAAAATCCCAAAAATAATCCATGACTATCTCCATGTGAACCTTAGTCGCTCTCAAAATTATAACACAAATATATTTTAAAATTTTTACAAAAAATCTTGGAAACGAAAACCATTAAACCTAAAATAAATCCATGAGAAATGTATATAATAAATAGTGTATGCTGGTTGTGAGAAAAACTAATCCTAGTAGGACCCCACAATGAATTTCTTACAATTTTCATATAACTAAAAACTCAATTATGCTATTTTGAAATAAAATTTAGACGTTTTGATTTTACTCCCTAGTGTAAAATTTCAAATAACATATAAATAATAATTTTATAAATTATCCTCTCACTTCCTTTTTAATGAAAACTATAACTTATAAATAATTTCTTGAGATAGAGCCCCTTTTAATCAAGGTATTAATTTTAATCCACTTTTCATACATCACTATGTAATTTAGGATCCCCATATATATAAAATCATATGATGTGATAAATCACATGAAACCATGGATCCAAATTTGTAAATATATTATCACATCTATACCATCATAAGAAGTAACCCCTTTACATATTTTAATTACATCAAAAAAATATACACTGACCCATTGGGCCACTATCCATATCAAATAAATAAAAAATACCCCCCTTGGGGGTTCCACACATATCAATTTAAATTTATTTCAAAAGTTAAAAAATATTTCCTTTAATATAAAATTAGAATGAATACTGATATTTCGTTATTTAAAATTCCAATTCCAGTAATTCTACAAAATCAAATCATTAAAACAAATTTTCAAAATCCTTTGTTATAAAAAAACAAAAATCAATCATCAAACCATTTTTGAACACAATCCACTTATCAAAAAATCATTCAAAATTACGAAAATTCACTCTCATATAAGTTTCATTACCCAACTAAGTTATAAACACATTAAAACATACTTTTAATTTCCAAAACACTATTAAAATACTTTAACCATAAACATGGAATGTAAAATGTATTTCAAAATAAATAGATATCTTGAAATAGGCTTTATAACAACTGAAATTTTGACCAAACCTTAAAAACATTAGTGTGTGTGTGTGTGTCTGTGTGTCTATGTATTTTTATGTGTGTAACCTACAAAAAAATAAACAACTAGGGAACTCAAGGTTAATAGGGTATCCCATTTCATGGAAACAAACTTAAACACCTACTTTAGTTAAAAACAAATCAATATGAATATCATCTATTGAGGGTGTGGGATCTTAAAAAAGACCCAATGAGTAATCCACGATCATTTTCCCTAAATATGCCTTATTTAGAAGCATAAATACAACTATTTTATCACAAAGAATCCCAATGTGTTCTTGGTGGAAGTCAAATGTATTAGACATGTGTGAAAAGGGTAGGGGTAATGGACATCATGAATAAATAAAAGGATAAACATTGATAAATAAAGTCTAAAATGAAATATGGGGGCTTAAATATATATGATAAGGAAGGAGGAGGTCTCCCTCACATGCACCTAGCTTGACCAAATGACAAACGAGGATGAAAATGGGTTAGAACCCCTTAAATTGATCCAGTGGTAAATTAGTGAAAAAACTAAAATTTTGTGTAACTTGGACAAAAATAAGTATCAGATGCACAATTTATTGACCATATATAAACCATGAAAAAAATTCTAATATATTGATCCCTATCATATTCTTGTTAAATTTCCTTCCTAAACATTTGAAAATTGTGCTCCCGGAAACACTTTATGGAATGGTGAAGCTACAAAAGTTCTACTAGGTGTCCTCCTAACCATGAACTACCCATGCAATTCAAATTGTGTACATTGAAAATGAACTATAATGTACATTTAATAATGGTCACAGCACTATTTTTCTTATTTTATGTGGAGAAAAATATCCAAATAATTAAAAAATCCTTAAAAATAATAAATAATTCCTAAAAATTATAGTCTCTATAATTCCCCAAAATTATTTTGAACAATATAAAATAAAAATTATTATAGTGACATAGAGGGTGTGAAATTAAAAAATTTATGAAAATAAAAAGGATGTGTATATTCAGATGAAATTAGTCTATTCTAATATATTTATCAACTAATTGTAGTAAATGTGATAAACAAAAAAATCTTTATTCACTAAAATGTCATATTCCTTACTCTAAAATCACTCTCTTGAATTATGATTATCTCTGTTTAATCCAAAAAATAATTAAATAACAACAGAATCATATTAATTGATTTAATTTTTTTATAAGTAAGGATGAAAATAATAAATTTATTCAACAATATTACCCTTTTTAAAATTTAGAATAGGGATAAGGAAATTTTTAAATAATATTTTAAAAAAAAACTAATTTTGAATTTCATTGATTTCTTATTTTCTATAGTACTCAAAAAAACATGTAATTATTTTGTCATAAATATTTATCCCAATAAAAAAGATAAATGGTGATAAATGAAACCAAATTTTCATTTCATAAATTCTCTCCCATTTTTATGTTTCAAAAATAATTAAATTAAAATAGTGAGACAGAGAAATGAAAAAAATAGGTTGAAAAAATAAAATGAAAAACTATTTTTAAAAATAAAATTCTATGAATAGATCTTCTCCAATAATATTTTGACAACATTTCCTAAAAAACATAAAATAAATTTTCATATAAATAAATAAAAAACACAAATAAAACAATTACATGATAATGAAATATAAGATTATACTTCCTCAAAAAAATTAAAGTTATATTTGATGAAAATAATTAAGAGTTAATAGAAATATAACCATCTCAAAATGAAATTTATGTTCCTATTTAGAGTTTTTCTGGTCATATATTTAAGAATATTTATTTTCTCCTTCTACACAACTATTTTCTCAACATGAACATAAATTATCCCTTCCTATGATTATATTATTTCATTAAGATGAAAAACCATGTTCGTTAAACATGCCAACCCAAATATAAATAAACTTTTTTCATGATATTTAAAATAAATATCCATATAATAAAATATCAATGAATAAATATTCCTTGTAAAATTGGGAAATAGGTTACATAGAAAATTAACTTAAAATAAAAAAATAAAACATCATTTAAAAAATTTATAATGTGATCTTATTTTCTTATAGACTCTTAAGAGTTTCAATGATATCCTTGGGATATAAAAAAAATAGGGGTTATTTATAAATCCCATTATGTGAATAATAAATCATATCATGAATATACAGAAACATTACCCAATGTATTGGAGTTCTATTATAGACTACCTTCTTATGTTTAACATTACATGTGCATTATCGATCACATATCCTAATCATGTGATAATTCGTTCAAATACCATGATTATGGAATATAATTTTCATACATGGAATTCCATAATAAATAATTGATAGTTATATATATTTTCATACCCTTTAAAAATATAGATTTGGGTATTTACAACACATAAAATGGCATGGATAATCAATATAAAATTCCTTTAGTAAAACAAGTGGGAATACAAAATCATATAATGGATTGGTAAGAGAGTAAGGTAGTATATTTTTATTTGGGAATCATTTGTATAGTAATTTAATATTCATACAAACATGAAAACTAAATCCATTGGGAATCCAATTGTTTATTAAAAATAAAATACATGAATAGAAATCAAGAGAGATAGAGAGAGAGAATAAGTTACCTTAAATATAACTTATTAAGCGTATAATGGTGTTTAAAAGATTGATTGGGATATTTAAAAATTGTATTAATGAGGGACTAACTATGGGTGGGATGTTGTAAGGAAAATTGCAGTGAAAAAAAGTAGTATATAGGTTTGTATTTCTATAAAAATGAGGATAAATATTTATTATTTTTCAAATATAGCCCTTGGTAATTTAGGATTTCAAAAATTGAAAACAATTAGAATTACGATGATTTTACCTCATTTTTTTGGGAACTAAGAAATTATTTTATATATTAATTCATGAGATAAATGAAATATAATTTTTAAAATTACATCGATCATGTTAATTTAGTTTTTCGAAAATTACTATCTTTAAAACATTAATATAATTTTCAGAATTTGAGAAGTTATATTATAGACTTAAAAAATAATTTTAATTTATTAAAATATCTTATCTTTATAAGAAATTTTTTTTAGAATAAATTTTATTAAATAATACACAAATAATAAATATTTAAGAGATCATAAATCAAATATAAAATACCTAACTATTTTTTACTATTAATTGAAAAATAATGTATTTTCAAAATTCTACAAATTTCACCCTAAATGATTTTTTATATTATGAATTAAAATATCATGATTATTTTATCAATATAAATAAAATTTTATGAGAATTAATTATTTAAAATAAATATGAAAAAGATTTTATAAAATACTATTTTTGGAAAGGAAACACATTTTTTATTCACGTCATGGAATTTTTATTTTTATAATAGCGTACGTATTGATTCAAAAAGTGTATATGGACATATAAAAACATAAATAAAATATAATAATAATTTATAATTTAAATTTAAAAAGGTATTTTACTTGTATATTGGATATAATTACCATTCCAATAGTCATGTAATGATCACTTTCCAATGATATGGTAATGATTAGATCCTAATTATCATATTTACATTTACATCATATATATACTATTTTATTCTTATACCTATGAATTAATTAAATTGGTTAAAAAATTTCTAAACCTCCCTTGATAATTTCTATAACATTACATATTATTTTCTTTCTTTTGACATCTTTTTATAGAAGGAGTGATCTCTAGAGGAGAATGCAGGCTTACTGTGTTGACATTAGCTCATGCATCAAAAATTTTATTTTATCTCCCTTTAGTAATTTTTTCTCTCATGAAAATATTATTTCATGATGTGTGACATTCTTAGGAAATGAAATAGTGTTTTTATGGTATTCAGTTATATAATATTTGAAAACATTCATTTACAAAAATGACTTATTTTATTAATAGAAGTAACTTTTGTTACGTTAGATTCTTCTTCCCTTATAAAAATTCTCCCTCGAACATCAATTTCATACACAAAGGTGAAAAAAATTGATTATACCTCTGCATCATCAGTTATTTTTCTTCCCATGTTTCTTCCTCATCCCTATTGTTCATATAGGGGCCCAAAAATTTTAAAAATATTATTACATGATTTTTATTTTTAGTATCAAATAAATATAACCTAAAAGTTAAGATGCCTAGTGTTTTTTAAGACTTGGTTCATAGTTTATATAAGGGCGTATAAAACATGAAATATTCATTTTATTCACCATAATGAGGTTTTATATCCCCCTGACCTCCAATAAATTCATAGGATAACCTAGAGAATACATAAATGAAAGGGGTTAGATAAGAATCCTAGTAAGGTAATAAACATGATAAGGAACCATAATGGGTTTTTCAAATGTATAAAATTATTTCATAAAAGAGAAGTCTCATAATTAATCAAATGGGAGAATAAAATAAAGTATATGATATCATAATATAATGGAAACCATTGATCTTTGGAAGGAATAAAAACATTATATTTGAATAAGTCAAGGATTACTTCTAAGAGAACATCACATGGTGGGTAGAGTCCCATAGTGGATTAGGTTTATCTTATCATGAGAAAAATTTATTACCCAAGGAATCTGAGTTATATTTGAGTCTAAACATTATAAAATGTACATGATTATATGTTCTAGAAAAAGAAAATAAATTATAAGGAATAAATTTAATAATTACCAATGGAATTAAATGGGTTTCACAATCTTGACACATATCATAATAAAATGATATTTCTTAAAGAACCCATTTGGGAAATGAACATAAGGTGTATATTAACGCTTAGAAGTAATGAATAAAAAAATTTATATATATGATATATAAATATAAAAATATTTATTATGAATTTTATAGCATTAATGATATAGATAAAGTAAGTGAGTGAGTGAGAGAGAGGTCATAACCTGGAGGAAAAAGGTGGTTTAGAGAGATCCCTTAAAATGAGTCTAAATCATCACACTGTTATTTATCACTATGGATAATAGAAATATTATTATTATGTAAATTATTATGAACCATTTTCATTATTATTATTAATTTAATTTTATTTATGAAATTTTTACATTTAAATATATATTTAATTATGTTCTTGAAAAATGTTTCGAAAATATTAATCCCATCCAAAATGACATCAATAAGTTAACATTGGTGAAAAGGGTGATTATTCTATAATATATAGATTAATAATTTTTAAATAATTATAATTTCTAGAAAAATATTATAATTTCAAAAACAACAATGAATTATGGATTTGAAACTTGAACTTCTTTATAATAAAACAAAAGATTAGTCATGTGTGGGCATGATTAACATTTCCATTATTAACAACCAATATGAAAATAAGGTAAGTATTATATAATATTTTTAGAATGATAATTATGCAATGAATATCAATTTTTCCATTAAATATACATATATATTCGCTTTATGTGATGCAGTAATGGGAAAAATGAATCACATCACTTTGTGGATGTGGTAATCTATACATATTCATGAACAATATTGTCATTATTCAATTAATAGACTGGAATAAATGTTGATGATATATTATCATTAAAAATTGATAAATATGTAATTAATAACATATATAAATATTTAAATAGTCATTGTATCTATCTGAGAGAGGTGATGATAGAAAAATATTTACATTGGTTTGCAAGGAGGTAGTCCACTATAAGCACGAATGGTGGTTTAACATCCCATTTGATTAAATAATGAGGTGTATATAGGTTATTACATTATCAAAATAACATTTTTATATATTTTAGATTCTTATTTTGTTATATCATCATGGTTAAAGAATATTTTAAGGAGGAATAAGAATAAATACACTTGAAACATTCGGTTAAAGACTATACCTCTTATTTCAACAACATCCTTTTTTTTACACCTTAAACCCTAAAATGAGAGTTTTAATAAAAAAAATAAAGGCCTATAGAATGATTTGTGGGGGATTAATGGAAGGTATTTGTGTGTATTTTTATTGAAATAAAATTCTCTTGAGTTTTGATGAAAAGTGGATTGGAGGATCCCTTTTTTAAGAGTGGAGAGGGGTACCCATCGAATTACCCAAAATATAAAATTAATATAAATTAATTTTCAGGGATACGATTCTCAATATTGATATAATTGAATGATATGATGAGTATGTGATAAATCCTATAATAAAAATAATTTTTTTGAGTTGTTTATTATAATGTCCCGGAATTTATGAATATTGTTTTTAAATTGTATGGAATTATTTCATGGCCAAACACTTTGGCAGCACATGATTCCGAGGCCCAATGAGCCTGGAATATAATTTTGAACTTTTTTTAGTTCGTTTATGTAAACGTGCAATTGGGTTTTTATAAATTTTATACCTTTTCTCGGATCAAAAATATGATGGCACCATTGAACACGGAATATCAGAATTCCCCTAGAAAGGACTTATCTTCGACCGGCAAGGGTTGGGTGGAAAAGGTAATTTTTAGAATTTTTGGGAAATGACAAAATAATATAAAACTCTTTTTTTTATTTACTCATCATTGAGCGGCAGACAATGGTGTTGCAGTGAGACGACGAGGTGCATTAAATGAAGCACCTTAATTGCTTGTTTTTTATGTTGAGTAATAGATATGATGTTTCATAAATGAATTAATGTAATGCCAAGATTTCGCAGTGTAACAGAAACTCTGCAATGTGTTTTCTTTTAATAAGCTAACACATTGGAGAAATGATAATTAAACTGTAGGAATCCTTATAAGAACCTATGACAAGGATTTGACCAAACAACGAACGACAAATACTAGTGGATCGCTAGCAATTTCGACGCTTTATGAAGAACAAGACTGGGAAGCAAAGAACGCCAATGGAGCATGAATCCTTAAGGGTGGAGCTCTTCAACGATGAACATTGATCGAGGTAGGGGTTGTTTGATTGAATTTTTTTCTAAATTCTATTTCTAAAGTGATGAGGAAGGTCAAACCATGAACAGGTTGACCCGCAGAACGTTCATCAATGTGGGAGGGTGTTCTTTTTCATGGGTTTTCTATAGAAGAATTAAACTATTATTGATAGAAAATCATCCCAAAACCTCCCCCTATTTTAAAACTATAACTAGAAGGGTGTGGGCCGATGTGAACAAGGCCCGAGCCCCTCCGCCTATGCGTTCTTCGTGGTCGAACCTTTGAAATGGGAGGAAAGGCAGATTCAAGTCCTTCGTAAGAAAGGCGATGCCCCACATAGGCCGGAGGCCCAATAAGTGTGAATAATGGACCTCTGGTGCAGACCCGTTGGTCCATAGAAGAGACCACTAGCAGTCATAGGTGGGTGGTGGTGTGCTACAACAGCACACCAGAGCCGGTTGTCGTAGCCGGCACAGGCCGAGGCATGGAAGGAAGAGCCGGTGGCTGGCGTCAAGGACCTGACACCTTGGCTGCATCAGTGGAATGGCCCATAGAAACGGGAGGTGCATCTCAGGAGCAGGAAGTTGATTGACCATGTGCGGGGAGTCCAGTCAGTCGCGTAGCGTCAGACCACAGTCACTTGACCATAGTGGAGGATGTGGCCCTACGGACGACCCTCAGGACAAAGTGGAGTCGGACGCAGCTTATGGGCGTGTCCATACCCGGAAAACCAGTCTGACACAATGGGTCGGGTTCGGGTCTAGTTGGTTGACCCAGGTTGGGCCAGGTCGGTCTGGCCGAGTCGGACCGGACCCGAATCCAACCGACCCATTTTTGGAAAAACACCAATATATTTTAAACTCATCATCTAATTGATGATCCTTTTGTGGCATTGGGACCCTTTCAATGAGGCGGATCTTTCATCATATTCTATTTAGGATTTAATGTATGTTGATATAATAGGAATGTATTAGGGACATGTTCTCTGGAGATCAAGCATGTTACGTACAAAACCCATGTGGTTTCCTGGGACCTAAATACTGCTGACAAGAAACCCTATGTGGATCGGATACTATGGCCCAGTGGGAAGCAGCTTATGGGTGACCTGGAATACCCATGGTGGGGAGCCTATTCTGTGTGACCCTGAAGTCCCACAACACTCGACATGAGGATTACCTCAGTACGACCACGAGTGGGAAGTCTTCTGTGTGACTCACCATGCCCATGATGGGGAGTAGCTTATCTGTGACCCGACATACACATGGTACTCATCAGATATGAGTACCATATTTGTTCTAAGTTTAGTGGGAAGAGACTTTTTTGTAACCCTGTATGCCCACTATACTCATTGATGAGGAGTTATCTAGCATCCCTTGGTGTCCAATGATATGACTAATGGCTCTACTTTCCTACTCTATAATATACCTAGTGTTAGCTATCTTGATTCGTGATAATGCTTGGTGATCATGCTTTGTGGTTTTTTGTGGATTTCTTTATTGTATTTACGTTGTGTTTTTGGGTCCCTACTGATTATATTGTTACTCACCCCTACATTGGCTTCACCCACATGTGTTGGGTCTGGTGAAGATGACCAATGCCTTGACAGAGGACTTGGTGGCCCAAGACATAGTGGTTCCTAGTGATATCAAGTGGGTTGGGCGTACTTCTACAGCTTCCAGTAGCTACTCTGTACTTACACATTAGGTGGGGTTTTTAGCATATGGATATCCAGTTTTTCTATGATACTTTTCTGTTTTTCAGTTCGTCTTTTTTTGGGATTGTATTTTGGCCCATTTGAATTTCAGTTGTACATGTACTCGGTGGTTATTTATAGTGTCTTGGTTGTTTTACTTTTCTAACTTTTGGATGTGGTTGTGTGTGTATGCATATAGGTACTCATACAAATTCCTCCCACTTTCAAGTTGACACCTTCGGTGGTAGTCGCCAACCACTGGCCTTCAGGAGGCGGGCTTGGGGTATGTCACGACATGGGCCCCAGGGGATGGGTCATGAAAAAATGGTTTTAGAGGTTGTCAGTTCTACCTCAATGATCAAGAGTATGTTGTTTTGTTTTTGGGGAAACGATTTTGAATTATTCGAGTTTGAATTTAGATTTAGAGAGTCTAATGTTGGTGTGGCAGCCGATGTATCCATACACTAGGACCATGAATTATAATTTTTGTCTATATACATGAAAACACATGTCCCATAAGTGTCTCCTTATAATCTTATTGAATAAGGGTCATCTCACAAGGTATAATATTCTGACTATTTTACATCTTGATCTATTTCAGGGTGCCCTCATGCAGACAGCCAGCTGGGCTTCCAATAGGTGATCTTGTGGACAGCCCTCCTAGCGATGAGATGTCGGTTCATGGACCAGTCCAAGAGATAGCCTTGCTGGGTGATTCACTGGTGTTGCCACCACCTATTAATCAATAACTACTTTCAGCATTACCAGTAGAATATATACACAGACTCAGTTCCTTATATGAGTTTCTAACATAGAGACCTACCAGGGTCAGGGGAGTGATATATCCTCAAGTCACTGAGGACTGGCTGGAGACAGTGACATGGGACTTTTTCTTAGTGAGGAAACCGCTTGACTAGATGGTGATCTTGGTTGCGAGCCTTCTACAGAGCTTAGTTGGGAGATAGTGGAGCATGATAATCTAGAATCATGATGTGGTGACCCTAACCTATACATACATCGAGCGGATTTTCTAGGAGTATTTTCCCCATGAATTTACACTCCTTGCACATATAAGAGTTGATTCACCTACAGCAGGGCATCATGTTAGTGTTTGAGTACTCTATGAGGTTTATAGACCTCTCTTGACACTCCACAGACATAGAGAGAGACCCTTTATTCAGGACCTAGGCCTTTTATCAGGGAATCAAATGGGAGATCAGGGCATTCATGGTGTCTTTTAGCATCCCCACTCACTCTAGAGTGTTGGAGCTATCCCTTCTTGTGAAGAGCTTCCTAGATGAGTAGGAACCAATAGCTAGAGCCACCAGCATAACTAAGGTGGTAGAGTATTTAGTGGTGATTAGAAGATAGTAGAAATGGGGGCCCAAGCATGCTAGGTCATTTAGGGGACGATGTCCGGACTCAGGTTCAGCAGTACGAGGCTCCCAGAGTAGAGGGAGTTAGTAGAGAACTAGGCTCTGCTTCACCTACAATGGGAAGGGACACATGGCTCGTAAATTCCCGACTCACCACATAGACAATCAGTAAACAATTGAGGGATCTCTAAGGAAGAAGCAAAGGTTTAATCCATGAGGTTAGCAGGGCAGCAGACGTGGTAGGGGAGCAGGCTGAGCGGCAGGCAGTGAATGACAGTTCGAGGTTCTACCACCACCACCCCTTGGTGGTCCACCACGAGCTTAGGGATCTAACAGACAGGGGCGAGGCCAGCTTTAGGTGATGGAGTCCTACAATCCTAGTTCACTATAGATGATTAGAGGTATGATATATGTATTCTCTACCTTATTTTAAGTTCTTATAGACACAGGTTCTAGTCACTCTTTCTTTTCCTCAAACCTCATTCAAGGATTAAAGATTTTGGTGGAGTTGGTGGATCAATCCTTATGATTAGAGACTCTTATGGTAGGGGATTTGATGATTACACACTGGTTCCATCAGTGTGAGATTATTTTAGGAGGTGATATCTTTAGTTGGGATCTCCTAGTAGTATCATCATGGCCTTACAATGTCATTTGGTTATGGACTGGTTATCTATAGTCCATGCTTAGATCCACAATTTTAGGTTCAAAGTGTAGTGTTCCCATAGGTATGGGACCACTTTTTTCATCACTGGTGAGAAGGGAACTTTTTTAGCATAGGATGTACTTTCTCAGTGAAGGGTGCATCCAATCACTCACCAGTTTTCTAGCCTCACCCTTGGTTCGGTGGAAGAGAGGAGTCCATGATTTTCCTATAGTGGTGGAAGAGTATGATGATGTATTTCCTAAGGATGTTCTGGGACATCCTCCTCACAGGGAGGAAGACTTTGTCATCGACCTATACCTCAGTACGAAACTGATATCCACACTGGTATATCGAATGGATCCTGTGAAAATTTGGGAATTGAGGGTATAGTTGGAGGACTTGCTGGAGAAGGTTTTCGTGAGGCCCAGTGTTTCACCATGGGAATTTCCAGTGTTGTTTTCCAAGAATGAAAATATGAATTTGAGGCTATGTGTGGACTTCCGATGCCTGAACTAAGTGACCATGAAGAACAAGTATCCACTTCTGAGGAATTATGAACTCTTCGATCAGATGAAGGGAGTGAGTTGGTTCTTGAAGATAGTCCTCAGATCAATCTATCAGCAGCGTCATGTATGGGATGAAGATGTACCGATGATAGACTTCATAAGTCGGTACAGCCACTATGTGTTCTTGGTGATTCCCTTCGGCATGACCAATTCCACGAAAGTGTTCATGGGACTCATGAATAGGATCTTCTATCCTTACCTCAATCGTTTCATGGTATTATTAATTAATGACATCTTAGTGTACACAACATCAGAGGTGGAACATGCTACATGCCTATAGATAGTCCTGGATACACTCCGAGAGCACCAACTATATGGGGATATCTCGAAGTTCTAGTTCTAAATTCGATAAGTCCACTTTCTAGGACATGTCATCTTAGAGATTGGAGTTGCATTGGATCTATATAAGATACAGTCATTTATTTCTTGGGAGCCACCCAAGATCACGACTGAGGTGTGAAGTTTCTTGGGGGTGGATGGATACTACTGGAGGTTTGTGCCTAACATTTCAAGAGTAGTGGTTCCTTTATCTTCCTTTAAATGGAATGGACAACCCATCGTGTGGGCGTAGAAGTGAAAAAAGAGTTTCCAGGAGTTGAGGTAGAGACTGACATGTGCCCCCATCTTGATACTGTCAAAAGAGGGTGTTGGGTATGTAGTTTTCTATGACACATCAGGGACCAGACTGGGTTGTGTCCTGATGCAGGAGCGAGTGGTGATCACCTATGGCTCACGATATTTGAGGCAGCATGATCAAAACTACACGAACCATTACTTAGATTTAGTAACGGTGGTATTTGTATTGAATATGTGGAGGCACTACTTCATGGGTGAACGGTTTACCGTCTACTCTAACCACAAGAGTCTCAGGAGTAACTTCTAATAGAAGGACCTGAACTTGAGATAGTATCGATGGCTGGAGTTCTTCCAGGACTATGACTTTGAGATATTCTATAAACCTAGGAAGTCGAACATGGTGGAGGATGCGCTCAGTAGAGGTTCTAGTTTAAAACTGCTGAGTGAGGTGACATAACAGCTAACTGTGATGCAGATAACCTTTATAAATGATGATGGAGAAGCTAACCTTTAGTAAATTATTGTCACCCCCCCCCCACTCTTACAGTGATTTAGGGAGGCATATCTTTTACATGTGGATGGTGACGCCTGATGTTCTCAGATATCCTCAGCACAAGCTTCTGATGGACTTTCGTTAGGTGGGGACCATGTCATCTTTTTAGAGGGAGAATCATAGTACTAGTTATGTTTTAGGAGGATTTGTTGAGGGACTTCCATACATCACATTTGGTGGTATATCCTAGATTGGTGAAGTTTTACTAGGAACCCTAATGTCAATACAAGTGTTTAGGTATAAAGAAAGTAGTGGTAGAGTTCATTTCACAATGCCTCACTTGTAAACAAGTGAAGGCCGAGAATCAGGTACCATAAAGCTTTCCACAACCACTTGAGGTACCAGAATGGAAGTGGGATGGTATCTCAATAGACTTCGTGATAGGGTTACCACGCACTTCTAAGGGCCACAATTCTATCTAAGTTATCGTTGACCGACTCACCAAGCTAGTTCATTTCATACCCATCCGAGAGCAGGGATCAGTAGAGGGATTGGGATGCCTCTAAGTCCAAGAGATAGTGCGGCTTCATGGGGTACCTTTTATTATCATCTCATCCCATGATGAAAATTTAAATCCCGGTTGTGGAAGGTATTGTAGGAGGTGTTCAGGACTCAACTGTGCTTGAGCACAACTTCACAACCTCAGACAGATGGTAAGATGGTGCAGACCATAGAGACCTTGGAGGACATGCTTCATTCTTGTGTCCTTGATTTTGGTTGCAGTTGGTAGGAACACCTTCCACTGGTGGAGTTTTCAAACAACAATATCTTTCACTCCACCATTGGCATGGCACCATTTGAGGCCTTGTACAGGCAGCCATGCAGATCGCCTCTATGTGGGACAGACCTAGGGGAGTATGAACTCATGTGTCCAGAGTTGGTTCAGGCTACCACTGAGAAGGTGTAGATCATCCAGGTGTGGATGAGGATTTTACATAGTAGGTAGAAATTGTATGTTGACTGGGAATGGAGAACCTTGGATTTGAAGTATAGATACCATGTGTTCCTTCTAATCTCACCCCAACGGAGATTATAGATATTTGGCCGGAGGCAAGCTATCCTTGAGGTTCATCAGACCCTTCTAGATTCCTAGCAGAGTTGGTGAGGTGACATACTGCCTAGATATTCCCCTACAGTTACACTAGATGCATGATGCTTTTCACATGTCGCAGCTAAGTAGGTATGTGAATGATCCTTCACACATCATTTACTAGGGAATGCTGGACATTGATGATGGATTGACGTTTGCGAATTTCCCAATAGAGATAGAGGATCAATAAAAGCGGGTCCTTCATGGACATTTAATTCCTCTAGTTTGCATCTGTTTGAAGCACGATAATCTCTAGTAGAGCACATTAGAGTGGGAGTATCATATTTGTTCTCAGTACACCCATTTATTTGTTTAGCCCTTGTTTTGGATTTTGGGGATGTAAAGCCCTAAGATGAGGAGAGTTTAATGTCCCGAAATTTCTGTATAATTTTTTTAAAATTCTATGGAAATATTATGAGACCACACTCTTCGGCGGCACGTAATTCTGAGGTACAGTGATCCCAGAATGGAATTTTTAACTTTTTTAGTTCATTTAAGTAAACATACAAGTGGGTTTTTATAACTTTTAAACTGATGATCGGATCAAAAATATGAGGGTAATGTTGAACTCAGAATGTCGGGATTCACCAAGAAAGGACAAAACTTCAATCGGAAAGGGTCATATGGAAATGATAATTTTCAGACATTTTATAAAAAAATAAAATAATTTAAAAAGTTATTTTATTTTTCTTTTTTCACCATTGAGCGGTGGACGGTGGCGCTTTGGTACGACGATGAGGCGTATTAAAGGAATCAACTCAATGGATCTTTTTTTTTTGAGAGTAATAGATATACTGTTTCATAAATGAAATGGTGTAACAACATGACGTCGCAGCATAAAATAAATGCTACGAAGCATCTTCATTTAATAAGATAACATGTTGGATAAAGGAGAATTAAACTGTGGGAATACTCTGACAAACCTATAGAAAGGATTCATTCCAATGACGAACAACGAATTTCAGCGGATCTCTAGTAACGTCGATGCATTACAAAGAATGAGACTGGGAAGCAATAACCTCCAACCAAGCCTAAATCCTTGAGGGAAGAGTGATTCAATGTTGAACGTTGGTCAAGGTAGGGTCTTTCGGATTGAATTCCTTTCCCTGTTCATTTTCTAAAGAAACAAAAGCAGGTCAACCCATGAATAGGTCAACCCATGGATCATTCATCATTGTATGATGGTGTCCCTTTTCATGGGTTTTCTATAGTGGGATTACACTATTGTTTATAGAACATCATCCCCAAACCTTCCCGTGTTTTAATACTCTAACATGGAGGGTGTGAGCTGACATGAACAAAGCCTTATACCCTCCACTAATTCATTATTTATGAAGGAACATTTGAAAGGGGTGGCAAGGTAGATTCAAGGCCTTTATAGGGAAGGAAATACCCCACTGAGGCCATAGGCATAATCGGTGTGAAGAAAAGACCACCAGTGCTGATCTGGTGGTCCACGAAAGAGCCTGTTGGCGGTGGTAGCAGTGATAGTGGTCGTGGGTGGGTGGAAGCTTGCCATGACGTCGCATAAAAGTAGTCTACCATGAAGGTTTTGGGTAGAGACCAAGAAGAAAGATCCACTGGTGGGGATGGTGGTTGGTGGTATAGATGCGGCCCCTCGGGGGCGTCGGTGGAATGGCATGTAGGAGCGGGTCATGCATCTTGGGAGAATGTGGTGAATTGACCGCGTGCGGGGAGTCTGGATGGTCGTGTAACATCAGGTTGTGGTCACTTGACCATGGCGGAGGAGGTGGCCCAGGACCTACCCTAGCAGGATGGATCCGCCCCAGTGGGTCGGATGCACCCTAGTGGGTCGGACCCACCCCAGTGGGTCGGACGTGCCCCTGTTGGCCGGACCCACCCCATCGGGTAAGGTCTAGGTCAGCAGACCTGGGTTGGGTCAATGGACCCAGGTCATGTCGGTGGACCCTAGGCAAGGTCGGGTCGGGTCGGCATGACTGGGTCGGACTAAACTCGACCCCATTGGCCCCTTTTTGAAGAATACCAATATCTTTCAAACCGAGTTTCTCATTGACGAGAAGTTTACAGCCTTGGGACACTCATGATGAAGCAGATCTATTAGAATACTCTATGGAGGATTTAATGGATGTTGAGATATGAAAAATGTCTTGGGGAGCAGTTCTTCTCATATCAAGCATGCTACGTGAGGAAACCCTATAGTTGGCTGAGACCTAAAGACTCCTAACAAGAAACCCTTTGTGTATCGGATAATATGGCATAGTGGGAAGAGGTTTATATGTGACTCGGCAGGCCCACGGTGGGGAGTGTCTTTTGTGTGACCCAGCAGACCCATGGTACTCGACATGAGGAGTATCTCAGTATGGACATAGGTGGGAAGCATCTTCTATGTTACCCGGCATTCCCATGGTGGGGAGCGGATTCTGTGTGACCCAACATACCCATGGTACTCATCAGGGATGAGAACCACAACAGTACTAATGTTAGTGAGAAGTGGCTTCTGTGTGACCCGATAGGTCAACTATACTCATTGAGGAGGATTTCTTATGCATCCCATAGTGTTTGATGATGTGACTAATGGTTCTACTTTCATGCTTGGTGATCATAATTTGTTTTTTTTGGATTTTTTTGTGGTCTTTCCATTGTGTTTTGGGGTCCCTACTGAGTATATTGTTACTCACCCCTGTAAGGGTTTTGCCTGCATGTGTTGTGTCTGGTGCAGACGATCGATGCCTTGATGGAGGACTTGGTGGCCCAGGACTCAGTGGCTCCCATGAGATTAAGAGGGAAGGGCATACTTCTATGTCTTCCAACAGCTACTATGTACTAACCCATCAGGTGGTATTTTCAGCAGATGGCTATTCAAAGTTTCTTTTGTACTTTCCTTTCTTCTAATTAGTGTTGTGTTGGGTTTGTATTTTGGCCCATTTGACTTTCAATTTTACTTGTACTGAGTGGTTATTTACAGTGTCTTGATTGTATCACTTTTCCAAATTTGGGATGTGGTTCTGTGTTCATGTGTACGGGTACTCGGGAAAATGCATCCCACTTGTAGGTTGACGCCTTCGGAACTAGTTCTAATCCCCTGGCCTTCGGAAGGCGGTCTTTGGGTATGTCACGGCACGGGCCCTGGGGGACGGGTCGTGACAATTATAATATGTTTTTACCTTTATATATTTGTTTTAACATGAAATAACCCTTTTTCATAATTATCTGGATAACAATGTTTTTACAATTTATGATCCAATATAGTTTCAATAAATGAGAAATTAGAAAATTAATGCACAATATTATATATTTATAAACAAATAAAAAATATGGATGAGGACATGTTTTTTATAACTTAATATAATTTAATTAAATAAAAAAAATTTCTAAAACCCCATAAATGTCATTATTGCAATAATTCATTTTAATTGACTATGAAAAGAATATGACAGAAAATGAATTCAAATATAATCATTATATAATCCTTAAAATGTTATCTTTATCATGAAACATCATGGGATACAATTTCTCAATCAAATTACATTACATTAAACATTTTTAATCTCATTTATTTTACTTTTCTATTAATTGAATAAAGATTTAGTTGGAGTTTTATTAGCATAGAAGATAATTATTTCATCCCTAAAAGTTAAATATAAATGAACATGATAAAAAATAATTTATAAATGAAACTATTATTTTAAATTAGGAATTTCTTTTCTTTATTATTATAAAAATATTATAGAAATTGAAAGAAAGAAACTAAAATGTTTGATATTTTCCATCACTTAAATAATATAGATGTATAAAATAGAGACATGTGGTTCCAAATTGAAATATTTTATAAAATTGAGTGGAAATATCCATGAATAACTCATCCAATATGTTAATGGATTATGTTTTGGTCATTTACAGTTCTTATTAATTTATTTTTAACCTTAGTTTTCTGACTTATCCCTACTGTGATGATAATAATTTATTACAATTACCATTCATTATGAAAAAATATAAAAGGGACCTATTTATCAAATTTTGGTTCCCGATTCAAAATTTGGATTCCATTTTTTATGATATAATTTCAATAAGATGATGAATTTAATATATTATTATATTTTTAATACACAATTAAAATACAGTTTTTAAAATTCCACTTAAATTACAAATTATTTTTATACCAAATTAATGTATAACATTCATTCCAATAATTTGATTATTAATCATATAATAGAACTCAATATACTCTTTAACCATTTAAAATGAAATGTAATTTTTTAAATGATGGAAAAATATGGTTTTCATTGAAAACTATTATTTATCAACATTTAATAGAAAATCCTTATTTTCAGAAAAATCCAAAAAATCACTCTAATATAATTTTGAAAAGTATATTTCAGTGTACAAGTTATTTTTTAAAATTAAATTATTATGATGTGTTATAAATTATTTATAACATTCACTCAAAACTGTTATAATAACAATTTTTTGATGAAAACAAATTATTGATTAATCAATTAATTTTTCTAAAAAATAAATGATTATTAATCAATAAAATTGTATTGTGTAGGAGATTTAAATATATTTAATAATAAGGTTATTAATATTTATACCCTCATATTCCACATATTTTTTTAACAACCACATATAAATAATGATATTTTTTTATTATATCCCATTTAGCTTAACACCGAGTGTTTCATTTTTAGAAAGATAAAGACAATATAATTATTTTAAAAAGATCAGTGTGTCAAATTCTACAAAACTTATGATACATTGCCTTTGAAATTTCATATTTTAAGCTATGATTAAAATAATCGTTGGTACATCTACTTCATTGCTTCTTACGGTTCCCATATAACCTATTTATGTTTATGGTTTCACCAAAATACATTAACTAAGTGAGTTTTCTTATTGAATAATAATTTTCTCTATTGTCCAAGATCATTATTGGATGGTCCAAATAAGAGAGGTTATTTTCCTACTATACCACCTCTGAATTCAGTACCTATGATGGATATGGTATATACATCCTCAATAGGAATATGTGGAATTCATCATGTACTTGAGAAGTTATTTGTGGGAGTGCATGTCAATAAACTACAACTCTAATGATATCAAGAATCTAAAAAGTAAAATGTACCTGGGACTCAACTTCATATTCTTCCCAAATATCATGACTCTATTAAATGAAGACATGTGGAGGAACAATTTATCCTGAACATCAAACTCTATGTATTGTGGATGTTTTTCATCAGTTATCTCCTGTCAACTTTGAGTGACCAAGATATGTTGATGAATGGTGTTGATCATTTCTACTATTTTCTCAAGATTTTCATTTCCTAATATCTTATGTTCACCCAATTCATCTTAAAAGTCACATGATGTACATAACATCCCATAAAGGGATTCATAAGGAGATGTTTTATACTTGACATAATGATATTATTTTATGGGAAACTGACTAATCAATGAAATTAATCCCATTCTAATTTTAATTCCATCGAGCATGCTATCAACATTAATTCTAGTTTTTTTATATTCAAATCAGATTGGCCATTATTTTGAGGTTGATAAGATGCACTAAATTTCAACTAAAAACTTAGAGAATATTGGAGGCACTTATAAAACGTTGTGGAAAATATTGAATCTTGGTCATATAGTATCTATAGTGGTGTTCAATGCAGCCTCTCTACCTCTATGATGTATATCCATCCATTTTTATCATGTGTGAAGTCTTTAAAAATTGGAATGAAGTGAGATGTCATTATAAAAAGATCCCTTAAAACTTATATAGCATTATTTCCTCTTGATGTCTCTGTAAGACCTATTTCAAATTCTAGGGGATATTTTCATATTTCCTTATTCGTATGGGTAATGGTTTCATCATACCCTTAGACATTTGAATTTAATAATTTACTTAATTAAATACTAAACACATTGATTTATATTCAATAATTTATTTCCTCATTTGGTTCCATATATATTTCTCTCAATGATCTCATTATATCTTCATTCTTCCTGGGTGGATGTGGAAGGTCCAGTTGTGTTCATCATTTAGTAGATCATTTTTTTTTCTTATTATTTTTAGTAGACAGAGTCAAGAATGAAATCATTAAATTACATATTCATAAATTTTAAAGAACAAGTATTTCCCTTTTGTAATACCTTTGACTATTTTCTAAATTATCAAATAATCTCTTTGAGAATCCATGATATTATCCGGAAGGGATGGTTGATTAATCATCTAATTCGGGAATGATAATGTTCCTTAATTTTTGATTCACATGTACATTATCTTAAATTATATGAATATTGGATCATTCTTATTTCTCATAATTGATATAGTAGGAATATATTTCTTACATAGAGAATCTACTAATTGTTTTTTTACATGTTAGATGATTGAGAAGTAATTTTATAGGATCCACTCTATACACATTTATTCAAACATATTTTATTCCTTCCATGTGAACATATACTTGAGACTCTAATGGTCCATATATATTTCCCAATTCTCACCATTGATATAATGATACAGTATTTTCAACAAGAAGACCATTGAAGCTAATTCAATATCATGTGTTTGATATTTATATTTATGAAAATTAAACTACTCTAAGCCATAGGATATTACATCATAATTATTGAAAATCGGAGAAACCATTCCCTTATTTGAGGCATCCTTTCATACCATTAAATGTTCACCACTTTTGGGTTCTGTAAGTACATGTGTTGTGATAACCCTCCTCTTTAATTAATTTATTCTCTCATCACATTATTTAGTTCAAATAAAATTTTCTCCCATTTGATTCATCTTGGTCACTAAGATTGAAAATCCTCAGTTGTTTCTCAAAAATCATAGATAATACCCAGATAGTTCATGGAAATTGAAGATCTATTTTTTAGATACATTTATAGTCTACTATTCAATTTACTTTTTCATAGAAGCGTATATAAATATCCCTTTACTGGTGAAAATATCTCTATGAATGATACTAAATCTATCCAGTACTCAAATTTAATATCCATTATATATATCTTATACTTTCAAAAATTCTTTAGTATAGTATAAAAATATTTCTTATGATCCTCCTTACATTTGAAGCATACCATCTTATAAGGCATAAACACTACCATAAATTTTTCATGGTAATATCAAAAGACTCAATTCATGAAGTCTGCAAAGATTTCATGAGATTTATTGAGACTCAATGGAATCCATATGAACTCATAGTTTCTATACATGGTTCACTATGCTATTTAAGAAATATATCCATACATCACCTTTAATTGGTGATATCCCGAATGAAGGATGACCATGGAGTAATATTGTTTCCCATATAGTTGATCAAATAATATTTTATAAGTGTTAGGTGATAGAAGTCCCTTATCATGAATTTTTTGAATCTAGGATAATCAATACATAGGAACATTAACCCATCCTTCTTTATGAGGAATAGAACCATCACAACCCAGAGTGAAGCACTTATTCATATAAAAACATTATACATATTATATTTTAACTATTTTTTAGTTCATCTTTGTCAAAAAAGGACATTCTGTATGGAGTGAAAATTATGTAAATAGATATTTATATAATATCGATAAATAAATCATCCTCTTGGTAATGAATAAGTTGAGGAAATTCCTCAGGGAATACATCAGTATATTCCCTCACAGTTGGAATATCGTCGAACATAAATTTCTCTTTTTCTTAAATCATTTGAGATGGTTAAGATTTATGAAAAGGAAATTATAGCCATGATTGGGAAGAATATTACCACCTAGATTCATCCACATTTTTAAAATCATGAAAAATATAAGGATGAGTTTTAATGTGAAGTGTGGTCTCTTTCTCCATAAAGTTGATGATGGATTAATATATGGACAAGAAATCCATTACCAATATAGAGGCTATGTCTACTAAATAGTGACAAATGATATTTTCTGGATGATTCATTCCAGAAAAATTGATTGTGAAAGACTTATATACATGGGATAAAAAATTACCATATTTATTATTCTGATATATATCTTAACCCTCATGTTTTAGGTTGGTTTTTAATAGTTATTTAAATATTAAAACATATGAATTAATGTGTAATAATATAATTAAAAATTATGTTCTATATTCAGGAATGAATAACTAGTGTTCCATTAACCACTTCATTGTCATGTCCACCTAAACTATAGTTACAACATGTTCCATTTCACTGTCTCTGAGACATCATGGTTCTTATCATTGATTTTCACCAAAACCATTTTCATATAGAATCGGTTTGCATCATGCATGAGATCATTATAGTATAAACATTGTTCTAAAGGATGATTGTGTTTTGGATCTTTTTCTCCCATATCACATTAGTAGGTTTCTTCAAATTCCATTGGTATAGATTTTCATGATTCCCTTATTCTCAATACTTGAATTATTTGTTGGTACCCTTTACATAGTTTCATTGATATTTATTCCCACAATTTTGAAACATGTGATTATGGGTTTTATTTACATTGGGGGATTTATCCATCGATCCTTTTTAATAAAATTCTATATTATTCATTTTACTTATAGTCCCATGAAACTAGTGAGATTCTCCAATATCTATCTAGACCTTTAACATAAAAGAAACAATCTATTTTTATTGTTCAAATTCTTCAATCAATAAATCATTTTATATAATTTTATTCAAACCACTAATGAAATGTTCTATATTACAAGGGTTGTTGATGATAAAGGTGTACGAAAATTGTGTGAGATTATTAAAGTTATCCTCATACACCTTTATAGGATAATCATCAATTGTTTTTAATCCTTGGAACTCTATATCCATTTTAGGATGATGATTTTCAGGAAAATATATATTGAACAATATTTTCATGAATTAATCACAGTCCCTGGAATCAATATATTATTTTAACTTTATATTCCAGATTATTTTTAAAAAATTATTAGATACCCCTTCCATGTGATAAATGGAAATAAAAACATTCTCTTTCTAAAATCACTAGAGAATGGAAATTATCATCTCAATGTTGTTAACCAATTATTATGGTCATAAGATACACTAATGTTTTATGGCCTTTTATAAAAAAGACTCAACTGATAATTTCACTTTCTTAAGGGAAGGAGGTTGTTCTATATGATCAAATTTTTTATTCATAACTTAAGATAGTTTATACATTTCTTCAATAAAGTTTCATGTTCCTACACCCATAGTTATGTGCATAAAAATATGGAGAACATGACATTTCCTACAATTTTTTTTTGGAAATGATTCACTTATTCCCCACCATTAGCTAAAAAATAAAACAGCGATGACATTACATTGAATTATAAATAGAAATGGGAATATTATAAATATAATAGGAATAACTTCTAAATGACAATTTTATCCAAAGATAAATTCATATTGGTTTCAATCTATGTTATCCATGACAATTTGTTTATATATAGAATTATTCCAAGGTTTTGACTAAATTATTCTAGTTTTAATCCCAAAAAATAAATATGACTCACCCTCATTGAATATATAGTTACCCAATCCTTTTAAAAATATTAATTATTTATTATTAAAATATATATTCAATAAATACAAACCAAATATCTTATTTCATAGTGTCGTGGATGACTAGGTTCATAATGCATCAAAAAGAAAAAACATGAAATATTTATTTGATCCACCATAATGATACTATAAATCAATTTCAGATCCAAAAACTACATAAGATAACCTGTGGAACAAATAAAATAGTGGGGTGAGCTAAAAAGTAATGTAAGGTAATAAACATGATAAGGAAGTGTAACATGTTAGTAAAATGTAAAATTTGATATAAATTAATAGAAGTCTCATGAGAACTCACATGGGAGCATAACATAAATAAAATTATATCATTAGATTGTGTAAATAGAGTAAATGTAGAAGTAACAAAAAACATGACATAAGAATAAATCAAGTCTAACTGGGTAGGAAAATTAAAATGGTGGATTGAGTCCCATAGTGGGTTATTCTTTCTTCCAACTGTCGTACATATCATCTTATGAGACAAAATCTATCCTCGGTGAATTAGAGAAATATTTAGCTTCACCCATTTTAACATGGTAATAATTATATGTTCCACTAAAATGAAATCAATCACAAGGAATAAATATAATAATATCCAATAGAATTAAATAGGTTGAATATTATAGCTTCATATCACAATCAAAATATATTTATTAAGGAATTAAATTGAGAAATTATCATAAATCATGCATTACACCATCAATGTAAGGAATAATATGATATGAATATATTTTAGAGACATATATACATAATTTAGAAGAATTATATAACATTACATAATGATATAAGGTGATTAAGAGAGATGGAGAGGCCATAACCTGAAGAAAAGGTTTTTTCATAAAGATCCCTTACCTCGAGTGTAAATCATTTTGTAAGTTATTTATCATCCTAAATAATAAAATTATTTAAATTATTTATTTTAATAATAAAATTTTCACTTTTATTATTTCATTTATTTACTTATTAATATGTTATATTTAATTAGATAATCAATTATGTTTACTTCACATGTGTTGAAGATGTCTAAACCATATGTGAAAAATGTATTTGGTACGGTAACTATGGTCAAAGTGGTCACTAATCCATCATCCACAAAAATGTACATCATCAAATAATACCATTTTAATAAATAAATTATACATTTAATACTAACCATGAAATATGGATTTCAAAAATGAATGACATCATAATCATGGTGGTGATAGGTCGTACAAACATTTGTGTAATATTTAAATATATAAAAAGGCATTATAAAAATAAATAAATCATTATTATATCATTTTTTAATGATCATAATTTCATAAATACCATATTATTTCCATAAATACACTTATATTTACCATCCAAGTGATGTGGAAGTGAAAAAAAGAATCACATCCCTTTTTAGAGGTAGTAATCCACAAATAAAAATGAACAACATTATCATTTTTTAATGAATGGAAATGTACAAAAGTTTAAGATATATTTTCCATCAAAAGTGATTAATATTTAATTAAGATCATTCATATAAGATATATATGTCATTATGTATTTCTATGCTCAGTGGTGATTGAAAACCAATTACATCACTTGGTGAGGCAGTAGTCTTCCATACGCATGAACAGTGGTTTCATTTCCTGGTTTATGGAGTAATGAAATAGATATTGGAAATGTAATTATCATAATAACATATCAATATATGGGAGATAATGAAGTAATTATATTTTCATATCTGAATAATATTTCATGGAGTCATAAGAAAAAATAATAATAATAATAATTTTAAAGACTATACCTCTTATTAGAATGACATCAATTTCTTTTCAACTCAAAGCCTCTAGGATGTTATTCATTCCAAACCGATACCTCAAGAATGAGAGGGTATGGATTATAGGAAGTTATTTGGGTAGATATGGTTCAAAATAAATTTCATTTAAAGTGTGAACAAAATAGGAGAGGAGTTCCCCTTTAATAATAGAGGGGTGTGACACTATTGAAATTACATAAAATATTAAATTCATATTTATTAAATTTCATGTAAAAATTATTAAAAACTAATATAATAAAATAATGTTTTTATGATGGGTTCAAATTCAATCTTCCATTAAAATTTAGACAATTTTATATTTTTATTTAACCCATAACTTATTTTTTTAATTTTCATTAACATTTTTGTAAAATTAATGCCAGAGCAATGTTGTTATTATTCATTGGTGAATATAGTTACTATAAAATAAATATTTACAAATAAATGGACTATATTTTATATTTATAAAAATTAAAAATTAACTTTATTGATTATAGTATTGTAAATAATTTTAAACTATTTATTACAATATCATTTATTATATTATAACCTTAATATCATTTTTATATCTATTCATTTAATTTGACATTAAAGACAACCTAAAAACAAATTAACTCAAATCCAAAAAAATTAGAAATATCGAACATGTTATATTTGTTTATAAAAATTTTGGAACATAGTAATTCATTAACACCATATTAAATTTTATATTTTTATTTCATTTATTTAATTTTTTTACTAATTGAATAAATACTATGTCACTGTTGCATAAGCACTTAATTTAATTTTTTCATCCTTAAAATTTAAAAACGAATTCTAGGATAAAAAATAATTTTTATATATAATTATAATTTATAATTGAACATGGGTTTTCTTTATCCATGTAGTAATTTATTATTAAATTTAAAAGTTATAAAGTGACACTTTTTCCTTTATCTTTAACTATATAATATAAAGGTCATAATAAATGTCACATGGAACCAAATTTCCATATCATCTAAACTCGATTGTACATGGGTGAGAAACACCCATAAAATAGGATAATGGTATGTGTCTTAGTCATTTTTATTTATTATGAGAATAATTATGTACTTAACTACCCACCCTGACCATACCACACTAACAAATATTTAATACGGCCACTATTCATAATGACCAAAACTAAAAGGATACTATTTACCAAATATAGACATTATTATTAAAAATATTCATTCAATTTTACAAAATACAATTTTTAAAAGTGGCGAAATTTAATTTAAAATTAAACCCAGAAAACAAGATGAAAATTATTTTTTTCAAGTATAAGGCTTTTAGGTAAAAAGTTTTTTATAGTGAATTAAAGTGCAAATTATATTGCAACGAATATAATCATATAATTAATAATATAATCTAAATAATATACTTTTAAAATTTTTGAAAATAAAATGGAATTTTTTAAATTCAAGAAAAACAATACATATTTAATCTAAAATATTTATTTTAAAATATTTATTAGAAAATCAATATTTTTAGAAAAATCAACAAAAATTGAAAATCAAATTCTAAAATTATTATTTCTACAATCATGATAACTATAGAAAATATTTTTTTGAAAATTTTCAAATATTAATTTTAATATTCACTCAAAAAAGTGACACAAACTATTTTTTAAGAAAAACATATTTATGATGAATTCAATAAATTTACTAAATAATATATTGTTATTAATCAATAATTTTATATTTATTATGATATATATATAATAATGTTGTAAATATTATTCATACCCAAAAATTAATTAGTTATATTGTAATGGTAACATTTAAATAATAATATTTTTATAGTATATCCCAATTCACTTGAAACTATGAGTTTTATATTAATAAATATATCAAGAAATTTCATAAGATATGTGTTTTATAGTTCCTCCAATTGAATATGATAAGGTTATTTTTATTGTTGTGTAAAAAAATTGTCTATATGGTCCAAGATCTTTGTCGTCTTCCCCTTGTAAGGATGATAATTTTACAATTGTACCACCTTTGAATTTACTACATGTTAGAGGCTTTGAATAAAATTCCCTAAAAGGGATATAAGGAACACACCCTCTACTTATGAAATTTTTAATGGAATTTTTAGTCGATTTACCCCAACTCTGATGTCATCAAAAATATAAGTAGAGAACATATACCTAGTACTTAATTTCATTTATCCCAAAACCGCATGACTATATTCGATGGATAAACACCAAGGATCACTTTATGTCAACAATTAAACTCATTTATTAATTGGTAGTTACAATAATAACTATTCTATCGTATTTATATTAGTCCAATATTTTGCTCAGTGGACTTGACCTTCTCAATCATTTCGTCTACATGTTTTGATCCAAATAGTTTTTGTTCTATATCATTTTTACAACATGTTAGGGGTTGATATCTTTTTCTATATATGGATTCATATAAATACATGTGAATGATCATGTGAAAGATATTGTTTTTGTAATATATTTACCAAAGGAAGATGTTGTTTCCTACTTCATTTTAGATCCATTAATAATGCCCTCAATATATACTCATTTTTCTTGATTATCCACTCATATTTTCTATCAGTTTGAGGGTGATAGGTTAAACTAAAATTCAACCAAATGTTATTATGATTTTGGAGAAATATTATGTATTTTTAGTTTAATTTAGGATATATATTAAATGTAATTAATATTGGTTCTTTATAAAGTCTCACCACTACTGTAATATATATTATTGAATAGTTAACATGTAACACCCCTAAATTATAATGTACAACTTTGAATTTGATAGCCTATATGACACGCCTCACCATGTATGTAAGGAAATATAATATACTGAGACTCTACTATATATTTAATTTTTTAAATAAATTCAATACATGATATAGCTTTTAGTAAACCCAAAACTGAGTTATCTTGAGTCATACAAAAGACCGAACTTCCTTGATAGCTTGTGTTACACATAAGATAGACCTCCCTCAATAGCATGCATTACATACAAGAGTTATTTCCACCAAATAATAATGTTATATTAAAATATTATTATCTAAAATAATATGATATAACCTAAACATTATGTTAGATATTATTTATAGTATTGTCTATCTTATGAAAATTTATGTTTTATATAAATATAAAATGAATCCATTAGTTACTAATAAATGATCAAATAAAATAAGAACCAATTGGATATAAAATCAAATATTATTATTTTTATGCTTCTAAGGGAGTTTTGTCTTAAGAAACAAAATTAATTACAATTAATTAATTATTTAAATGAAATATATACTTTATATATTCAATAAATATTTTTATATTTATCCATTGGGTTTGATATGCCTAAGATAAGAACAAACTCTATTTTACACATGAAAATATTTGTTTTTAGAAAGGTAACTTTATAGCCTTCTAATGGAAAACCCATTTTAAATATGAATTTTGAAACTTTAATTGATTTATTATGAAAAACAAACTTCATATTTAAATGTGAAACATAATAATTATCTTTGGGGGAATTTTTATTATTTTTATAAAACATTTAATTTTTTAATGAATGGATAAAAGTACTAAATTTTAGTTCAAACATACTTTTTCATAAACTTTATTTCTAAAGATAGATTATAATTTTAATTTAGTTTAATGTTTATTTTGATAAATGTTTTATGAATTAAAACAAGTATTTTTATTTCAATCAATTTCACATTGATATTCAATAAAAACATAGAAATATTTCAGATGTTTCTACTTTAAAAACCCATATTATCATCCCGCCTATGGGATTAAATTTAAATCAATGTCTAATGTTTCTAATATTAGAGTATGTCAAAATTGATTCAATATTTGGAATCAGAATAATTTTTTATTTCTAAAAAAAACTTTTTGGAACATAAAAATGAGTCAAAGTAATTAAAATTAATTACAACAATTAAGGTTATATTATGCATAATAGGAGGAAAAAACTTAACCATAAGGACTAAAACTACGTATAATCATTTAAAAGATATTTTTTATGAAAATATATATACCCTATAATCTATTTTATTTAATTTTCTCCATTATTGGATCCACTTGAAACATGAAAAATGTTGGAAGAATTCCTTTATCAAAATATTACAAGAGTGCCACTCCACCTCTACTATAAAAGGCCACAACTTCTCTTAATTACCAACACCTAAAAAACCATGTAGGTTCAGAAAATATATGAAAAAATTGCTTCCCAAAATCCCTTCCCTTTACCATGAATCCTTCCTTTCTGAATAAACCCTATCGAGGATTCCTTTTAGTATAAACCAAAAGGAGTTACCCGATTTTGAATGTAATGCTTTCTAACGATCAATTTCCTTTCAATTACCTCTACATCACCTCAAATATTCTTCATCCATGTTAATATAATATCACCAGTGTCCTCAATATAATGCAGTTTTTTTTATAAGGTTTATACCTACACATACATACACATCCATCTAATGGGTAACATATATACTATTTATGTGAATGACGAACTACCTCCTCATTAAATGATGTTTGTTCATTCTTCCTTTACTAAAATTCATGGAGGAAATTATAATGAACACTATATATATATGTTATATATGATATTTATTATGTCTTTAAACTTATAATGTTATTTTACAACACATATCTTTATACTATCAAATTTTTTGTAAAAATGATAACATCGATTTTGGATGTGTGGACTACCTCCCCCTCAAAGTAATGTGATTAGTTCACAATATATATGGAACATATAAAAGATGATTATAATGAAACATATGAAACATAAAAATATATATATTATATTCATGGCATAATTTAATATCTGGAAATTTAATATAGATATATATATCATTTTCTTTATTACTATTTCACACACTAAAAATTGATAGCGTTGATCGTGGACATGTGGACAACCGCCTCCTCGACACGATGTGATTAAATATTCATTAAAATAATTATATATATATATAAGTATATATGATTAAATAATTTGGTATTTATGATATAATTATCACTTTGTAAATATATAATTCTACATACCTTCTTTCCATAATGATCATTGAAAAATGAGAACCATACTCATGTGTACATATGACTTACCATCTCCTTGATCATAACATTGATTAATTTTTCATAACCATATATAGTTATTGATTATAAAATTAAAATTAATTATTAAAAATTGTAATTATTTCATGACTTTTATTCTTGAGATGTTATATAATTACCCCTTTGACCATAGTTTACATAACAATGTTTTTTTGACATAGAAATCAAATTTGGTCAAAACACCTGATGTAATGTAGTTGTATATAACATGGTAATAGTTAAAATGAAATTGAATGCTATGTTGTATGAATATTTTCATATATACTTAGTTAGTAAATGTATCAACCAACATTAATAAAATTACATCGAAATAAAATGTTACCATAATACCTTACATTATTTTGAACTTTTGGTCTTTTAAATCAACACAAACTTATGGCTTTGAAGCCCTCGGTATTCCATTGATCACCGAATTGTTTTTAATTGATGACCTCAATAACTCTATATAAATATTTAAACTTTTCCATAAATACATATCTCTACTTTCCACTAATGTTATCATTCTTAGATACCTAGTTATATTTTAGTCAGTGTGAACTTTTCACTTCTTATTCTTTATTTTATAGAGGATTTTTTACAAACCCTTCCCATGATGTGTGATTTCAACATAAAAAAATATCAAAAAATATAATTACATGATCAAGCTTAAAATTAAATTATGCAATTTAATTATCATGAGGAAAATGTATCACTTAGAGATTCTAAAGTACACCTTTTTATTTTAGAGTGTGTGTGACATGCCTTACCAAGTGCATAAGGGGATATAATATCCCGAGAATATACTATATATTTACAATTTTAAATAAATTTTATATATGATATAGATTTTAATGAACTTAAAAACGAGTTAGAATTCATTACACATATGAGTTTCCTTCCTCGAGGGATTATGTTAAATTCAAGAGTGACCTCCCTCGATATCTTCTGTTACACGCAAGAATAAGTTTTACCAAATAAGAATGTGTTATTAAAATATGATTAGTTAATATAATATGATATAACCTAGATTTTATTTTATATATTATGAATATTATTAACTATGATATGAAGATTTATCATTTATATAAATATAAAATTAATTCATTGGGTACCAATTAATGAGAAAAACAATTAATAAATAATTGGATATAAAAGAAATATTATTATTTTTTATGCTTCCAAAAGTATTTTTTTCTTAGTAGAAATAACTAATTACATTTATTAAATGATTTTAATAAAATATGAATGTTACATATTCAAAAAAATTATATTCATCTATTCGGTTTTCTATGCATCAGATAATAAGAACCTCTATTTTACAAATAAAAAACTTTATTTTTTATAAAGAAAAATTTACAGCCTTTTAATAGAGAACCCATTTTAAATCAAACTTTGGACACTTTAATTTATTTAATATGTAAAAATAAACTTCATATTTTTAATTGAAACAGAATATTTATCTTATTGTGAATTTTGGATATTTTTCTGAAACATTTCATTTGTTACTGAATGGTTAAAACATTGAATTTTAGTTAAAAGTTACCTTTTCATTTAATTTATTTATAATGTTAAATTATAATTTTATTTTAGTTAAAAGTTTAGTTAGATAATATTTTTATAAATTAATAAATTTTATTTCATTATAATCAATTTTACTATGAAATTGATTATTAAAACGTAGCAAAACATTTAGATGTTTTACTTTAAAAAGCAGCATTATCATCCTGGCTGCGAGATTAAACTGAAATCAATTTCTTCCAGTTCTATAATTAGAATTTTTATATGTGGCTTAAATATTTGGAATCATTGTAATTTATAATTTATAATTAGAAAAAAAATATTTTACTAAAATGTTAAGTGAAATTAATTAAAATTAATTAAAAACAATTAAGGGTAAATTAAGCTTAATAAGGGAATAAACCTTAACAATAATGCCCAAAATGACCTATAAACATGTATAAGAGATACTGGATTTCTATATATTTACCCTATAATCTATCATATATAATTGGGACCATTATTTCATACACTTGAAACTGAAAAATTGTGGGAAGAATTTCTTTTCTAAAATATTACAAGAGTGCCACTCCTCCTCCACTATAATAGGACACCACTTCTCCCACATCCTCTTACATTTCAACCAACTTAGGTTATGAATATCTATTCAAAAATTGATTCCAAAAATCACTCTAATCAACCTTTAATCCTTCCTTTGGGCATAAATCATTTTAATGAATCCTTTTTTTATAAACAAAAAGGAGTTACCTGATTTTGAAGGTAATGCTTTCCAACGATCACTTTTCTTTCAATTACTTCTCCACCATGAAAAATATTGTTATTTCATGTTAATATAATAACCAGAATATAATAAATAAAATTGGGTTTATTTATGATATTTTTTACCTAAACTTATACATGCATCTATCTAATGGGTAACAATCACAATGGTTATGTGAACGGTGAACTACCACCTCATGAAACGATGATTGTTCATTATTCCATTACCACCTATAATGGTGGTTATTATGATGTAAAATCAGTTTAAAAATTTTATATATGAAATTTATTATATATTTATGCTTATGTAATTCTATTAAAAAAAGAACATTATACTTTTTATTTTTTGTAAAAATGATTACATCGGTTGTGGAAGTGTGGACTACAGCCCCCTCAAAGAAGTGTGATTCGTTCATGCTATAAATGGAACATATAAACAATGATTATAATTAAAAATAAGAGACATACAAAAATTTTATATTATATTTATTAAATAAATACATTTTTTAAATATAATATAAATATATATCCTTTTCATTATTAAACATTAACAAACTAAAATTTGATAACGTTGATCATCCACATGTGGACTGCCACCTCCTCGACCTGATGTGATTCATTTTTTATCACATAAATTATATATATAAGTATATATTATTAAATAACGTGGTATTTATGATAACATTATTATTATTTAATCATAAAATTTTAAATACCTTCTTTCCATAATGATCATTTAAAAATGAGAACATTACTCATGCGTACGTACGACCTATTGTCTCCATGATCATAACATTGATTCATTTTTCATAACCATATTTGATTATTGATTTTAAAAGAATATTTAATGTATAAATATGATAATTATTTCATGGTTATTAATAATTATATGTTATATAATGACCTCTTTGACCATAGTGGGCCTACCAATGTTGTTTTTGGCACATAAACCGAATTTTGATGAAACACTCGATATAAACGTAACAGATTAAGTATTTCTATATAACAAGGTAATAAGTGAAATAAAAGTAATGATAAACATGAAAAATTTTATCAATCATGTATATAATTAACAGAAGTTTAGTATATAGTAATTTAATGGATGATCACCTTATAGAAAATGCAAGGTAAGGGATTTCATCCCAATTTACATTCCATTGAGACTTATTAGTTGTTATGAACCTGGTTTCTTTTATATGATGTATATAATTAATTTTTACATGATATATCATGAATATAATTACTATAATTATAATATGACATCCATTTAATTTTATTCCTTCATGAGGCCTATGATTTTGAATTTTTCAATGAGGTATGGGACACACTAACATGTTTAAAGATTTTTCTCCTCAAGAAATTTTTTAATGATTATATTGTAATATCACTTAACTTTGTGATTGTTAAATTTCTATTAAAACAATAACTTTAATATTATGAATCTAATTTCTTATATATGGTTAATATACTATCACTTTTTCATATAATATAATTATTCATTCATTCTTCATGATACATTGTGTTTCAATTTGAATTATTCCATCTAATGGGATTTGAGTTAAAATTTAGCAAGTGGAAAAGAGATTTCATAACCCAATTTCTTTTTATTGGGATATATTACTTCCTCATTTTCTTTAATATTCATTTATTATGTGTATAATTATTTTTGACTAACTATTTATCTATTTCCTATTCTATATGTTGATTTATAGTTGATACACAAAATCTATTCATTGATTGATTTTTAATGCAACTTTATAATATTTTCAAGGTTTTACATTACAATATCATTTTGTTTGATATTGATTACACTTATATTTAAATCAATGGAAATAATTTGATCATTTTATAATAAACCCTATAATTTTCTTCTTCTCTCGTTAATAATGAAGTTTATTCGGTGATAGTACCAATTTTTCACTATTTCAAACTCAAAATGTTTTATAAAATGTTTTTTAGAAAATAGAAATTTAATGTAAAGACCCAAAAATTTCAAGGAAAATTTTTTCTTGAATACTTTGGAATTTTACGAGTTTGTGGTTTTTGACAGCATCTGATTCCAAGGCCCGGTGTGCCCGGAATCAATTTCTGAAGTTTTGTTCGGGTACATTCAGTAAACGTACGTGCGGGTTTTTCTATCTTTTGAACCAGTGCTCGGAATTGAAATCTGAGGACACCAATGAACTCTCAGTGCCGGTATTCACTTAAGGGGAACTTTACCGCAGTTGCGTTTTATGCAGGTTGAGTGTAAATATTTGGGGATTTAGAATAAAATAAATAAAAATTTTGGAACACAATTTTATTTATGGAAGTTGGTTATTTTCTCCTAAGGGGAGTTAGAGGTGGGGACCACACCCACATAACCTCCCATGAGAGGATATTTGTGAGGTGGGTCCCACATGATCCTAACATTTTCATCCTCCCTTAACCCCCCTTTAACTCCTCCCTTCATTAAGGTGGAACCTCTCCACCTCCCAAGCATTTATGAGGCCACCTCCTCACATAATTTGTGCCAACCCAAATAGTTAATGTACTTAAATTAACTTGGGTGTAAATAATTCTTTTTGAATTATTTTGAGTTGGTTGGAAAATATTTTAAAATTGGGGAAGGACTTATTTTAATATTTTCTTGGAAAATATTTTGGGAGAGCTCTTGAGAATTTGAAGGAGGTCATCTATTCTTCGAAGAACGTCGTCCTTCCAACGAAGAACTGCCAAAGAATGACGATCACTTCCTTCGATCTTTGGTCAAGCTAAAGGAGAAGGAGCCACCCGCAAGGAAAACTGATGACACGCCATCCTCGGCTTCTTCTTCCCCGACGTGAACGAGTTGATGCCATTTTCCCGCAACGCCATATCCCGCGACGCCTGACTACCGCAAACCTTTTTTCGAGGTAGGGGTTTCGTATAATTTATAAGTGAATAAATTATCTTGATTGTGTTTCTTTCTTTGGAATAATCTTGGCTATATGTTACCACCTAATGCGGAGGGAAAGGGACAAAAGAACATGGCCTAATGACCCTCCGTTGTTCTTGATTTTTTAATTCGCAACGGGAAGCGGTGACGATCGAAGGCGGTGGCTGAGCACCGGCCGCGTGCGGAGGAACCGCGGACCGCAACAACGGGCTGCTCGGCTGACGAAAAACCAGCCGGTAAATCCGGTCGGACCAAAAAACCCACGGCACCACAAGGGCGCTGCGCTATGGAGGACCACGGCTTGCATTCTGCGGGCCGCTTTGGTGACGAACCGTCCAGCTCGTCGGCCGGCCGGGTGAAGGAGACGCGGCACCCGAAGGTGTCACACAGCAGGACCGTGGCCCACCCGAGTAGGACCCTTGCACCAGGAAGACCGATTGTCTTCAGCCGG
This sequence comes from Viscum album, assembly GCA_963277665.1. Lineage (NCBI taxonomy): Eukaryota > Viridiplantae > Streptophyta > Magnoliopsida > Santalales > Viscaceae > Viscum > Viscum album. Next base: position 1,105,036,597 of record OY728139.1, read on the forward strand.
CCGGATAGTAGGGCAGCGTCATCGGTTCGGGAAAGCGGGGGGGGGGGGGTGCCCCCCCTTCGGACCGCTCGGCCCTCCTGGTTGAGCCGCTCTGCCAGCCGGCCGAGCCGCAGGCAGCGCCCTGCCGGGACACGCCCTCCTCAGGACGGGCCACGTGATTCTTCGGGCCGGTCCGACCCTCTACCGGGTCGGATCTGACAAAACCGGGTTGACCCAACCCATCGGCCCACAGGGCTTAACGGGTCGGGCCCATTTTCACTTAAACGTGAATAACTTTAAGACCGCGCGTCCGATCGACGCGCCGTCTGCGGCACTAGGACCGTTACGATGAGGCGGAACTTCTGCGATACTCTAAGTGAGTTTTGAACAAATTTGGAAAATGGCCGGGTTTGAAACGAGCGTATTTCCAACCGGGCCCCTAGAGCAAAAATGCTAATAACTCTCAGACCGGGCATCTGATTGACGCGTCGTCTGTCGCATTGGGTTCCTTTTGACGAGACGGAACTTCGGGATACATCAACCCTGGACTTCGTGACAGTTGATGTATCGACCCCCTTTTCTCGACGAATGAACCCTCTTTGAATCGAGTATGCTGTGTGTGGGAACCCTAGAGCTGGCTACAACTGAAACGACTACCGTACTGGAATCCCTTGTGTGTTCAGCAATGACGACTACCGTACTGGAATCCTCCGTGGGTTAGGCGATGACGACTACCATACTGGAATCCTTCTTGGGTTTGACTGCGATGATTACTATTCTTGTATCCTATGTGGGTCTGACAGTTTGAATTCTGTTCTAGTATCCTATAAGGGTCCGACAGGGTAGCTGGTCTAGTATCCTACGTGGGTCTGACAGCTTAGCTGGTCTAGTATCCTACGTGGGTCTGACAGCTTAGATTAATCAGTGACTGCATATGATCATCTTATCACTTTATGAAATATTTTTACCTGTGTGAGCTGAGTCTTGACTTTCAATCATTATCATTGATGTGATTGACTTCTTTCTAGTGTGGACTAGGCAGTGCTTGAGCTCAAGAGTTGGAGCCGAACTGGGATTGATGACTTAGGTATATGTATGGGCATATACCTAAGTAGAGTTGGTTGATACTTCGTGATTGTGTCTTTTATTTTTGGTTTATCCTTCATGGATTCTGGGAGACCTTCGGGGGTCTCGAGGTCCCTACTAAGTATTTTTATACTCACCCCTGCACGGGCTATGCCCGCACTACGTTTTGTTGGATGTAGACGACAGACATCACTGATCGTGGTAAAGACTTGTGGTGCTAGATGGTACCTGTAGGAGGACCACTTGGCGAGACGTACACAGAGTGGGAGGATGGACCCGAGGTGCCGAGGAGACCATTTGTACCCACCCTTCAGGTGGGATTCCCAGAGGACGACTCAGTGGTTGTTGTTTTACTTTACTGCTGTTGTAATAGACTTTCAGTTGTACTGTACTTACTATTGGGATTGTATTTCCCGCCCCTTTCTTTCCAGCACTTACTTTTGTATACAGTTTTACTTTATACTTACTTCTATCGCATACTCTATTGTGTTTGTTTAAAATATAAATTCAATTCATGCCCTTTTATCAGGATTTATGCATTTGTTGATAGTTTCCAGCCTCTGGCCTATGGAAGGCGGGCTTGGGGTAGTCACAGCACGGGCCCCGAGGATAGGTTGTGACAAATTGGTATCAGAGGAGTCGGTTCTACCACAGAAATCATGACTCTGATCATTCCTTTCTATGAAGCAATGGTGTTAAGAGTATTGAGTGTGGTTTTCAATCCAGGGAGACTAGTGTTAGTGTGGTGGCCGACGTATCAATACTTCAGGACCCTGACCCCTGATTTCCAACTGAGTGCACGAAAACACAGATTGCATGTGTGTTTGAAAAGTTTTCTTTGTGATTACTTTGTGTCATCTCACCAGGTATACTATTTGACTGTGGTGCACCTGTTTCTTTTCAGTATGGCCCCACGAAGGAAGCCAGGTAGGCTTCTGAGTTATGTGTGAGATGGTATCCCACCGAGCGATGAGGCCTCGGTGTAGGGCCCCATCACAGCGGAGGCACCAGCGGTACCACTACCTTCGGAGCCACCGATACTACCATCCCCAGCAGCAGAGAGTACACGCCGCCTGAGTGCGTTGCACGAGTTTTAGCGACAGAGGCCGCCCAGGTTCTGCGGAGAGATGAACCCTCATATAGCCGAGGATTGGCTGGAGGTTGTCGTTAGAGTCTTCAGATTGGTAGGGACACCAGCTGACCTTATGGTGATCCTTGTCGCAAGTCTCCTGCACGCAGAAGCAGGTAGATAGTGGAGCCTGATGCTCCAGGTTCGTGACAAGGAATCTTTACTCTGGATATCATTTGAGAGTCTCTTCCGCTCGGAGTTTGTTCCAGCCACCCTTCATGCGGTGCGGATTCAAGAGTTACTTCATCTGCGGTAGGACAGCATGACAGTTGCTCAGTACTCAGTGAGGTTTACCGACCACTCGCGCTACTCCACGGACATGGTACGGGACCCATTATTCAGGGCTCGGACCTTTGAGCAGGGACTGAGGCACGAGATCAGGGCTTCGATGATCTCCCTCAGCATTTCGACACAGGCGGGAGTGCTGGAGTGATCCCTTTTTGTGGAGAGTTTTCTCGCTAAGCCGACACCAGCAGTGATACCCACCGTAGGGAGACATGTAGTAGAGTCTTCTGTAGCCGGTAGTAGACAGATGTCATAGAGGTCCTAGCGGACCAGGCCATCAGGAGAGCAACCTCAGGATATAGGTTCGGTTGTGCGGGGGACCCGAAACAGAGCCAGCTATACAAGGAGCAAGCAGTGCTATGCATGCGGCGGGCAGGGTCACATGGCTCGAGACTACCTAACCGGCCGTGAAAATGAGTAAAAGATAGTGTAAGTATCTCTCAGGCAGAGGCAGTGGTTCGATCGTGGTGGTTTGAATGGAGCAGGCGGACAAGGAAGAGGAGTTGTCCGAGCAGCGGGTGGTGGGTGACCTTTTGAGGCTCCACCACCACCACCACCAGGAGGTCCACCCCTGCCTCAGGGAGCTAGCGGACATAGGCAGGCTTAGCTCCATAAAGTCTAGGCTTACGACCACGGTGCACCTGAGTTGATTCGAGGTACTATTTGTATCTAATCCACCCTTGTTGCAGTACTTATAGACACAGGTTCGAGTCATTCTTTTATTGTCGCTGCACTCTTTCAGAGCTGGGAGATTATGATGGAGTCGTTGGCTCAATCCTTGCGGCTAGAGACTCTTATGGGAGTAGACTCTACTATTACACATTGGTTCCGGCAGTGTGACCTTACTCTAGGAGGTGAGAGATTCAGCTGGGATCTTCATGTAGCGATGTCGAGGCCTTATGACGTCATCTTGGGTATGGACTAGTTGTCTACAGTCCATGCTCAGATCGATTGTATTAGGTGCAAAGTGTGGTGTGTCTGCACGAATGGGGGAAATTTCACCTTCACCGGTGAGAATGGAGCCTTAGCAGCGCAGGATGGACTTATGTAGAGGAGAGGGAAACTGATCACACATCAGTTGTCTAGTCTCATCCTTGGAGAAGTTGATGTGCAGAGTCTGATTTTTCCTTTTTTGGTGGTTCAGTATGTGGACATTTTTTCTGACGGTATTCCATGACTACCTCCCTGCAGAGAGGTAGACTTCAGCGTTGACTTATACCCTGGGACAGCACCGATATCTACTCCAGCATATCAGATGGCTCCCACTGAGCTTCGTGAGCTGTGGGTACAGTTGGAGGACTTACAGGGGAAGGGATTTATCTGACCCGGTGTTTCACCCTGGGCTTCTCTGATTATGGTTTCCAAGAAGGCGGATGGGAACTTGCGACTGTGTGTCGACTACCGTCTCCTAAATCAGGTGACCATGAAGAGAAAGTACCCACTCCTGAGGATTGACGACCTCTTTGATTAGCTCAAGGGAGCACAATGGTTCTAGAAGATAGACCTTAGGTCTGGCTAACACCAGCTCAGAGTTCGAGATGAGGATGTGCAGAAGACAGAATTCAGGTGTCGGTATGGCCACTATGAGTTCTTGGTTATTCCCTTCGGTATAACCAATGCTCTATCATTGTTCATGAGCCTCATGAACAGGATCTTCTAGCCTTACCTCGATCGTTTTGTTGTAGTCTTCATCGACAACATACTGATTTACTCGACTACTAAGGAGGTGCACACCTACCACTTGCAGGTTATTCTGGATACACTTCAAGAGCACCAGTTTTATGGTAATCTCTAGAAGTTTTAGTTATATATATGAGAGTTACACTTATTGGGACACGTCATCTTAGAGGCGGGAGTTGCAGTAGATCCAGTGAAGATCGATGCAGTGCTTTCTTGGGAGCCACCCAGGAGCATGACGGAGGTGTGGAGTTTCCTAGGTCTGGCTAGGTACTATCAGAGATTTGTGCCATACTTCTCCAGAGTTGCAACACCTCTTTCAGCCTTGAGGAAGAAGGGGAAACCCTTCGTGTGGTCAGATAGATGTCAGCAGAGATTTCAAGAGCTGAGGCAGAGGTTGACCAGTGCGCCCATCTTGAGGTTGCTGGAGGAGGGCATTGGGTACGTAGTTTACTACGACGCATCAGGGACTGGACTCGGGTGTTTCCTGCTATAGGAGCAAGCACTGATCGCGTATAGTTCACAGCAGTTGAGACAGCACGAGCAGAACTACGCTACCCATGACCTGGAGTTAGCAGCAGTGGTATTCGCCTTGAAGATGTGGCAACACTATCTGATGGGCGAGCTCTTTACAGTCTACTCTGACCTCTAGAGTATCAGGTACATCTTCTCGCAGAAGTACCTGAACCTGAGACAGCGATGATGGATCGAGTTCCACCAGGACTATGACTTTGAGATAGTCTGTACTCCTGGGAAGGGGATCATTGTATATGATGCTCTTAGTAGGTGATCGGGAATTCAGCTACTAGGAGAGGCGATAGAGAAGCTATCCGCTTTGCAGATATCCTTTGTGGATATTGATGGAGCAGCCTTTCTTCGCTCTCTCACAGTCACTCCTCCACTTCTTCAGTGAGTTAGAGAGGCATAGTGAGGGGACGTTGACTGTGTGACAGACATGCTCAGATATCCTCAAGGCTGGCACCCAATGGATTTTTTAAAGGAGGTGAGCATGTCATCCTCCTCAGGGGACGTATGATGGTACCAGTTGCACTACAGGAGGAAGTGGTGATGGAGTTTCACACTTCCCCTCTAGAAGTACATCGAGGAGTGGAGAAGATGTACCAGGACCTCAGACGACAGCACTAGTGGCCGGGTATAAAGAAGAATGTAGCAGAGTTTGTTTCACAATGCCTCACTTTTCAACAAGTGAAGGTGGAGCACCGGGTACCAACAGGCTTGGTACAGCCCTTAGAGGTCCTAGAGTGGAAGTGGGATGGGATATCCATATATTTTGTGATGGGGCTTCCACGTACATCCAGACAACACGAATCTATCTCGGTGATCATAGACCGACTCACCAAGTCGGCCCACTTCCTACCGATCATAGAGTAGGGCTCATTAGAGAGCTTGGGATGCCTCTACATTTAGGAGATCGTACGGCTTCATAGTGTGCCATAGACTATAGTTTCTAATCAAGATGCTTGATTCACTTCCTGGATTTGGAAGGGGTTATAGGAGGATTTTCGGATGCAGCTATGTCTGAGCACCGCCTTTCATCCTCAGACGAACGACCAGATTGATAGGACCATTCAAACTCTCGAAGACATGCTCTGTGCATGTTTCCTCGACTTTGGTCGCAGCTGGGATGATCACTTACCCTTGGTGGAGTTTCTGTACAACAACAGTTACCACTCCACCATCGGGATGGCCCCTTATGAGGCATTGTACGGCCGACCTTGCAGGTCACCTCTCAGTAGGACTGACCCTGGGGAGTTAGCAATTTTAGGACCAGAGATGGTTTAGGCTACGATGGAGAAGGTTCATATCATCTAGGAGAGGATGAAGACTTCATAGAGTAGATAGAAGTCCTATATTGATAGGAGATGGAGACCATTGGAGTTCAAGGATGGAGACCACGTCTTCCTATGGGTCTCACCTCGATGAGGTATACAGTGATTTGGTCGGGGTGGTAAGTTATCTTCGTGTTTCATCGGAGCTTTCCAGGTCCTTAGCAGAGTAGGAGAGGTGGCTTACCGCCTAGCCCTTCCACCTTAGTTGCACTGGGTGCATGATGTCTTCCACGTATCTCAGCTAAGGAAATACGTGCACGACTTGACCCACATAATATATCATGGGGAGCTGGACAACAATGATGGGGCGACATTCACGAAGGTCCCAGTGGAGATCGAGGATCGACAGGAGAAGGTCCTACGTGGATGGTCGATTCCTCTGGTGCGCATTCGCTGGCAGCACGGGAACCTCCAGGAGAGAAATTGGGAGCGGGAGGCTCATATGCGAGCTCAGTACCCCCATTTGTTTCCCTAGTTTGTGGTGTAGCTTTACAGGGACATAAAGCCCTGTGGTGGGAGTAATGTAAAGACCCGGAAATTTCAAAGAAAATTTTTTCTTAAATACTTTGAAATTTATGAGTCTTTTGTTCTTGAAGGCACCTAATTCTGAGGCCCGGTGTGCCTGGAATGAATTTATAAAGTTTTGTTCGGGTACGTTCAGTAAACATACGTGCAGGTTTTTTTATCTTTTGAATCGGTGCTTGGAATTGAAATCTGAGGACACTGTTGAACTCGTAGCGCCAGTATTCGCTTAAGGCGACCTTTACCGCAGTTTCATTTTATGCGGGTTGAGAGTTAATATTTGGGGATTTAGAATAAAATAAATAAAATTTTTGGAACACAATTTTATATATGGAAGTTGGTTATTTTCTCCCAAGGGGAGTTAGAGGTGGGGCCCACACCCACATAAACTCCCATGAGAGGATATTTGTGAGGTGGGGCCCACACAAGCCTAAACTTTTCATCTTCCCTTAACCCCCGTTTAACTCCTCCCTTCATTAAGGTGGAACCTCTCCACCTCCCAAGCATTTATGAGGCCACCTCCTCTCATAATTTGTGCCAACCCAAATAGTTAATGTACTAGAATTAACTTGGGTGTAAATAATTCTTTTTGAATTATTTTGAATTGGTTGGAAAATCTTTTAAAATTGGGGAAGGACTTATTTTAATATTTTCTTGGAAAATATTTTGGGAGAGCTCTTGAGAATTTGAAGGAGTTCCTCTCTTCTCCGAAGAATACCGTCCTTACAACGAAGAACCGCTGAAGAACAAAGATCACTTCCTTCGATCTTTGGCCAAGCTAAAGGAGAAGGATCCACCCGCATGGAACGCCGATGATGCGCCATCCTTGGCTCCTTCTTCCCCGACATCAACGAGTTGACGCCGTTTCCCCACGACGTCGTCTTCCGCGATGCCTGACTACCGTGAACCTTATTTCGAGGTAGGGGTTTCGTATAATTTATAAGTGAATAAATTATCTCAATTGTGTTGATTTATTTGGAATAATTTTGTCCATATGTTACCGCCTAACGCAGAGGGAGCGGGCCAAATGAACATGGCCCGACAACCCTCCGTTGTTCATGATTTTTTAATTCGAAACGGGAAGTGGCGATGATCGAAGGCGGCGGTCGTGCGCTGGCCGTGTGCGGAGGAACCGCGACCCGCAACCGCAGGCCACTCATCCGACAAATAACTATCCGATTAATCCGGTCGGACCAAAGAAACTGCGGTGCCACAATGGCGCCACACAGCGGAGGACCGTGGCCCGCTTCAGCGGCGAACCGTTCGGCTCGTCGGCCGGCTGTGTGAAGGAGTTGCGGCACCCGAAGGTGCCGCGTAGCAGGATTGTGGCCTGCCCAAGCGGGCTGCTTGCGCTGGGAAGACCGGAAGGCATCGGCCAGCCGGATAGGAGGGTGGCGCCACATGGTGCTGCCGGTTCGGGAAAGCAGCCTCCCCCCCCCTCGGACAGCTCGGCCAGCCGGGTCGCGCCATGCCGGGCCGCGCCGGGCGATTCTTTGGGCCGATCTGACCCTCTGTAGGGTTGGACCCACCAAAACAGGGTTGACCCGACTCGTCAGCCCACTGGGCTTAACGGGCCAGGCCTGTTTTCACTTAAACGTGAATAACTTTAAGACCGCACGTTCGATCGACGCGCCGTCTGCGGCACTGGGACCCTTACGACGAGGCGGTCCTTTTATGATACTCTAAGTGAGTTTTGGACAAAATTGGAGAATGGCAGGGTTTGGAACGAGTGTATTTCCAACCAGGCCCCCGGAGTAAAAATGCTAATAACTCTCAGATTGGGCGTCAGATTGACGTGTCTTCTGTCGCGTTAGGTTCCTTTTGACAAGACGGAACTTTGGGATACGTCATCTCTGGACTTCGTGATAGTTGATGTATCGACCCCATTTTCTCGAGAAGTGAACCCTCCCGGAATCGGGCGTGCTGTGTGTGGGAACCCTAGAGGTGGCTGCGACTGCAATGACTACCGTAATGGAATCCTCTGTGGGTTCGGCGATGATGACTACCATACTGGAATCCTCCGTGGGTTCGGCGACGACGACTACCGTACTGGAATCCTCTATGGGTTCAACGGCAATGATTACTGTTCTTGTATCCTACATGGGTCTAACAGTTTGACTTCTATGCTAGTATCCTACATGGATCCGACATAGTAGTTGGACTAGTATCCTATTTGGGTCAGACGGCTTAGCTGGTCTAGTATCCTACGTGGGTCCGACAACTTAAATGAATCAGTGACTGCATCTGATCATCTTTATCACTTTATGAAAGATGTTTACCTATGTGAGCTGAGTCTTGAATTTCAATCATTATCATCGATGTGATTGACTTCTTTCCTATGCGGAATCGGTTGTGCTTGGGCTCGAGAGTTGGACTCGAACTGGGATTGATGACTTAGGTATTTTTATGGGCATATACCTAAGTAGAGTTGGTTGATACTTTGTGATTGTATCTTTTCTTTTTGGTTTATCCTTTGTGGATTCTGGGATACCTTCGGGGGTCTTGGGTTCCCTATTGAGTATTGTTATACTCACCCCTACATGGGCTATGCCTGCACTACGTTGTGTTGGATACAGATGACAGACAACACTGATCATGGTAGAGACTTGTGGAGCTGGACAGTACCCGGAGGTGGACCACTTGGCAGGACGTACACGGAGCGGACGGATGGACTCGAGGTGTTGAGGAGACCATCTGTACCCACCCTTCAGGTGGGATTCCTGGAGGATGACTTAGTGGTTACTATTTTACTTTACTGCTATTTTATTAGACTTTCATTTGTACTGTACTTACGGTTGGGCTTGTATTTCCGGCCCCTTTCTTTCCATCACTTACTTTTCTATACATTTTTACTTTGTGCTTACTTATATCATGTACTCTATTTTGTTTGTTTACTATATAAAGGCAATGCCTTCCCTTTTATCAGGATTTACGCCTTTGGTGCTAGTCGTCATCCCCTGGCCTATGGAAGGCGGGCATGGGGTAGTCACGGCATGGGCCTTGAGGACGGGTCGTGACATTTAATTCTCTATTTAATTAGATAACTAGTTTTCTTATAAAAACTATAATTTATTAAAAATATTAAAAATGTTTTAAGAATTAGTTGGTAATGTTATGTTTAGGCTTTTTTATTTTCCTAATGTTTTCAATGGAATCTTCTATTATCTTTAAAAACAACGCATTTTTTCTAACCATTAACTATGAAAAAGGAATGTTCTTTCTATTTGGTACAGGTTGAATAGATTTACCTGTCATCATTTCTTTGAATCATCCCTTACATGGTTAGAAGGTTTATTTTTAATGAAAATATTTTAGAATGTTTTTTTGGAAGAAAAGGGGTTTCGAATGGTTTTCCATAATAAAAGGATATTTTTCTCAAGAATGTTTTTCAAAGATCGTTTTATTGTATATATATTCATCAAAGACAAAAACCCTTATTCTTAATCAACATGGGATAAGTTTTATTAATACCAACCTATTTATTCCTATGGATGGTTTTTAATTTATTTAACCAAGGATTATATTAACATTCACTTCCATGATTCATTTGTTAGTACCCTTGATGTATTAAACCTTCTATGGTCATTGAACATTGAGTTTCCCCAAAATTATAAATTTTATTTATCATGGATATTACTATTTCTTATACCATATACCTCATTAAAAGAAGTGTATAATTTGATTATTGTTTGATTATTTAGGGAAATATTGATAAATATGTATTATTTATTTAATACGGATACTTGATAGGTCATATTGTTTATTAATTAAATCGATTACTTGATATGAAGATTTATTTGGACAAGAAATGACGAGTGGAGCCCTGACATTTTATATCTCCCTGATGCATAGATATGTTCTCATGAGGACAATAAGCTTAACAAATTAAATGGTTTTCTATCTATTGTTTTAAACTATCTGAAGGATGGATCTTGATAGTAAAGGTTTTCATGTTCATGATACATGACATCCAATAATTATGAATTTTCTTTCATTTTGATTCATTATTTATTATCCCTGATATTTTTTCATGATAAGATATATGGATAAATTTAAATTATCAGTTTATTTATTATATGACATGTGTTTTCAGTTTCTTACCATTCCATATTTATTTATTCCTTTTATATTTATTTGAATGGAATGTGTTTCCATTTATTACCGTGCCATATGGTTTATAGATATCCTTCTATGTTCATTGATTATATGGTATGTGTGTTAAATTAATTTCAATTCTATAATTATAATTATCATTAATTCATTATTTATTTCACTATAATTTATCTTTACTGATTATTTTAGATCACCCTTATTATGTTTCTTTTCCACAGGATTCCAATTGGTGTAATAATGAAGATATGATGGGATTTAATGGAAGGAATAAAGTTATTGTTGAAGTTATTTTTATGAGATAAATTGTATTGTAATTAGTGAATTAATTTTTAATACAAGACTCATTTATGAATCTGGTTTAAAAATACAACTAAAATCTTTTTCCATTAGTGTTTGATTCCTTATAATCATGCCAATGAAATCGATAGCAAGCACTAGATTCAATCTTTCTAGGGCCGAGTTGCTGCAAATCAAGTGCCAATTTTACTCGATTATAAATGAAATCATAAATATTCATAAGATGGACTATCAAAACCCATGTGTAAGTATTCTATTGGGTTTTCATTAAAATACCCATGATAAAACCCTTACAATGTTCTATAATTTCCATGAAGGTATAGAGAGTGATTACATCATCCCCTTCTGATTTATTCCTTTACACCTTTAGTTGTTGGCATATTAAGAACGTTGATTTATATATCAAAATCTATACATTAATATCAACCCAAAAATAGTAATCTCATAAAACGTTATACAACGTTTTTCTCCCTAGATGGATAGATAATATGTGTCCATGGTCACCAGTTAATATCTCCCACATTATCTTAGTGTTTGGTGGTACACATAGTCATGATTAAAATCTCATAACTCTTTTTTTCAACAATATTGATCATCAAGTATTTTCCATTCCTTGAAGTACAAACTTATTGCCTATATCCACATATTCTTTTTTTCTTCAAAAATCATATTCCAAATAGGTCATTGAAAAGTAATTTGAGTAAGGTAAGATGGTGTTCCTTTCTTTCTTATTCCCATGTGTATCTTTTGTACTTCAAAGAATATTGTATCCTTCTCAAATTTCATTACAGAAATTGGTGAATGATCTTTTATACTAAGATTATATATCTCAATATTTTTTTCCTAATATGTTAGTGGATTGATATATAATTATACTTGATGAGTATATAAATATTCATACATGATGAGAACATTCTATGTGAATATATACTTGAGGCTCTTATTGTCTTTATAAGTGTCACACATATATCTATGTAGATACTTCCAAAAAATTATTTATTTGAATACTAATATTGAAAGAATCATATAATGTGTTTGATATTTTTAATCATGAACCTTACAATGTGAAGAGGCATAAGATATCATCTTATAATTTTGAATGAGGAAACAACTAAACCCATTCCTTGAATTAAAATTATAGATCACAAATCCTTCCCCAATGCTTGGTAGTTTGAGTAAAAGGTAAATTATTAGCCTCTTAAAAAACCTTATAAATATCTCTTAACATTCATTCTTCCAAGAAAATATTATACCATTTTAATTTTGATTTATTAGTTGGTCTATAAATCATGACATATTTCTCACACATCACCAATAATACCCAACTAATCAAAGAAAAATACAGTTCTATATTACATATTTTTTATTGTTATATTATTTAAGAACATTTTTATGAGGTATATAGAGATATTCAATCACATGTGATTTCATAGACAATGAAGGGTAATTTTTTCTATCTGAAAATAACACATTCTAAACATAGTATAAAATATCTCCTTTTTATTATCTTTAGAATAATACTCATATTCCCTTTATTTTGCTCCTTGATTTTGATGTAATGAGAATATCATTTATAGAGACTACTAAACTTTCAATAATGTAATATCTATTGAATATATACATCAATTAAATTAATATTTTTGGATAATTAGTGATTATGAATGGATTGACTATGATCTCATAGTATCTATACATTTTATGAAAATGATTCATGGGTATATCCACCTTCTAAAAATCTACTAGATGATACCATAACTAGATGACTACTTTAGAGATACACTAATATTCACATAATAAATAGAAAATTTAATCAATTAGAGGTATGGGTAATATGATATTTATCATAATATCATTGAGATATTTATAATAAATTCATATATGAATTTAATAATCATTCTTATTGATAATTAGAATGGGTGTGCACCATGGAGAATCAATTGAATATATAAAATAATTATCCATATTATCTTATAGATTCTTCTTCGGTACATTTGTTTTAATTATTTAGATTCTATATAGAGTATGGGATATTAAAAGGGATCCATCAATATGTTAAATTGAAAATTCAACCTTACATCTAGGGGACAACTAGGAAACACTTTAAGGAAAACATATATGTGTTCACTTATAATTTTAATTTCGTCAAGAATGATCCTCTTATTTCCCTGAATCATTTTAGCTAGATATGAATACACATAAGTCAATAATATTCATTCATAAGAATAATATTCCAAGGGATACTCATCCTCCCACTTAAAATTATATATAATAATAGGATGATTTAGTATAATGAATATAATTTCAATTTTTAGAATTTGATAAGGGATTTATATAAGGATATAAATGAATTCATAATATATAATCAAATTTCAATAAATGGAGAATGACATGGTTTGATGGGATATTCATCTCACAAATATATAATGGAGATGAGTTTTATTCAAGAGATGAAATAATTTCCCCATTTTCTATTTTTATTGAGAACTAAACCTCAAGGGTTTGAGTTGGTTTGTGAATAGTTCTACTAATCATTCATCTAATTAAAGAATTTATAAAAATTGAATCAAATTTAATGTTCATTATTTTTGAATGAATAATAAATATACTTATGATCACTTCATTTATTGAATTCCACGTGACAGTAGTGGTGGAATATGCCCATCCTTTCTCTTTTGTCCTTTGATGTTATTACTGTTGGTTATCATTGAATATAATTCCCTTCGTTCAATGGATTAAAAATTTTATATGTTCCTAATTGTTGAAATATCAGACCATGGGATGATTATTGATCAAGACCATATAATAACACATCTCATATTTTCAATTATTTATATATTTACCACAATAATTACCTTTATATTATTCCCTTCCACACTTCAAATACTTCTTGATCCACTTAAGATAGTTTCCAAGATGACTCCTCTCAAACTTTTGGCTTACAGGAAATTTGAATATCTTTCCTTATGAGGATTATTTTATGATCATTATTAGATAAAAATCATCCTCAACATCTTAACATTAGTCCCACAGGACCATTGAGAAATACTAATCTCTATCTCTCTATTGAGGGTGCATCAGAAAACTTCCTCAAAATCATCAATTTCTAGACTCACTGATGTTTTTTAATGACTTTGATTCATTTCTATGAAGATGAGATAAAAATTAATTTCAGTATCCATGAATGATATGGTGGAATATGGTGGAATACATGGAAGTTTTCCCTATATTCCCTAATATAATTATCCATATATTGATAGAGTCAAAGGAATTACCTCATAATTTTCAGATAGAGAGTTTGGGAAAATATTTTTTGAAAAAAAAGATATTGCATCTATCACATTTCATGGATAAAATTTCTTCATTTGGATATAAATTCTTGATAAGTTCCCACTATTGACCATATTCTCTTTTAGGTCCAAATAATTCCAACGTATCTTTATTCTACTAAGATAATTTGGGAGCATCGAATAATTTCTCAAAAATGTAAATCCATTATACTAAATGTTGGGGATAAAAATATATATATATATATATATAGTATATGGTTTTATATATCAATTATTAAACTATAACTTGGTATATCATAGGATAATAAGGAAATTTGAAATAATTTATGTCATTTTTTATAACATGAGTCTGTTTTTCTCGTACTACCATGGTGTTTATGAGTAATACTCCGATCATATTAGGCATTACTTTAGTGAAATAATCCCACCAAAAATCACATATATTGTTGATGTGATAAATTCTTTTTTATCAATTTTATATAAGAAATGAATTTTTGGATGAATATACATGATTCAATAAGAATAGTAAGTAAAACTACTTACCTTTGAAGGAATAAATTATGTTTCATAACATAAGAATATCTACATTTCAATATATGTTATTCAGAGTATATTTTATAATAAGTTTTGTATCCTAATATTTAAATCCTTTATATTGTCTTCTAAAGAACATATGAATTACCATAATAATATTCCATTGGAGTGTCTACCTATGTGTGTAGTCTTAGGACCACTCATCATTCACTGAGTGAATAATGAGTTGTCACCCACTAATCATTTTTATGGTGATTTACCCTAAGTGAAAATAATATATAGTTGCATTCATTTTCCAACATCTTCGTAGGGGTTTTATTTCTTGGAAACTACATATACTATACCATATGAATATTTTGGAGGTTTTACTGTATTTAGACTTATATATTTTATTTTTACTAATTTTTTTTACCAATACTAGTCTCCAAAAAACAAGATCTTACTATGATACCAACTATAAAAACCAAGATATAATTACTTATTTATTATATTATTTTTATCATAAAAATATATTAAACACAAACCAATGGTCTTGTGCCTTTGAAAAATTAACTAAATAAATAAAACAAAATTAACAAAAAATGATATTTAGTTAAATTCCATCACTTACTCATATATCCTAGTGATCATTTAATATTTTATAGGATATAATGGGGAATAATTAATGACATTGGGGGAGATACATGTCCCCATAATGGAATAATTTGAGTAAGAATAATAAATATGAGAGAAGAGATATATCATAATTACATAAATGAGAATAATAACATGGATATGTGACATGTAAAAGATGATATCATAAGGTCATGGAATCAAAGGAATGTAGAAACAATATAAAATAAGACATAAAAGAATAATTCAGGGATTTCCTCTATGAAAACATGACATTACGTTCTAGGAAAACCACCTCTGCAATATACATGGTATCTCATATGATAAAAAATTACGTATTGGATGGGATCACAATAATGTAACACCATTTATATGTATAAATTAATATATTTTTTTTAGATCATACATCATATGAATTTACTCATAAATAAACTATTGATATTTGAGAATAGGTTACTTATAATCATTGATTTCATATGAAGCTAAAGGAAAAAAACGAATTAAAATAATTTAAACACAACAAAGTTACTGTTATAATAATACATGTAAATCCATGATCTATGGTGTAAAATTGCATTTATATCAATACCCTTGAAAAACATTGGGTTGGTCATTCAAAATAAAAAGGGTGGTATTAGAAATTAATTCATAATAAATATACATAATGGTTTATGGTATGAGGTTAATGGGAGAGAATGGAAGTTTATACTTTATAGAGAATTACATGGGTAGTATTAAAATTAGTGTAAATTTGATAAAAATAGATACTTGAAAATAATAAATTTTACTATAGAGAAAGAATTAGAATGAAATTAAAGTGGTGGATAATACCTTACAGAAAATATCACTTTCTATTTTTAGAAGGGACAACACTTGAGGGATTGGGAGCTTCACCAATGGTCTAAATTATAAACTAAGGGGGTTTTTATATTATAATGATCTTGGGAGTTAATTAATTTGGATGGATATGTGAGTATTTATAGAAAAATGGAAAGAAATGTTTATTAATTTCGAAATATTTACCTTAGAAATCTAAATTGTGGAAAATAAAAAACCATCAACATACACATCTTGAGAGTTAATTGTTTGGGACATTTAAGGAATGGTTTTAACTTTTATTTATTTGAAAACTGAGATATAATTTTTAAAATTAATTATGTTTTTGAAAATCAATTTTACACAAAATATTGCTTTTATGACATCAATTTTCATTTTAAACATTGGAAAGACATTAAATAGATTTGTAAAATCATTTAAATTAATAAAAAAATATCTAAAAAAGTAATTGTTTTTTATATGATTTCTAGTTATTAATTATGACAACATTATTATGTATTTATGAAGTAATAAAACACAAAAAATGTATTTTTTACAATTCTTCTAAATGTAATGCATTTTAGAAAAAAACTAACCTTTTTATTAAAAATAAATTAGAGATGATGATTTAAAAAATATCACATCTAATTTATCAAAAAAAAATCAAATGTTTGGTAATTTAATATTTTAAATAGAAATAATATATTTTCTTTAAACCCTAATTTTAAGTGGAAAAACATTATTTATTTATTATAAGGAATTATAAATTTTATAATAAAATATTCATTGATTCATAACAAGTACATGTATATAAAATAACATTATTAAAATATAATAAAATGTTTTAATTTACTTTATAACTAGAATTTTACTATTCTATTTGATTTAATTTCCATTCCAAACATAATATAAAAATCAAAATGCATTGATTAGGTAATAGTTATATCCAAATGGAAATATTTCCCTTTACACCTAATATATAATCAACAATTATCATGCCTCAGCATTCAAGATTCCGCTAAAATGGTCACATAGTTCGGTTAAATTTTTTGTCATATTTGCTATTATTATATTTCATTTTAAAATCCTCATTGTAGGATTGATCTTTAAAGATGAATTTAGTCTTATTGAGTTTACATTAGTGTTTGTTTTATTCTTATTCATTTATCACCATGTAATATTCTTTGTTTTTATAGAACATATTGTTTATTGTTGTTTACCTTTAACAAATATGTAATTTCCTCTATATGAGATTAAATTATAATGCATAATGTAATAGAAATCGTGAATCATGGGTTATTCTATTAATAAAAGGTATATTTAAGCTGCTAAATTAAATCTTCAATCAATTTATCCATTGATCAATCTTTACTCCCTAATCCTTTATCTGTTCTACATATTATTCAAATATTTTTAACAATTTATCCAAAATATTCATTGAAAGTTATATTCTTATCATTAATAATTATAATATCTTTAACATGATATTTAAAATATTTTTCAATGAATTTTATCTTCCGAAATTGTGGTTAAAAAATTCATTAAAATATCTAAGACTCTCTTTAACCTCAAAAAAATGAATATCCACTTCTTCCACATAGAATCTTGTAAATTGATCAACCGACCTTGAGAAAATTGTATTCTAGCCTTCATAAAAAATATAATATCAATAGGACCATACAAATGCATCATTAAATAGCTTGAAAAATCATTTTTCATTCAATAATATTTGACCTTGTACTCGTACCATATTATAATGAACTGTCTAAAAATATTATTTTTTCCTATGGGTATTATTATTTTTCATCATGTGGTTTAACTTTCATAGGATTCACCTTAATAACATTGATTTGATGATCATATTTTTCATCATAAATTCTATTTGAATCATATCTCTTGGGTAAACATTGTTTTTTTCACTACTAGAATTGTATAAAAAATATTGAACCAAAATTTTCTTCTAATGATTAATTTATTGATGGGGATGTTGTTAGAAAATCAATATATTCATTGATTAATCCTTTAACAAGTTATATTTTTCTAATTCAGTTCCACTCTCTTCATATGATCATTAATTTCAACTAGGGTAAATTTATCGGTATCATTATTTAAAGAAACATATAATTGAATTTATAATTGAATTTCTTCTGATTGAGTAATACACTGTGAGTTCATAGAATATTTTCCACTTTTTCATCAAGGTTATTATAGTTTTGGAGAAATCTTATATTCTTATACACAACTTTTCATTATTCTTTATAATAAAATCATGTTTCTTCTATATCATCTATGCATTAGAAATTTCTAAATTCGAAACTAAGATTTTAAAGGATTTACACAAATTATATTTCATTAAATTCATAGAATTTAACTTCTTTATCCTTTTATAAATAAAATTCTTATTATCATATTCATTCAATGAAATTTCCTAATATTTCTCACTTCAATAATAATATAAACTCTCTATTCCATATAATTATAAATTTCTTCAACCTAAATTATCCAATATTTACAATACATATTTTCCAAACATTAAAAATAATTACTTCAAGAAACCCTACAAATATCATCTTACCTTTATTATATCTTTATTTCTACACTATTTTTATTCTAATATGCATATATATTAATGATATGAGTTACTTAGAATTATTTTCATATTTAATAATATTTATTATTTATGGTTTTGGATAATTCTATTGAAATAAATTTTTATTATTTTTTAAAAAAAATTATTCTCACTATGATGATAAATTGATCTCAATAATTATATTTTGTTAGTATTAAAGGAATTATATTTAACCATTTAATTATACGTTTCATTATTTATTATTATTTTTCTAAAATATTCCCCAACATTCATGTCAACATATACGAATAATGTAATATTTTTAGATTTAAAATTTATATGAAAATATCTATGATTTTTGTCCACGTAAACATAAAAAATAAACTTCCACATGTTCACCAAAAAATATACCATATATACATCATAGATCATCAAAATGTATCAGTCGTTTTTTAGAAGTATGAACTATTGAATATTTTTTATATATAATTCTAGAATCCATTTGAATATGATTAATTTTATTCACATTTTCTCTCACATGGAAATTAATTTATTCTACTCTCTATGTAAAGACATATCCAAATACATTTAATAACTTATTCTAAATAAGAATTTATTCGTTATATAGTGAATAACCTAACAACTAAAAAAATATCATCAAGGAAAAAGAAAAACTAACATTAAAATAGCATAAATTAAACACTAATCTCACTATCCTAATTTTAAAATTTATTGATCTATAGAATTTATAAAAAATATATCCAGGATACAACAACTTAGACTTCTCATTTGGTAAGGAAATTGACTCCCATACATGAAAATTAATAACTTTCTTCACCATAGATCCATACTTAAAAAACAAATCAGAAGCAATGATCCTTTCAAAAAATATTTCCCTCAATGTAATTTCTAAAAATGGGTCCATGAAAAAATATTAAATGTGTACTCCTCATATATGATTCTCATGAAATATATGATCATCTTTAATTAGATAATCAAATAAAAATTTATAGAAGAAAACATAACATAATTTACTCATAAAGTCATTAAATATTATATTTCAAAATAAACAATATTATATTACTTCTATTATTAAATGAATGGAAAAGTAATAATTACAAATTTACAAAATCATATATTGAAACTAAAAAATAATAAATTAAATAAATACTATCAAAGATATTAATAAAAGGAAACATAAATGTTCTAGCTGATATCTACCATATAAATGGAGTGATATTATTATTTTAATTATATTTATAGATGATTTACATTGAGATAAATACTTACCACCCATTAAGTGCAACATAAAAATATTCCAAGATACACTAAATATTATTCCAAATAAATAAAATAACTCTCTTAATATGATGGTTTAACTAATAATGAATAACATCAAAAATACAGGAATCATGGGATTTAGTCATCCATGCTTGTTATGATTACTTCATGTATTGTACTCTATTTGTGTAGGAGGATTTAGAAATACTCTAAGGTTATAAACTCATTATATCTAATGATATTTATTTATATTTAGTATGTTCAAATTGTTCAATTGTGGTTAATATATTAAAAGACCATTTTGGATTACATTGGAATTTACCTTTTACATCAAATCATGTATCGCCATTCTTCATCCGAATGATAAGGTTGTTCACACTTGGAATGAGGGTAACATTTTAGTAGGGCATCTTACTCCCAATGGTAACCATATTGAAAGGGTTATGGAGTATTTAAGTAATGTTTATCTTCCTATTGATTGTTCTGGAATTTCTTGAGGTTATCCCCCTGGAATTCCCTATTTTCATTCCCCATTATCCCCTATTTTGTGATTGTATAATTTTTAATTATTCTTTCCATCATTTTAAAATAATATTTCAATTTTTTGTGAGCCCTTGAGAATAAAATTTAAAATAATTTCATTTATATAACATATAATATGAGATAATTTTATAAGAATAATTAAATTTTGATATACTAGATAAAAAATACCACATACTGACAATACGATTTCATCTTTCGGTATACAATGACATGAAATTTCTTCACAAGTTATGTTCTCATATGATAGAAATCTTTCGGTCTTATATATGAGTAAGTCAACCCATTGGAACCTAAACCTTATTTCTCTATTAGTGTACATTTAATACTAATTCCATTGATATATATGAACAATGTTGTGAATATGACTAAATTTTATTGGATATAATGTGATTCATTGGATTTACTACCTAAAATTACACATAAAATGGATCATGACTTGGAATAAATTAGAAATATTAACACTAAAAAATTCAATGGATTCACTCCACAAACTAATATTATTCCACTTTATATATCAAAATATCATTTCAAATGAATTTATTCTCATAGTAATATTTTTCTAAACATTCATATGTATTTTTATCTCAAAATTATTATTCATAAACACATTCTTATATAGCGATGACATCATAAAAATTATTTAGTCAATGTTTATCTTATTATTCATAAAGGATGTAGATTTAAAATTCTTCACTGAAATTTTCTTTGTTTACTTATATTTACATAGTTACAACTCTAAAACATTATTTAATATCATAATATTTATCACAAAAAGACATTATGTATCATTATATGTTAATTTCTCTTTTTATTAAATTTGGACTTATGACATGTGTACCTATTATATATATATATATGATAATTATATTTAATTTAATCAATATATTCCCTAATTTCATTTTTTATAAGAATCATCTTCAAATTCATTATTCACGTGACATTCTTAATCTAATAAAAATAAAAAATTTGATAAAGTAACATTTCATCATGATTATAATGATAATTTCCCCATTAAATACAAATTATCTTGAAGATTATTTGAGTAAAATATATAAATTTTTATAAAACCATTACTTTAAGAACTCATTCTATTATAAGATGTTTATATATCATTTTAATCCCACCAGGTATCGTAAATATCTCAAATGGACTTTCTTTCTTTTAAATATGAAATTTTCATAGAATATATTCATTTTATTTTAAATATAGGAAAATATGATCTAATATGTATTTTTTTTCTTACACTCATATCATATATTTTCTAATAATTTTTTATTTTAATGTCATCCATTTTTATTCATCATGTTCGTCCCCTAAAAATTATAATCTAATACTCTTTAATACAATTGTACATATTTCTCATCAGTAATATTAAGACCAATAATAGGCTAAAATAATAATATGTTAATAATTTTGAAGCACTATATTGTTATTTTTACTCCCCATAAATTAAATATATAAAATTAATGTAAATAAAAACTTTATTTATTCTTTATTATATCTCTAAATCCCTTCATACTCTTCTCTCACACCATATGGTAGTTCATATAAAGAAAACAAGTGGATTTTTTTTCATATGTTTTGTATCATCAATCATGGTAATTTTTTATTCCCATTACTTTGTTATAAATCAATATATTTCTTAATAAACATGTCATTTAACAACTCTCTCTCACTAGGAGATTGTATATTATTCAATATAATTATACATTCTATAAGTAGTTGGGAAAAATTCCCCCCATATTAAATTGTAAAGGGTTGATAATCATATCTCAATATTGTTCTCATAATATAAGGAAGTTTTAATGAACCCAATTAATTAACAATTAGTTTTTATATATTCAATTAACTCTTATACAAGAAAAAATGACTATAGAAATTTCTTTTGACAACTCAATGTAAAATATTCTAGGAAAGGAAATTCAGCTATAACTCTACTCTTGGATCTCTAAAAATAGTATCAATTTATTCCTCTATATTATTGTAATTTTTTTTTAATATAAAAAAATTCTAAAACCGAGTACTGATAATATATGTCCATATATGATCCTTCCAATACTCATAGAAAACACCATAAAAATAGTGGTGTAGTCATATTTAGAATTTTAGTTGAATTAATATATTTTTTTATCAATATTGAAAAAACAAATCACTTTTCTCTTGTACATGTTATTATAAGATAAATATTTATAAATTCTAATTAAAAAATGAAAAAAATGTGAACTAAGAGATAATATTTTATACAATACCTTGACAAAGAAGGGTATGATATTAAAATACTACATGTGGGGTGGTGTGGGGGGGACATGCTGAATTATATTATAAAATGATATATAAATTCTTAATACACTCAAATATTGAGATTATCAAAAAATACCTATTTTGGTAATCATACAAATCATAGTGTAAAAATCAGTAAAATTTTAATAATTGGTAAGATTGAGGTAGGTAAAGTGGGATTATGGAAACAAAACATAGAGAAGATGATGACAATCTATATTCTAATTAAAATGATATTATTAAAAAAGAACCTTGCAATATTACAGTTATTTTTCTCAATGTTATCAAAAGATTATTTAACATGCCTCTGTGAAACCTCATTTCATGAAATGAATTTCATTGGATATAGACCTTTCGAAATGGAATATGTATTCCACACAACATAATCCCTTAATCAGCTGGATTAGATTTGTTTTGATCAAGACCTCTAAGCTTTATTAGTTGTCACCGTGTTAGAAGTAATCTCAATCATCTACATACCATAATCCATCTATAAAATTCTCTAAATGAGAGTAGATTATATATATATATATATATATATATATATCTAATCAATCAAAAAAATTAGGGGAAAAATATTCATCTAAAAAACAACTACATGGAAAATCTAGGAAACCCAATGGGATGTTTCATAGTAAATTTGTAGTAGAGATTCTATTTCTTGTTTTTTAATCATGCTCCACAAAATAATGTAATTGGTTTATAAGAAAACTGGAAGAGTCATATTCTGAAAAAAAAAATCTTTGAATGCAATTATATGAAAATTATAAACTCTATCTTTTGATGAAATAAACAATTATTTTCATTTTCTGATGAAAGAATTTGATTCCACTACCATACTCAATACCTGTCGATAAAAGTGATCAAGCGTAAAAACTTAGTTCACTATAATTTCACATTACATAGTTTAACTTCACTCTATATAATTAATATTTAGATATATTTATCCTATAAAACTAAATTAATTATTATATAAATTTAAATTTTAAAAAATTCATATTAAGTGCATTCTGATTTTCAAAACAATGGATGTGAATGTGACCTTGAGTCAACAACGACCATGAAATTGCTTATACAACTACGTTATGGATTATATTTAGTTTATAATTATATCAATCTACCACCTTTAAAATGTCCTCATAGATTTTGAACACATTAACAATATGTTACATCATATGTGAAGTCATGTGTAAAAATATTTGAAAATCATTCTTTATATTTTCCTAAAGTTATTTTGAAAACGATATCATTCATTTTCAAAATAGGTTACATCATCTATAAAAACCTAAGAAAATATATCTAAATTTTATTTTTTATAACCATTAAATATATTTTAGCATAGTTCTAATTTTTTTTATTCAAGTATTCTATAATAAAACATAATCCTTATGCAAAAAATAAAAGGGTATGAAACAATTGGAATACATAGCATTGACAATAATTATGGAATCTCTAATATGTAATTATAAGAAATGGTGTTATATAGAAATATAGTTGTGATACTATATTTATAATGGTATTTGGAATGATATCTATCATATATATATATACATACATGTGTCTACAATCTATATCATATATAATATGGATAATCATATAATCCCTTTCTCTAGTAAACCAATTGACCAAAATATTCATAATATGCCAATAAAATTTATCCAACACATATATATTCTAAACTCTTAGTGTATAGACAAACTAAATGGATTAGAACATAATATGTCATGAATCAAAAAATACAATAGCATCACATAACCCAAACCTAAATAGTGAAGTGTCCAATTATTTTAAAGGTTTCTCTCTTCTTCAAACATTAATTGATCTAGAGTTATATTGACATAAATAATGAAATGTTATACTTTGAGTTTTTACACACACTAAAGAGAATCTATTATATAACCATTTCACATGTTTTTAACCACTTTATAGAGGACTCAAATTAAATTTCATGGATGTGAAACATGTCTTAAATTTTCATCCATTTATGGAACATTTCGTACTTTTGTTTATAATGAAAATGCTTACACCTTATAATTAAATCACCTATTAATTTTTAAATATTTAAATAATTGTTTTCACATTTAGAATTCTTAAAATATCATCATATGATATTCTTAAATAATTATAATATCTTTGGTGAGATAAGTACCAATATACATTCATCATCATACATATGTTGTGATATTGAAAACCATGGCATAGTGAACTTCAATATATTTTAATTTAAACCACTATAGACCATGTGATAGTTTATATAGAAACATCATGAATTACTTTTACTAAATATTTTTTCACTCTACCAACTTAATTAATGTCTCATAGTCTCATTTAACATTCACTATGTGTTATATAATATATAAAAACATGTGTAATTATATAAAATCACATTTCTAATAACATTAAAAAAATCCTTTTATAAAATCTGCAATTCATTTTCACCACATGTGATATCATATATAATAAAAAGTCATAATATTTATAAAATTTAAATATATATCCATTAAATATTTTCTTTGGAATCATTCAATGATTATGTATGAACACTTCCTAACAAAACATAATACTTATTGATGTATCTACAAAGTATATCCCCCCCAAAAAATATTTTTAAAAATAATTAAATAATTATCTAATACATAATTATAAGAAAATAGAGTTCATAAGAATAATATTTTTACCATTAAGCTATAAAGGGATCAACTATGATCTCTTTAAAATACATGTATATTTATGACTATGTCTATAAAATTTATCATATACAATATACATAATCATATAATCCATTTTTATAATAAATTTATTTAACCTGAGACATAGTGTTTGTCAATTGTATATAGCTAACTGGTATGTTCTCAATTCATAGAGTGTATATTAATAAAATGCTTGAAACCATCACATTACAATAACCTAAACTGAGGATCACATCACATGATAATACCCCAAATAGATAAGAATAACACATGTTACTTATCAGTGTATGGATATACACATCCACCATTTATCTCACTCAATGTCCCAATGGGAATAATAATTGTATATGTGGAAAATTCAGATCCTTTTATTCCTTAATGAATAACATGATCAACAACATACCTATATATACCATTGAGAGTGGTTGATCCATAAATATAAATACTGGTAATGTTTTGAGACTTCTTGTTTGATGCATAATTGTTTTGAAGGATAATTATAATGATCACTGATCCAAAATGTGACCATGGGTTTTTTATGTGAATTTATACTGATTTTCTCAATATTTAATCAAAATATATTCATATAAATACATCATTATAGATTTTATTTTGGGATCTAATCATATTATAAAACTCAATGACAAATTTTATGTATTGCAAAACCTATCTGATTCACATAACCCCATAAAGAATCACCTTACACACATATGTAAACCCATGGGAAAATTATACATGATGGTAGCTAATAATTTTGAACAAAATCTCTACATGTAACATCAAAAAAATCCTTATCACATGTCCCCAATGTGGAACCTATACAGAGGTCCCCTGGTCCCTCTAAATTAGAGATCAATCTATGTGGTAAAACCACTACATATCCCCCCTTAAGGGATTGTTTATTTTTTCTAATACATCCACTTTATTATTATACCCCACATGATTTCTTACCCTATACTAGGGATACACATTGAATTAACCCCAACTATATGGACATGTGTAGTTATATACCCAATATAATTTACATTCTTGGCTACCCATGACACACATAATCCACACACATTTTCAACCACTTCAAACCATGTAATATTATTATCCCAACTTATTAAATTAATTTATCTTAAAGTTAATTACCAATCATAAGAGATTTAATAAAATACAACAAAATTGACACAAAATCATGTTACCCTATGATAAATTTTTTTCTCTCTATTATAAAATATTTATATAATGGTGTTCCTATTCCAACCATGTTTTCTTAAGGTATAGATAATCACATATATGTTTATTACATGGACCCTTAATCATGAAGATCCCATGGTATTCATCCCTTCTATGAATTAATTCATGGTTGTTTAGGTAGAAATTTAAATTAATGGGCTTAAATTTTGAATTAATTCTAACACGTTTTCCAATATCGAATAAAAAATCCTTTTATGGATTTATGTTGTCATGAAACATTATTTTGGAAGTTTTAATATTTTAATATTATCAATTTAATTGATATTTTTATCCAGAGATTCCAGTAAGTGGAATCCACATAAATTTTCTATGTGTATTTAATCTAGAAGTCCTAATCACATAATGTTAAATTATATAACCTTGGTCCTTTCTATAAGAACAGAATAGGAACAAAATTTGTCTATCCTGCATAACCATAATAGTCATGAAATCAATCCTTCATATAAAAAATTAAAATGAATGGTGAACCCTAATTATGTGGGGTTTACTTAGATATTATGACTTGGTTAATTACCTAAAATTACAGGGCTTTTTATATTTACAATGTGTTTCATATTATTATATGTATTTAAATTTTTTTGTAAACTAAATTACTTTGATCCCACTAGATGAGGGATAAATATGAAGTTTCTTTTGGAGTAATACCAACTCTATTTCTTATTATACGCCATTTATTAGACTCTTATCCTTCATGGATAGAACCATACTCTATCATAAAACCCTTTCACCTTAAAATATGGTATAATAGACCAATTTAAACCCTTCATAATATTTGATGTTATTAAACTCTATAATAAACCATTCACATTTCTAGATAATATATTCCCACAACATTGACCATTTTACCTTTATAGACTATATTGAACTCCAGCCTAAACCCTTTGCAACCCATTTATAGTATTAATTACTCAGTAAACCTATCACATTACATGATAGTAATAAAAATATGGGTAACCTTTTCCTTTCGGTATGGTAAAAAACTTACTAATATAAATATTCACCATCCTAAAATCTTTTAAATTTAGGTATAATAACCTTTAATTTTCGGATGGTTTAAATCTCTATTGTATACCTTAGACATTTAAGATATAAATCATCATAAATTTACCATTCATGACATCCAATCCATCTATAAACTATGTTGTAACCATTCAAACACTCTTGGTTAGTTTTAAACTCTAGATTTACATCCTACATGGATTTATATTATATCTTAACCACGCATCAAGGTGAAATAAGAATGATATTGCACATGATTTGAGGAAATGATGATTTAATTTATACAGTTTACTTTCAAATTAATCATACTTATTTAACCCCTTTCAATTCAAGTATTCACCCTAGTAAGGTAAAAATGGTTATAGGAAAATTGGTATTGTTGTTATATAGAATTTCATGGACATCACATAAATCTATAAATAATTACAATATTAGATAATTAATTCTGTGAAATTATGATTCAACCTCACATCCTCCATGTTTTTAAATTTACCCCTTAACACAATCATACTCTCATAATCTACTCAGGAGGAAGGGTGATGAGATAGGTTTGAAGATGAAATGTTACAAACAGGAAATGGTGGACTCGATAGGAAATAATAAACCTATAAAAGAGGCTGATTGACCAATCATGTTAACATTAAACTTTATTTAATTGGATGTTGATTATATTTAACCCCTAGAATCTAAAATGTTATATATTAAATGATGTAGGACTGTAATGATTCCGAGATGGTATAGAAACCCCACTAAAACTCCTGGCACTTTTATAAAACATAGTAACCATGTTTCCACACCATTTACGTACAATACTAATATTATAACCACATTATTTCCTAGATACCAATACCCAATTTCCAAATCCAAACACCTCCATATATAGATAGTTAATGATTTTTCAAGTTAGTAAATATAATACAATTTTATCTATATATTCTCAAATACACAAGATAATATTGCATAAATGAAATAACTAAGGATAGACCCTTACCAAATAGATTACCATGGTAAGAGGACACCATAATTACATGAAACTTTCATGATATCCTCTGCCCTAATTTTTACCAAACCCTATTTCACTTATTATATAAATAATAATACATCATGTACATTTAACTAGAATTCCAATATTCACTCAAAAGGGCTCCCATTATACAATTGACACCACCATTTTCATGATACCCCCATTTTCATAGATATTATTGGGGATTACTCTATCTTAATTATCCAATCTGTAGTACCTAGTAGGATGTCCCATTGAGGAAAATTGTCCCCACCACGTAGAGGGAAGTAATATCCCCCACTACTACTGATTCCCCTTGTGCCTTTTTCCCTATCAAAATAGTAACCTTTAGATATTTTAATTTCAGATTGGGAAGAAGACCCTAAAAAGTTATAGTTTTACTCTAGAACCCCCATCAGCTAATTAATCATTCTTTACAAAATCCAATTATAGTGGAGGTTGTCCAAATAAAAAAGAAAATATAGAATATGGATATTATCCCTTTGATATGAAAAATTTTACACATGGAATCCCTTCCAATATTGAATAATAATACATAATCTATTGATTTTCTATCCATTATATACTTAATATTATTCATCTCTATAATAATAGAAATAATTGAGCCTTACTTACTCCCCATGTTAGTGAACAGTATATTCCCCTAGGAGATTATCCCTATGGAATTCACAATAGTGTTCCTCCCTCCAACCCTAATAATAGTAAACATGGTGTTTCTATCCTTTTTAATGAATAAGACATGCCATATAGATGGAACCCCCTTAGTAGTTACTTTATAATTCCTCCATCAAATAATATAATATACTAAAATTATTGTACATCCTTGGTCGATGAAGAATAAATTCTCTATGGTGGTCCTCCCTATAGTAACCACCATAGATTCTACTCCCGTATGATTCCAATAAAATTAAATATGTATGAATACCCTATATTGATAAATAATACATAAATTATAGAGTTACTCCATGGTACTTCAAGAATAATATAGATGGAGGACCTCCTATTGTTATTTGTCATAGTGGTTCCCTATTTTCCATCAACATAAAATTATACAAATCCCCCATGTATAATGAAATTATATATGGAGTTCCTCCCTATCATAGATTTTATATAGGTCCTTTGTATTAATTCAATAATAATATTTGCATCATTTAAACTCTTGATAATTAAAATGGTATACCCAATAATGTTACTCTCCATGATAGAAACTACATAGATCCTCCCCATAATATTGATATCAAAAACAAACATTGAGTCCCTCCCAATATCAATTATTAAGAAAATGAAATAGTTAGAATTCACTATAACAATAGAGTTAAAAAACATGATTTGTGTGTCTATCAATGATAGATACAGAAACTTAGCTTATCCTATAGTCCCTTTATTTGTATATATATGTTTGTGACCCAGGTTTCTAATTTACACCATATGATTACTTAGATATTATAATTATACATTAGTTTAAGCATTTAGAATTTGAATATAGTATAGTGTCATCAATTATTCATCCATTAAAATATTCTATGGATATTTTTAAGAAACTCTATTATGGTCGGGTTTTTTTAAAAAAATATTGGGAATCAAATAATGGGACACTAATTGAGTTTTATTTTTATAAGTTTAGATCTATGAAATTAATTTTTTATCTCATTTTTTTATGTTTAAAAAAAATTTAGTATTAGGAAATGTGGGAATAAAATTCTCAGGGTGAAATGATTTGTTAGACTATACTATAATCTTTGTATAATCACATCAGTAGGCTAATGGGTTTCACACTGCAGTACCCATTATCTTGATTCTGGGTATTCAGTAATGACAAAAGTAGTTCAATAAGAGACATTGAACTTTTATTGGTTCCACAAGGAGTATTATTAGTTATGGGAAACCAATATTTGATAATTTTCTTTACCAATTTTAATTATTAAATGGGGAATAAGTTAGGGCCATTCGATTCAGATTTCCAACTCCTTTTTATTCATTAATTTACATTTACAATGAGAGGATTTTAGTTTGATTTATCATTATATAATAGTTATGATATACCCACTATATCATTATTTCACCTTCTTTTATGTCTTCCCTTTGATATTGGTATGCTCTATTTTTGTATTTTTTTTATTTTATAAGATTGTGGTTAAATTTGATTTATGTGAAGTGGATTTTATGTGTAGTGACTAGAGGATATCAAGGAAGGATGGGAACACATCCTTTATCACTATTTTGATAATAATATATCACATTGTATTTTTTTTTAACAATTTTATTAATTTTACTCTACATTGTTGGTCATTTAATTTATGAACTATGTGTCTTTTTTTCATAGAATTACCAATGACATTCCATAGACTATCTATAGGTTTTATATTTTTTTAGAGTCACCACAATAAATATTGTATAAGTCTATAAAGCTATTTTTATTTAAGAAAATTTATGCATTATGTGTCTTTTAATTTATAATGTGATATACCATAAGGTGACAATTAATTCAAAGAGATTCAAATATTTTTTAACAGTTATTGGGTATATTTAATAAATTTATTGGGAAAATTATTCATAAAAAAGAAATTTCTCTCTCAACAGAATGTTGTAGTCACAATTTAGAGGTTGTTTAACCTTGTAATTATTTGTTTGGTTAGTAATAGGGATATAAAGGGGTATCAAGGTAGAAATTAAAGTGTAACGTTTATTGTTTCAAAATTACTTTTAATGTGTTATAATGGGATAAGATCATGTGATTGATGATTTCATAATATGGTATCAATGTTATTTTATAGTCAATGAAAGGGTTGATCTGTAGTTTCAGGACCATGTAAAATTCAGTTTTCCAATCCTCAGATATCATGGCATTGTTTTCAGGGTCAAATGATAAATAATATTGATGGTGTTTCACAAATGTAGTCCAATGTTTCAACCAGAGTGAGATGTGTAAAAATATGATTCTCATCTTAGTTAGACCATAAAGTTAATATCTGTTAAATTTTAAACTTAAGGGGATTGAGATATGGTATATGCATAAGGGATACCATAGGTTATCCATTCATATTATTGATAAATAATTTATGGTTTTTGAATCTAGTATAGATTTCCTGATCAAAGATTGTCCAAGGATAATTTCTTATGATAGATGTGTAATTAATATTTTTTGAATTAATTGTCTTTTAGTATAGAGAGTGGGTTTTTATCTGTGGTTTGGGTAAAATTACAGCTATGGTCAACAAATAAGATGACATGTTCCTTGAAGGATCAGAATCGTGTCCACATTTTTTATAAAATACTTTATTTAGTTTTTTCTAGGATTTATATGAGCTATTTGGTATAAGGAATATATTTGGTATAGTAGATGGATATATCAACTGTGAGATTAGAAATTCATATAGTATATTGTGTACTATTGATGGAAATACTAATGGAGATACAATGATTCCATCTATAATATATTGTTTCTTAGATAGTTATACAATCAATTAATATATGATATTATATGGTATATCATATACCATTAATTGATATACTACAAATATTGAAAGAAAACCATCTAGAATAAATTATACTATTGATAGAAAAATCGACAGTGAGATCGAGACTCCATATTTCATATCGTATACCACTATTGTAAACACAGATGGTGAGACTAAGACACCATTATTAATATCATGTACCATTTATGGATAGGATGCCAATTAATCAAAGATTCTATCTAGAATATTTTATACAGGATTATAGATAGACTGTTTTGGTATTTAGACACTAATTGGAAATGTTATTTATTGGAAAGGACTAATGAGATTCGCTAACATAGGAATGAAGAGGGAATTTTCAAGTATCAAATTAGCATAGATATCTCATAAAAACTCAATTAATGTGTTTCATATCAAGTGTTATAAAATTTTATTACATTAAAAATGATCTAACATATATGTTTTATGTAATATTTTGGATAACCCTTAATAGTGTCCTACTATGTTTCATACATACTCCCAATACATACACTTTGGTGGATATGGAACACTTTTTTTTAGATTCTTGGGAGGGTTATGGTCTGGTAAGTAGGTTGGGTCTATATTAGATCAACAAATATTGGAGTTGATTATTGGGTGAGGATAAATACCATGTTGGGTTTTGTTTTTTAGACAAATTTAGTATTTATTTCTATATTTTCATGTATATGATTTACTTATGGAGTAAATATATTATTAAATGGTTCATATATGTATAATATTTATTTTGAATTGATATAATAGATGGATATTATTATTATGGTCATCTTATTCTTATAATTAAACTTTTTGTTTGATGGATGTTACATTTTATAGTAATTTACTATTATTTTACTGTAATAATACGATGGTACAATATCCTCATTTTATGGTCTAGACTCTCATCACTAGATTAAAACTTCTTCCATACATACTGGTGTGTTTTTGTTGATGTGGTGAACCTATCCTCGTTACTATTTTAGTGAACTAGATTAAATACATTACAAATGATAATAGTCCCCCTTGTTTCATAGACATACGACTTTGTTAATACTATTTTTATATTTTATTTGTCAAAAAAATAAATGCATAGTATCTTTTTACAGTACAAACACTTGTTTAATGAAAGTCCATGTTTCCGAGGTTGCGTGATTATAGTTATTTTGTTTGGATTATACACTAGTGTTTATTTGATTAAGGATTGATTTTATAGATATTGTGTGTTTATAATCATAAAGGTAGGGAAATATGGTGTGTTTTTATCCATCATACATGGAATGTAGTTTCATATGAAGTGTATATAAATAAGTGTAATTATATTTTTTTTAATTGTTTTTTGAGATTAAAACATGGTTCTTTGAAAAATGTTTTAGAATTTTATTTTTGTTGATAAAATTTTATTACTAATTTATTCAATGTTTTCTTTGATAAAATAATTAGTATATGTTAATTAACCAAAATTTATTGGGGTTTTTTAGATGATATTTCAAAATTACATAAATATTTTGGTCAATTACAATGGATTATAAACATTGATTGTTGAGATAAGTTTATTATCACTTCCAATGGATGATTATGACGTGGGAGGGGGGTATACATGTGACCTATAACTCTACATGTATGATTATATTCCATAAAGATATTTAATCTCTACAAATTTTCCTTATAAATTTAAAAATACGTGTTTGTAATGTAATTTTTATAGAATAATGATAGGAGTGTGATAGCGATAATTAAATTCGTATTCACTCAAATAATAGGGTGGAAATACATGGAGGAGTTGTGTAACATAAGAGGTAAGTTTTATGATTTAGAATAATTGAATCCATGAAACAACATATACTATTATTATAATTCGATATGGCCAATGATGAAATTGGATAAGGATTGTATTAATGGAGTAAAATTATATATTAAAAATTAGATCTCCCTGAATTTTCTATGAACCATATGGACATGTATTGGGGTGAATACTTTATATACGATATTTTATATTTAAAGGTATAATATGAATGATTCACATGAAATTTTTATGATTTAATAATTATTTCTTAGTAAAATTTGAAACTAATGAAGGGGTTGTGGGTGGTGAATGTGAATGTATAGCATGATAATGTCTTAATCTAAACAACTCTTGATAGAATTGGTATTGATGAGGGTGATTAGTATATTCTTAACAAAAACTCTAATATATGGATCATTAAAATATCACCATCATGTGATTTTTTTGGATTTATGAGCGTTTTTTGACAGGTAGTCCCACTTGAAATAGTAATTAGTGAAATAAAGTGTCTTTTATGGGTATTAACCATGTGAAATTACACTTGTATTGGATTATAGGATGATTATAATTTGATAAAATTCTCTTTTAATGGTTAAGTGGATTAATTATATAATGGAAATGAAAAATTCATATCCTGTAAAAATATATGAAATAAACAAGTTCATATAGTAAAATACAATCAATATAAATTTTTTGGATAAAATAATTTTTCCACTGGGGTTATTGGAGACTTCTGATGTGCATTGAAATAATTTTTATTAACAGTTACAATGGTTTTAATGGGAAGTGGTTAGAGATTTGGAGGTTATGAATAGTGGTTATCTAATAAGGTATGGGATGTTAGAGAACATATTATTATATGACCTAATAGTGGGGTTCATTGATTAGAATTATAGGGACTTAATGAGTGGATAGGAGAAGTGTTATTATAAGGATATCAAGACTCATGTGTGATGATTATAAAGAGACTAGCATATTGGAAATACTATGTTGTGGAGAACCATATCAATAACCTTGAGGTACATAACTTGGGAATTCTAGTAGTTATCAGATGATAATTTTTCCCTTGTGGGGTCATTTTTTAGAGTGATAAGTGAATGTATTCAATGATGAAGAAATTTAGGAATGTTGAATTGAAAACAAATCCAACGAATTCTTAATTGGGTAAGATGGTATAGTTGTGTGATAAGCGTAAAAAGATCATGGATTTTTAGTTAAGGCATCTTGATAACTACTAGAAGTGGGTGGGTGAATTATGGATAGATTCAAATGATATACCAGATTACAGTATATACAAATGACACGTCTTCAATGTTAGTGAATGACAGCTTAGAATACATGGTTTTTTTAATATTACTTGTTTTACATAGGGATTAAAATTTTGATACATGCATTAGAAAATAACATTAGTCGACGTGGATAAATTTAAGAGATAATGTGCTTCATAGGTGATCAATGATGTCGAAACATTTTTAATTTAAGAAACATTAGTATTGGGAACAATAGTAAGTTAGTATGGTGGATATTTATGATTTAGAATAGTGGGGAATAGGTTATTTACTTTAATTCATTATCAAGTGTGGGGAGATGAAATATGATTCAATAGAATTATTAGGAAAATAACTGATGAATTTAAGGTATTATATTGGGAGGCTATTTACAAAAACATAGTCTCTATATTAGGTTTAGTGACATTATTCTTGCATGTAATGGGAACCTTGATTCAAGGGGAAAACATGGAATTTAACTTATAGGAGTGGTTAACCAATTTTATGGCTATGTAGAATACCCATTTGGATTGGTTCAGGTGTAGAATCCATGTCCCTTCACAAGGACTCCATTGGCCTCACTGAGAATCTATTGAGGGCCATTGTATTTCCTATTAAACCCTATAGAAATTTTATAATGATGGAAAATAGATATTTTATGGAATCCCCTAGTTACAATTAACTATAAGTTGGATCCATGGTGGTCCCTATATATGAAATCCATAATACATTTCATTTATTTATTTACCCTTGTTATAAGATAATTTATTTCCAATTGCTCACTTTTTAAGAGGTCATATCTCTTCAAAATATATACCTTTCCCATTCTCCTAGATTTACCTCCTATTTTGGGTGTATATTTTATAGTTTTAATTCAATTTATCATTAGATCATAGTGAAATATTACCAATATTTAGGGGCCTTCAAATGTGTTGGATAGAGTACACTATAAAGGATAAACATGTGCATTTTCATTCCTTATGTATAGACATATATTTCTCAATATTTTATCATTGAAATTTCATTAATTTATTATAAATTAATAATTTATTTGTCTTATATAATGGATATTTTTATTATAAGAGTAATAGAAACATTATATGGTCTATCTACATGCAATTGGTTTCAATTTCAGTTTCATCACACTATTCCAAGATTAGGTTCATGGAAGTGTTTGACGTAGAAATAGATGGAGTTTTACATGCACAATAGAGGTGGGATGAATCTATTAAAATATTGGAAGTTAAAAAATTATTAATCAATGAATTATATGTGATTTTTATACAATGCTACATTTGAGCAGATGGATCGACTCAAGATGAATCTACTAGATATTGAGTGGGTTAATGTAATTTTTTAAATTGGTAGGAGTTTGTATGCATAGAATACACATTTAATTAACTATATAATTGTCATAGAATCATGTGGTAGATGTATCACCATGTTATTACAAGGTTATTTATTTATAAATACACTAATGGAAATGATAGAAAAAGTTTGAGTGTGTGGGTTCTAGACTATCCTCTCAAGACCTCGTAGGTATTCCCTTGGGAGAGGGTTACATAATCAAAGGTTTTACTATGGGATATCAATATTTGTATTTTTTTAGGAACGGTTTTTTGTATATTATTAAGACTATAGGAAGATTACCATAATGTTGGAAAACTATTATGTTAGGATATGGATATTTGATGACAATTGTTGAAAATTGTGTTTCTAAAAGGTGGTATAGAATTTATAATAGAGTACAATATATCTGATTTGGATGGTGCACATAGTGTGGACCATGATGTATACATATAGTGATTAGTTTTTCAAAGTGGTGTGATATGACTATATATGTGTGGGAGGACATTAAAAGAGAAATTCCAATTTATAATGAGTGAGATAATATTTTTAAAATCATTAGGTCATTCATGATCAATTAAGATTTATTAGGGATAGTGGGATAATATTTCATGGCATCATTCATTGGTTTTATTCACTATTGAGGTGTCGAGAGAGTGAGTTATCACTTATTTATTGGTTGATTTTCTAGGTGATGAATGTAGTATGAGACCAAAACCTCCTTAAAATGTTAGTATCATGTACAAAGATTAAATAAAATATTTTTGCATGTAAAGGTTTTTTATTTATATGAGTTATGATATATGAGGAATTCATCATGAATTAACTTGTGGATAAATCCTTAATGAGAATAAACAAATATATGGGTGTCATGTTATGAAAATATAAAAACATATAACAACATGTGGAAAATAATTGTGATATAATGTTTTTGTTGATGGGTAGATTGGAAGTGAGACCATGATCTAATATGGTATATTTTTCACTAGTAATGGACTAATAAATAATTAGACTGGGAAACCCTCTGTAATATCATATACATAGACTAAGAGTGAGGTTGGGATATATACTAATATATCATGTATCTTTCAAATACAAATCAATAGTGAGGACAAAAAACAATATAGAATATTTTTTTAAAACTTTTAGATTAATTGAATTTTGATCAAGACATTATCTAGACATATTAATTCTTTAAAAGGATTTATGAGATTCACCAAAATTTGGATAATGTAGGTATTTTTAGATATCAAGGGGGATGGTTAGAAAATGATAGTTTGACTTGTGTTTCACATGTTAAGGGTCAAAAAAATTTTATTACAAATCACATACCTCCCCATTTTGGTATTATGGAATCCTATAGATTCCCCATCAGTATATTCTTATTTAGTTTCATACTCTCACTATTCATATCCATATCAATAGAATTACAAACCTAATGATTGAAATTTTATCCAAGTTAATAGTTTGGATGCCAAATTTTAGTTTGATTATGTTAATAGTTTTGGGATTTGGTTTTGAGTCAAGGTCAAGGACATGATTTTTTTTAATATAATATAATTATTTTTTTATTTTCATTATGTTTTTGGATGTGTAGGATTGATTCAATGAAGGAAGTCTGTGTTTTAGTGGTTGAAAAATGTATGAAATGAGTTTCTTTTTTATACCTCGTGAGTATATTTTATATATGGATATCCTTTAAAAGTAATTCCATGTTATATTGTATGATTGGTTTATGATTTAGAAATTTAATTTTACCATTTTCTATGATATGGAGGGTAAAATATCCCCATATATGACTAAACCCTAACAAAAATATGGATGAATATTTCTTATAGGGAAATGAACTTGTGGTGATATGGAAAATTTTCCATAGTCACTATATTAGTTTGATGTCTAATGAGATGACTATTTTAGTTTAGAAATTTAGGGATAGATTTAGTGAAAAAATTCATTTTGTTCATATTTTTGTTATAAAATGGTTACAGGAAAGGCCATAGGTTTTGACTCAAGAAATTATCATGCTTGTCAGGTATTTGTTTGGAAGATAGAGGGAACTGGGTACCTAGTCATCTTCTACTACATACCTGTTGGTGGTATTAGAGTAGAAGGTATTACTTGGAGAGGCATATGGTGGCTGATTATCCTTGGGAAAGTACCTTGTGGAATTATACCAGGGACATAGTTCACTTTCTCATGTTTTTAAAAAATTAAAAATTTGTGAGTTTATTTGTATATTTTATAAATGAGGAATTCCATAATTTGATTCATTTGAATGTTTGAGCTTAACCTACCATCTCATATTATTTCTTACTTTACATAAGGAGCTCTACCCATTTCAAATTAAATATTTTAGCATTTTAGGGAATTTTTTCCCTATAAAGATGGATTAATATTAATGGTTTTTAATTTTTTTATTTATCACATTTGTAATGTATATCAACAAAAATATATTTTGATGGAAATTTCTTGTTTTATGAATCTATTCCTCCTTCGGTTGAATATGGATAATGAATTGATTATAAATCCTCCTTTAGTGCTATATAGTTGTTGGCCCAATTTTTTTGTTTGTTCTATATGATTTTATATATCATGTCACTTACAATGGTGGGTAGGGTCATGCCTGATACTGGTAAGGGAACCAATAAGAGTTTCAATAATTCTTGTATGATTCTTAGGGTAGGTCTTACATGGTTCAAGGGGAGTTTTACTATTTATAGATTATTCTATCAAGGTTGTTTTTCTTTGAGATTTGTTCGGTGTGATGTTGTATATTGAAAATTGATGATGCTTGTGATATGATGTTTTATTAGGTTTCTAGATAATCTAATTCAAGTAACCCATGGGGAAATAAGGATATACTGTTCGTCAATATCTATAATAGTGATATCTAGTTTATTGATGCGGGTAGATAGTAGGTCACCTTATGTTGTTCATAGACTGACAAAAATTCTACTCACCATGGGGTTGAGAATATTGGTGTAATGTTAACATAGGAAAGATGTCATATTGTTCTATTATCCATGAGTTATTATTAGTGTTCTCTATTGATGAATTAATCTGGGAGAGAACCTGTTACTAGACCTGAACAAGGAAGTGATGTATTTGAAGGGAGCTCCATCTTTTCACTATTTTCAGGAAGGAGGTAGGGCTGGGATTCCATCCAGCCATAGGACGGGCAACTGGTTCAGATGGAAACCTCTGTCGGGTGTCTTGAAACTTAACACAGACGGATCTTGTGTCCAAGAGAACATGCGCGATGATGGAGTTCTTCATGATACCAATGGATCGGTGTTCTTAACCTATTCAGACAGACTGGGATAGGGCACTTCCCTCCAAGCGGAGGCCATGGCCTTTCTTATAGGCCTCCGAATTTGTAGAAAAATGAGGCTGGAGATCTCTGAAGTTGAAACCTACTCTTTAATTGTTCATGATTCCTTGAAAGTTTGTGGTGTTTATCCATGGTTGATCTTCTATTCCATAAGATAATGTAAAAGTATGATCAACAACAACATTATTGTGCTCCATACAAGGAGGGAGGGATATAAGGTTGCAGAATACATAGCCTCAGGGGAGTTCCCTAGAATGGTAGAGGTGTTCCTGCACATGGCAGGAAGTATCAAACCCAATGGGATTCATTTTATTAAAGGGAACATGCTTGGTCTTCGCTATTTTAGACCCCCTTAGTTTCTCTCTTGGGGCATTGGTTCTTCTCTTTGTTTTTTTCATTTTTTCTCCCCCCCCCACCCCTCTCTATTAATAGAATTACTTTATTATGATTATTGGGATCACTACATGAGTGTGGGTTGCCACTGGGATTTAATTTTTTTATTATGTTTGGTAGATGGTTAGAACAAGAATCAATTGAACATAGAACATACAGTAAAATATGATGATATTCCTTCAAGGAATCATTACTAATGTACTGTTACAAAAAGTGTCTTTTTATCATTGGGCACTATGGAATTGGTAATAATAATAAGAGATATTTCTATTTTTTAGATCATGAATATATCATACCACACCTTTTTTGGCCAAAGTAGTCAATGTTATCACATATGGTAGGTCTAGTATAAATTGGATAAGGTTGTATTTATTTTTTTTTAACATAAAAACTATCGTACACACATATATATTGGGATATTAAAATGGTACACCACTGGCTATGTCATAATGAGTTTATAGTCACACCCATTATATACCCATTAGTATGTGTTGCGACATTATAATTAATTGTAGTGGAAAATAAAATGGCCCAACTTTTTGATATTAGTAGTTGTGGTGAAACTAATGCATAGGTAGGTTCAAGATGAACTTTAGAGCTAGATTAGTTTATTATTAAAATATGGGTTGAGTTTTATTTTTTTACATGTTTTTATACGATAAAAATATGAGTGTTTTTATAAATATTTATATAAATTTTAAAAATTTATGGTTAGTTATTTTGTAACACTTCTATTATTATTTTTCTTATATATTCTTTTTTCGATCGATAATGATTTTATTTCTCTGCTAGGTATGGTCATTTATATATAGAGGAAATAGTATCCCCAATATATCCCCATAGACCATATATTCTAAATGATGAAATGTAGAATATGAGAAGGCATGCCTGAGTTATTTGGTAGACTATCCTGA
Source organism: Viscum album (assembly GCA_963277665.1). Taxonomy (NCBI): domain Eukaryota; kingdom Viridiplantae; phylum Streptophyta; class Magnoliopsida; order Santalales; family Viscaceae; genus Viscum; species Viscum album. The sequence goes on from OY728139.1 coordinate 1,105,077,924, forward strand.
ATACCATTTAGGTGCTTTTAGTCATGTATTCTATATAGTTGTAGTATTCTAGTTTTTAAAAAATAATCCAAGTGATTTTTTATTTTTTATTTGATAAATTATAGATGGATGTTTGGTGATGTGTCAGGACATGAGATGAATGTCAGATTATGTGACTATCCATTATAGGTATGGGTTGAATTTCATGTATCCATATGATCTAGGATTATTTTTTCTATATCCATTGTTATAGTTTAGTTGTTTAAATTGGGAAAAGGTTTCATTTTGATAGTATTTATTTATATTATTGAACTCATAAAGTAGAGGAACAAAATGTGGTTTACATGCATCATTTTAGGAACATAAGACTAAAATAAAATATGTGTGTTGATTTGTGATTTATAGGTATTTCCATAAATAAAGTTTGATATTTATATTTTCAACAACTACCTATATAGTGTTTTCTTATAGTTTTTGTGGAATCCAACTAATTTAAACTAGATTAATGGTTCTTGATGTTTTCAAGTAAGTGGATATTATATGTGTATGGAATTTGTGATAAATAGTAGTTATATGAGTTGATGACAAAAATATTGATGTATTGTACAATTCATGGGAGTGATTAGGGAGGAGACTGGTCTATTGTGATGAACTGCCTATTATAATTTTTCCTATTTATGTTATCAAAAATATTATATATTTATTGATAATGGTTTTGGTTCTCAGTGAGACTACAACTCGATAGAATCCATTGGAGAATTAAGAGGGTTATGATATGGTGGAACTAAGGAATGATCTAATGGGACCCTCTGAGGTTATAGATGAGAAATATCCACATGTAGATAATTTGACGATTCCAGGGAAGCCCATAATATTTTTTGCATTCAGGAATCTATCTGATGAGTGTCTAAGGGTGAGTCAGATGTGGGTTATCCAAAGAATTTATTTGGGGACTCAGGGATATATTTCATCCGTATAATATTTTAATAGGGAGTTCCAGTCATAAAATCCTACTTGTTCAAAGTATAGGTAGAACCTCAGATATATGAATATTTTATTGAGTATATGTTGACCAATTTTTAACAAATTGAGACACCCCTAGGTTAAAGGGTGATGTTGTAAATGTATATGCTTAGGTGACTATTGAATTTTTATAGGTAATGAATGTATAGATTTTTAGAATTGGGTGGATGACTTGAATATAATTTGAGGAAATGTTATTAATATACTTTTTACCTAATATGATAATGGTGGATTGATATTAATAGCTTATGTACTTTCCAAAATGGGATACAACAGTCATTAATTATACCACTAGTTTCACTAAAATATATTATTTTTCATCAATATTATATGGGGATGATATTTCCTAGTCTTGGTTATTTTAGGAGGGAAATCCACATTTTCTCAAGGTATAGGTAAATATCTTCAGTTTGATATTATTTTCCAATGTGGTGAAATATATGTTAATAAAACATTTGAACCAAAATGATGAAAGCATACCATGTAAGATTGTGATTTCACATGAGGATAAAAGTGGAGATATATGTATATAGATGTGAGACTATATAAAGACCTAATAGGGTGATAATATTTAGATATCATCCATTATAACATGGGGTGGTTCATATTCAAGATGATATCAGTATGGGATAATATATCACATTCAAACCCTGCATAATCGGACACATAAAAAGTGTTGAGAATGTGGCTAGATGTGACTTTTGGGTTTTTTAGATTACTTCACTGTCATTTAAATTTTGGTGTTGTAGTCAGACTATGATATCAAATGTATGATCAAGATCAGTGTTGATAGAAAGTAGCCAATTATTTCCATGAATTTGGGTAATGATAGAGGACATGGTGATAAAAAATGAGGTAGTTGGAAAACAAATAGTGAGAATCAATAGTATGGTTTATATAAGGATGATGAGTCTTGGAGAAAATACAGTGGTTGAGACAACATACTCTATATAGGATGGAGAGGTATTTTTGGGTGTAGTTACATAGTGAGTGTGTTAGTTATTTGTTTTTTGGATGATTGGTGATACATTATGTGTATGTGGATCAATTGGGTGATTCTTGATGTTTTGAGTATCAATTATGGTGTACATCTATAAGAAATTTTATGTTTATTAGTTGGTTTATAGTAGATTATATATGGATATTTAATGATAATGGTTGTTTATGATACGGTCCATGTGTCAGGTAGCTAGGTTTTAATGTTAATAGGTAGGTAAAACCTTTGAAATAGAGTGAATATTATTGGAAAGTACTTATCTATGCCAATTGATAAAATTAATTAGGAGTATAATGACACATAAAAAAATTTCTCTGTGCTTTTAGATTGTAGACTATGGTATTAATGGGTATGAGTTGGGTTTGGTAATTTTTATGACTACATAATGTTATAGGATATATTGATCAATGAATATGAGGTTATTATATCCCTACATTTCAGGTGAGGAAATTCATTCCCAGTTTTAACTAGAACCATGTGTGTTTGGTCCAATTTGAGTTTTCTATGGGGATAGTGAGGGCCAATGTTTTAGATTCTTGAAATTGAAATGGGTGGTGGACTCTTTATTTTAAATATAAAGATAAATTGGTACTTATTTAAGGTTCCTTATACCCAAGCTCTATGATCAATGGCTTAAGAACATAAATTACATACTATAATAGATTTCATATGAGATGAACCATTATAAAATTATATATTATTCAATAATTTTAAAAGTACATATCAAAAATTATCTCGTTGTACCATGAAAAAAAGGATTAGTGTATTTTAGGATCAATAAAATAGTAAACTTATTTCATAATACTTGTGAACACTTCTCTACCAATAAACCTAAATTAACTACCCTATACTATTATTATATGTTATATTTTCCTCATAACCTACAGAATGGATCAAAAATAGAAGCTATGAGAACAATTCCTTAGTAAGGGAAATGATTATCAATTTTTCAATAGGGGTTGGATCATAATCTTGTGAAAAAAATTGAGCAAGTTAGTAGTATCTATTTAAAAATAATTAATAATAATAAGATTTATCCATAAGGACTGGAAGAATTATTTGTTATCTCAAATGATCATTCATATACCATGTCTTGTGTGTGCGAAATGATCAAATAATAATCATGAGTTACAGATCATATCATAGTCACATAACATTAAAATGTGGGATAAACATAATCCATTGAAATCATAATACATTAAACTAAGGAAAACCTTATCCAAGAACAATCTTGAGATCCAAAAAAACATTAAACATGTCCACATATTCTTTTCAAAATATAATAACTTGATCATTTCCAAAAACAAAATTTTAAAAAAATAATAAGACAATTATGTCCATACACAACAATAGAAACAATTAATAACATGATAATGTTTATGCACAGTGTTGTGATCAAATCATAATGTGATAAACTATATGAAAACACTTGTACAAAAAAACATATCAAGATTATGTCCATATATATCAATTTTAAAAATTAATAATGCAATATTGTCGATGAATACCCTTGTGAAAGGTTCACATAATGATCATGTCCACACAAACCCTTGTTAAAAATCAAAACATGATAATGTCCAGAGAGAACCATTCGAACAAATCCTAACATGATTATGTCAATGAAAAACATTTTGAATAAGGAAAAACATGATCATATCTACATATAACATTTAAAAACATGAATTACACAATGATGAAGATGCATAATGTTATGAGTAAGGAATTATTCTATCACATCCATGCAAATACTTGAGAACAAAGACAGATGCAATCATGTCCAACCAAAACATTCTTATCTCAAGAGAAATAAAGGAGTAATGAATGAATTAAAAGAAAATTTAAGACAAAACATAATACATAATGAAACAATATACACTTGTGTGACACATAAATTTAATCATATATCATATCTTGAAGAACACAAAGAATGAAAATGGGTTTCAAAAAAAATTCCAAATGGTATCACATGAAATTACATCAATAGTTAGATTGATTGATACGAAAAATTCAGTCACTCAAAATAATAATTCCTAAAGGTTATTTAGAGGGTTATTCATGAGAAATGATTAAAATTTAAGATTATACTTTTGAGATAATGATTAAAAAGGATGTAAGACCATGAGAAATATATTTTGGAATACATTTCATTAAATTTTCATAAAGATATGAAATTACAAATCGCATTCAAAAATAATTTTAGAGAATGGAAAATGAAAACCAGAATTCAATAACCACTTTAAAATGATTAAAAATAATATAGACATTAAAATGGAATACAATTTTACTTGATGAGTTTTTTTTGGAAGAAAAAAATTTAAATATTAAAGGAAATAATTTTATTACTTTAAAAATACCATTATTTAAAACCCACATCATAAAAGGATAATGGAAGTTTTTTTAAAGTGGTAAATGGTAATCATAATATCAAATGAGATAATAAATATTTGGGTTTCAAAATATGAAATGAAATCATTTTTTGATGAAATAATGTAGACATGGAGGGGAAATAACTCTCAAGGTAGATGAGATATATTTTTTATTATTAAGAATTTTTCGAGGAAACAAGATAATAATAAAGAGGAATTAATAACCCCTGAAATAATATTTAATGATATATCAATGTAAATATGTATAAAAATTATATTAATTATAATATAATTCAATAATTGGGTCGGTTGTATACAATTTAGAATAAAAATTTTCAATATGAACGATAATCACTCAATGAATTAAAATGGCGTAAACAAAAACTCTTACAAATTTTGGAACACCTTAGTCAATAAATATTGAAGAAGATAAATTTTGATTGGTTAATAAATTAGATTAATTTCATAAAAATTGTGATAAATGGTATCAATATGTTTGTATATACACCGCATGGGAGAAACAAATTAGTAAAAATGAAATATTTCTCCAAGAAAGAAAATTTAGATAGGAAAAAACATATGAATTTTGGTAATAATTGAATTTAAAAAAATAAGGATAAATTTATAAAAATATTTTTAAATCACAATAATTAAATTTTAATAATAACTAAAAAATTAAAATGGGTTATCAATTACACCATATAAAATAATAATAGATGCATAAAATGAAAACATGCCTTAATAAAGTGAAATTGAGACAAAACCCTTCAATTGAATGTTAACTAGGATGAAGGAAATTTATCCTCTAGTATAATAAACATAAACATATTATGAAAATATTTTTGAAAATTATTCATATCTATTTACTTATATAACATTAAATTATAATAATTCATTAAATCTTTCTTTGTAATATATTGTTTATTTCCTACATCAGATGTTAGTGGTTTTGATTCTTCGACACGTTGTTTAAAATGATGATGTTGATTTGAATTATTTGATACCAAATTTATCATTCCTAGATTAAAAAATTTAACAAAAATATATTCTTTATAGTGATAAATATTGCCTAATTTTTTTCTATGAGAGTTTTATATATGATTCATGAGTATGGAATCAGTTATGATCTCGTATTGGGTAAATTACCAATATCAATAAATTAATTCATAAAAAATAAATAATTTCTTTAATAATTAAAAAATATATAAAAAGTTATAAAATACATATAATCATTATATTTATAAATAAAATTATTTACATAACTATTTATGATCATGATGAAGAAAAATGAATCAATTCTTCCATAAAGGCGGTAGTCCACACAAAACATGACCAATGATTTTATTTTCCAACTGATGGGGTTATTAATAGAATTCCACCATTATTATTGAAGAAAATTAATAATTTCATAAATTAAACATTTATTTATTATTTAAATTATTATATCTTTCTAATTTGGTTGGTGATGAAAAATTAAATGCATATTTTCATGCAGGATATAGTCAGTATACACACATGAATAACATTTTATTTTTGTGTAGAATGAGAGAAAGACCAAAAATGTTTTATATTTTAATAATTATTAAAAAGATTTAAATGTAATATTTTTTAATTAAATAACCATTATGAACCATTAATGTATGGTTTATATTTAAATCACAATATGTTTCCCCAAATAAGTGGTAGAACACACATACGCATAAATGAAATTTTCATTTTTCTATAGGATAGGGAAGGGTATATGATGCTTATAAAAAATAATAACATTTTAAAATAATAATTATATATATTTAATTATATTTTAAAGGTTAAAATATATTTGTAGGATTAATATTTACCAAAAAAAGTTGTGTAGTGATTATTACTCAAGTTGAGATTTTAAACCTAATATTAGTGGTTTTATTATAAATGAAGGATTCATAGATTTTACATGAATCAAGTGAATTAAATAAGTGGAAATGGACTTATGGGGATGTAAAATGTGTATATATTTTAGAGAATTTATATTTTCTAGAGTGGTTTTGAAGGGGAAATTTAATTCTCCTTTTATAAGATATGGGAGTGACATTTTTAGAATAATTTAGAAGGATAAGGAATTATTTTTGTCATCTGAGTGAAATATTTGACAATATAGGATGAGGGACAGGGTTTTGTCTAATAATTTACACAACCTCACATTATGAGGCATGGATTGAATAATTTCTATCCTTTCACCATAGTTTTATCTTTTATAATAATTTACTTTAACCACAATAACTTATTCTTTTAATCATGTCAATTTATTTTAATAAACAACATTAAAATTGGCATAATTATCTAATCATAAAATGATTATTTTAAATATGAAATCCATTTAATAAGAGAAAAAGTTCATTGTTGGTAAAAATTAATTTTAATATTAGTTCGCATAATATATATGAACCGTTAAAAAGTATATTTTTAAGTATATAATTTTTGTTTAGGATAAAATTAAAAATATTATTGATTTTCTAAACATTACAATATTTATTAAAAAACCAAAGATTAATTTTTCATTAAATGTAATATAAAACTGAAATCAACCATGTGAATATTAAATTATGTGAAATGACCGAAATCAATGTTTATTAGATGAAAATATTCCTTGAGTTACAAAATATTAAGGAAGGTTTTGAAAAACCAACATATTATATTTAAATGAATATGTATATATTTTTAAAAAATTTATTTCTAAATTATTTTAGAAATTAATTTATATTTATATCAGGATGATTTCATCAATGGTACAATATTTTTGATAACTTTACTTTTCACTATTTACTGATAAATCATTTTTTTTGAAAAAAAATCCTAAAAATTTATTCCAATCAAAAAATGAAATTATAAATTAAAAAATGAATTTAATTACATAAAATTGAACTGGTGAAATTCATTACATTTTCTATTAAATTAATATATATTAATAATAGAAAACATAAATTATAAAATTAAACTTTTTAATCTTTAAATATTATTAATCTTATTCAAATAAATTCATAATTAAATGAAATTTAATATATTAATTTATACATTAAAATATTACATATTATAATAATAATAATTTAAATAAGATAAATTTATTTTATTAATATTAAATAAACAACACATAAGAAAAATTGTTGCTTGAAAAACATTCAATGTTATCGTATTAATTATTTTCTATATGAATATAAGAAATTTTAGCTGATAAAGATATTACTTATTACTAAAGGTTTTTTTATTCTTATAATTTTTCTAATAATTTTCATCTAATATATCATAGTTTGTAATAGTTCATATTTTCATGTGGAATAGTTTGTTCAATATAGTATTTTTTAAAATGGAAATTAATACTAAAATCATAGGGCATTTCATTATACATCAAATAAATTTCATCCTCACGGTTATAATTATCATGTACGAATAAAAATAACAGAATGTTTCTAAATTATATACTTAACTAATGATATAATTTATAATTATATGAACAACTAACTGTCCTTTATAAGACTAGGAAAATATTTATCCCAAATAAGATTCTTTAGGAGTTCCAAGATATCAACATTTCACACATTATTTTTCCAGATCCTTTTTCACACCAAATAATAAACCCATTTTTTTAATATCCAATAAAATCAATGTAAATTTTCATATAAAGAAAATCAATCTTAAGATTCCATTTCTTATTATACAATTATTTCTTATATGGATTCATTCAATTAGACTATATTATAATTGAAATAACATATAACTCCTTATGTCCAACTTAATTTTCCAATGTTTATATTCCAATTGTTTTATCTAACATTAATAATATTAAAATAATTCAAAAATTTTTATAAAAAATATTTAAATCAAAAATAAATATTCCCAGGGTGTGAAAAACTCGATGTGCAGTTTGGAATATTTTTCATGCACCACGTGAAGTTCTAGCCAAAACATAAACATCCTTTTTAGGGTTATGTCCATAGGATGAATCATTTCATTATCATATATTCACTTGTTTGTATCATGATAGGAATTTCTTTGCATTGAAACCACACAATTTCAACTATATCAAAATTTATAGATATTATAATATTTATATTTATTTTGATAATTTTTATTAATGTTATATCATCTTAATACTCAATAATAATAAGAAACTAATCCCAAAAAATTACTAAAACATTTTTTATACGAATATATGAATCATAATCCACAATCCCATTTTTGGTTCTAAGAAAACATAAAATTTCATACTAGCATGGAAATTAAGTTTGATGAACCAAGATTAAATGACATATATTCATTTAAATGAAAACTTATATCATACAGATAATCTCACAATACTAAAAAATGAAGGACTAGTTTCTTTGAGGATCATCTAAAAAAGAAAATTAATTCACAATACATGTGAACATATTTCTATAATTTGGCTACACAAGACTCCCTTTTAGACTTATCATAAATAATAATCATCTTCATAATATGGATAGTGTGAATAAATTATATAGAGTTAACATAAATGGTTGGTAAGAGAAAAAAAACAACATGTAAATAAGGCATATATCATAATCATGTGAGAAGATATGAATATGTGTAAATATCATATCAAAATGAGCGTTAAACAATAATTGATATCCATAAAGCATAAGAAATGGGTTTTTAATCTCAAATAACCATAAATATACAAGAATTTATATTGAAAACAATATGAAATGAGTCATTTTCTATGAATAATATCACATTAAAATAATATACTAATGTTTTATATGAAAAATCATAATAAATTTTAATATTATGAACAAAGCTAAGTGAAATCAATTCTATGCACCATATTTTAAATAATGATAAATGTAATCATGAACATGTATAAGAATATGAAAAAATCACTACATGATAAATTAAATAAATAACCTTGTGGACAAAGCATAACAAGATCATTTCAACAAAGATACTTATGAAAAAAATCATAATATGATCAATTACATGTACAACCTATTGAGGAATAAATAACATGATTATATCGACAAACAAAATTTTTGAAAAGATTTCAAAACATAGCTATGAGAGAAAATAAATAACATGATCATATATATGAAAAATTTTATGAACAAATAATAAAAAAATCACATCCATGCACATATTTGTGAAAAAACTGTAGCACGATCATATCAGAACCAAATATTTTGAAAAAACTATTTAATAATCTTATTCCCACCAAAGCTTATAGTGAAATCATAATTTGCTCATTTCCACACACAAACTTGTGAACAAGTAATATATTGATCATTTCTACTCACACAATTAGGTGAAAATTATATTTTCCTCATGTACAGAGACCACCCTATGAAAAATCCATATTATTATCATGTCCACTTATAACATTGTGAAAAAAGAAAGATGTGATAAAATCAATGCACAAAATTTTTATATCTTGATAAATATAACAATAACCAATTAATTATAGTTAAATATAGAACCCCACACATATCATAATGATAAAAACATACACATGGTTAAATCCCAAATTCAATTATAGATCATATCATGATGAAACATTTGATTTAAAGTGGGTTTTGTAAAATTTATAAATGGTGTCTCATGAAAGTCCCTCAAGAGTAAGAGCAGTTAACATTGAACAATCAAGATAAAAAAGTGTTTTTTTACATAGGAATTTAGAATTTTATTCCTGAAATATAACTCCATATAAGATAGATATTTTTTATTTAAATAATAAAACTAATGTAAACCCACAAAAAAATATTTTAGATGACATGTCATAATTTTATCATAAAGATGAAGAATTGTGAATAACATTCCAAAATAATTCTCAACAAAGTAACATGAAAAAAATTTATAACACCAATTCGATATAAATATAAATAATAGTGACTTGAAAATGATAAAATGGTTTTAAATATAAAATTTTAAGGGGAAAATTAAAATATTAAATGTAACTCATTTTTAGAATTTTGAAAATAACATTATTGAAAACCCATATCATAAATGATAACAAAACATTCTTTTAAAAATAAGTAAATAGAAATAATAATATAAAATGAGATAATACATATTTATGTTTCAAAATAAAAAGGAAATAATTTTTTTAATTATTGAATATTGATATAGAGTCATAAAAACCCTCAATTAGGATGGGTATTTTTCTTAAGAATATTCCATTTTAATTAAAAATGATGTGTTACAATGATAAAGAATTAAGATATAAAAGTTATCGAAAAAGCAGTCATGAGAACGAAATTTAAGTCCATTGAAACATGAAATGAAGAAAAAATTAATTCAATTATAATATTGGATGTACAAAACATATATTAATATTTTTCATTAATATTGATCATAACTTAATGACCAAAAATTAATTTAATAAAAACCTTCATGGTTTTATGTGCACATGAATCAAAATCTCATAAAAATGATAAATTTTGATGGATTTAAAAATAATTTTAATTTTATAAATTTTATGATAAAATATATACATTTATATGAAATACACCATAATAAAAAACTTGGGGTGGAAATGGAATAAATCTCAAAGAACAAAAATTGTGGGACAAAAACTCATATATATTTTGGTAACAATTGAATAAAATGAATATTAAATATGCATTCATTAAAAATATTGAGAAACCAATTAATTAAATATTAATAATAATAATATAATCCCAATTTAGTAGTATATACGCAATATAATATAAAATAGATTCATAATATGAAAACTTGTAACAATGAAGGGAAATTAAGACAAAAACCTTTCCTTTACACTCATATTCTTCAAAAGCACTATAACCTCATATATAATAAACATAATAATATTAATAACCTATTATGGAATCTAATTATAATTTTTTACCTACTATAATCTTTATTTATATTCATTTATTATACATTTATTAGTTATAGTTTATTTTCATCACTAAATGGTAGTAATTTTGATTGTATTGGGAATGGATTAATATGTTGATGTATATTATGATTCATTGATACCATGTTAACAATTAATATAATGTCTATGTTAATTTAATATAATCATTATAATTATTTTTAAATCGATAATTAATTTTTTGAGTGTTTTAGTCAAAATTAATGAATATTGAATCGATGAAGATATTGTCTGGTGTAATTTACCAATATCAAAGAATGAATTTATAATGGAATTTGATTTTTTTCATTCTTAGATATTATCAAATAAGATATATTTCAATTTTTTATCATTTTATTGTTCGTAAAATTATTTCTATAACCGTCCATGATGGTTTTGATTATTAATGGGGAAGTCATCTATAGAGGAAAAATTCTACACATAACATAAGAAATTATTTCACTTTCCAACAGATGATGTCATTTATAGAGTGAACCATTTATCTTTTTATGACCATAATAATGTCATAGATGTTATGTTTATTTATTAATTAAATTCATATAACTATACAATTTATATTATAATGAAAAAGATAATAATCCATTCCATAGAGATAGTAGTTCACTTGTACATAAGGATGATGTTTTTATTTTCCATAAAATGAGATAATGGTTGAAAATTTTATATCATTTCATGGTCTTAAATTTTATTATGTATAATATTTATACATTAAATTTCATTTTATAACAATCTAATTAAATATATTATAAAAAATTGTCTTTCTTTATGGAGGTGCTAGTCCACATATATATAAAAAGGACAATAACATTTTTCCAAGGGATAAGGGAGGGTAGATAATTGTTACACCATTATCAAAATTATAAAATTATACAAAAAACTATGGTATCTTTTTATTATAATGGTTTTAGGTATATATTTATTAGAATTTTAGAGAAGAAACATTATTGAGAAGTGATTAGTAGTCACGCCCAGAATATGAAATTCTCATAGGGGGCCTCTTAGAAATTAAGGGGTTAGGGATATTCCATTTATCAAGGGGATTCCAAAAGAGGTAGAGGTATCTACTGGATGTAAAATGGATATGTATTGACAATTAATTATAATATTTAGATTGTCTTCAAATAGGTAGGGGAAGTGGATTTTTATAAAAGGACACGTCATTATTTGAGGCATGTGAGTCCATAATTTGAAAATAATGAAGAAGAGATATTTTTTGTTTCTAAATACATCAATATCACATTTGGAGACATGTTTTGAGTCCCCTTTGTTTTAAATTTTACCATTTTAACTCATTTTTTATTTTGGTAAAATATATTAATTAATAAAATTAAATTTGGCCTTGTTACCTAATTTAAACTTTATGATTATAAATGTAAAACAAATTATAAAATAATAATTTCAAATATGATAAAAAGTAATTTTAATAATTGTTCCCATAACACATGAAAAAAAATTATAAAAAATTAAATTTTAAGAATAAAAATATTTTTTTGAATTAAATTTAGAGTATTGCTCATTTTTATTTATTAATAAATAAATAATAGTTATGTGTCATTAAATAAAAAACTTAAATCCACCATGTGAATATTTATTATGAGAAAATAGAAAAAAAAATTGTTATTGGAACAAAATATTAATTGATTTATAATATTTTAAACATTGAATTTATGAATTCGACATACTATATTTAAATGATAAAATGTTACTCTTGGAAAACATTTATTAGAAAGGACACTTTAAACATTATTTAAATTAAAATACTAAATATTATGAAAATCTACTTTTATAGAAAAATGACACTTTAAACATTATGTGTTCTTGATATTGTTTCATATTAATTAATGATTACGTAAATTATAATATGATAGTTTAAACATTTAAATTCTATATATTATCATAATCATACTTTTAAAATTGTTCTATTTTATTTATTAATATTATATTCAAAATAATTTTATAAATAATTCATTAATAACCTTCCTTTTAGGATATTAATTATGTATCCGTTAAATGTAATCCTTTTTTAATAATTAATATCATATTATTTAAATATGGTAATATTATTCTTATAATTTTCATAATAATTTTCATCTAGTATATCATGGGTTATTTAGTTCATTATTTAAATTTAAACACATTAGTCAACATAATATTTTTTTTTTAAATGGAGATGAATATGAAAATATAAGTGTGTTAGATAGAATTTTTGGTAACAGGTACTAGGAGGTAGCAAGAAAGGGGAATCTAGGCCCTAGTAAGCCACTCGGTGGCTAGTAATGTAATGACCATGTAATTATAGGTTTTCAAATTTATGAGCAATTTGAATTATTGTGTTCTTATGAATGGTTATGATTAGAAAAGGATTTTACATTTGAAAATATATTTTTCAGATATCACTAGGGGTATATTATACGAGGTCAAAAGTTTAAATGAAAAATAGAGAGTTCATGTGAGGATCATAGTGGGATGGTCTTATAGGAAAAGGAATATGACAATACCAAGTACATGGTTGTTGTGTCTCAGGTTCTTGGTAGGAACCTGAATGTTTCTGGATCACTTTTAAACACCATGAGGTAGCATGTAACCCCAAAATAGGTAGCTAGTAAAATATATAGGGTTTTCATGGAGGGGATTACCCCTTATATTAGGGTATTTAAACTTTATTCCACCTGATATTCAGCTGGGATATGTAATTTTGGTATCCCTCTATCCCTTGTATGTCCCCCATGTATTGATTATTGAGGCCCTTAGATTCTTTGTTGATTGAGTATTTTTTGAATCATAGGGAATTTTTAAATCCATTATATATTATATTCTTATTCTTATTGGTATCCTTTGTTATTTAGGTAATTAGATTCTCTGTATTCGAAGAATACTCCATAGAAGATTAGTTGTATCATCATGATATGATGGTGACTTGGTTTGCGATAACATCCAGATACCTAATGAGAAGGAATGTCTCGTCTTTCTAACTTTTTCATTAGAGGCAGATTTATTAGATAAAGTTTCAATATATTTTTTTTACATTGGAAAAAAATGGGCTTCCAATTAGGCTTCATGCACTGGGGTTATTTTTATAGGTGTTTTAGGAGCATTTATCGGGGTTTTCTCATGTCTATACATGATTTTCTGATAATAGGAGGCCATTTAGTTAGAATTTTTTTTAGCATTCCTCATTGAATAAAATTGGGAAATTATTTATAAATGATTAAAATTAATTTTTGATACTTCATGGATGGGGATAGTGTTGAAAGTGGATTCCCTAGACCCAGTGTGTGTTGCAATTTCATTACCAAAACATGTATGCAATTTGTTATATACATGTGTTTATCTTTCCATAATAGTGTTGATACTTCTGCATCAACTTTGTTTATGGTAATTACCTTAGATTACATGTCATATCAAAGGGTTATAGTAGATCCCAAGTTATAATGAGAACCTAGAGATGTTATGATACAAATCTTAATGTAATGTCCTATGGTCTAGTTACATCAATATGAAAGGACACAGATGATGTGTGACTATCAGGTGATGGGGGCTCATAAGCTTTTATACTTCTTCTCTTGATGTTTTCACTTGGTGATCTCTATTAGTTTAGATCGACAGACCCGCTAATAGGAACACCACATGTTTTAGGTGTCATTGTTTGTTTCTATCTACAGACATATGTAATGGTATCCTAACTTAAGAATCATTATTAATGTATTTCATTTAATTGCATAATTTGATGCAAGGAGAAAACAATGGAAATGAATTTGTGGACAGGTAGTTGGTGTTGTGTACGTCATTAGTGACATGACATTGATTGAATGATCAAATATGGATTTGTCGCTTCTGAGTTTAGGATGAGATATTTCGGGCATGGTTGATTAAGATGGTAGCACATTCATAAAATCCATGGCCATGGTAGTCGAAGGTAATATTTTCTGGGAAAATCAAAAAATAAAATAAATAAAGATAAAGGATGATGACACTACTATGCGTTCTTCTTTATTGAGATATCGGTGACGAAGAGATTATATTACGTGGACTGTGTTCATATGAAGGTAGTCATTTCTTTGATATTTCCTTATCTCAATAGGGGCCTTGATGGGTTGTTAATCCTAGCTCTTGGTCTCTGAATATTATTCATTGTTATTGAGATAAGGTACTAGAGGGTGACACACAATAGTGCTTTGAGAATCTTCCCTATTCTATTGAATATGAATATAGAACATGGTGGGACCCACCATGGGGTCTAGGTATTATCCAATATCTATGTATCACCACGAAATAAATAAATTATTTAATTATTCATGTTAGGAATAATTCATTAAATTTATTTATGACATGTATTTATAAGTGATTAAGTGAATAAAAGGATAAATATTATTCAAATAGATATTAATTAAATTTCTTGGATTGGTTTAGTATTATCAGAAGATGTGAGTCGATTTAAAGACTCATGTTTATCATGTAATATATTTAATATATATTATAGTTAGTGATAAAATATATATATTTTTTATAGCATAATTTAGTTTGTCATAAATAATTATTTATAATAATTATATAATGGATGTTTATTACATAAGGGACAAGAACCCAATCTGGGAATTATAGATACTCACTATATATGTGGATAGAGGCTTGTCCATAGAGACTATTCATACTTTAGAATTGATGTTCTCTCTCTCTCCTCCTGAATCCTAGAGAGATACTCTCTCAAAAAAGCAATATCTTTGAATTATGTCTTCTCGGATCAAAGATGTTCGCTTGTGGTGAGAATCATTGTGTCGAAGTGGTCATCTGAATACCACACTAGCACCTAGATTCTGGAGAAATGATGAAAAATTAGAATCAAGAAGCGTGTATGGACAATCTAGAGGGCTTCGATATTGAATTCTTTGAGCAACGTTCTACAGCACCTTACAACAGGCTTGAACCCTTCAGATCCGAACGAGGTAAATGTTTGTAGTATTTTTTTTCTCTATTTAAACCACACATGGTCCTCAGAATGTACTAGGATAAGATCACAGGATTCAATGATGTTATGTCGCTTCGATGATGTGAAAATTTTAAATTCACAAAACATTGGCTTCTGCTGCCTGTCTTGGTAACTTACAATGGTATCAAAGTGATGAGTGATTTTTCCAAGTCAATGAAAAAATTAAATTTCCTTAAATTTATGTCAAGGTTGTTAAAACGGTTCCACCGAATCCAACTGTGTGTCGTTCCATTTTTGAATGGTCAAGTAATGACCATTTATAATTTTAAATGGATCGACGTCATCAAATATAATTTTTCTTTAGATTTTTAATTTTTAAAAGATCATGGTTTTAAATTTTTATTTCTTCTCTTCAATGTACCGGAATCCAGAAAAGTTACGGTCAACATCCGGTCACTGGAATCATTCCGGTGGTGATCAATTATTAGAGTAAAATGAAGAATAATATATTTTTATATTTATTTAATTTTTCTTCTAATACAAAAATATTTGTAATTAACTTTTGTAAAAGCTTTAAATACATTTTTCTTAAAGTCTATTAGAATTTTGGAAATGTGGTAAAGGAGATTTTATTTAAAAAAAATTAATCCAAAAAAAGGGTGCATGACCTAGACTTACATGAGTCTCCTTTTTGGACTAACATCATCTCTTGTTACGGGGTTTACTGAAAAATCCAGTACACCTTAGATGTTGACGCGTGTTTAAAAAAAAGACAGCCATCGAAGTGTAAAGTAAAAAAAAACAGATTATCAGAATTTTTAAAAAAACTCATTTCTACCCTCCACTTTTATCAATGTCATACAGCTATAATACATTATAAAAAAATGTAACCCATTAAAAAATATATCTAAAACTTATAAAAACATTTCAAAAAATAAAAATGTAGAATAATAAAATTCTATTTTAAATTCTATAAAAACGCTATAAATTACAAAAAAAATAACATAAAAAACATATAAAAAACACTGATAAAAAAACATAAAAAACGTTATTCAAAAAATAAACATATAAAAAACAAAACATACATACAAAAAATGGTGATATAAATTACTAATTAAAACAAATCAATTTAAAAAAATAGTAATTTATAGGAAATTTAAAAAAATAGTAATTTAAATGTATAAACATTTTTATGCTATAAATTTTTAAAGGCGTGAAAATAATATACTTTATAGTGGAACTAAAAATAAAAAATACTAATTTGAAGAAAAAATCACATTTTTATTTAAAGGTAAAATTTTCAATAAAGAATTCCTGTTATAAAAAACAAAAATAATAAAAAAAAGGCAAAAATGTAAATTAAATTTTAATGAATGTATTTATATTAAATGAAGTCACATATAATATGTATTAAATTTTTTACATAAATTTTATAAAATTAATATAATTTACCATTTAAAAATATATACAATACATGAATAAAAATGTAAATAAAATGTAAATATTTAAGAAGTTTCGGTGAAGGTTCCAGTGGAGGTTCCAGTGGAGGTTCCAGTGGAAGTTTTGATGAAGGTTCTAGTTTCAGTGGAGGTTCCAATGAAGGTTATCGTGGAGGTTCCAGTGGAGGTTTCAGGTTCCAGTATAACTTCTAGTGGACGTTCTAGTGGAGCTTTCATGGGAGGTTCCAAAGGAGGTTCTAGTGGAGGTTCCGTGTTCTATTGGACGTTCCAGTGGAGGTTTCAGTGGACGTTCCAGTGGAGGTTTCAATGGAGGTTCAAGTGGAGGTTCTAGTGGAGGTTCCAGTGGAGGTTCCAGGTTCCAGTGGAGATTGTAGTGGACACTCCAATGGAGGTTTCAGTAGAAGTTCCAATGGAGGTTCCAGTGGAAGTTCCAGTTGAGGTTCCAGTAGATGTTCTAGTGGAGGTTCCAGTGGAATTTTCAAATGAAATTTCAATGGATGTTCCACAATACAACAAAAGTATATATTTATAAAACTATGGAATATATTAATAAAAATTAAATTTTAATAAATATATTTATATTAAATGCAATTATATATAATATATATATTTTATTTTATTTTATTCAACATTTGTACTAATAAAAATTATAAATCTATTAAGAGGAAGTTCCAGTGGAGGCTCCCATATAAGTTTCAGTGGAGGTTACAGTGGATGTTTCAGTAGAGGTTCCAGTAGAGGTTACAATGGAGATTCCAATAGAGGTTCCAGGTTTTAGTGAAAGTTCCAGTGGAAGTTTCAGTGTTGGTTTTAGTGGACGTTCCAGTGGAGGTTCCAGTGGAAGTTCCAGTGGAGGTTCCAGTGGAAGTTCTAGTGGAAGTTTCAATGGAATTTTCAAATGAAGTTTCAATAGATGTTCCACAATACAATAAAAAGTTTATATTTATAAAAATATAGAATATATTAATACAAAATAAATTTTAATAAACATATTTATATTAAATGAAATTATATATAAGATATGTAATATATTTTATTCAACATTTCTGCTAATAACAATTATAAATCTATTAAGATGAAGTTTTAGTGGAGGTTCCCATGGAGGTTTCAGTGGAGGTTCCAGTGGACATTCCAGTGGACGTTCCAGTGGAGGTTCCAATAGAGGTTCTAGTGGAGGTTCCAGTGGAGGTTCCAGTGGAGGTTCCAATGGAGGTTCCAGGTTCCAGTGGAAGTTCTAGTGGAAGTTTCAGTGGAGGTTCCAATGGACGTTCACGTAATGTCTCGGATCCGGAGCCCCTCCATTGGTGCCCCGTACCTGGTTCGCCACATGATCTCAAGCGCATTTCCCCAAACGCCAGAGGCTACTGACTAGCAGCGAGGGCCTTGGTAAGTTATTGGGGAAACTATACCCTCATTTGGTATGGTATGCAAGGTAAGGAATACAATAGTCAATAGCGGAAGCAGTAACAACATACATAACTGTAACCAAACAGCAGAAGAATAAATATATAGAAACAATGATAATGAAGCAGTAGGTACAAGTATCTAAGGAAAACATCAAACACAACAACGTGATAAAATACAACTGAACCAAAAGTACTAAAGCAACAACAACTCGAGAAGCATCGTGAGCCGTAGCTCGGTCCCATGCTCTCCAGCTCCACATCAAGTCAAACACCTCAAGTAGAAGGGTGCTTGCCCTTATATATACCTGCAACAACATAGTCTACTTGGGCCCAAAAGCATGGCCCAAACAGGGTGTGAGATAAAATCTCAGTAGGCAATCACCCAAAGATTTGTGCCTAAAACTCAATGAATACAAGGAAAGTAAGAGTGCAGGAAGCAGTAAATAGAAAATCACACAATAGCTACAATCCATAGTTCTAGCATATAAAGTACACAAGTAAACAACTAACCACAAGAAGAAAACAGGTAACCCTCTGGGTAGCTCTCACAGCCTAAC
This sequence comes from Viscum album, assembly GCA_963277665.1. Classification (NCBI taxonomy): domain Eukaryota; kingdom Viridiplantae; phylum Streptophyta; class Magnoliopsida; order Santalales; family Viscaceae; genus Viscum; species Viscum album. The sequence continues at coordinate 1,105,097,519 of OY728139.1, forward strand.
CCCTATGGTTCAACCTATAAGAACTAGCAACCCTCTAAGAGGGACACACAGTCTCAACCCTCTAGTTCGGCTAAGAGTAGACTTTCTGAGGAAGCACTCACCGTCAATTCCCCCTATAGTCTCGTATCGTGCTAAAGGCTCTCTGGGGAAGCACTCAACTTCTCATTCCCCCTGTGACCCGCGTCGAGGAACTACAGACTCTCTGGGGAAGCACTCATAGTCAATTCCTTCTGTGGTCTCACATCGTATTAAAAGACATTCTAGAGAAGCCCTTATGTCCATTATCCCTATGTTCTACTACACTAGGTTCTCATAGTCCTGTATGAAATTAACATGCTTAGCGCGCGTGTATCACCCAAGTAAACCTCAAGAAATACTTGGCTATCATTCTAAGGCACAACAACACAATAGTATAACAGTTACACTATCCTACAACTAGGCATGGCAATTGGAAAAACGCCTAATAAGCAAAGAAAGTACAGCAAACAACCAGAGTACATCCAAACTACACTATTCACAAAGGTAAAAATCTACTATAGCAATCAAGCAAACAGAAAATCATTCAAGGGAAAAACAGGAAAACACACAATTCCCGTTCAAGGGAATTGGCGAAATTGCACAAAATATTCAACGAATTTCTACAGAAAGGCACAAACCACCTACCTTGATGATAGGGTATTGATATACTTAAACCATGATGTATGATTCTCCTTAGAACGGCATAGATCTGAGAAAACGTCTGAAACACATAAACCATGATAACAAGAGAAAGTGGGGGATTTGGAAAACAAGGCTCAAGCAGAAGGGAGAACTCACCGCTGCGATTCCAACACAATCAACGGTGCTCGAATCAAAGAACGGACGGAGAGGCAGGGGCTCATCGAATATTCGCGGATCCTCGGCACTCTCGGACAAACGGAACCTAGAAGAAGACGTTTATGTGCATCAGTCACGACCCCATTCTGTTTAATGAAGAAAAGAAAGTACACTGAGTGTACTAGGTCTTTCCGTACTCCGCCAAAATCGGCCTCCATGTCACACCTACACACCGTGTATGTGGCCCGGACACGGCCTGTACACGTCTTCGAGCGGGAAAAGAGTACACGGCGTGTACTCAGAAAGTACACGGCGTGTACTTCAAAAATCTCCAGAAAGTTTATTTTTCTCAAAAACTCTAGAAAAAGGAGATTCATACCAGAAATGAAGATATTGGTTCTTACAAACTTCCCCCCTTAAAGAAATTTGTCCCCGAATTTCCCTAGCGAGGCGTAGAAGAAGAAACCCCGAATAGCTCTAGCCACTACGATCGTACATCGGCCTCCCTCTCCCAGGTCTCATCCTGTACTTGCCCATGCTGTCATAGCACCCATACAAGAGGGACAGACTACCCATGGAGAACCTCCATACTACGATCGACAATCCAGATAGGATGCTCCTCAAATGATGCATCCACTTTGAGCTCAACTTTCTCAGGATAAAAGACATGAGACGGTTCTGAAAAGTAACATCGGAGCTGAGAGACGTGGAAGACGTCGTGCATGGCCCGGTACCTCTGGGGTAGCTGCAACCGATAGGTGACTGGCCGAACTCTCTCCAAAACCTCAAATGGCCCGACGTACCGCGGTGAAAGCTTACCCTGCCTCTGAATCCTCTTGTGTCCCAACCTCGGTGTGACACGTAGGAAAACCTGATCCCCGAGCTCAAACTTCAGAGGTCGTCTCCGCTGATCAGCATAAGACTTCTGTCAAGACTGTGCTATAGCCATCCTCTTCTGAATCAGTTTTATCTACTCTGAAGTCTCCTGAACAAGATGAGGTCCCAGCAAATCTGCCTCTCCTGCTTCCAGCCAGCATAAGGGTGATCGGCATGGCCTACCGTACAAATCCTCTTATGGTTCCATCTGAATGGTCGACTGAAAACTATTGTTGTGGGAGAACTCCATAAGAGGGATATGCTTCTTCCAAGAACCTCCAAAGTCTAGGATGCAAGCCCGGAGCATATCCTCATGAACGTGGATCGTGCGCTTGGACTGGCCATCATTATGGGGATGGTATGCCATACTCAGAAGTACCTGGGTACCCAAAGCCTTCTGAAGTCACTACCAGAACTGAGAAGTAAAGCGTGCATCCTTGTCTGAAACAATAGAGCGTGGAACTCTATGCAGACGAATGATCTCTCTGATGTAAAGTCATCCCAAATCATCGACACTGAAGGTCTCCTTGATCGGCAAGAAGTGAGCAACCTTCGTGAGCCTGTTGACGACAACCCAAACAGCATCGTTCCCCCAAGGCGACCTCGGCAACCCGGTCACGAAGTCCATCGCAACATCATTCCACTTCCACTCCGGAATGGGTAACTGCTTCAAAAGTCTTGTTGGTCGCTGATGCTCTGCTTTCACCTGCTGACAAGTAGACCATCTCATGACAAAACCAGCAACATCTTTCTTTATACCTGGACACCAGTACTGGCGATGAAGATCTTGATACATCTTGGTGACTCCAGGATGAACTTCCCAAATAGAGGAATGAAAATCCCGCATCAGCTCCTCACGTATGTCTACTGGAACCCATACGCATCCCTAGAAACGCATGATCTCATACTCGCCCACTGTCCATACAGGAAGAGGGTCCTCTCCTGACACACTCACCCATAGGACTACGCCTTCCGAGTCTGATAGTTTCCTCATCCGTACCCGATCAAGTAGTGTAGAGGTAACAGCTACAGAAGATAGGAGGGTATGTCCCTGCCTGGCATGCACCTCCAAATGCATCTCAGAGAACAGAGCCATAAGCTGCCACTCACTACTGGCCTCCTAAACTGCCTGAATCTGAGTTCTCCTGCTCAATGCATCTGCCACTGCATTGCCCTTTCCCGGCATATAGGCAAGCTCAAAATCAAAAGACTGAAGATACTTGAACCACCTGCGCTGCCTCAGATTCAGATCACGCTGAGTGAAGATATACTTGAGACTCTTGTGGTCAGTGAAGACCACAAAGTGCTCTCCTAGAAGATAGTGTCTCCAACAGCGCAAGGCATGAACAATAGCTACCAACTTCAGATCGTGTGTCGGGTAGTTTCTCTCATGTGGCCTCAACTGCCGAGACCCGTACGCAACGACTCCATCTCCCTGCATAAGCACAACTCCTAGCCTGATACCTGAAGCATCATAATAGACTGTATAGCTCTTTCCTAGATCTAGCAAGACTAGTATCGGTGCCGATGTCAACCTTCCCTTCATCTTCTGAAAGGATGACTCACAATAATATGACCATAAGAACTTCACCCCCTTCTTGGTCAGACCTGTCAAAGGTACTGCTAGGCGTGAAAAGTCCTGAATGAAGCGTTTGTAGTATCCATCCAGCCCTAGGAAACTCTGTACCTCAAAAACTTTCTTAGTTTTCTCCCAGTATACTATAGCTCTCACTTTCTCTGGGTCCACATATACTCCTGCCTCTGAGATGACGTGTCTCAAGAAGCGAATCTGTTCCATCCAAAAGTGGCACTTTGAAAGTTTAGCATAAAGCTGATGCTCTCTCAGTGCACTCAGAACGATCTCAAGATGTGTGGAATGGTCGTGTCGAGTGTGAGAGTACACTAAGATATCGTCCAAGAAGACCACGATGAAGGAGTCCAAGTAAGGATGGAACACTCGGTTCATCAGTGCCATGAAAACTGTAGGCGCGTTCGTGAGACTGAACGGCATGAGTGTATACTCGTATAGACCATACCTGCTCCTGAATACTGTCAGAGGTATATCTGATGGTCTAACGTGCAACTGATCATAATCGAACCTCAAGTCGATCTTTGAGAACACCTGAGATCCTCGAAGCTGATCAAAGAGGTCATCGATCCTTGGCAAGGGATATCGGTTCTTGACTGTCAACTGGTTCAGCTTCCGATAATCCACACAAAGCCGAAGGGTACCGTCTACCTTCTTCGCGAACAGGACAGGAGAACCCCAAGGAGAAGTACTGGGTTGGATGAAAACCTTTTCCTGCAACTCCTCCAACTACTTCTTGAGCTCCTGTAACACAGGTGTTGCCATCCTATAATGAGGAATGCACACTGGTGCTACTCCTGGCACGAGCTCAATAGAAAAGTCTACCTCACGCTCTGGAGGAAAACCCAAAAATTCCTTTGGAAAGACGTCCCTGAAACAATCCACCATTGGAGGAAAGTCCAACTGCGAAGTCCCCTGATCATCCAGATAAAGACTAGAAATCTGGGTTGTCACCCTTCCCAGCCCATGATGCTTGAGTCCTGCTCAACTCGCCTGAACATCACATTCGCCTCTATGAAGAAAAGAATCACCCTCTGGTGAAATGAAACTCACTCTGCGGTGATAACAGTCGACGACTGCCTGGAAGGGAACCAAATAGTCCATCCCAAGGATGACATCATATCCTATCATCTCTAGGATATAGATATCCCATAAGAAACGATACCTTGCAACCTCAAGAGGGAACTCCCGACACTGGCGTACACTAGATGTCCTCGTCCCCAAAGGTGTGTCTAGTGTCAACGAGTCAGCAGAAGAAAAGACAGAGAGCCCAAGACTCTCCAAAACAGCAATAGAGATAAAGCTATGCGTAGCACCAGTATCGAAAAGAGATGAAGATAAAACTAAGGCTACTAAAATCGTACCTCGAACTGTAGAAGGGTCGGGATCCTGATCCTGATAGGTCTGCTCCACGGCGAAAGACTGGCCTGCACCGCGGCCCTGCGCCCCTGGATGACCACTCTGAGCTGATCCACCTTGTTGGTGCTGAGGGACTGGTGGCTGACCGCCATGGCATCAACCTCCCCCTCGGCCCGAACGGTCGGAAGAACTCCAGTTCCCCGACTGGTGAGAAACGGGTGGTGCTGCTCCTGAACAAGGAGTCATGGAAGAACCCCGGTCACCAGGTACTAGTGAGAAAACTTGGAAGAAACACTGAAGGTGACCCATCTTGCCGTAGGTTAGGCACTCCATGGGGTCTCTCTGGCACTGCGGCCTCGTGTGCCCTGACTGGCCACACTGGTAGCATATCACCTGGCTGCCTGACGATGCATCTCACTTCCTCGGATTACCGCGCGTAGACTCTCTACGGCGCTTCTTGTTTTCATCTGGAGGAAAACTAGCTCTAGAAGCAGAACCACCCTGGCTCGCAGCTCTAGAGTCTCTCATATTACACTCCTCAATCAGCGCCTGGTTGACGATGGAAGTGATGGAAGTCAACTGGAAGAGATTCATCTGCGAGCGGATCTCCCGCCTGAGACCATCCTCAAACTTCCTTGCTAAGAACACCCCACTCCCATCCTGGAGGGGTGTGAAACGCTGCAGCTCAATGAAACGAGAGGAATACTCCATGACAGAAAGAGTACCCTGATCTAAGCTCATGAACTCCCAGGCTCGATCAGCCCTTAGGGTCTCCAGGTAGAAGTAGTCGTAGAACACGCGCTGGAACTCCTCCCAAGCCATAACCTGTTGATGACCCGCCTGTGAGATCGTGTCCCACCACCTCTTGGAAGAGTCTCAGAGCATGTAGGGAGAAAGCTTGTCCCGCCTCTCTGGAGGTGTCTCTAGATGCTCAAAGATAGTCATCATGGCTTCCAACCACGACTCTGTAGCCTGAGGTCCTCCTTCCCCCGAGAATGTGGGAGGATGCTGCTGCTGAAAAACCTGCGTCAAGTCTACTATAGTCGAGGCAGGAGGCGGTGCTCCCTGAATGGTCTGCATCATCCTCATAAAACCTTTCCTGAACTGCGCATCAGTGCCTGCAACTGGTATGACAGCCGGTGCCAAGGCTGGTCCGACTAGAGGATCTGCATGAAGTCCCTGATCAGCCATATCTTGTGTCTGATCACTGCCTGACGACAGACGTACAACCGGAGGACATCTCGGAGGCATAGATCTGAAAGATCAAAAGTACACCTTAGATCAGAAAAACAAGGACGGAGAACACAAGAGTACAAAACGGGAACAGGGGAAGAAAAACACACAAGTTTACAAAACACGACTACACGGTGTGTATAAAAACTACACAGCGTGTCTTCTTAAGCCACTGACATGGGCGTGTACTCCTGCCCTACAAGTCATGTAACACCTCAAACTACACAACGTGTTGACCCAACACACGACGTGTACTTGAAAACTATTCCCCTTCCCGAGTCTCTTTACATGACTAACCCACACGGTCCGACTTAACCCGAGACTACACAGCATATTATAAACAAACACGGTGTATACTAGACAAGGCTTTGGCGGCCCGTGTTGTTAAACACATGGCCTTTTACATGACTGAACCTTACACGGCGTGTTCCGAACAAACACGACGTGTATAGGTGAAGTTGACATTGTCCTGTGTTGTTCGTGACACGGCCGGGTACCTGAACAAGACTACACGGTGTGTTCTGAAAACAACATGGCATGTTGAAGAGAAGGTAATGTCGACCCGTGTTGTTCGTGACACGGCTGAGTACCTGGATAGGACTACACGGCATGTTCCTTTACAACACGACGTGTTCTACCCGAGCTTCCCCGACCCGTGTTGTTAGTGACACGGCCGGGTACACGGCTCCGAACTACACGGCGTGTTCCTGAAGTTATTTCTTCAACTGTGTGTCCCTGCTCACATGGTCAGAGACACAGTCTATAAACTACACGGGGTGTAGTCAAAAAGTACACGTCGTGTATTCGGGGTTTTTCTGGGCAGTAGCTCAGAAACTGCACAGAGGCCCAGAAAACACAGAAAACAAGGCAAGGAGGTGCCAATTTCTGATTCGTGAGGGCCCATACTCCCCACGAATCAAATCTTGGCATCTCCTACAGTCATGGACAAGAGAAAACAGGATCATGATCCACCAAATTCCGATTCGAGAGGGCCCATAACACCTCAAGAATCAAATTTTGGCGTTCATTTAAGAAAAGTAGGAAACAACAATCCTCTAACAAGGCAGCAGAGATTCTATCAAACATATATCAAAACAGCATGCATAATCTACACAAAGTCTATCACAACAACATGAAATCGCTAATGCACCCTAGATGGCATGGAAAAAATGCATGGCATGTGATTTCTACAAGTGCCTATATGATGCATGAGATGGCATACCCTCATCTCATCAGGTTGCGACAGAAATAGAACCACAATCGTTAAGAAAATAACAACACAAAGCATGTGAATCACTCTAGGTGAAATCATATCAACCGTAAAATCTCAAAACCAGCAAACTGCAATTAACGAGTTAGTATGGCTTTTCCCTGTACACGGGTTAGCTACTCCCGAGCACAGCTTAATACCAAGTACCGAATCCGTCATATCCCTGGCTAAAGTCTCCAAACAGTAAAGCAAGATAAAAGAACCTCCCTTTGATACCACTTTGTAACATCCCGGATTCGGAGCCCCTCCACTGGTGCCCCGTACCTGGTTCACCACATGACCTCAAGCGCATTTCCCCAAACACCAGAGGCTGCCGACTAGCAGCGAGGGCCTTGGTAAGTTATTGGGGAAACTATGCCCTCATTTGGTAAGGTATGCAAGGTAAGGAATACAACAGTCAATAGCGGAAGCAGTAACAACATACATAACTGTAACCAAACCGCGGAAGAATAAATATATAGAAATGATGATAATGATGCAGCAGGTACAAGTATCTAAGGAAAACAGCAAACACAACAACGTGCTGAAATACAACTAAACCAAAAGAACTAAAGCAACAACAACTTCAGAAGCATCGCAAGCCGTAGCTCGGTCCCATGCTCTCCAGCTACACAGCAAGTCAAACACCTGACGTAGAAGGGCGTTTGCCCTTATCTATACCTGCAACAACATAGTCTGCTTGGGCCCAAAAGCATGACCCAAACAAGGTGTGAGATACAATCCTAGTAGGCAATCACCCAAAGATTTGTGCCTAACAGTCAATGAATACAAGGCAAGTAAGAGTGCAGGAAGCAGTAAACAGAAAAGCACACAACAGCTACAATCCACAGTTCTAGCATATAAAGTACACAAGTAAACAACCAACAACAAGAAGAAAACATGTAACCCTCTGGGTAGCTCTCACAGCCTAACCCCTATGGTTCAACCTAAAAGCACTAGCAACCGTCTAGGAGGCACACACAGTCTCACCCCTCTGGTTTAGCTAAGAGTAGACTTTCTGAGGAAGCACTCACCGTCAATTCCCCCTATAGTCTCGTATCGTGCTAAAGGCTCTCTGGGGAAGCACTCAACGTCTCATTCCCCCTGTGACCCGCGTCGAGGAACTACAAACTCTCTGGGGAAGCACTCATCGTCAATTCACCCTGTGGTCTCACATCGTATTAAAAGACACTCTGGAGAAGCCCTTACGTCCATTCTTCCTATGATTTACTACACTAGGTTCTCACAGTCCTGTGTGAAATTAACATGCTCAGCGCGCGTGTATCGCCCAAGTAAACCTCAGAACTACTTGGCTATCATTCTAAGGCACAACAGCACAATAGTATAACAGTTCCACTATCCTACAACTAGGCATGACAACTGGCAAAACGCCTAATAAGCAAAGAAAGTACAGCAAACAGCCAGAGTACAACAAAACTACTCTATTCACAAAGGTAAACCTCTACTATAGTAATCAATCAAACAGACAATCATTCAAGGGCAAAACAGGAAAACACACAATTCCCGTTCAAGGGAATTGGCGAAATTGCACAAAATATTCAACGACTTTCTACAGAAAGGCACAAACCACTTACCTTGATGCTAAGAGATCGATATACTCGAACCACGATGTCTGATTCTTCTCAGAACGGCGTAGATATGAGAAAACGTCTGAAACACATAAACCACGATAACAAGAGAAAGAGGAGGATTTGGAAAACTAGGCTCAAGCAGAAGGGAGAACTCACCGCTGTGATTCCTACGCAATCAACGGTGCTCGAATCGGAGAACGGACGGAGAGGCGGGGGCTCGTCGAAGATTCGCAGATCCTCGGTGCTCTCGGACGAACAAAACCTAGAAGAAGACGTTTCTGTGCGTCAGGCGCGACCCCGGTCTGTTTAATTAAAAAAAAAAGTACACGGCGTGTACTTTTAGAGTACACGACGTGAACTATGTCTTTCCGTACTCCAACAAAATCGACATCCACGTCACCCCTACACACCGTGTGTGTGGCCCGGACACGGCCAGTACATGGCTTCGAGCGGGAAAAGAGTACACGGCGTGTACTTCAAAAATTTCCAGAAAGTTTATTTTTCTCAAAAACTCTAGAAAAAGGAGAGGCGTACCTGAAACGAAGATCCAGGTTCTTACAGTTCCAGTGAACGTTCTAGTGGAATTTCCAAATGAAGTTTCAATGGATGTTCCATAATACAACAAAAGTATATATTTATAAAACTATAGAATATATTAATAAGAATTAAATTTTTATAAACATATTTATATTAAATGAAATTATATATAATATATGAAATATATTTTATTCAACGTCTATACTAATAACAATTATAAATCTATTAAGAGAAAGTTTCAGTAGAACTTAAACCGAAAATTCCTATGAAACTTCATCGGGAACATTCCAGTGTGAATTAGAAACTTACACTGATCTTCAATGAAAACTTTCACTAAAAAATCAAATAGATAACTCAAAAAAAGTCTTCATAAAAATTTTAATGATTCAACTAGAAACTTTATAATGAAGTTTTGTAAAAAAACTATTATTTTAAAGATAAATTATTTTGTCTTTTTTAAATGGCATAATCTTTTTTTACACAAATATTTCCTTTGATTTACAATAATAATTATATTTACAATATAATAAACTCAATATTCTTTCTTGCATTAAAAAAACTCTACAACTTTAAAGATATCAAAGAAAATCTATTAATTTTCTCCTAAATGATTAAAAAGCTATTTTTATCACATATTTATTTTTAATTCTTTTTAAAAGATGTTACACAATTTTTTTAAACAAAAAAATATATATTTCAATTACAAATATAATCAGTTTTAAAATAAAATCAACTCATTAATATTTAAAATGTTTTAAAAAACGTTCGCACTTAAAAATATTAACTAAAATATATTCATTTTACTCGATTAATCAAAAAAATTGAACACATATTATTTGGACATTTTTTAGTAAAGTGTAATATTTTTTTTATATAAGATAAATATAATTTTATTTAAATATATATCTGGTTTTAAAACATATCACATAGTTTATTATTTGATTAATATATAATATAATATTATAAATTGGTGAGAGGAGATTTTGTTGATCGGAGGGAGGGAGAATCTGCCTAAATGTGTTTTAATTGAAACCCAATATACCCCTGGTTTCAATCCATTACCAGATTGCAACGCTTGAGGAAAAGTCCAGGTGTCAACATCCGGGACTACTAATGGATGCTCCATTATTTCAGGGAATTGGAGACGTTCCTTTTCTTCACCTTGGTTGACTTGTTGGTGCCCTAACCCCACCGCCTAGCCTCGTCGATCTGCACAGTGGTTGGCATACCCCATCGCGCCTCCCTCTGTCCCGACGAGGTCGCGCCATCCCGGAGCCACATGCTGTCGTCGTCCCGGTTCATCCGCACCATCTGGATCTCATCGCCACCTGCATCCCGCGCCAATGTCGTCCCTGGTGTCCGGCCGCCATCCTGAGCTGGTGTCATATCCCTCGACCAGGCCGACGTCAGCCGTGCCATCGTCGTTCTGTTCCTCACCGCCTGGATCCTGCAATTTTGCTCCAGTCACACCAATTGAAGCTCGCTACTGGTCCTGGCTCGCCCTGCACCTCCCTCCCCGATCCCCAGTGGATCGCCACCGACCCAGTTCCCTCTATTACGGCACCCAGATCCGGATATCCAAAACTCCAACCAGCCACTAACGGTGGGCAAATTTTCCGATGCAGTGTAAATAAAAAAACTAATTCCCCATCTAACGTTAAGGGAGGTCGATCATGGGGACAGATTTTCACGGAAGAAGGTGCCAATTTAAATGGCGGTTCTGTCAGAAATCTTTTAAGAAGGCGCCAAACAGTTGACTGCTTTTTATAATAATACTTTTAAGAAGGTACTAAAAATGTTAGGAAGGCACTAAATAGGTGTACGTCTTCTTTGATAAAATTTTTAAGAAAGCGCTAATTCAGTAGGCGCCTTATTTGTGTTTTAAAGATTTTTGTTTTGTATAAATATATATTTATAAACTAAACAATTAAACAATATTTAATTTTTTTAAAATAATTTGATGGATATTGTAATTAATAATAAAAATATAATTATTAATAATTCCTAATAGTGAATATAAAAAATATATTTATTAATATATTTAATTTGATATAAAAAAACATTAGTAATTAATAATCTAATGAATATTAATTATTTTATAATTAGTTTAGTTAATAATAATAATAATAATATTATTATTAATTATTAATAATTATTATTAAATGAAAATATTTTGTTTAATTTAAATTATTTTATGTTTATTATATTTACAACCAATAATACTATCAATAATAATGATGATCATGTAAATAATTGTATTATTATTAAATATTATTATTAGTATTAAGTAATAGACTAATTACAATGGCTTCATAAATATAAAATATTAATTATATTTACTGTTATTATTATTATTATTGTTATTAATTATTAATAATTATTATTAAATAATAATATTTTGTTTAATTTAAATTATTTTGTGTTTATTATATTTACAACTAATAATACTATCAATAATAACGATGATCATGTAAATAATAGTATTATTATTATTATTATTATTACTATTATTATTATTGTTAAGTAATAAATTCTTTATAATGGCTTCATAAAAATAATATATTAATTATATTAACTGTTATTATTATTAAATAATAATTATGTGCATATATTCATTTAGAATTAATGATTATTTATAATTAATAACATTATTAATTATATTATTATCTAGTATTATTAAATACATAAATAATTAAATTATATATAACATTTAAAATAATTATTTATTATTCTGTTTATTATTAAAAAAAATTAATTATATTACTATTATGCTTATTATAAATGATTAATTATTGTATTATAAATTTTTAATAAGAACATTATTATTATCAATTATATTTTCTATATTAAAATTTTAATTAATATTTATTTTTAATTATATTATTCGATAATTGATTAATTACATTATGAATTATATTATTTACATCATTACCCCCACTATTGGTGGTGGGGTGGTAAGGGTTTGGGGGGTGAGTAGAAGGACGCAGGGTCAAGTCCCCGAGCTTGCAATTTAATGCAGTTTTCTTCCTGGTATTGTATTCTGCGGTGGTGGATGTAATCAACCTGGAATATTATTTACATCATTAATCATAATTATTATTGTAATTCGTGTAAATATCTTTAAAAATAATTATTATTTATTAAAAATGTAATTCATAATATTTAACAATAATAAAATAATTAATAATTAATAATTATAATTTTTTAATGTTTCTTTTATTTTCAATTAATTTTTATTTGGACATTCAATGTTTTAAATTTCAAATAATATTTATTTGGACTATATTTTATTCACGTAATTTATTTGAAATGTAAATGTTACGATTTAAATCAATAAAGTTTGTGACGTGAAAATTATTTTGGATTTGTTATATTTATTAAATTGTTTTTATTTTTAACTATTTCTTATATGTTTAATCAATGTTTTAAGTTTCATTTATATTGGTCTTATAGTTTATATTTCATAGGCTCTCAAAGTCACCTACTTGAAATGAAAGATCGTTTCAAGTAGGGGACTTTGAGAGCCTCTCAAATATAAACTATAAGACCAATCTATATGAATCTTAAAAAATGGATTAAACATATAAGAAATAACTTAAAATAAAAAAAATTATAAAAAATGCTAATGAAAAATAATTTATAAGCTTTCAAAGTCATCTACTTGAAACATTATTATGTTTCACGTATGTGGCTTTGGAAGCTTATAAAAAATGAAATATAAGAATAATATAAATGAAAATTTCGACATGGATTAAACATATAAAAAATAGTTGAAAATAAAAAAATAATAAATATAACAAAAAAATTAAAATTTACATGACAAAAACTTTATGGATTAAAAACATAACATATACACTTCAAAAAAAAGTGCATAAAATATAGTATAAATAAAATCTATATGGAATTTAAAACACTAACTGTTAAAAAAAGTTAATTGAAAATAAAGGGAATTTCAAAAAATAATAAACAATTTTTTTTAATTTACACAAAAAACATTTGTTGTAAAAATAATTTATATATACAAATGTTATGTTTTGAATCAATAATGTTTTGTGCAATTGAAATTATTTTTCATTAATGTTTCTTATGAAATTAATTTTATTATCAATTATTAATTTTATTTTTTTATTTAATATTTCAAATTTCATTTATATTGTATGTATATTTTATAATTTAGAGGCTTCTAAGATCAACTACTTAAAAAATTATTATGTTTCATGTAAGTGACTTTGGAAGCCTATAAAATATAAACTATAAGTTCAATTTAAATGAAACATAAAATATGGATTAAACATATAAAAAATAGTTGAAAATAAAAATAATTTAACAAATATAACAAACCAAAAATAATTTACATGACACAAATTTTATTGATTTTAAAAAACAACATTTACCCTTCAAAAAAATTATACGTATAAAATATAGTATATATAAAATCTAAATACAATTTAAAACACTGAGATTACATATAAAAATAAATTGAAAATAAAATGAATTTCAAAAAAATAATAAATAAAGAATATTAGTTTTATTATTACTATTAAATATTCTGAATTACATTTTTAATAAATAACAATAATCTTTTAAATTATTTACAAGAATTACTACAATGATTATGATTAATAATGTAAATAATATAATTCATAATGTAACTAATCAATTATTGAATAATATAATTCAAAATAAATATTAATTAAAATTTTAATATAGAAAATATAGTTGATAATAATGATGTTCTTATTGAAAATTTATAATACAATTATTAATCATTTATAATAAACATAATAGTAATATAATTAATTTTTTTATAATAAACAGAATAATAAATTATTATTTTAAATGTTATATATAATTTAATTATTTATGTATTTAATAATACTAAATAATAATGTTATTAATTATAAACAATCATTAATTTGAAATGAATATATGCACATAATTATTATTTAATAATAATAACATTTAATAAAATTAATATATTATTTTTATGAAGCCATTGCAAATAATCTATTACTTAATAATAATAATAATAATAATATTTAATAAAAATACTATTATTTATATGATCATCATTATTATTGATAGTATTATTAGTTGTAAATATAATAAACACAAAATAATTTAAATTAAAAATAATAATATTATTTAATAATAATTATCAATAATTAATAACAATAACAATAATAATAGTAATAATAATAATAACAGTAAGTATAATTAATATATTATATTTATGAACCCATTGTAATTATTCTATTACTTAATAATAATAATAATAATATTTAATAATAATACAATTATTTACATGATCATCATTATTATTGATAGTATTATTAGTTGTAAATATAATAAACATAAAATAATTTAAACTAAACAAATTATTATCATTTAAAAATAATTATTAATAATTAATAACAACAATAATAATAATAATATTAACTAAACTAATTATAAAATAATTAATATTCATGAGATTATTAATTATTACTATTTTTTTACTATTAAATTAAATATATTTTTATACTCACTATTATGAATTATTAATAAGTATATTTTTAATATTAATTACATTATCCATCAAATTATTTTTAAAAAATTACATATTGTTTAATTGTTTAGTTTAAAAATTTTTATTTATACAAAACAAATATCTAACAAAATAAAGAAGGCCCCTACTAAGTTAGTGCCTTCTTAAAAATTTTATCAAAGAGGGCGCCTACCGATTTAGCGCCTTATTAACATTTTTATCAAAGAAAGCACTTTTTGATTTAGTGCCTTCTCAAAAAATTATTAAAGAAGGTGCTTAACTGTATGACGCCTTCATAAAAGATTTATCAAAGAAGATTCCATTTAAATTGGTGCCTTCTTCCGTGAAAATCTGCCCCCAGGATTGACCTTACATTGGGAAATTGTTTCCCTTGAACGTTATATGGGGAATTAGTTTTTTTATTTACAGTAAATCGAAATTTTTTCCCTAATGGTGTTGCACCTACCTTTTCCAATGAGCACCGTCATGGGGTGTCACTGGACCGGCTGTGGATGCCACAGTCATGCTGTGGTCACATCGCGGTCCCACAAATGTCACACTGTGATCACTCCGTGGTCACGCTGCTATCACACCGTTGTTCATCCCATCTCCAGTGAAACACCCTCACTGCAATCTGTAGTTAATTTGGACTCCTTCCCAGGCCGAAGGTAAACCTATTAAATTAAATTAATTAATTTATTTTAGTTTTTAAATTAAAATAATTAGATTTAATTTTGGGTTTGAAAATAAGAAATCTGAAACATTAATTTAATTTAAGCTAAATTTAAATTAATGTTTTTATTTAATTTTGGATTAGAAAAAATTAAATTAAATATTAAAACCGATAAATAAATTATTTGAATTTATTCAAATTCATTTAATTTATTAGAACACCCTTGTACTGATTGAATTTATTGTATTTTAATTTTTACAATGCATTATCTTATATCGATTGGTCTTGAGCTAGTGACAGACCTATGCATGTACAAATTTCACTTATTTAATTATTTCTTCCAGGCATGTGATGATTGTAATAAATAATTAGATTAATGACAGTTTGTGAATCATCTTTTCAATTAAAATATGTATAAGGGCCCGCGTGTCCAATGCGCCTGTTGTACTTTATATCCCTAGACCCCCTTGCCTGCGTGCGAGTATATTTGTAAAACAGACGATGACGTCCCATGAAAAAGACCCCCCGCCAGGTCGAGGTGGTAATCCAGAGAGGATCCAAGCACATTGCACTTGGGAAAGCTGCGATACAAGCCTGATGCTGACTCAGGTATGGAACCCCATAGCTCATGATTGATCCGTTATGGATTGATCATAAAGAAATGCTCAAGGCCAGTAAGATTAAATGATTTTCCTTTATGCTTCATTTATTGTTTTATGTAAATGCATGATTATTACTTGATCATGTAAAATAATAAATAAGTTAAAATGCATAAATATTTTCGAATGTATATCTTTTGTTGTTCATTTGTGATCCCAAAAAACAATTTTTAAAACATGAAATAGAAATGGATTATATTCGTCAATAAATATGAAAATCCCTCAAAGATATATTAAGTCGTAATGCCTTCCCTTACTCACATTTGAACAAAAGTGGATGTTTGGGGTGCTCTTCAGCCATAGTTGAGAGTTCCTCTTACTACAGGGGAGTTCTCATGAGAGAATTAGGGTGAATTAACTAATATGAGTAGTCGAGGATTAGCTATAGCTAACATGGTATCACTTTAGAGGAAAAGAGTTGATGGAATCAAGTCATGATTCCAATAAACTGGGACTTTACTCAAAATAACTAGGAACTGTCAGTTTAAGCGGCTGGCTAGCCTTGTGCCTACCTTGAGACCCTCTAAGTAGTTGTGTATCCATATCTTATAGACTATGAGGGAGGTTTCAATGATCATTGACACTAGAATAATCAAACGATAGAGTATTATGAATCTAATATTGAGGGCTATTGAGTTTTGATAAAATAGTTGGAGACATTTAAAATGATATAATAATTAATTAATCATAAATGTCAAAAAGGTAACAAATATAAATTATTGACTGTTAATGTTTATCAGTTGTAGATCTAAAATGGAAATCACCAACACCACAAGTACATTATCACTGTGATCAATTTTGGATAATGAAAATATTTTGACCAACAATAACTTCCATGAGTGGTACAATTTCTTGCACATAGTACTTTTCTAACAAAGGATACAATATTTGATAGAATCTTCAATTCTTGTTGAGTCTCCTCAATGATCATGCAAGGTGGATAAAGATAAATGGAAACAAAATTTATAGGATGAACTATATTTTTAGTGCATCATACTAGAATCCATGTCCAGCCAATTGTAAAAAATTCATGAGGAAGAGGATGCCTAAAAGATGATTTCACATCTCCAAGAATTATATCTCGAGAGGGAAAGGTAGGAAAGACATGAGATCTCTAGTTCCCTTTACAGGTGCATGCTAGCAGAAGAGAAACAAACGTTTCCTCATTTACTCAAGATGATCAGGTACATTGAGAGGCTTCAAGCCCTTGTGTTCAAATTGAACCAAGAACTAGAAATAGATCTCATACTTTCCTCTTTACTTCTAATCTTTTAAACATTTATTGTTAATTATAAAATGAATGATATAAAAAAATTCACTCCTAAGCCTTTTTGTTTTAGTTCTCCAAGATGACAAGGATATGAAAATTACCAATTAATATGTCCTTATGGTGACAAAGAGAAATAAGGGAAATAAAAATGGTTCTATGTCCAAGTCAAGGTTTAAGACACCAATGCACTGTCATGCAAAGAATCCAATGATACAGAGATAGGGCAATGAGTATGGGGTTGTCTCATTTGTATGGGGCATGAAAGGCCACTGGAAGAAAAAATGCAAAGATGGGAAGAAGAAGCTACCTAATGCTTCAAATTCAAGTATTTTTTTCATTGAATGAAATATACCATTATCTAGAAGTTGGGTATCAGATATGGTGTGTGGCTCACACATTTGTATTCATATACAGGAACCAAGTAGGTTAAATAATATTACAAAAGTTGAAGTAGATCTACGAGTTGAAAATGGTGCAAGTTTGGTAGCCTTGATAGTGAGATATTATCACCTTACATTGCCAAGTGGTTTGGTTTCAGTTTTAAAAAATTGTTATTATATAACTTTTTTAACAAGAACCATAATCATTGTGTCAAATTTTGACACTATGGGATTTTAATTCATGTTTGTGAATAAATGTTGTCCCTTTTACAAGGATAACATTTGTTATGTTATGAAACATCTTAAAAATGGTTTATATATACATGAGCTTGAAAACCACATAATGGAAATCAATGAAAAGACCCATGAGAAAGAATCATATACAACCAACATATGGAACATCAAGCTAGGTAATGTAAATGAGAAGAAATTACAAAAATTACATCAATAAGGGTATTTAGAAATGGTATAGTTAAAACCCTTGGATGCATGTCAATCTTGTTTAAAAGGGAAAATGACCAAAGAACCTTTCTCTATTAAGGGTTAAATAGGCATTTTTCACTAGAATTAATTCATACCGATGTATTTTATTTACTATAGAGGCAAGGGGTGGCTTTTCGTACTTAATTACTTTTATCAATGACTACAGTAGGTATGGATTTATCTACTTAATGAGGTATAGGTATGATTCTTTTTGTATGTTTAAGGAATACCAACATTAAGTAGAAAACCAACTTGGTATGAAGATAAAAGAACTCCTCTCAAACAGTGGTAGAGAGTATGTTAATCAAGCTTTCATTGATCACTTAAAGGAGTGTGGAATTGTATCCCAACTCACTTCTCCTTATACACCATAGTGTAATGGTGTTAGTGAAAGTAGGAATAGGACCTTACATGACATGGTAATATCAATGATGAGTCATGTAACTCGTCCATTATCATTTTGCGAACATGCTTTATCGAGAGTAGCATATACCCTTGACCAAGTACCAACTAAAGTTGTAGATGAGATTACATAGGAGTTATTATATATAATGAAAACTAGTGTATCACACATATGTGTATGGGGATGTGAGTATTTTGTCAAGACTATACCTAGTGAAAAAATGGGATCCTGAAGCACAAAGTGCATCTTTATAGGTTATCCTAAGGAAACCATAGGATATTAAATATATAATCCTTCATATAGAAAAGTGATCATGGAAAAGAAAGAAACATTTCTAGAAAGGGAACACATTTCCAACGGAAATTGTGGGAGAAATGTTGACTTCAATGAAGTTAATGCTCCAGATGCACATGAATTGGTACGTGGACAATCATCACAAGAGAAAGTGGAAGAAGAAGTGGTTCCCAAGACACAAATACTACATAGGTCTACTCGAGATGTTATAGAACTAGAGTTTTATTGTTTTATAATTACTATGTCAAGTGACACATTGCTTGTTGAGGATAATGAACCCTTAACCTACAAGAAGGTAGTAGAGCTGAATGAAGTTTCCAAATGGAAGGATTCCATTCATTATGAGATGGAGTCCATTTACCAAAATCATGTTTCGATTTTGGTAGAAACTATAGATGATGTAAAACAATTTTTTTTGTAAATGGGTATTCAAAATAAAGTTGGACATGGATGGTAAAGTTAATACCAATAAAGAAAGACTGGTTGTGAAGGGTTTTAGACAACATCAAGGAATAACCTATGATGAAACATTATCACCAGTAGCAATGTTGAAACCCATCAGAATATTGCTTGCGATAACAACCTATCATGATTATGATATTTGAAAAATGGATTTCAAAACCGCTTTTCTAAATGAGATTTTTGTTGAGGATGTTTATATGACTCATCCTAAAGGGTTTGTCAAGTAAAAGAATTCCAATAAGATGTGAAAGTATTAGATATATATTTATTGATTAATGTAGGCATCTCAATCATGGAATGTTCATTTTTATGAATACATAAGAGAATTTTGTTTTTTCAAAAATGAAATTGAGCCTTATGTCTATAATAAAGATGATGGGAATGCCATCATTTTCCATGTATTATATGTTAATGACATAATAATTATGGGTAATTAATTGTAAGTCTTACAGTCATTTAAGACTTGGTTAAATGAATTTTTTTTATGAAATACATAGGTGATGTAGAATACATTCTAGGGATGAAGATCTATCGAGATAGATCTCAAAGGTTTATTTGACTAAGTCAAAGTACATACACCAATAAGGTACTCAAAAGGTACATTATGGAATAATCCAAGATAGGGTTGTTGTCTATGTCACATGGTATTAATCTCTCCAAGAAAATGTGTCCACAAATATAGGAGGAGATTGATTGATTGAGAAGAACCCCTTAGGCCTCAACAGTGGGTTTTATCATGTATGCCATGCTATGTACTATGTTTGATGTTGCCTTTGCTTTAATCAAGTTGGGAAGATATCAATCTAATCTAGGAGAGATATATTGGGAATCCATTAAAACTATCCTAAAATATGTAAGGCTTAAAAATGAAATGTTCCTGGTGTATGGAGGAGATGATGAACTAATATTGAGGGGATACACTAATTCTAGTTTTCAGATGGATCACGAAAATCCGAAATAGTAGTTCGGCCACATCTTTTTCCAGAATAGTTTTGCAGTGAGATGGAGAAGCTCAAAGAAATTTGTGGCCACCGATTCTAAAGAAGAATCTGAGTATATAGTAGCTTCAAATACAGAAAAGGATGAAATCTAGATAAATAGCTTTGTATTTGACATTGGTGTTGTTCCTAGTAGTTCAGACCCTATTCTAGTTTATTGTGATAATACTGCTGCAGTGGTGCTTTCCAAGGTTCCTAGGTCTCAACAGTGGATAAAGAATATACTTTAGAAATTTCATCTCTTGAGGGATTTACTCAGAGAGGTGAAGTCATAGTTAGAATAGTAGTGACATAGGATAACATGGTAGACCCCTTAACTAATGCTATTTCTCAGGAGAAGCATGATTCTCATGTGAGGGATAGTTGATTAATAATGGATAACAGTTGTCTATAGTGAAAGTGAGAGTATTGAATGCGGGTTACATACACCCAACCTGTGTTTCACTTTGATTACCACTACATGTATACATTTTGTTATAGATATGTTTTTATCTCGATATAACAGTGTAGATAGTTCTTCATTCGCTTTGTTTATAGTAATGTCCTTAGATTACATGTCGTATCAAAGGGTTATAGCTGATCCCAATATATAATGAGAACCTAGAGTTGTTATGACAAAAATCCTAAAGTAATGTCCTATGTCCCATTTACATGATTCTGATAGGACACAGATGATGTGTTACTATCAAGTACTAGGGGCTCATAAGTATTGAGGATTATTCTCATGATGTTCACACTTTGTGGTCTCTAGTTGTTGAGATCATGAGGACATACCCACTAATAGGAACAACACATGTTTCAGGTGTCATTGGTTGTTCCTATATCTGTACATGTGTAATGGTCTCCTGATGTGAGATCATTATCAATGTATGTAATTTAATTGTGTACTTTGATGCAAGGAAAAAACCATGGTAATGAAGTCAGGGAAAGGTAGTTTTTGTTGGGTACATCAGTGGTGACATGACATTGATTGAATGATCAAGAAATGATTTTTCACTTCCATGTTTAGAAAGAGATATCTCGGGCCTAGTTCAATAGGATGGTATCACCTTTGTAACATCTATGGTCATGGTAGTCCAAGGTAAGACCGTACAGAAAGATAAACAAATAAAATAATGAATGATAAATATGATGACACTAGTGTGCATTATTCTTTATTGATATATCAATGACGAAGAGATTATATTACATAAACCATGTTCATAGGAAGTAGGTCATTGCGTTGAATTTTTCTTATCTGTATAGGGGCTATAATGAGTTGTTAGACCCCACTCGTTTCCAGTGAATAATATTCATTGCTATTGATATAATGGACTATAGGGTCACACACCATAGTTCTTTGAGAATCTACCCTATTCTATTGAATAGGAATATAGAACTTGGTGGGCCACACCACAGGGTCTAGGTATTATAAAATTAATATGGATCACTAAGGAATAATTAAAATATTTAATTATTCAATTTCGGAATAATTGTTTGAATTTATTTATAAAATTTATTTAAAAGAGATTAAGTATATACAAGGATAAATATTATTTGAATGGATATTAATTAAATATCCCAAGTTCATTTAATATTATCAGGAGATGTGAGTCGAGTTAAAGACTCATGTTTATCATGTAATATATTTAATATATATTACAGTTAGTGATAAATTATAAATATTATTTATGGAATAATTTAGTTTTCCATAAATAATTATTTATAATAATTATGCAGTGGATGTTTATTACATGAGGGTCGAGAACCCAAACTATGTAGTACATATATTCACTATATAAATGGTGAGAGGTTCATTAAATATATACTATTCATCTATTGAAATTGAGAGCCTCTCTCTCTTTATGAATCCTAGAGAGGGACTCTCTCAAAAAATAAATATCTTTGAGTTTTGTCTTCTTATATCGAAGACGTTCACTAGTGGTGATTATAGTTGCGTCAAAGTGGTTGTCAAAATACTGCTCTAGCACCCATATTCTGATGAAAAACACACATATAGACTCATGAATCATGTGTGGATGATCTAGAGGGATATGAAACTAGAGTCATTGATAAACGGTCTCCAACACCTTGCAATAGCCTTGCGCGCATCAAATCTGAATGAGGTAAACACTCGATGTTATTTTTTTCTCTGTTTAAACCATGCGTAGTCCTCAGACCGTGTTAGGATAAGATCACCAGATTCGATGATGTTATAATGCTCCAGTGTTGGGAAAGTTTAAATTCTAAGACCATAGACTTCCACTACCCATCTTGTTACCATAAATATAGGAGCTCGGGAGAATGGAAGGTCTTAACATGATCATGGATAGTGATTTTAATAATGGTATATATATATTATCTCTATTTTGTAGTTATATGGTCCTCTTAATACCTAAAAATATATTTTTATGTATGTGGTTTCTTATGTGTTAGAGTTGTTCACTTTGTGAGTAATGTGAAAGGGAATATGTGTGTCCAGGATGATGGGATAGTCTTAGGTTTTGTTATTAAATATTAACTCAAGTGTGTTGTCTAAGATTTCTGATTTGAGAGCTACCCAACAACTATAATGCCTTGGGAACTTATGTCTATAATTTTATAATGCCCCCTAAGATTTATTAGACATGAGAATGAGTTTTTATGGCATGTAATTATCCTTTTTGAGTTCGATGAAGTCTTTATATGCGTTTGGCCTTGAGTAATGAACAAATTAGTATTGTAATATAGGAATTGTTTAGGGAATAATATATAAATATCCTTGGGACATTGGAACTTGTTTACTGAGAGATGTCAGAGTTGGGTATGGGTCCAGTTACCCTTAATAAGACATTGGGATTGAGATATCCATTTTTTAGATAATGAATGTATGTTTTCACCCTCTATGATTGTTTACATTGGTACATGGAGATATTTAGTGGTGGAATTAGATCCCTTGGGTTTAGATCACATGAGGATGTGGGATAAGATTTTTTGATGAGTCCAGACACCTATTGTAAATCCCTGTAATCCTTAAATGTCTTTTATTAGAGGATATCTATGGGTTTTTTGAGTGGGATAGGTTATAACACATGTGGTTTTAGAGCATGAAACATTATGAGAATGAGACAGAGTATCTAGAGAGATACCTCATGGGGTTTTGTGAAGTATCCATGTTCTAGATGTAAAGTGGTGATTTATTTTTACTTCTATGAGATCCTATAGGTTTATTAATGGAATGAGAGGGTCTTAGTACTTTATGGTGTGAAGGTATAGCCTTTGGGTTAGCCTAGTAAGTTTGGTTTGAACTAAGGGAGGGAGTAATGTTTTGTATTGTGTGGTTACAAATCTCATTGGTGGATATTAGATATGAGGTTGGTTAGGGTGGAATAAATTTAACTCTATATGATACCCAATTATATAGAATTTATCATGGGTACAAAGTTATATATTTTCTAGGATGATGTTCATATTCCATGGTGGTAAGATACCCTAACCGTATTGTATTGTTTAAATGGAAGAGTCTGATGTCAGAAGACCTGGGGATTGGTGTTTGAGGTTATGCCACCTAGATGGTCATCTTTTATTATGTTCCATAATTTTTATTATCCATAGAACAAACATTATATATGTGTTATTCAGGTTGTGTGGGAGATTATATATTGATATTCCATTATAATAACACTTTCAATGATAGAATATTTGTATGATATCAGAAATGAGAACTCACCACCATGGAGGGTTTTGGTTTGACATATGTGAGAGTATAGCTATTGAGAATCTCTCCGTAGGCAACTTAAAATTTTATCAATGGGTATGACACATGAATATGGGACCTTAAAATTGAGGGATTATTTTTCCTATGATAGATCTTTCCTCTCGATATTTCTTGACCATATTCGTTGTTATGCATGATAATTTTTCTACAATAATGTGACTGGATATTTTGGTTCCCATCATTGATGGATTTTCAATATCCCATATACTAGCTATTGATATTCCTTTCAATGAGTTAATTTTGATTACATGAGCCTATGGTGCAATGTTTTTGTATCATTAGTCAATGTAGATGGTGGTTTGGTGTTGTGGTCACCAATACAACACTTGACAACCTTTCATGGTTTCATATATCCTATTTATTTCACTCCAATTTATTTATTGATTAATAATACACTATATAAACTAGAATATAAGAAATTGACTTGAGGAAACCCTACTTACTATTTTTATCATGGCCTATAAGGAACCCCAACACATTTTTATACTTTATTTGTGTATTTTAGGTGACATGTTGAATGAAGGAATTCCGTCATGAGTTGATAAAAGGGATTTGGGTGACTAGTCTTAGGAGGAACCCATGTTTTATAGTTTATTATCCTTTATATTTTATTCCTGTTTATAATTTGGCTGATAAATGTAGTGAGAGATTCTTTTTGTATGTTTTATACTGAACATGGTTTCCATTATTGCAATCTCGTGATCATTATTATCTTCTATTTATGATCTCCTTTGAGATATAATTCTATTCACCTACTCTAATATTATATATTGACTATGTTAATTATCTTTTATTAGTTACGATGGTACTGAGTTTATATTCTCTCCATTTTATTCATCAACTTCCTCTTATAATTGGTATCCTTTACCATAAATAATTATATTCATGATGTTTTATTCTTCTCTAGCTAGTGTTTTATATCATAAATTATAGTTTAGGTATAATTTTTTTTATTGGATACTTTTTTGGTTGATTACTAATTTTGTATGGTTTTCAGAGGCATAGAGTGTTTTTAGAGTGTGGTATAAATACTATTTTTGGGAATATTTAGTCCCAGAATAAGAAAATTCCATGTTGAGGATGATATTATGTTCATTAATTTTATTTGTTATATTTATAAGTTTAAATTAGGGTCGTCTTTTAGTTTAGGTTATTCATTATTGGTTTTATACCTGTCCAGAGGTAACATGGGATACTGAGTTTATAAATATTACTGGGAATATAGGTAAACATGTACATGTGAATGATTTATTATGGGTATGAAATGGTTTTGATAAAATATAAAGTGGTTATATATAATTTTGAAAAAGATAATAGTTTTTTTAATTGAACAGAACAAGAATTGGCTAATCAAATAATCTATAATATCTTATTCATTGTATCCCTAATTAAATTACTAGTTAAACCTTAATTAATTGGGACTGTGGTGATGATTTTATTGTGTTGTTTTGATTTCATTATAGTTATTTTCATGGTAGATGATTCCAAAATAGTGGGTAGTTCTGAGTATGGGGTGACCTTTTTTGGTTTATGAGTTTCTAGTTATAATATGAAGGTTTTGGGTTGATGAGATATTATTCAGCTGGTCAAGGTGGTTTTGATGTTTCTACAATTGGGGGATGATGTGTATTTATCAAGAGTGAGTATAGAGGGGAATTTGAGAATGTTTTTGAAGTTATACTTGACAATATGATTTTTTATGGATGGCTAGTATGGTTTATTTTTCAGAATTCATGTGAGGGATGAATGACAAAATGTTTTTTTGAGATATGTGTATAAGAAGGATAAAAACATGTTCAAGAGGTACACATATTGATTCTTTATATATTTTTATGATGGTCGATCATAGATGGATCATGTTTTTGATATCATTTAGTCCTTTCCATTGGAATATTGGGAATAAGGGATCCATGGGTTCAATGTGTGGGGAATATTAGACTTTTAGAATTGGGTAAATATTTGTAAACTCATGATTACATTATATAAAAATGAGTTCAGTTAATGGTTATATATTAGTAATTCCCAAACCCTATATGGATTGGTTGCGATGGTAGGGGAATTTGTTACATTATTGAAAAATAACATTTTGGACACTGATGGAATTTGGAAATAGAGGTTCAATGAACATTTGGATATTCAATTTTTTAAGGTCATATGAGGATATTTGAGAGGTTGAGGTGGTTATCAAGTGATTATCATGGAATCAAAGAGAAATTATAGTCTTTAGTTTCTAATAGGATATTATGTTTATTTAAAAAAAATATTTGACTGGTAATATCCATTGATGCTCATCTAAGAGAGGACATATTGTGAATATTGAAAATTATCAATTGTGTGTTCAAAATTAATGAACTGGTAGTGTATTCCTAGAGTTTTCATGACAATCTCCAAGTAATTTGATGACAGTAGACTATATACATTATCTTATAAATAATTTTTTTATGGATTATTTAGTTCTCTACATTGGATAATATAAATATTTTCAAACTCTAAGATTCCAAGTATAACATAAATTTTCTAGGAAAACACCCAAAAAAGCAACCACTATGATTAAAATAAAATGATATACCACCCATATTTTTTGAATTTAAATCCAATTATATGTCTTGAGAAATGGTGGGAAATTAGATAATAGTTATGTACCATCCTCTTCTTTCTTATTATTAGGTCTTTCTGAAGTATATATAGGAGTAAAGTATACTATGCCTTATAAATAACATTAAGGTGAACCTTAAGTGAATTAGTAGTTTTCGTATTACATATTATTAATACGATGACACCCCAATATAATCAATGAGAAATACTGGCTATTTGACTTTTCTATCAACCCTTTATCCTAGAGCACTAACTCTGAAATATATATTGAGAATGTTCAGTATGCCTTTGTTGATGGTACATATATGTCTTATTTTTTTGGTATTTACATTTTAAATGATTGTGATTGGTTTAGCTATCATATTTCATATTGTCCATAATGATCATTTATAGGTGGATAAAATCCACAATTATTTTTTTAGATATATTTGTTTAGGTGAATCATGATAAAATTTGTGGAATTTGTTTGATTTTGAAGGATACACGACATACCTATAGTTTTAGAGACAAAGAATAAAACACCATATAATGTCTGGATTAATTTTCATCATTGATAATAAATTATATGATAAAATTAATTATTTATAAATATTTGAATCAAGAATATGGAATATGGGAAAATCACATTTGGAAGATATTACACTACCACATTCATAGTCCTGAGGACCACGTAGCATATCACTATATTTTGATTACCAAACACCATCACCCTCCTAGAAACTTAATTTACACATGATTTTTGGATTTAATCACCATGGGATAAGGGTATCTACTAATTATTAAATTTTTATAAAATTCAGAAATAGGTATTTAATAAAAAAGATTATATTAAAAGTGACTTGAGATTAATCCTTAGAGTTGAAGAAGTTCACAATTTTTTCTACTTCTTATATTATTCTACTTATCATGGTTTTAATGAATTATTATAATCCCATTTTCTATATTTTAATTTCTGTCATGTATCAAAAAATACTTATTCCATTGGGTTTAGGGATGATTACCATGACCCGTCCCAATGGGGCTTGTTTTGGGAATCCTCATGCCAGCCTTCGATAAGCTAGAGGAAGGGGACTAGCACCGAGTAGGCATATCAGAAACATGGGAGGGCTTATCCTAAATACATGTATACACATACAGATCTATAAGAATATACAATGATGAAATTAACAAACAATTTAACAACCATTCATGGATAAATCCAAATCTCATAACTATAGTACAATATGAAGTAAAGGAATGTAAACAATTCCAAATACAATCCCACCAAAAATAATCTGAAAACAATTTCAAGGGGAGAGTAATATAGGGAATGTTATAAAGATAAATTTAGAAAAAACCTCAATCATTCTATTATCACTACTCACCACCAAGTTCTGGTCCCTCGAGGGCCCTGTCAAAAGGTTGATCATCTACACAGGACAAGACACTTGTAGGAAAAGCCCGTGCGAGGTTGAGTATAACAATACCTAGTAGGACAACATTAAACCACCAATATTATAACAAAATAATATGATTAAATCTACATATGTACATTTCTACATCACAAATAATAATTACATTCATATATAATCAGCAAATACACACATTCTGAAGTAAACTTCACAACTGTAATAATTTCCTAGGATTATAGCTCGAAGGATACACATAGCACTCATTCATGAGAACACACTCGATGAGTCTAATAACACTAATGACATTAATATGCTATCTAATTCTTATTAGATCTCTCCATTATAATTAAAATATGAAATTCTAATCTGATACGATACACGGATGATGACTACTCACAATACAACATGGTATACCACCAACATAATTTGGATTGTCCTATAAGTATAGGATAGAAACCTATGTAGTGTTGGCCAAAAAGATACCTATAACTCCCCTTAGGGTATGAGGATGAATATAGGATCACACTCTAGAGAAAAAAAATGTATTCCAACAACTATATCCAAGATTTCATGATGAAGGGATTAAGGTTTTATGTGTAGGAGGGTATTTCATACTAACCCTTAGGGAATGGATATAGGTAACACAAACTAACAAAAAATGTACAATATACTAAGTTAAAGGGATCCAATACAACATTAATGGAGTAATTTAATTGTTTCAGGGGTACACATTGTTCCCCTTTGACCCAAGATCTTGCTCATGTAAACGACATGTGTCTATGTCCATGTAAAAGTAAATGGTGTGCTACTACCTGTCTACTTCTACCTGTGTACCATTATGCATCTTAGACTATGTATTTCCATATTAGACCTATCTATATTGGAGTACATGGAGTGATTGTGGCCATGTACTCTAAGACCATATATATGTACCCTTCAACGTACATGCTGATCCCACCAAATGGGACCCTAAACCATTTGGCAAGGTGACAGGTTGTGTGATACTTATCTCCATATAAAAACACTATCCACCACTAATTGGAACCAAATTCTATGTAATTATCTATTACACACCATGTGTTACAATATTTTCTAGAATCCATGATATGAAATCAGTTAACATCATTGCTAAAACAGCAACCAATCCTACCGTTCCTCAGGACAAAAATCAAGGAGTATCTTCAGTTAAAAACTTCAATCATGCAATCATTGGAATCTATCCATCAATACTTTTGGAAAATATCCATGAATGAAGTTCTTAAATTCATGATGCGGAACATGAAATTAGGTATCCAAACACATATTATCTTTCACTTATTACATTATCACACCACTATCACATCATGCCGAGACTAAATCTCCAATGTCAAATTGATACACTAAGAAATGGGTGTGCAATGATAGATTTCTTTATTAATGTCAAACCACAAGCCAAGTGAAGAATTCCCATGATGAAATAAAAATTGAGGGATAAAACCCCAAAAATACTCATGAGGAAAGGACCTTGATCATTATTAATGTTGACCTCGATTCATTGTTGTTATAAAGACAAACAATGAGATGATAATTAATCAAATGAAATTATCCCAATTCCATAATAAAAATATCCCATCCCACTCAATGCTCATTCTTTAGATCGATATGTTGGTTGATTGATCATGATATGTTATAGAAGTAGATAATAGGAAAATAAAACCAAATAAAAAACATTCTACTTCAAGATGGATCGATTACTGACTAATAATGAGTCTACATCATTTTCATTGGTGAAATATCTGAATCGTGTTGGAAAACAATCACTGATCCATGATGTGGTTGATGTTTTCCTGAGAGAGATCCTCCAACTTTCTCTCCAAGTATTCTTCAATTCTATGAGGGATATTTAGCTAAAACTAGGATTCCCTCATAATCTTATTCCTAATGAAGACATTATCTCGCTACATCAATATATAACCAAAAATAAATTTATTTAATTATTTTATTTATTTTTATGTGGGTGGTGACTTTTCCAAAAATGAACCCTTCCAACAAATGTAATATTGTTACTAGGGTAAAAACCATATTCTAAACTCAATGGTGCACTCAAAATTATGATCAGAACCCCTTTTTAGAAGATATTCCTATTTTTTCAAAACATGAAAAACTTGTTCTATTTAAAATATTTTGTATATTTCAAGCATTTTTTCTGGGAACTCTATCCCTAAAAATTTCATTCTTCCTCATCTCCTGGTATCAAACACAATCCATAAAATGTACATAAATAATAAATTGAAAATAATAGGCATTACATTCTACCAACCTTGGGTCTTTACATTCAGAAAATCCAAAATAATGTCTACACAAAGAGATTTGGATAGTGAGTAGGAATTTGAGCCTTGTACACCATGTTATCTCTTTGAGATTCCCATGAAATCACTAAATTTTCAAAGATATAATCACTCTCCCATGAGAGATCAACTCTTTCTGATCCACAATCTCCCCTAGGTACTCAATAAAGGTAGTTAAAAGCTAGATTTCTAGCTCACCCTAGTTGATAACATGTGATGGGTCATGCATGTAAATCCTCATATGTGACACATGGATGATGTTGTGTACCTAGTCTAAATGTGTTGGTAGTGCTAAGTGGAATTCCACCTTTAAAAATCTATGCATCATCTAGATAGGACCAATGAATCTCATAGATAACTTAATGCCCCATAAAAATCTTTATAATATACATTGAGGTGAAACCAATATGAACACATGGTCTCCCCCCTCAAACTTTAATGGCCTCCATCATCAGCCAACATAAGACTTATGATGGATTTATGTTGTCCTCATCCTCTCCTGGATGATCTACACCTTCTCAGTAGTAGGTCACATGGACTTTAGGCCCATAAGTTCAGTCTCTCCTGGATATGTCAATCAATGTGCTAACCCAAACATTTCCCATAAAATACTTAAAATAGTTCCTTAACAATGGTGGAATGGTATTTTTTATGAAAACTCCATCATTTATTGGTGATTCATAAACTATGACTAAAGTCCAACATGAAATCCCACATCATGTCCTCTAAGACCAAAATGGTCTGCTCTATCTAACCATAAGTTTGGGGGTGAAACAATATTCTCAATCATAAATAATTCGATAAATCTTCCTCTAATAAATTCCATATCTAAGATGTGATGGAAGAATCATGGTCAGTAATGATTGAAGAGGGGAATCCATGAGTTGAACTATCACATGCACATAGAGACGTCTGAAACTCTCTATGAAAGATTGTTCTCAGATAGCTCTGAAGTTGGTTGGAATGTTGAGTTGTTCCATGATCAACCAGATGGAATCATGACCCTATAATATTTGGTATGCCTATCATGAAGTCTAGGGATATCTCATCCCACATTCACTCTCATACCTCATGTGGTCGAGCTAAACCTACTAGAACTTGGTGTTTTTCCTTCACTTACTGATATGCAAGTCATTGAGATACAAACTATGCAACTCCCTTCATCATCACTAGCCACCGAAACTAACATTGGAGGCATTGGTACATAATTAACATAGTTGGATGTACCATCAAAGGATATTTATGAACCTCTATAAACAACTCACCTTGCAACGTCACTAGTACCATCATGCATCCTCTAAAAATAATGACATGCTCCCCACATTTATAAAATCAATCAGAAGCATGTTCAGTGGAAATATGAGTTCGTAGGGTCTCACAGTCAACATCCACATGTTATGCCTCCCTGACTCAATATACAAGAGGATGGCTAACAACCATAAAATGGATGTAATATTCTCCATCTCAATCCATAATGTTAAACTACAATAGGTCCATCTACTCCAACTGCATGTTTTAAAAAATGAAAACATGATCTCTTGCTCAGAGAATCTACTACCACCTTCCCCTTCTCAGGATTATAGAAAATCTCGAATTCATAATCTCGAAGCATCTCTATCCATCCGATATATCTCATATTAATATAATTCTAGGAGAAGATACACATGATACTATTTTGATCATAGTAAATGATAAATCGCTCTCCCATTAGGTAGTATATCCAAAATATAGTTTGTAAAGAATACTAGTTCTACTTCTTGATCATGGGTCTTACAGTTCTATTCATGTGGTCTCAACAAGAGTAAACCATAATAAATATCAACCTTCATCAATAGCAAAACAATACCAAGACTGGTTACTAATGCATCATAGAACACTATGTTCTCGACACCCTCATACGGTGATCTCAATATGGGAGTGCTCTCCAAAATCTGCCTCAACTGCTAATAATACAATTAGAACCTTTCTATACACATGAAAGAATATACCTTTAAAGTCAAAGATATCATCAGTTTTATTATCCTCAAGATGTATGGTACAAATCTCCTGTGATAGCATGCCAACACATGGATTCTCCTCATCTCCATCATGACCTTGGGTGTCTACTAATATGAAAATGCCTAATCCTTGGACAATTACACTACCACATCATCTTATAGGAAAAAATTTTATATAAATTAGATCAAATGTATCCATATCATGCACTTTTATATCTTCCCATAATGATGGTTTTCTTAGAGTTCATCTAGAATCATCCTTATGTGTCTCACATTCTTCTCCTTTGACAATGATTACCAAAGGATATTTTCAATTAAAACCACCCTGAACAGTTTTAGGATATTCTGAATTATATGGTTCATGAGTTCCATAAAAATTGATGGGTTTTTCATCATGGAAATAAAATAACCAAGTACTCATATAAACTATATCAACATCTGAATGTCATCTTTGGTATATCCTTATCCTGTACTCAGAATTGTTGAAATGTAAACCTGAGGTCAACCTTTAAGAACCATCGATCCCATATCAACTAATAAAAGTGATCATTGATCCTTGAATGTGTAATTATTTTCTCTATGGTCAACTATTTCATTCCACATTAGTACAAACACAACCTCAATCTCACTTTATCAATATTACATTACAAAATTGGGGCTTACCAGGGTGGAACACTATGTCTAACAAACACCTTCCCCTATATGTCATCTTATTTCACCATCAACTCTTGAATATATATAGGATATATCATATATGTTCGTGTAGATATCAATTCCAAACCTAGGGGTGTAGATCAATGGAGAATTCTAACTCTTCATGGGGAGAAAAACCTTGAATATCCTTAGGGAAGATATTCTTGTGATCCTCCACTATAGCAGGGAAGTGGAAACTCATAAAATCATCTACACCAAGGATCATGCTACATATATGATGAGTAATAGTTTACACCCTCATTGGTATGAGTCTATCCTATACTACCTATGTTTCTTATTAATGGACAAAGGATCACCGAGTACCGTTACGAATGACACACAAAAATCTTCACCAGAAATAGTCAATTTGATCATGAACTATAAGTAACCAAACCATACCTAAGAGGACATTATAAGGCCTCATAACTACTATAATGTTATCCCAAAAAAAACTATAGGCTCCAAGAGTCAGACCATATTATCAACAAAAGTGTGTGATTATTGAATCATCTCTAGTAGGACTCTTTAGGAACATGTTTCACGCCATGGGTTCAATCAGAATCTCCAAGTCTCGAACCAGATTAAGGGAAATAAAGGAATGAATGAAACCTATATCTATTAGTACTAAAAATAAGGTATAAAAGATGTAGATCATACATCGTATCATTCCTGTAGCCTCTAGGTAATAAGCCTCAAATGCATGTAGCTTCCCCTACCTCTGTCCTCCATCTCCATATATATTGTGTGGGCCTTCTAGGGTGGTGGTGGTAACATGTTAAAGAATTTACAAAATCATTATACTCACTTTGAAATTATACCATGTCCAAAACCCAAAAATAGTTTCACTCTATATATTATTCTACCTTGGATTTCCATACATGGGTTCCCTTTAATCTATACGGTGGGTAAAACAATCTCATGCAAGATGTCTCATGCCTTAACAATAGTAGAAAAAACTCCCTATAAGATTATTGGACCCATCCTATGAGACAAAAACTATAGCCTCTATATCATAGGACCTCCTCCAAAAATAGTCCAATGTCTAGGTCCCTAATAAAAACATTGACTCCCTACTACAAAATCCTTTTATCATATGAGACCACTATCAGCAACCACTATTTACATATACTTATCCAAGAAACTCTCAGCCACAAAAAATCACTCTAGCATGGAAACATAGGTAGGAATTCGTAGTTATATAACACTAGATTGGATGTTTCATGGATATATTTGATTATAAGTATTTTACTAGAAGAACTGATCCAAGCCTATATCCATCGAGTGCCTAGAATGGATAGTGAACCTTGATGAATACTCATCTACTATCGTGATACCCTACTAAAGCTATAGAAGCTCTTAGAAATGTTTGTACCTAAATGTTTCTTGAGAAAAATCTTCTACGAAATGGAACTCAAACTCTAACCATGCTAGATTAACATCCTCTTAAGATGTGGTCACTTACCCTCATCACAGTCCTACTAAGACATGAAGATAACTCACTGCCAAGACCACCATCAAATCTATAGGTTTCCTGACTAGATGTATAACTTGTGCTAAAAACTTATTCTAGTCTGCATCCACTAGTGGGTTGGTCCTACCTTAGAAACTGGTGGGTCTCTGTCACTAAAACATGCGAAGGGCACTCAACATGCGCACCTCACCCTCTTGTACTACAAGTACCATATACTACTCCACAGATGGTGGTGTTGGAGGTGGACAA
This sequence comes from Viscum album, assembly GCA_963277665.1. Taxonomy (NCBI): domain Eukaryota; kingdom Viridiplantae; phylum Streptophyta; class Magnoliopsida; order Santalales; family Viscaceae; genus Viscum; species Viscum album. The sequence goes on from OY728139.1 coordinate 1,105,132,377, forward strand.
CATGGATGAAAAATTTCTAGATCTTATCCTTGTATTGATGCCTCATCACTGAGGGTATCATCCTCATGATGATGATGTTAGATCCTAGCCTTAATACATCACATATGAATCTCATAATAAATATGATATACCATGATAAATGAGTATATATGTACAGATAACTAAAGAAGGACATGGAAACAAAACCCATTCCTATATGAAGCATACACCATTGTATTATATACAACCAGTGTTCTCATGTACAGAGTAATGTAGGTTATCAGAGTCCTGTTGTATGTTTTTGTCGACTATTTCACCAAAACCAGAACCCCAAACCTGAAATCGGAACTCAAAAACATATCATTGTCTCCAAAAACTGATCACATAGACTATGGTACTAAGTTATAACTGACTTATTTGATACTACTCTATCATGAACTATCCCAATGGTTCCATGTTATGAATCCGTAATCCAGCCATTGATAGTCCAGGGGCTGGAGAATAGAGATGAGTAGGAATATCAAAAACAAGGGAGGACATAACATAAGAACATGTAGACACACAAAAATCCTCATGACCATACAATGATAAAATGTAAAAACAATTAAACAACCATGCATGAATATATATAAATCCCAAAACTAGAGTAAAAAATGTTGTAATGGAATATAACCAGGTCCAAATACATTCCCACAAAAAAAAGAGTCTTAATACATGTCCAACCTGAAAGTAATATAGGGACTATGGTCAAGATAACATAGGAACACACCAAAGTTTGTTTGGCCTTAATAAGCACCACATGGTCCTAGTCCTTCATGAAATATGATAAAAAGCCGATCATCATCATAATACATGAAACATATGGGAAATATCTTTCACAAATTAGTATAATAATAAGTATGACACCTCGAAAACGAAAAAATACAACAAAAGAATACATTTTGAACTGGAGATGTATTTTTCTAATTGAAATATAACAAAAACTTAAAAATATACTAAAAAAGAAACATGATAAATAGGTAAATTGAAAACCATTATATTAGCATAAGAATCCAGATTAATGGTTCTACATAGAACTCATTCTGGAGAAAACATTCCATGAGTCTGATAACATTTATGACATCTATACAAGTTTTAATGACCCTTGAGTCTTTCCAAAAGAAGTACATGCTGAATTCGTAAATAGATGTGATACAAATATGAGGATCATTACCATGTACATGGTGTGTACAAAAAAATTAATAAATATTAACCAAATAATTATAGAATCTGTTCCCAAGTAGTGTTGGTCCCAACAATACAAAAAACAGCAGTTGGGGAATGAAGACAAATAGATAATCTCACTACAGGCTTCACAGAAGGACTCCAAGAACTCTATCCAAGAAGTCATGTTGAAAGGATCATCGTTCTATGTATATGAAGTGATTCCATACTAAAAATTAATGTAATTTATATAGGTAACACACCCCAATTAAAAATATCCCTGATATATAAGAAAAAGGATCCAATCTAACTTTAATGGGGTACACAGCTTGTATTAGTGTACACACTGTGCCCTTTTGACCCTGGTTCCTGCCCATGTAAAGAGCATGTGTCCGTGTCCATGTAAAATTAAACAATTTTCTATTTCTCATGTACTTATATCTATTTTCCATTACAAATATTATCCCACGTATGTCTTTCCTGGATAGTTCCAAGTGAGAGTTCACATCATGCCCATGGTCATGTACTCTCTACATGTCAGTGTGTATCCTCTAATGTACATGTCATGAAGACTAAAGGGGACCACCCACCATGTGACAATGTAACATAAATTGTGATACTTATCTTCCTCATGAGACTCTAGCCATCAATTAGGGGACCCATATTCCATGTAATCCTGTATATCACATACTTTCTTATAATATATTCTAGAACCCCACTCCTATATCACTGATATCTTTTGCTGCATTGAAAACCAATCTAGTCGCACCTCACATCTAAAATCATGGATTATCACCAACCATACCATATTTTCATAAAATTATCAGAATCAACCCGACATTCCTTTCCAAAAAATACCCTTCAATTTCATTCTCCATTGCATTCTTAGGAACATAAAATTGGGTATCCAAAACCATCTGATCCACTGTTGCTTCTATCGTAGCACCACTTCCACTTTATGCTAATCCCAAATCTATATTGTAAATCATTGCACTTTGAAATGGGTGTGCGATGATAGATTCCTTGGGGTATTGTGAGCCACCAGACAAAATATGAACACCTATGATGAACATTGAATAAGGGGATAATACTAAAAGATCAATAATGAGTAACATACCTTGGTCTATATTTATGTAGACCAAGATTTATTTCTATTAGAACACCGAATGGAGAGAATAAAATTAATAACAAATAAATTCTCCTAATTCTCAATTAAACTATCTGGTGCCACATAATTCACAATCCATGGATCATTATATTGGTTGATCGGTCCAATTTCATTGAGGAAATATAAATTAGGGAAGGATAAACAAATCAAACAATATCATACTTTGGGATAGATTGATAGCAGATGAATAATGAACATGCATCATTATCATTGGAAAGATCTATAAATACAGTTGCACACCAATTTTTGATCCATGATAAGGTTTAGGATCACATGAGAGAGATCCTACAATGCTCTATTTATAGTTTTTCCAATGTCTATAGGGTAATGTGGCTGGACCTCATATTCCATCATAATTTTATTCTTAAACAAGAATTTATGTCTCTTCATAAAAGGTTAAAAAAATAACATTATAAATTATTTTATTTATTTTTGTGATTGTAATGAATTTTCCACAAACTCCCACACCGAAAAATGTAATATTTATACTCAGGTAAAACCCATTTTATGAACTTAACGAAGCCATTATATTTATGACATGGGCCCGTGTTTAAATTAAATTCAACTTTTTCATAGAATCCATTAATGAATTCACTTTATTATATTTAATATATTTAAAACATTTATTCTGGATACACTAGGACACAAAATCTAACATCATCACATCACCTGGTCTTAAAAATAATACATACAATATCTGAAAACAATACACAAAAAATCCTAGTAATAATAATGACGATGGGAAAGAAATAATTATACTATAAATATTCATTTATTTTTAGGTTTATCTGAATTACTTTTTATAATTTCCTTTTGTTATAATTTTATTTTTCTTCATTAAAAATATTTGACCAAGGGTTTTAGGTTTTGTGATAGTTTTTTAAATTACATTGAGTAATTTCATGACCATTGGAGGTTCATATGTTCACAATGTTTTTAGTGTAATTATATTGAATAAAAAAGTACATGAACAAAAAATTTGTTATAAATAAATTTGTTGAGTTCCACTGGACCAAGGGTTATAAATACATTAATAAAATGTTATAAAAATTAATTTTTAGTACAAAAGTTTTATAGGAAAATTATTTTTAAATAGTGTACTCTCATGAGAATTAATGACCCCAATGCATCTTCTTTTGATTGTTAAAATATATTTTTATAGATACTCCATTGTCATGAATTATAAGACCAAAAGGGTTTGTATTGTTTCTTTAAAAAATTTAAATGGATTCCAAAATAATGAATCATTGATTAAACAACTAATTAATGAACTAAAAGTATTATTGTCTTAAATTATGATAAATATCATTTAATGATGGAAATAACCATTATCTTTGGTAAATTTGATTCTATGACGGGTATCTAGGTTGACTAGTAAAAAATTCATGTTATTTATGAATTAACCTACCAAAAGTTTGTTTGATAGGTGCATTTATTTAATTTATATGGCGTTTTTTCATTGATTTAATAATGATTTTAGTAAAATTTCACTCTCAATTTCTGAACATTTTTAAATTAATAAGTTGTTTTTTTCTAATGAAAATTTTAAAACTGAATTTAATAGATTGAAAAGGTTTATAATATCATCACCAATCATACCACCTAGAATGTAGGATATACATTTTCAAATAGTATGTGATGCCTCTTTTTATGTTCCTGTGTGTATAATTTCAAAATGGGTAGACTGAAATGGCCATTTCATTGAATATTATTTTTTCACTCTAGAACCAACACATAAAAACTACTCCATTAATAGAAAATAATTCAATTCCATAGTTTTTTATTTGTGTGAGTCAAGTTCATATATCATTGAGTCTAAAATTCTATTATTTTTTGACATTATAGTCATTAAATATTTTCTATGGAGGAAAATTGATAGACAACATTGTATTCTATAAATGAAACTACCTACAGAGATATTTATGAAAATTTAGAAAAAATAAGGATTGGATGATTTGTTTGATAAGAATTTTAGTCCCATATTCAATGATTAAAACATTTATAAACTACTAAATAATTTTTTTAGAAATATTCAATGGTGGTAACTTTTAAATTCTCCATGATACAGTAGCATGGTTTTTGGAAATTAAAATCTTTTTAGTTCCCTTATAGGTGCCTCTTGGATTTTATTAGCATTAAATATATATGATCATGAGTGATTATATGTCTTATATTTTGAAACAACACTTTTTTTTGGAAAATCAGAACTATATAATTCATGTGATGATGTTAAAAAGGAAATAAATCAATTTTTTTATCAAATTGTTTTACATAAATTATTTTGGGTGTCACATTGGTCACTAAAAACATGCCCTAGAAGTCCTACAATATTGCATTTATTGAATTATTTTATTTTGATATGATCATTAATTTTATATGTTATTCGAACGAAATCAATTATCTTGAAATAGATCTAAGATGAATGAAAATCCATAACAATATGTTATCTTTTTCGAGATATTTTATGAATGAGGCATTAAATTCATGGGATATTTTTCTAGCTCACTTATCATTGTAATTTTTTTTACAGTAGATTATGTCTCAAAATATGGGGTTATAAATGTAATATAGATTGATTCCTCCTTTGTTGTTGATGATTCTTTGAGATCCCCCATATTTTTTAGGGTTGGTTTACCAGGATTAAATATTAATGACAATTATCCTCACTTGTCTAGTCTAGGAATTCGAGAACTTTTACAAAATTATTGGGTTACACTTAAGGTTTCTATACAATATCATCCTAAAAAAATGTTATAGTACAAGTTTTTAATAAGGAGTTTAATAAAAATATTTCAAAAAAAAATCATCCCAATTAAAAATATTATAATACATAATTAGATCATTATTTTTTTGTATACCATACCGATTTTAAATATCAAATTGGAATTTCCCTATTTTTATTGGTTTATGGGAAGTCTTTTAAACTATATTTTTGAGATTGAACACTATACATATTGAGCTCTAAAATAATGTAATGTTAATATTTTATAAAATTACTCATAAAAACCCACTAAATTATGAGCATGGAAAAATTTTATAGAATTCCTATGAAAATGTTTGAATCTATTAATGAAAGAACAATGTCTCCCATGAAAGGATAATTTATCAAAAGGAGTTTAAGGTGTGAGAGAAAGTCATCTTACTCAACTATTGGTTGAATCTAATTCCTAAAAAAAATTATTCCCAATGGTTGGTCCCATATATTGTTCCTTATTTTTTCTAATATGGGGATATTTAAATAATGAATTAATCCAAGAATTCATATGTCATAGATAGTATGTGCTGGTTGATTCCCATTTATGAGTATTTTATAAGTCATAGGTTGGAGAATGTTTCTCTACATCGATAAATTATCAATGAGATCACTAGGTTATTCCTTCCCATGATTCTATGTTATTTTTTTCATATATCAAATTTAAGAATATAAAAATTATAAATTTTTTAGGGTAATAGAACAATTAATATTGGGGAGGGTTGTTTTTTGTTATAGTTGATAATTATTGTGTTTTTTTATTTTATTTCTTTTTTCTAGCTTGGTTATTTTTTATATATTTTCAATTTGAATTAATAAATAAACAAAATTGATTTAAAATTAAATGTACACAATAATTTTACATTATTGAGTCACATATGTAAAAATTCAAATGTTTTTTGAAAAAAAAATCAAAAGAGTATTGATATGGAATCATTTTATAGATTATTAATTTTGAAAACATTATTTTAGGTTTGATGGATTTTTTAAACTTTTACCTAATTATAAAAGTATAATATTAATTTCTTAGTCCCAAGAGGTTATAAAAACTATTTTTTTATACTTTTAATAGTTACCTCCATTCTTGAGTGAATAAAATTATTATTTTGTCATCTAAAACAAGGTCCTAAAATTCACTATTTTTTTTGGAAAAATAAACACATGGGCATGATTTAGGTAACTATTATTAAAAATCCCATTTTTTCAACAGTTATAAAAAAACCTTACATATATATTAGGTATCCATAGTATCCATGTGATGTCTTATATTTTAACTGAATAAAAATATTATTTTCCCTAGATGGATTTACTATTTAATTTATAGTATGACCATAATTAAACTTTATTGAAGATAAATTTCAAGAAATACTATGATATTATGTGAATTAGTATCATTATATTGATGTATGGGGTGGATTTCACATTTGAGGGAAGGTCTAGTAGTCATGTATGTCTCATTATAATGCATTTATTTCTGATTTTCAAAATATAGTGAATGGGAAATAAATCCTCTATCGTATTCATTTTTTAGATAAAAACGCTCTAAAATGAAAGGGGTATGATTCACCCTTTATTCAATGTATTCATTTTATATCCAATTCACTTAAAATAGTTAAAAAATTAATAATAAATAAATGTTCATAATAATGGAAAAGAACAAGAGGAATAATATTTTTTTCACAATACTTTTTTTATTATAGGTTTTTCAAAGAAAGGGGTAATCAAGTTGGTTGATTCATGTTCATGTACATTGATTGAGGAATCTAAACTATTTTGAATTATTAATCATGAATTTAATTCTAAGAGAAAACCTCCTCTTTATAGTGATAATTTTAAAATGTTTACCCTATGAAACTAATCCATAATTAACATATATGAAAATCCATTAAATCTTAGTATGTTTTATTTTTATATTTCATAGAAAGTTAAGATTTTACCAAGAATATAGTAAAATATTCATGGTTATGAGTTGAGCATAACTTCATATTAATTACTCAAATGATAGATGACTAACTTAAATTTCTCTTGAGATATGTTCAAACAAGTTTCATGGGTGAAATATTTATATTGAATGAATTTGAATGTGAGAAATGGAAAATGATTGTAGAGTTTATTTGATAATGGGGACATGATGGATTTAACATTGAAAATAATCCTGGAAATTTTGTATCTTTTTATTTATGAATTGATTTTAATTTGGATATAAGTTTTTTATCTGAGTAATAAAGTTATGTATATGGGAAATGTTAAGAGACATATATTATTATATATTACCATCTATAAAATCATATATTTTTTCATTTAATTAATATATTTTGATGATTAAGAGTTCATTTTGGATTTAACTATTTCAAGAATCTTTTGGCATAATGACATCATTTTATAGTATTTTGGGGTTTTTATCATAACAATAAATAAAATAATCTGAACATGAAAATTAATATTTTTAAAATTCTATGGTCTACGGGATTACATCTTCCAACTATAAAAAATCTTATTACTTACACAAGAGGTCCAATAGAGGCCCATAATGTGTTGAAAATCTATTAAAGATTGGTTGGAATTGAAAATAGTATTTATGAAATAATGTGGGCCATGAAAATCTAATTAAGATGATTCTAGTGCACATGGAAGAGAAAATAAAGAAAAATATCTAAAGGAATATTCATGTCAAATTTTAGTATTTAGGTTATCCATATACTGAAATTGATAAGGTGAAATAGCATCTAATGAGAATATGACTTAAACCCAAATGATTTTTAATTTTCTTGGATATAACCTGAATTTTTTCTAATTTAATGAACACCAATGGTCATTTTCAATGTTATAAGATCCAATGGTAGAGGCTAGTTGATCTCAAGAGTTCTCATTTTTTCATTTCCTTCTTCTATATCATTTAGTCTTATACCTATTAGGGGTCAATCTAGGATGTGTCTTCATTATCAACTGGATCTCACAATGTGTACTTCATGGAAATATGATGGAATTTTTAATGATTTGATCTATTTTTAAATAAAATTGTAATTTATTTTTTCATTATTGTAATACATGAATCAAGAAACATGAATTAACATGATATACAACATAAACTGAATCATGGGATGACATGAAATAATGGGTTATTCTCTCTCTATTTTATTTATTGTGATTGTTCATATGTAGTGTGTCATTTTGATGAAATCTAGAATAAAAAAAAATCATGAATATAAATATTTATTTCATGAAAATAATAATAAAATGATTTTAATAACGTTATCACATCACATCACTGAAAATATTATATGATTGGTTAATATTATAAATCAACACATTATGATTTATTTTTAATCTATCATTGATAACCATAAGAAAGTGATTAATCAAATAGTTGGTTTTATCATATTTATAAGACATATACCAGTATTTTTTCTAGATTTATAAATCATTGAAAAAATGATTATCAGACATCCATTATGAGTGATTATGATTGAGCATAAATTAAAAATCATTATGGTTGATCATAATTTCTTATTCTAACACAACCTTTCAATAAAATTATATTAAAACAACTTTTAAAAATTAATACCCCCATTCTCATAATCCATTTTATATTAAAAACATTCAATCAGTTATAATTTAATGTTTATTTTTTCCTTGGGAAGAGAATATACCTTATTCAATGGTATAAAATAAGTAACTTGGAATATATTTTGATGTGTTTGAAAACATGATTTATATTTTACCATATCCATATGGTCATGAAAAAAATATGAAGAGTTATTCCTAATGCCTTCACATTCCTCCAAATATAATAAAACCAAAATTCAACATTGTAGTTGAATTTTTCAATGATCTTTTCGGAACAAGGCTAATGATGCTCATTGTTAATGTATTTTATGAATTCTCTTATTCCCACTATCAAATGGAAATTATGAATTAATTATTATGATAATTATTCCTTCACCCTGTTAATCCATAAAAAAATACTAAATTTAAAAGGAACATCACTTTAAATGATAAATTAGGCTTTGTTAAATGATCTCATAATTCTCTCTAATTGGAACAAATTCATTATATTAGTAAATATATTAAATTAAATCAATAGAAATATATTTAAATTTCAAAAACCATATCAAGAAAAGAACAATTAATCAAATATATTTTATTAAAGTAATATGATATTTTTTTCTATACATTATCATGATGAAAATGTCTAACATTATTAAATTATTATTAAAATAATTAACTCCAATAAATAATTAAATAATCAACCAACATGGTCAGTAATAGAACAAGAAAATCATAAAAAGAAGATAAATACCATTAATAATTTTCCACTTGAAAATAATTTTTTAAAATTAATCCATATGAGGTTAAAAATATTCAATAAAAAACCAACTCCGTGAAAAAATAATTCTAATAAAATATTTCATTTTTGTGACCAAAGAAACATGAATTTATATTTATTAATTTTTAATAATAACCAACCCAAAACCATTTCATCATCATTCTATAATAATTACAAAACAAAAATAAACAATTTATATCATATTTTGTTATGAATTTATCAAAATACAACACAAATCAGTAAAAAATTATATATAATAAAAACTACAACTGATTTAATTCAACCCCTTTTTGTATTCCTTGAACTTTAATTAATTACATAAATATTAAAAATACCCATTAAAATTATATTTAACATACAAATCCAAATACAGACATCGCATCCACAGTTATTATTCTTTCTTTATTACATATCAATATATAATTTACCATGTTTTTCACATTCCAAATTTTTTTAATATAAAACATAACAACATTAGAGGAACCAACGCATTAAACATTAACCAATGTTATCTATTTATATTTTTTTAATAATTTCATTATTTTATTTCCCTATTATTCATGGAAGAGAACACACAAACAATCCACATTAAATTAGGCATCAAGTTACATGTTAAAATCAGTATTTGAACTCATAATTAATTTCTATTAATTTAACACATTCCTTTTATTTTTAAAAACCAAGTCACATTATAATAGAATAAAGAAAAAAACTACAAAAAATGTTACAATAAACCATAAAAATTTTCTATTTGAATCATGTTCTGAATGTCCTTATTAATATATATATTTTTTAAATAATGGATTACAATATTAATAATTGAATCATTTAAATAAAATAAAATTAAATTAAAAAAAATGAACTATAATATAAAATCACATGCAAACTAAAATACATGTCATGCCCTTACATGATAAAATGATGCAAGAATTCTCCACATCACAAAAAACCCAAGTTCGAAATATAACCTAATATAATATTTGGAATCTCAAAAATTCAATCCCCTTATATAAATATAAAAATAGATTCCTCTATTGTAATTATGGAAAGAATAAATAACATATATTTTATATAATTTAAAAAATATTAATATGTAGTCCACCAAATAAAAAAAATCAATAGTATAAAAAAATAATCTACTCTAAAACCATTTTGTAATGTCCCAATATAAAATGAAAATTCCACTATGGAAAAACACTACATTGCATAGAGTCATAAGGGTTTTGATTTGTGATCCTGAAATTCAGTTTGAAAATAAATTAATCTAAAGTATTATTTTTAATGTATAGGGTGAAATGTTATTTTGATACAACTTTCCACACCCAATCGAGTAGAAAATTAGTTTTTTCTAATAGGGATTTGAAAAAAAATTAGGGAAAACTATACATCCTATTTTTTCACATTGGATAATTTTTGATGGAAGAGGAAAGGGTTGTAGAAAAAGAAATAGAAATGGAATGGGAGTGGAAATATAAGATAAAAACATTTGTTATATAATTAAAGAACCTAATATAATATATAAAAAAGAAATGTGAATGTATATTATTTAAATCTTATTCATTCCTATATCAATCTTCCTTTTGTCATTGATTTCATCCCCTACCTACAAAAAAATTCACCATATTTTCCCATATATCACTGTAACCTTAAAACATTTTTTTTCTCATTCTCTACCATAACCCCACACATATTTTAATTAACAAAACACCACACACCCATTTCACATAAATACATACAAAATTAAAACCAATTTTATTATATTCCACGACAACCCCACACCCCATACCATATCAAAAACTAGTTTTCATTAACCACCCAAACTAAAAAAACTCATCACCAATCATCCACCATTGCTTATTTCTAGTCATCCATTTCAACACCACACCTTCCTCACACTGTACATCCTCATCTCCTATCATATTGTGTACCATATCCATATTATCTATCATATCTCCATCACATGTTAGACACCAATAACCTTCACTCCCATCACCCACTACAGTCTCGTAATCCACCTTATTCCCATCACACAAATATTGTGGTCATTGAACATTGAGTTTGGATGTCAGGTATTGATTAATGTAGAGGGGAAGGGTGAATGAGATAGTGAGAGATGGGTAACATTGTTTTAAATTTGGTTCGAATTGAACACCATGTAATTATGTGATTGTGGGGGAACCCCAATTCCATCGTATTAGGAAATTTGTTCATCCATATAACTCTAATATATTCTTAAAACATTAAAAGGGGGATAATGTTTCACTAACCCCATCCCATTACTTATTTACATCATATCAAACAGGGCCTTAGAAATTCATGAACTGAATGGGAAGAGAAACTTATAGATTCCTTGTGGAATGCAAGAAAATATATTACATGCCATATAAAATATTATCTTTCCACTTTGTGTATGAAAACACTGATATATTCCAATCAATATTAATTATAATGCCTATTTTTTAGTGATAGACCTAAATAATGATTTAAAATATAGCTAGGGTGAATTATAGTGTCTAATTAAAAGACCATGATGAGATTTCGAGTTAATTATACAATAACGATCACATATAAAGGAAATGACCCATGAGGTACATGACAACATTATTTAACAAATTAAATTTTATCTTGATGACCATATATTTTTTGTCATCATATGGAATATATTATTCCTTCTAAATTATAAAATATTATTCTTGAGAACCGTAAAAGTAGCCAGGGCCTTCCACCATGATGTAGTTAATACCATGAGAGATTATGGGATAACATTCAAGGTAATAATACATTATTTTAAGGAATGTTTCCAATCCACCATTGTTGTATTAACAATCTATATGACCCATTAGAAAAAATGATTTAGTTGTATGTGTGGCTAAAATGATATAAAATAAATTACTTTGTCGTCGGTAAACTGAATATTGAATAAAATTATGTTTCTTTTTGGATTTAGTGTGTTTGAGGTAGAATTATAGTAGGTTTCTTGAGTATTTATATGTGTTTGTAATTGAATTTTTAATTTTTAGTTTGAAATTATTCATGAAAATAAATATTCAATGCTATAAGTTTCATTATAACATTAAATAAAGGAAATCAATTAAAAAAATCATTGAATGAAAAAAAATTATTAATGGTTCACATGAACTATCCCCTAGGTAATGATCCCAGAACATGAAATCTTATGAATCTAAGTTAGATAATATTTTTGGACCCTTACACAATCCCCATGAAATTATATCATAAAAAACATGTGATATGACTGATTATGTAGTCTCTAGAATGGTCAATGTGACTATTTTATCATGACATTCACTATATTCAAAAACACAATTTTTAACACCAAACCCCTAAAACACTTCATCATAATATTCAAAAACCCAAAATCCACATGAATCCCACTAATATCTGAGTTGACACTTCATTATTTATTCTTCAATATTATTTTATGCCTTTTGATATAATCTTGTAAAACTGTTTTTTTATAAAACTTTAAGGCATCGTCTCTCTCCCTCTCCCCATTTTGTCATGTTCTAAATTGATTTCAATATCCATTATCAAAATTAAAAAAACAAAAAATCACCATAATTTGAGTCATTACACATTATTTTCTTTAAAAATTATTACCATTTAACCTCCACACATGTTTCTTGTTTTTTTAAAAAAAATATTCTTTTGTTTTTTTAAAAACAATATTCTTTTGTTTTTTAAAAACATTCTTCTTATTCTTAGAAAAAATGACATAAATAATTATTTAATATTTATTATTTAATAATATTTCTTTATTTTATATGTTTTCATGTGTGTTTTATTATTGGGTTGATGTTTGTGGGGACTTCTAATTCTTTCCTATAGAAAAGTCTTCCAAACACCTAAACATAATTGTCCTACAACGGCAACTCGTGCTCTGCCCAACCTCAATAATAACAAATAAATTTATTCTATAAAAAAAATTATATATACCCAACAACAAATATTAAAAAAACCATGTAGTCATATAATAATTTTTTGATATCAATTATTTGACATTTCTAAGAATTAGTTTAATATTCAAAGTTATCTTGAGTGGTTCCACCTCTCCCATGTTTTCTCTATTTCACACTCCACCATTAATGATATCATCCTTTTGTTAATGGAGAACTTACAATATTAATAATTTTATAATAATAACCCAAATCAATACATTTTAAATAATTGTGGGGATGGTTCATTTATCTTTTTAACCATCCCTCTCACAATTTCATATAAGAATGATTATTTTAATAGATGTGTTCAACCAATCCAAAATTTATACCATGAAAAATATTAAATGTGGGTCCATATAATCATGGAATTATTATTACATCCTCATCCATCCTGATGAAGTGTTCAACTATTTTAAATCATGAAAATCCAAACATATCAATCATGGACACACAAATCTCAACTAGGATATCAAAAATTGTTTAACCCTATACTATGAAAATGATAAAGGGGTTAAAAATTGAGATATTCTATTTTAAATTCTATATAAGGAGGTGGAATATTGAACCCTTCCATAATGTTCTCTAAATAAATCTAACGTCAATTTTCATAATCAAAAGATGGGTTTATTAGGGGAATTAAATCAAATTTTTTTCATAATCATAGGATTAATCTCTCATCTCAATACATCACAAAACATGGCCTCCAAAATCAATTTAATGTTCAAACAACCAAAAAATATATGATAAAAAAACTTTGGTTGATGAATTTGAAAGAGGTTACAAGAACCTAAAGAAGATAAAGTGGAAGAAGAAATCTGATGGAGGTATGTTAATGATTCCTCTCCACAACCTATCAGTTCCCTACACTATCCAACTAGGAATGAATTCCCCCACTCTCCACCTCTACCCATTTATCATCATAAAAATAGAACATAATAATATGATGACATGATATGTGGAAATGTTAATTTTATTATTAGAATTTGGAGAATACACACCTATAATGTGAGATTCATAACATCATGGGGTTCTTATAATCATAATTCCTTTCTCTAAAACCATTCTAATTTATTCTATTTAAATATTATAAATCATACACATAAACATCCACTAAGATAAATAGAGATAAACTTATAGTGGTTATAGTGGAGAGAGGTTGTGTGACACAAGAATGTTGAGTAGGTTATGGTGTGGGTGGAGATTTAACATTTTATTTAGCTATACATATATAATGTTATAATCTATTTGGTATATAATGAACTTTATTATTTTTATCTTGGAGTGATTTTATATGAATCTTTTTTTATTAAAATCAGGATAATGAAAGTTATGTTAGTTTCTAATTTTTGTGAAAAAATGTCATTAATTTTTTATTTTTTTGGTTCCTTAAATTATATGTTTATATTCCAAAGGGGATACAAGGTAACTTTTTGTGCATCTATACAATTGTGTATTCATTTTTTCATTTTTTGAAATTTCAAATTTTTGAAGAAATATATTGCTTCAATTTTTTTCATTCATGATCAAAGATGAGTTTTAGGTATTTAATATAAAAATATTGAAAAACGTTTCCTCTCGATAAGATCCCTAACGAAACCATTTTATAGGTTCCATTAATATTTTGAAAGAGTATAAAATTTATGTTTCTTTTTACCTCTTTGTATATACATTTATACATTCCTTTATTTTTTATATCTCACATGCTTTATCCACACTAAATAATTGTCACATTAATCACATATAATATGTTGTGAGGGAATAACTCAATTTTATAAAGTTGAATAATACCTATTGAATGAATTATGATAAAATATTTTTATATCAATTATAAAGTTTTTTGAATATCATTGATTCATATTAGTAAATTTAAAATGATATTTAGATAATCATTTTGATTTTTCCCCATTTAATTGATGAAAACCCCATAATTTTTGGTAAGTAAAATTTAGTAATTTTGATTGATTTTTTTCTAATATTTTATAATAAAAATATTAATTTAAACATTAAATATCAATTTTCTAGTTTAAATTAAAGAAACTCTTTATATTAATGATGTGTCATTTTTTGGATTGTAATTATTTGAATTTTTTGATGCCACACTTTCTTTTATTATAAGGTATCAATAATAAAATTTCCTAATTCAATCAATATTTATCATTTTGAGTCATTTAAATTATTGGGTACAAAATATCATTATTGGAACCTCATATAAAAGAAAATTTTTTTATAACCAAAATGGATCCCAAAACCATAATGGCCCTCCATTCAAGTTTAATGATACAAATCAATGAGAATGTTTGACCTAAGAAAGTGGTAACCCATTATTTGGGATAAAAAACTCATTATTTATATTACATGTGTGTACTGGGAAATTTATATGGATAGGGTGACTTTTTTTGAATAAATTAGGTAATTTCATATTTAAAAAAATATTTTCATTTTGAAAACCATAAAACCTGTATTGGGCCTATATTACATTCTTTATTTGGACATTGTTGATTCATGAAGGATGAATATATGGTATTATATTATTATTCAATCAACAAAATTTTCTTTTATTTGATAGTAAATATGATGTTAAATAATATCTCTATGTGATTATGTTGAAATAAATAATTATTATTTTATTGAGTAAAATATATTTCTATATATGGGGGAGTTTTACCCATATTGGTTATTAAAAATTTCAGTAGTAATTCCATTTTAAACGTTGTTTGATTTTTTAAATTATCATATTAGATTCATGAATGATATTTTATTTGAGAAAAACCCCATGATTTATTTTTTTATTGATATATACATGATTCCAGAAAATTAATTAAAACTTGAGGCATTTGGGTCATTTTAAAAGAATGCATTAGGGGCCATATAGATAGATCTAGGGACTATTTAGAGGTATTTATATCCTTTAAAAGTGAGTGAACTATTGAATAAATATACATTGTGAAAAATCATTGTTGGAAAAAATTCTCAAAGATGTTTTATAGTCACTTTCAAGGTCCAAGTAACTATGAAATGTGATCATTTATTTATTCAATCACCTTCAATATACTACCCAACCACATAATTTCCCCAATTTTTTCTGTCACAATCATAAAGTGATAAGGTGCTCACCTAATTTTGATGTTTTGGTAATTTCATAATTTAAAAAATAATGTTTTCATTGAATTGGGTATGAAAATTTGAACTTATATATTTTATTTTACACCATGTGTGGAAAAATAACCATTGAATTGTAGTTGAAAATAATTATTTGAAAAACACCAATGTAATCAAAAAATGTATCACACTTATGTTGAAAAATATTTTTCTTTTTTTATTTCCTCATGTTAAATTTTTTATTTCTCTTGATTTTGCATGTCATACTAAGAGTAGTAAGTTCAAGGATTATTATGAAAGCTAAAATTAAATAATATATGACAATTTGATGTGATTTTGTCCCGATTTTTATAAATTAATGTTTTAAAAAATTATATACCGGTAAAAGGATGTAATTTTAATTCATTATGTTGAATTCTAGCAGACCAAGGGTCTTCAACACTTTAAAATCTCACAATATAATGAATAGTGAATATATATTTTTTTAAATAATGTTTCACGAACTGATATCATTTTATGAGAATGCATAACCATGATTAATTTTCTTATTAAAGATATAATCCAACTTTAGTAAAACAATATTTCCCTGAAATCAATCAAGAAATGTGTTTAAATTTGGTCATTCAAATTTTTTGTTTTTTTCAAATCTAATAATCATTCATTGAAATAAAAAATAAACAGAACAACATAAAATATACCTAAATTTTCCCATGGGAATAACCCAAATAATTCCACTATAACACTTAGGATATTTAAGTAATATTTTTTGGGCTATAGAAAAAAATTCATTTAATGTGATGGAAATTTAAAACCTCAGTCATATCCAGCGAATTATAAAATATGTATTCCCCTATTTATTCATCTTGGGATTGTGGAAATATTTTTTATACACTCCAAATCTCTAATCCATCTGAAATAAGATTTAATTAGCTCAATCATGAATCTATCCTGAGAATAATCATCAATTGAAGATTTAAATGTGGACAATTTTTGTGCTAGATTGAATTAAAGGTTGAAAAAATCCCACATGACTAGATAACAAAATTTACCCATAACTAAAATGAAAAGATCCATGATATGTGTTTTAAAATAAGTTATCTATATATTCCAGAAGTTTTCACATGTAATAGAGAATTCCCAAAAAAAATAAGTAAAATAAAATATGGGGAATGCCACATATTGTAAAAAAATCCCTTATGGTGGTATAAGTCAAATAAGGGATACTATTAGAATCAGATACACAACATCCTATGATAGTCAAAATATAATCCTTAGAAGAATGAAAAATATTTTATCTATTATAATATCATATAAAAAAAATTATCCATTCAAATAAAGAAATTTTCATCCCATCCACCATCATTCACATATCTAATTAATCTTAATTTAGAAACAACTATTTTAATTCCCCTTAAAAAATTATACTCTCAATGCTAAGGGAATTTTTTCATGTAATCATATGAACAACCCATTAGTTTATCCATTTTTCTATTTAAATATATCATAATTCCCAAAAGATTATATTTTATGGAATATTTTACATAACTTTAATTGATTTATCAAAATTAAAAGGTAAAGTTTCATAAAGGATATGTAACTATAAGAATGTATAATAGAGAACCCACAAGAGTTTTTCATGATGAATCCATGTGATGTATTCTATGATCAATGAGGACCCACAATTTATAAATTCTTATAATGATATTGTTCCTAATAGGTGATAATTAGTGATATTTATGATATCATAACATCTTTCTTACTTTCATAATTATAATTACAATAAGCTATTTTTAGAATTTCCCTTATAGAAAAATTCTTCTTATACTAAAATACTTGAAGTGGGTTTCTTCACCCGACATCAAAGATGAGGGTAGTAATTAGTATCCCTTATCAATATACCATTATTTCAAACATGATACATTAAGAATATTGAAAAGCGTTAAAGAATAATCATGTCATCTACCCACCATTTTATTGAGTTAAATAATACTATTTTTATTATTGATAATATTATCAATAGAATATAAGAGAATAAAAACCATTAAAATGTTGAACCTTTTAGGGGAAAATTCCTAAAGGAAATGAACCCTATGTTGAAGGCCCATTGTTAGTAGGTGATCTATCCTATAAATAAGTGACTATGTAAACATTATTGGAATATTTTCTCAAATTGATGTTATTGGGTAACATCATCTCTTCAATATAATTTTTTCCCTAATGAATTTATATGAAATATCTCCATTTAACAATCAACCATCTCCAATTCAGAAAATCCGTATTGGTTATGTTCTGACACATAATGTGATATTGTAGGTTGGAAAAATTAATTCCATCATATATTAAGTGGAGGTGATTGGTGAGTGTCTCATAGTAGTACAAACATAAAATAGTTTATAACCCTAAGGAGTGAACATAACTCCCCCACTGTTGATTTTTTCAAACCCTCATCTCTCATCATTCAATTTTATAATTGAATCATAAAAGAATTTGATCCTCCTCACATGTACAGATGTTTTTAACCACTAACAAAATGATATAAACAAAAATATGTGTTTTATCCATAAAAATTTGGTCATGTATTTATCATGTATAACTACCTAGTATTTGGGTGTCTCCCTAGTTGTGAAAATATTCATCAATTATTCATTAATCAATTTTCCATTCTATAATGAAATATTAATATACATGAACTATCTAATTCGAAGTATTTTGAGAATTAAAGAGATTCCAATATTATTTTCTAATCTATAGGAATGAAATAAAACAGGAAGATATAAATTCCTCAATAGTTAATTTTCAATGTATATGTGAATATATTGACTGAAAATTTTACATCAATGAAGATGTTATTGAAGGGGAATTAAATAATTTAAAAATTCACTTAAATTAAACAAATCAAACATTATCATATTTGAAATATAACAAAATTTTTTATATTTAACTGTTTTGGTGTTATTTTATCTCTTCATTTGAAAATGAACTATTTGAACTTCATAATACAAATAAACATAATGAGGCAGAAAATGAGGATTTTCCCAAATACTTCCACTACCATTATATGTTGGGAAACTAAATCTATTACTTGTTCACATTTAAAGATTTACTATATTAATTATGATGGATAAATAGTACTAAAAATACTGATAAACTTTTGATTTTTTTATTTATTGGTAATATAAAATAATGGGAATGAAAATGATTCTCAAAGGAGAATGTATATATATAAGGACCCGACCTTAAACATTATATAATATTGAATTAAATGAATAATTCACATTGAGGATCTTTTCAGGTTTAGAGTTTTAGATAATTAGGACATAACTATTACATCTCAAAAGATTACAAGGTAGAAATATCTACATAGTTTTCATTTTTTTTATAAAATAAAAACTCTTGAAAAAAAAGATTCATGTCTAGTTCCATGTTTTAGATATCATGACTTTTCCTTGATCCCATCCTTGACCTTATTCATCTTTAAGTCCTGTGAAAACATTTCAAAACTTGGGATGAGCATAAAAAGCTCAATAAGGGTTATAAAACAAAGAATGAAAACATTTGTTCATAAATACATACAAAACATGAACTCTTTTACTTACCTCATGAAATCCTAAGATTTAATAAGGACACATATAAATCATTAATCATAAAGGTAACTTGTGGCATCCATATAATACTTACATTGTAGCTATCACATGTACAAAGGGAGTTACTTTGGAATACCCATCACAGTATATTCCCTAAATCTCTTAGGAGAAACATTCACGTTTACCTCCGTCACATTACCCAATGCATTGGAGAGCTATCTCGGGCTCACCCGAACTATGTTTATCATGGAACCACCTGTATACATAAATAATGCCCAAAAACCATAACATGATCTTAACACATAACATAAGCATAAAGGAAAGATAACATTTCAAAATTGCAATAATAAAATATCATTTCAAGATATTGAAATAATAAATCCATTCTCAAAATCATTTTCAATAACAAAATACTTAAAAAGAGTATATAGTATTTATTTTTCCTTTTAAAAACATTCCAGCTTGTTAAGGAAGCCAAAGATCAAATAATAATCATGGCGTCGGAAAGGTCGTTGTCACCGCTTACGTAAAAAAACATTCCTTTTTTTTTCGTTTAGTAAAACGATTCATATAAAAATATTCCCTTTGAATAAAATGAAAAGTCAAAGGTTTCTATACAGCGTATAAAAGAAAATCGTGTATTAAAATACAATATGCCTCAATGAAAGGAGATTGAGACAAAGTCCCTTACCTCGCGTCCGACTTTACTCGATCGTTCTTTAATATCCTGAATAATAAACTAAAGTTAATTGATACTTGCTTAAGAATATTTTTAAAGTTTATTATTTCTTTTATATCACTTATTACCATGTTATAAACATTATTCAATCATTTAAGTTAATAATGTTCTTTTTATCGATATTTGGTACTTGAGTAAAAATGAATACCTTATATTTACAAGTTGTCCATGTGGTCAAAGGTTCATTATATCCAAAATTATATTCATGATTTGGATATCATATATATCATATATATCTAGTATATACATGTTTTTTATAATAGTACATAACATTTAGAGGTAAGAAATGAAATGCACCGTTCATGGAGACGGTTAGCCGTACGTACGCATGAACGCTACTTTCATTTCTACTTCTTATTTTAATGTAAATAAAACATAATTATACATAGTTATATTATAATTATAGTATAATATCATATATAATATCATTAAATCCACCCTTTATACATTCCATATAAGGCATTAACGAATCAAATCACTTTGAGGGGGCGGTAGTTCACAGTTCCTCAAATGAGATTATCGTATTTACCCACTATGGAAACCATAAAGGTGTGATATAAATGGGAAGTACAGAAGCATAAGGAAATTATAAAAATAACATATATCATATATAAATAAAGTTCCATCATAATGGCCACCATGAGAGGCGGTAAGATGTAATTGAACAATCATCGTTTCATGAGGCGTTAGTTTGTCATCCACAGAAACATTTTGTTATTCATCCATTAGATGGAGGTGTGTGTAAGTGTATCTCGAATAATTATCATTAAAACAACCTAGTATATTTATTATACTGGTGTTGTTACAAAATAAAAGAAATAAAAATATTTTAGGGGTTGTAGAAGTAAAATAATAGAAAACAATTTAAGAGAAATCGTTACCTTTAATTTGGGTAACTCCCTTTGGTTTGAACCAAAGGACTTATTTAAATGCCTTATTCCTAATTTAAGGATTATAGGAGGAGGAGAGGGATGTTGAGAGCTAAATTGGGCAGAGTTTGGACGAGCCAAATGGCTTGAGAGTTGTGTGGAATTGGTTAGAAGTGGTCTCCTTTTATAAGGGAGAGGAGGGGCTCTTTAGGAAAGTGTGAAAAAATTATTTTATTATATAATGATATTAGGTTTCTAATGGTCCAAAAATCATTATAGTCGAAGATAAAATGACTCATGGTCGAAATAAAATCATCCAATCAGAATTGGACATGTTTTGGACAATATTTTAATCATTATAATCTTATTTATTTAAATCATTTATTAAAGAGGTAAATACTGCATCATTATTGTGTCATAAATAATTTAATTTATTCGATGTGTAAAAATTATAAAACAATTACTATCATGTATTAAATCTTTTTATATTTGCAATGAATATTTATAGTCGAAAATTTGACTTCTATAACACCATATAAAAATTAATTTACTAAAAGATTTTTATTATTGTCAATTTTGTCTTTACATTAAATTAATTAATCTAAAGTGTCATTATCTTTCATAAGTGGCTCCATGGGGTCCCAAAATCGACCCAAGGATGACCATGGTCGGCCACTACTCAACCAATAATGTTAGGACAAGTGTTAAGGTAATTTTGAATTATTATAATATTATTTTTACCTTGAATTACCCTATTTACCTTTAACCGCGGTAAATAAAATTCAAAAGGTACTATTCACCAAAAATTATTTTAATCTTATTGAACCACATTTTACTTCTTGATAACAACCATGTATATCGGTTTTTATAAATTCAATTCACAGAAGTGGTAAAATTTCATTTAAATGAAAAATTCAGTTTTTTTAACTACCACTAAGTGGTTTCACTATTCATCAAAAATTGATGTTTTTCAGAAAAAATACCAAAAATTCAGCCTAAGCATTATTTGATATTATGAATTCAAAATTTATTTCTATTTTTCCAAATTCAAAACATAGAAGTGGAATTAATTAATTTTAAAATTAATTCCCGTTATCAAAACAAATAGCGTGTTTTTAAGAAACAATAACTATCAAAAGATTTATACTTGTTTATGTCAAATTTCAAAGTGAAATTAATTCCAATGACCAACATTGGATTAAATGGTAAAAATATATTTTAATTTCAATTTAAAAACACTTAACAACATAATATAACCATATAAATAAATTAGATTAAAAGGCACTTTTGAATTAAAATACAATATTTTTCACTATTCATTAAAAATGAACTTTATCAGAAAAATACCAAAAAATTACCCAAAGTAAAATTTTATGTCCCCATTATAAATAAGGATTTTATTTGGTCAAATAGAATGTATTAAAGTGACCAAAACTATATTTAATGATGGTTCTTTATTAAAAGGTGATAAATCGGCCTTTTAATGTAAATTATGCTTAAAATTAGATTCATTCACATTTTAAGCCTCTAACTTTTATTGGATAAATGTAAATTCATTTAATAATCATGTATAATCATATTGTAGTTAGTTTCATTCATTCCTGCCAATACAACGGCTAGGAGTTAACTACTATTTAAAATAATAATATTATATTATTAGTGTGCAATGTAAGTTTCCAAACAAACCCACTGTTGCGTATTGGGTACGCTATCGAACATAGAAACCCCTTTAAAGTAAAATTAATATTTAATTCACAAATATTAATAAATATGAAATATGTCTTATTCTTCATTTACTTGGGATGTTACATCCTTCCCCCCTTTTGGGAATTGCGTCCTTGCAATTTTTATTCACTTATCAAAATAAGTGGGGGTATTTATCCCTCATAGCATTTTCTGATTCCCAAGTTGCCTCTTCAACCATATGGTTTTTCCACAAAACCTTTACCTGGTGAGTTACCTTATTCCGCAACACTTTCTCTCTACAGTCAAGAATCTGGACTGGTTGTTCTTCATAAGTGAGATTCTCTTCCAACTGAACTACCTCTGGGCTCAAAACATGAGATGGATTTGGAATATACTTTCTCAACATCAAAACATGAAAAAAATTGTGTACCTGGGATAAAATTGGAGGTAAATCCACTCTATATGCAACTAATCCAACTTTCTCCAGAATTTCATAAAGTCCAATGAACCTCGGACTCAACTTTCCCTTCTTACCAAAACACATCACACTTTTCCATAGAGAAACTTTGAGAAAGACATGATCACCTACCTCAAAGGAAAGATCCTTCCTCTGGTTATCAGCATAACTTTTCTGTCTACTCTGAGATGTTTTCATGTTCTTCTGAATCAACTGAACTTTCTCTGCCGTCACTTCTACCAATTCTGGTCTCATCAGCTTCCTTGCACCTACTTCATCCCAAAAAGCTGGAGTTCGACAACGCTTTCCATATAATGACTCAAATGGAGCCATCTGTATTCTACATTGAAAACTGTTATTATATGAAAATTCAACCAAAGAAAGGTGTTTGTCCCAACTTCCCTGATAATCCATCGAGAAAGCACGTAGAATATCCTCTAAGGTCTAAATTGTTTGTTCTGACTGCCCATCTGATTGAGGTTGAAAAGCTGTACTAAAGTTTAATTCAGTACCCAATGACTTCTGAAGGCCTTTCCAAAAGTTATAATTGAACCTGGGATCACAATAAAATACAATAGAGAGGGGAACTCCATGCAACCTGACTATCTATTTAACATACAACCATGCAAGTTGATCTAGAGACAAAGTATCTCTAATAGGAAGGAAATGAGAAGATTTATTCAATCAGTCAACTATAACCCAAATTGCATTATTACCTCGAGATATCTTTGGTAATCCCACAATGAAGTCCATGGATATATTTTCCCATTTCCACTCTAGCACTGGTAGAGGCTGAAGCATTCCTTTCGGTAACTGTCACTCTACTTTAACATGCTGACAAGTCAAACACTTCACAGTAAAATCAGCAATATCTATTTTCATTCCATCCCACCAGTAATACTCCTGAAGATCTCTGTACATCTTAGTATTGCCAGTATGAACTGAAAACGGAGAACTATGAGCTTCACATAATAACTCATTCTTCAACTGTGAATCAAAAGGCACACATAATCTCTTTCCAAATATCAAAACACAGTCATTATGAAAGTTAAAATCAGGAAACTTACCCTTCTGAACAAACACAACCATTTTCTGTAACTCACTATCTCCCTTCTACGCTTGCTTAATTTTGTCTGATATAGATGATTTCATTGACACTTGAAACAAAACATAATAATTTCCTGCAACAAAAACTTCTATGCCAAAGTTCATCAAATAAAAAAACCAAAGGATCTTGTTCCAAATGTAACATGGTTAATGAAGTATTACTTTTTCGACTCAAAGCATCAGCCAATTTATTTGCTTTCCCCGAATGATAAAGGATCATGAAATCATAATCCTTGATTGATTCCAACCATCTCCTCTGTCTCATGTTCAATTCTTTCTGAGTGAATATATACTTCAAACTTTTTTGATCAGTATATATTTCACACTTCACTCCATACAAATGATGCCTCTAAATTATTTAAGAAAAAACAACAGTAGCTAATTCCAAATCATGTTTAGGGTAATTTAACTCATGTGGTTTCAACTGATGTGAAGTATAAGCAATTACCTGATCATTTTGCATTAGGACACAATCTGGTCCTTTCAATGAAGCATCACTGTAGATAACAAACTCACCATTTCTGGAAAGAAGTTCCAAAACTGGAGCATTCACCAATCTTCTTTTCAATTCCTGAAAACAATCATCAAATTATTTTTTCCAGATGAAATTAACACCTTTTCGAGTTAACTTAGTCATTGGACTAGATAACCATGCAAAATTTTCAACAAACCTCCAGTAATAACCTTCCAAACCAAGAAAACTATGAATCTCGGTTATATTTGTGGGTCTTTTC
Source organism: Viscum album (assembly GCA_963277665.1). NCBI lineage: Eukaryota > Viridiplantae > Streptophyta > Magnoliopsida > Santalales > Viscaceae > Viscum > Viscum album. Next base: position 1,105,158,037 of record OY728139.1, read on the forward strand.
CATTCTTCAACAACTTTTGTTTTAGCAAGATCAACAATTATTCCATTTTTTGAAACAATGTGACCAAGGAATGAAGTTTGTTGTAACCAAAACTCACACTTGATGAATTTCCCATAAAGTTTATTTTCTTTTAAGGTTTGCAAGACAAACCTTAAATGAATTTCATGTTCCTCCTTACTTTTGGAATAAACCAAAATATCATCAATGAACACAACCACAAACTTATCCAAGAACTCATGGAAAATTCTATTCATAAGATCCATGAATACAGCAGGTGCATTGGTTAACCCAAAAGGCATAACTACAAATTCATAAGGGCTATATCTAGTACAAAACGTGGTCATTGGAACATCTTATTCTTTTACTTTCAACTGATGGTACCCCGACCTCAAGTCAATCTTTGAAAAATACTGAGCTCCCTGGAGCTGATCAAACACATCATCAATATGAGGCAAAGGATACTTATTCTTAACAGTGATGTTATTCAATGCTCTATAATCAATGAAAATTCTCATTGAACCATCCTTCTTTTTAACAAACAATACAGGATCACCCCATGGTGATGTGCTAGGTCAAATAAAACCTTTATCTAATAATGCCTAAAATTGCTTCTTTAACACTAAATGTTCAATTTGAGCCATTCAATAAGGGGGTTTTGAAATTGGATTAGCATCAGGAACTAAGTAAACAGTAAATTCAACTTCCCAATCAGGTATAATACAAGACAACTCATCATGAAAAATATCAAGGTACTCATTTACCATTGGCACATCATTAATCTGAACAGTTCCTTTATTTTCAACAATATGTGCAAGGTAAAATTCATTTCCATATTTTACCAGTTTTTCAACTTCCTGATATGTTATCAAAATCAAGGGTTCATTATTTTACACAAACTGAAAATAATTCTAAAAAGAAACCTCTTTAGCTTCGCAATCAATCTTAGCATGATAAATAGAAAGCCAATCAATTCCCAAAATAACATCAAACTCCACTAGAGGCAAAACAATAAGGTTTGAAGGTTGATTCTTTCTACTCACAAGGACAAGAATGTTCTTATGTTTTATTTTTGTCTCAACATTTCCTCCAGGTGTTTTTACCATAATTTCTGTATTCATATCTTGAGTTGGAATTCCCAATTTACTATAAAACTTCTCAGAAATGAAAGAGTGTGTAGACCCCGAATCAAACAACACATTGGCATAATCTAAACAAAAAAACAGTGTACTTGATACAACTTCATTTGATGGACCAACATCTGCTGAAGTAGTTAAAACGTATTTTGCCACCCCTTTCTACTTGTAGTCTAGCTACTTTCTTTTGGTTGAGTTCTTTGTTGGACACTCATTTTAATAATGACCCATTTCATTGCACTTAAGACATTTTACTGACTGTAAATCAGTTTTTTTCTTACCATTAACCTGATCTTTTTCAGTGCAATTACGAGCCTTATGTCCCATTTTACCACTTCGGTAGCACTTATAAAAATTCAAAAGACATTCCCCAACAATATTTTTACCACAATTTTCACAAGCTGTAAACTTAAGTTTCTTACCATGAGAATTTTTTGAAGAGTTCTCCCCTTTCGCCTGCCACCTCGTCCTCTTATTCTATTATTTTTTAAAGAATACCTGATCATTGAAAAACTCCATTTCCACCTTCTCCACACAACAAACAAGTTTTTCATAATTTTTGAACTCACGAGAAGCTAAATCTATTCGATACTTTAGCTTTAATCCTGAGTAAAAACGGTTGATTTTACTATCAAGATATCGTATGAAATTTGGATTATACCTTGCCAGTCGAGTGAATTTTTCTTCATAAGCAGCCACCAAGTCATCCTCCTACCTCAATTCTAGGAATTGTTTTTCCATACTAAGACGAACCACCTTAGGAAAATATTTCTCAATAAACATACCTTTGAATTCATCCAAATCGAGAGCATCAATCTCCTCACTATCCCTGATATTTTTCACCATCAACCACCACTGATCAGCTTCACCTTCAAAATGGTAAATTGTAAGACTAAACTTTTGATGTTCTGAACAACCCATGACATCAAAAATCTTCTCCAGTGGTTTAATCCATCCTTCAGCTAGCACAGGGTCAGATGATCCTCTGAATGATGGGGGATGTTGCCTCATGAAATGCTCCACTACTGACATGTTACTCTGTGGTTGATCTGGATGATCTCATACATGGATACCACCACCGTTTATCGCCTGAGTCAACTATGCCATCACTGCAAAAAACTGTTCAGTTCTGATTTCGACCATCCCAGGTTGCTGATTTGGAAGGTTGTCTTCCTCCTGATGTCATCCCAACATAGCTGCCCTGTTTCTTCTGTGGAAAACCATTCTGAACATAGAAATATCTTAGGTGAAGCAACATGGTAATATGTAAATGCTATATGATACCAATATTAACATAAAATACTTTATGGATATTAATTTAACAATACCCTAACTCCTAAAGTTATCTAAACCGACCTTTGATACCAACTATAAGGACCCGACCTTAAACATTACATATTATTGAATTAAATGAATAATTCACATTGAGGATCTTTTCAGGTTTAGAGTTTTAGAGAATTATGACATAACTATTACATCTCAAAAGATTACAAGATAGACATATCTACAGAGTTTCCATTTTTTTATAATATAAAAACTCTTGAAAAAATAGAGTCATGTCTAGTTCCATGTTTTAGACCGCATGACATTTCTTTGATCCCATCCTTGAATTTATTCATCTTTAAGTGCTGTGAAAACATTTCAAAACTTGGGATGAGCATAAAAAGCTCAGTAAGGGTTATAAAACAAAGAATGAAAACATTTGTTCATAAATACATACAAAACATGAAATCTTTTACTTACCTCATGAAATCCTAAGATTTATGAAAGACACATAGAAATCATTAACCATAAAGGTAACTTGTGGCATCCATATCATACTTATATTGTAGCTATCACAGCTACATAGGGAGTTACTTTGGAATACCCATCATAGTATATTCCCTAAATCTCTTAGGAGAAACATTCAAGTTTACCTCTATCACGTTACCCAATGCATTGGAGAGCTATATCAGGCTCACCCTCCCTAGGTTTATCACAGAACCACCCGTATACATAAATAATTCCCAAAAACAATAACATGATCTTAACACATAACATAAGCATAAAGGAAAGATAAAATTTACAAATTTCAATAATAAAATATTATTTCAAGATATTGAAATAATAAATCCATTCTCAAAATCATTTTCAATACCAAAATACTTAAAAAGAGTATATGGTATTTATTTTTCCTTTTAAAAACATCCCCGCTTGTTAAGGAAGCCAAATATCAAATACTAATCGTGGCGGCGGAAAGGTCGTTGTCACCGCTTACGTAAAAAAAATTCCTTTTTGTCATTTAGTAAAACAATTCATATAAAAATATTCCCTTTGAATGAAATGAAAAGTCAAATGTGTTTATACAGTGCATAAAAGAAAATCATGTATTAAAATACAATATGCGTCAATGAAAGGAGATTGAGACAAAGCCCCTTACCTCACATCCGACTTGACTCGATCATTCTTTAATATCCTGAATAATAAACTAAAGTTAATTTCTACTTTCTTAAGAACCTTTTTCAAGTTTATTATTCCTTTTATATCACTTATTACCATGTTATAAACATTATGCAATCATTTAAGTTAATAAGGTTCATTTTGTCGATATTTGGTAATTGAGTAAAAATGAATACCTTATATTTTCAAGTTGTCCATGTGGTCAATGGTTCATTATATCCTGAATGATATTCATGATTTGGATATCATATATATCATATATATCCAGTATATACATGTTTTTTATAATAGTACATAACATTTAGAGGTAAGAAATGAAATGCACCGTTCATGGAGACGGTTAGCCGTACGTACGCATGGACGCTAATTTCATTTATATTTCTTATTTTAATGGAAATAAAACATAATGATACATAGTTATATTATAAATATAGTATAATATCATATATAATATCATTAAATCCATCCTTTATACATCCCAGATAAGGCATTAACGAATCAAATCACTCTGAGGGGGCAGTAGTCCGCACTTCCTCAAATGAGATTATCGTATTTACCCACTATGGAAACCATAAAGGCATGCCATAAATGGGAAGTACAGAAGCATAAAGAAATCATAAATATAACATATATAATATATAAATATAATACCATCATAATTTCCACCATGAGAGGCGGTAATATGTAATTGAACAATCATCGTTTCGTGAGGCGTTAGTTTTCCATCCACAGAAACATTATCTTCTTCATCCATTAGATGAAGGTGTGTGTAAGTGTAGTTTGAATCATTCTAATTAAAACATCCTAGTATATTGAGGATACTGGTGTTGTTACAAAGTAAAATAAATAAAAAAGTTTAGGGGTTGTAAAAGTAAAATAAAAGAAAACAATTTAAGAGAAACTGTTACCTTTAATTTGGGTAACTCCCTTTGGTTTGAACCAAAGGACTTATTGAAATGACTTATGCCTAAGTTAAGGCTTCTAGGAGGAGGATAAGGATGTTGAGAGCTTATTTGGGTAGATTTTGGACGAGCCAAATGGTTTGAGAGGTGTGTGGAATTGGTTAGAAGTGGTCTTCTTTTATAAGGGAGAGGAGGGGCTCTTTAGGAAAGTGTAAAAACATTATTTTATTATATAATGATATTCAGTTTATAAAAGTCCAAAAATCATTATAGTATAAGATAAGATGATTCATGTTCGAAAGAAAATAATCCAATCAGAATTGGACATGTTTTGGATAATATTTTAATCATTATAATCTTATTTATTTAAATCATTTATTAATGAGGTAAATACTTCATCATTATTGTGTCATAAATAATTTAATTTATTTGATGTGTAAAAATTATAAAAAAAATACTATCATGTAGGAAATCGTTTTAGATTTCCAATGAGTATTTATAGTCTAAAATATAACTTTTATAACACTATATATAAATTAATTTATTAAAAGATTTTTGTTATTGTCAATTTTGTCTTTACATTAAATTAATTAATCTAAAGTGTCATTATCTTTCATAAGCGGCTTCATGGGGTCCCAAAATCGACCCAAGGATGCCCATGGTCGGACACTACTCAAACAATAAGTTTAGGAAAAGAGTTAAGGTAATTTTGAATTATTATAATATTCTTTTTACCTTGAATTACCTTATTTACCTTTAACCGTGGTAAATAAAATTCAAAAGTTACTATTCACAAAAATTATTTTCATCTTAATGAACCACATTTTACTTCTTGATAACAACCATGTATGTCGGATTTTTGAAATTCAATTCACATAAGTGGTAAAATTTCATTTAAATGAAAAAGTCAGTTTTTTTAACTACCACTAAGTGGTTTCACTATTCATCAAAAATTGAAGTTTTTCAAAAAAATACCAAAAATTAAGCCTAAGTATTATTTGATATTCCGAATTCAAAATTAATTTCTATTTTTTCAAATTCAAAAAATAGAAGTGGCATTAATTACTTTTAAAATTAACTCCCGTTATCAAACCAAATAGCATGTTTTTAAGAAACAATAACTATCAAAAGATTGATACTTGTTTATGTCAAATTTCAAAGTGAAATTAATTCCAATGAACATAATTGGATTAAATGATAAAAATATATTTTAATTTCACTTTAAAACCAATTAAAAATATTATCTAACCATATAAATAAATTAGATGAAAAGGCACTTTTGAATTAAAATACAATATTTTTCACTATTCATTAAAAAATGAACTTTATTTGAAAAATACCAAAAAATTACCCAAAGTAAAATTTGATATCCCCATTATAAAGAAGGATTTTATTTGGTCAATTATAATGTATTAAGGTGACCAAAACTATATTTAATGAGGGTTCGCCATTAAAAGGTGATAAATCGGCCTTTTAATGTAAATTTTTCTTAAAATTAGATTCATTCACATTTTAAGCCTCTAACTTTTATTGGATAAATGTAAATTCATTTAACAATTAGGTATAATCATATTATAGTTAGTTTCATTCATTCCTGCCAATACAATGTCTAGGAGTTAACCACCATTTAAAATAATAATATTATATTATTAGTGTGCAACGTAAGTTTCCAAACACTCGGGAGGCTTCTCGTTGATGGATTGAAAAGAAGGTAGCTCGGGAAGAGTCATATGGAAGGGATGGATTGCACACATTTCTACGAATCAATATTCCGTGGAGGAAAGGGTAAAACTATTCAAATTCTCAATTATTGCTCGGGTCGTGATCCCGAAAGGGGTACGGCCATGGAAATTCCATGACCTCACTAAAAGACTAGTGAAGATCTGGGGCTTCACTAACTTGAAAATGACGACAATGGGATGGGGGTTCTACCACGTCGTGTTCCCCTCTGATGAATGAAAAAGGCACACATGGAGTTTGGGTTTTGTCCCACTTCATCCAGGCTTTCTTCGGATTCATGAATGGGATCGAAATTTTGATCCCAGCCAGGTCAAGAACTCATTTTCCCAGGTATGGATACGTATTCATAAACTAAGTTGGCTTTATTGGCACCCACAAATTCTGTGGGATATTGCTTCTTCTATTGGGAACCCGATTAGGCTTGATAAGAAAATGGACAACCCTAGCTTCAGTCATTATGATAGGATCCTAGTTGAAGTTGACATGTCTTCCACTTTAGTGGAGGAGGTGGTCTTCACCACTAGGGATGATAGCATCAACCTCGAAATAGGATATGAGCGGAAGCCAAAATTCTGCTTTAATTTCCAAATCTTTGGGCATGTTCTGTCTGAATACAATAGGAATAGGGTAAGGAATGATGACGGGAGTCAGAGAAGGATGACTGCTGATCAGGGTCCCTCAATACCTGATAGCAATGTTATCATTGGACAAGCAGTGATTGACAAAGTGGATGCTATTGTATCTTTGAAACCCAATGTTGATACTGCCCCTACAGCTGAGGATGAAACCCCGATCCTAGAGGCCCCAGTACAGGATCCTCCCACCCAGGAGATGAAGGATGGTGTCAACACTGTTAATAAAGGGTGAAAAAATCATGACCCTCAGGTACACACTGAGGATGATGTATCTACTGGTCATGAAGTAATATTATAGGCTACTGATGCCATTAACCCACCTGAGGGTTGCTCAACAAGGCATGAGACTTCTATCCTGCCCACGAGCAAGGGATATGGTGAGCAGATAACTTATGAATCACTTATACAGGGACCTCCCTTGGATGGAAGTAAGGCTATACAACCCACTGAGGATCCAGCAGGAGAATTATCACAAGTACCTTCCTCAAAGGTTGCTAGAAGGAAGTTACCTTCCACACTAACAATGCATATCGACCGGGATAACAGGTTTGTCTCTCTTTATGATGATGAAAATGAATCTATAAAGGATGGAGGTGCATCAAATGAAGTTCAGGATGAGAATAAGTCAGTTCCTGATGAATGCTTAGCTCCAAGCTATGCTGGCCCCTGCACTAGACAGAGGTCCTCTAATAAATGAAGATAATTTTCTGGAACTGCTAGGGTCTTGGGAACTCTCCCACGGTCAGAACCCTGAAGCATATTATCATGACCAATAATCCCATGTTATTGGGTATTGCTGAGCCAAGAATGAAGTTTGAAAGATGGATGGACTTTAATTGGAATGCTCTGGGATATTCCCTTACTACAACCAATCAGCAGGAGAATGAGAATGAATCCCTTTGGGTGTTAAAACACATTAGTGTTAGCATTGATTCTTTTCAATATGATCAATAGTCAGAAACTCTGTTTTTCTGTTTTTAGTACAACTATCTTTGTGTGATGTTTGTGTATGATTTTAATCAGTACATCAGAAGAAGGGCTTTATGGAACATCCTGCTTACCATTTCTGACAACATGCCTTATAGATGGATTCTTCTTAATGACTTCAATACTGTGGTGATGCCAGAGGAGAAAACTAGGAGTAATTTTTGTAGGGCCTCAGCCAAGGACTTTTCTTCCTAAATTGATCAGTGTAGGTTGAATGAAGTCCCCATCGCAGGGGAAGATTTTACTTGGAGTAGATACATGCTAAATGGGAGGCAGGCAAGTAAACTTGACAGATGCCTTGCAGATGGATGACAGACGTGATATGATGGAAGTTTATGGCATGAATCTTCCCAACTTCACTTAGATCATAACCCCATCCTTGTTGACCTCTGTTTTAGTAGTCTAAGTACAACACCTTTACCCTTTAAGTTTAACAATGCTTGGATTGTTGTGCCTGGGTGTAGTGAAATTATCTTTGAGGTTTTGAGCACAAATTTCACATGTAGCTATTTGCACATTCTGACTTCCAAGTTGAAAATTGTTAAATCTAGACTCAAAGAATGGAGTAAAAAATATTTCTCCAACATTGAGAATGATATTAAGGAGTTTGAATCCTTTTTTTTTACGTTGTCAGCAGGAGAATATGCAATAGGACACCCCCTCTAAAGAAGAAATACATGCTACCACAAAGCTAGATAATCTCTTGAAACTTAAGGAGAACCTGGATCGTAACCAGCTAAATGTTAAGTGGATTAAGTATGGGGATAGGAATTCAAGATTCTTTCACTGCATGCACAGGGAGAAAAAGGTCAAGATAACCCTCAGGGCTTTGAAGATTGATGACACCATGCTCACATCTGAAAATGAAATTGCTAATGGTGTGACATGCTATTTTGAAAATCTTTATTCTGATTCTGGATTTACCAACTCAAATGATATCATTAGATGTTTTTAACCCAGTGTGGATGAAATTTAGAACAAAAATCTCATTGAGACTCCCACTCAAAAGGAAATTCATTATGAACTTTTCTCCTTAAATATGGACAATACTGCTGGTCCTGATGGATTCACAAATAAATTCTCTATGTTCTATTGGGATATCATTTAAAATGATGTGATGAAGGCTGTACAGGAATTCTTTCAGCATTCCTTCTTGCCATTTGGGCTTAATTATAATTTTATTGCTCTTATTCCGAAGAAGCAAAATGCCTTGGACATCAAAGATTTTAGGCCTATTACCATTGGGAACTCTATTCCTAAGGTAATTAGTAAAATCATTGCTATCCGGTTAGGTGAAGCTATTAAAAATCTTATCTTTGTTAATCAGTTCAGTTTTTTACCTGGGAGAAATATTCAGAATTTCCTTTTTACTGCTTTAGAATGTATCAACATCATGAAAAACAAAGTTCAACATGGTAACATGGCCCTGAAGATAGATATATCTAAGGCCTTTGACACATTAAGGTGGGAATTTATCTTCACAATTCTTAAGATGCATGGCTTCTCAGAGAAATTAATTGGTCTGGTTTTTTCCATTTTGAAAAGTGCTAGTTTATCCATCCTTGTAAATGGATCCCCCAGGGGTTTCTTTCAATGCACTAGAGGGGTCGGGAAAGGTGATCCTTTATCTGGGATTCTGTTCTCTTTGGCTAAGGATTATCTGAGTGTGTGTCTTCATGACCTTGTCAACACTGGTATTTATCAATGAATGAGGGCAGACAAGACCTCCTTTGCTCCCTCTAATTTATTCTATGCTGATGTCATTCTGTTGTTCTGTAAGGATGACAGGAAGACAATTTCTTGCATTAAGAGCATCTTCTCACATTATGAAGAGGTAGCAGGCCAGGTAATCAGTTGGGGTAAATCCTTTGTTGTCTTTGGTGAACGAGTTCAGATCCTAAAGAAGAACATGGTTTCTTGTAGGCTTGGTGTCAAGAGAGGAAAAATGCCCTTTAATTATCTTGGGATTCCATTGTTTTGGGGAAGGGTGAAACGTTCTCACTTAGAGGGAATCACTTTGAAAATTATCAATCAGTTGGTGAGCTGGAAAGGGAAGAACACGTCTCAGGCTGGAAAAGTTTGCCTTGTCAACTCTGTCATCACTTCTATGTTTGTTTACTCCTTCTCTGTATATAGATGGCCAACATCTCTTCTTAAGGAAATGAGTGGCATGATATGGAATTTCATTTGGACTGGATCAACTCAACAGATAAAACTGGTTACTATTGCCTAGAAAGATTGTATAAAGGCAGTTAATATGGGATGAATGGGACTTAAGGATGTCAGAGTTTTTAATAATGTGCTCCTTCAAAATTTCACTTGGAGGCTCCTTTCCAAGCTCGATTTCTCTCTTGAATTTCTTGTTGGAAGGTTTGTTGATAGGCTCTATAATAGTAAGTTCTTTTACATGAAATACTCTGTGTGGCCTTTAATAAGGAGTGCTTATTCCAACATCATGTATCAATATGTATGGTTGGTATGTCCTGGTTCTCATTTAAACTGCTAGAACATCCCTTGGATGTCCTCCATAATAAAGGATTCCATTAATATCCCCTGTTCTCTGCAAACTATGCCTATATCAGATTTGAAGGATAATCTTATTGCCTTTGATATCATCCCTACTAATCTTCACTCAGAGATTATTAATTATTCTTATGTTGACACTGACATATTAATCTGGAAACCTGCTCTTTGTGGCTCTTTTTCCAGCAGGGAGTGTTATAATTTGCTGTGTGGTGGTTCTTCTGGAGTTCCTCCATGGTTGGCCAGTTTTCATAAGACTTTCATACTCCCTAATGATACATTGTTAATCTGGAGAATTTGAAAAAACAGGCTGCCCATCCAGGGTGTATTGCAGCGCACATGAATAAATCTGGCTTCGATATGTCACTTTTGGCTAAACAGTGATGAATCTATTTTACATATATTTATCTAGTGTCTATTTTCTGCTCATTTATGGACCTATGTGCAAACTAAATTTCACTGCTTCCTTGATCTATGCTCCATTGATTCACTGTTAAGTTCTTCCTTGAAGATTGATTTCAGTGATCAAATCCAATATTTGTTTATTGCTGCTACTGTCTCAGTTTTTTCTTATATCTGGAAATATCAAAACAATTCTATTTTCAACAACTCTAAACCTTATTTCTGGGATGGTGTTTCAATGATACACTGAAGCATTAATCTTTCCTCGATGAAGCAAACGGGATCCATGAACAATGATGTTTTGGACTTTGTACTTCTGATAACTCTTGGTGTTAGTGGTAGGGAAAGGAAGCCCAAAATGGTCAATTATATTCGGTGGATTCCACTAATTTCAGAGTGGATGAAAGTTAATGTGGATGGGGCGGCCTCTGGTGGACCGGTCCCTAATGGGTGTGGTGGAGTCTTCTGAACCCATCAGGGCTTCGTTAAAGGCTGCTTCTTCCATTATACGGGGTATGCTCATGCGATTGAAGCAGAACTATGTGTTATGATCAAGGCTATCAGGTACGTAGTGCATTATGGTTGGTGTAGAGTTTGGTTAGAGTCAGATTCGTCTGTTGCCATGAAGATTTTGAAAGATCATTCCTAGAATGTTCCTTGGAGGATGCTGTCTTCTTGGATCTCCTGCCTCAGTCTCGCTGAATGCTTATGCCTTGATGTCTCTCATGTCTATCGAGAAGCTAACCCGGTTTCTGATGCTCTCTCCAAAAGGGCCATCATGGAGGTTGGTTCTAGTTGGTCGTTTGTTCTGCCCTTTTATTGTGACACCTTGGTTATCAATGATAGGGATGGTGTTCTGTATACATGTCTTTGCAAAGCTTCATGTTTCTGAGTTGTTTTGTACTGATTACTCTTTTTTTATAATTGTTTGTTGGGAGCAGGTTTCTGCATGTCTCTCGAACCTTTTGGATTTATTTACCATTTCATCAATACAATTCCTTTTATTTTTTAATGAAAATATCCCACCATTCAAAGCATTATAAAATCTAATACAACTCATGTTGATATTGAAATCACTATGAAGAGGAACAATCATGAATTCCAAATATGATATATACTCTCACGGAAATAATTTCCTAAGCTATAAGAGGTTTGAAACCTCCCCATAATGTACTACCATATTCTGATAGATATGTATATTCTACTTCTATCAATAACTTTTAGTTAGTTGATAGATAAAGTGATGAGGAGTATTTTTAAAATCTCGGATATCCTCAAAAATTTTAGAGAGGATCTTGAGGGTGGGGAAGACAGGATTATGTCTTACCAATAATCTAATGTGTGTTCTTATGAAATTATTCCCTCCACTAAAACTAATAGAAATGAAATTAAATGTTCTAAATAGGTGGGTTAGACCAATTATGAACCCTAAGGTGCTCACCCTTCTTTGATTATTTTACTAAATTTACTATAAAACATATCATTATATAGTTTATACTAATGTTATGAAGGGATTAAATACCATGTACTCATACCTTAAGGGAACTGATAACATAGTCCCCCAATGTTTTCATCCATTTGGTTAGCTTGGTAACCTTCTATTAATTAGGTCCAAGAGAATTTTAATCGAACAAAATAAAGTACCATGACATATAATGATGATTTGATAATGTAATTTTATTCTTTTATAGTATATCCCAAGATTTTATATTCCCTTAAACCATCCAAATAGACCAATGGTATAGAATTTGAGTCCTTGAAAACCCTAAAGTGTTTAAAATTGAAATGGTTATTACATATTCATATTATTCATAGAATAAAATTATAGAATTCTATGTTGTTGTCATATTTATAGAGAATGATTAAGCACTTATAGTTTAAGGGAATATTATAATACATTATTTGTCTAGAATGTTCAATTATATAAATAACCATTGAGTTTTTCATGCTACTAGGTTCAGGATAAAAAATCATCCAATATTAGGAAATACACCTCAATGGATTCAAGGAGGTAAACATTTACACTTCTTAATTGAAAACCCATGGCAATGATAATAGTGGTAGAAATCCATTAATATTGTCCATATTAAATATATGGTTTAGATAGCTTCTGTCAGAAATTAAATTCATTGTCTTCAATCATGAAATGATATTTATTAACTATATGGTAAGGCCATATAACGTCATACAAACACTATATCACATTTTATTAAAATATACAATAATTGTGAATTTTAATATTATATATATTTTTATTCTCCATTTTACTCCCTTAGTTCCCAATAAATTGTAGTTTCGTACTACAAGATGGTGGGTATATTAAAAAAAACCCTATGTGGAAAGTCTGAATGGAATAGAAGATTCCCCTACTGGAACCTAATATGGTGTAAAAGTGATATTTATTATAACACCATTCTATTTTATGATATAGTTATCTATAAATATATTTGACCCATTGTTATATATCTTTCCACGCAACCCCAAATTTTAATGCACCCCAATATACAATATAAATATTATTATTTAATGAGATAGTCATTACCTAACTATTGGATTTTCATGAATGAATATAAAAATATAAATTAGGAATGATTTATGGTTCACAAAAGTATAATATAAATTCACTAGTTATCAATTGGTATTAAATGAAAATAAAAATAATTTAAAAAAAGAGATGTCTTTCTGTAAAACCGTTTTATGTGTTTAATGAGTTTTTAAATTAATAAATTTATGTTTTCACTATTAATAAATGAATTTAATTTAATTTTTATATTATATATTAAATAAAATGTTTTAAATTTCATTTAATGTTTTTTCTATGCATAGTATAAAAATAAATCTAGTTTTATGTTCAAAATTAAATTTTCTATAAACAATTTTCATCACATTTTCACTCTTATTATAAAATGAAATAAAAAAATAATAGAAACTAAAACATGTAAAATTTAATCCATATTTGAAATAAATATTTTAAAATTTGGTTAATAGGCTTGCATTATTATTAGTCATTTTTAATATTATCCTTGGTAAATATTATTCACCTCAATAAGGATAAAATAGGTAAAATAGTGATTAAAAGTTTTTGGATATGGAATTAAATTTTTACTAACACTTTCCTTTGTCTTATTTTATTACTTTATTTTCTTCATTTATATCCAATTTTCTAATATATCTATACATTTTTAAATTATTCATGCATTATGACCATAATATTAGTTTTAACAAATAATAAATACAAAATGCTGCTATATTGATTTTAATATTTCTAAAAATTTTATATAATAAAAAAGATGACAAAATACATTATAAATTGTTATTAAAATTATTAATTAACTTATTTTATCATTCAAACTTGTTTTGAATTTTCAGTGATAGAATAATTACCCTAAATTCATACAAAACCATGACATAATATTTTTTCAATTAATAGAAAATTTAAATAAACTTTTTTAAAAATACTAAAAGGAATATAATTTGGATGAATTATTGAAATATAATATTTTTTATATATATAACATATTAGATAGGAGTAGATGTTTTATATGATATTTTGTTTTATGTTATCCTATTTTCAATATTAATGTAAATTAATAGTCTGAAAATCTATATTGATGGTATTTTAAAATGAAAAATATTTTAATATTTGATTTAATATTTGATTTAATATTTATTAATTTCCCTTAATCCTCCAAATTAATGGAATATGGTTATAAATATTATCCATGCTCTATTTTATTTCACTTTAATATTAATGGTAAATTTTTTGACCCTTGTAGAGTAATAAACATTGAAATCACACTAACTGTCAAAAGGGATATGGAAGGGTTAAAAAATGAAAGGGGTGAAAACATAACTAAAAAATGTCCAAAAATTAACTGATGAGATTATTTTGAATCATTAGTTTATTATATTAAATTTATATCAATTTTGAACATTTTTTATGGAAAATTAATTTATATTAAATTAATAATTTCTGTAATTCCAAGAATTTCCATCCCATCATTTATAATATGGAACATATTATCCCCTATTCCTACCATCTTTTTTGAGCTATATCTCATAAAATAACAATAAAAATACCTTTATATACACATTATACACATCCATGAACTAATTTTGTTGAAAAAATACCATCCCTTTAAGGCTAATGTTGTAATCAAAAATAGTATTCTCAATAAATAGGTATAACTCTTTACTGAGAAGTTAAAATTATTATTTTTTTAATTCATATTCTAAATTAATGGTATCCATTTTAAGATAATTTATTAATTATATTCAATATTATTAATATTTATTATGATAAAGTAGAAAATCGTTATCCGCCTTCATTTTAACATTATAAAATGATTATGTCACTCATACATGCGTGGTGTCTACCATCCCCACGAAGCGATGTGATTCGTTTTTTCAAATCATAATTAATGTAATTTTCATAAATATATATTATTTTAATATTTATAAAAAATATCTTCAAATAATAATGTTGTAAATATGAATTATTATTTACTCTTCTTTTTTTTTCAATCTAAGGAAACATGAATAAAATGTTCATGTGTATGTATAATCTACCATATACCTGAATGGTGTATCTCATTTATCTATCTTATAATTTATGAATTAGTATTATTAAATATTAATATAATATATATGATATTTAAATAATTACTATAATTCTTTATATGATGGTCCCTTGATCTATGTACAAGGACCAAAAATAATTAACCAAAACTCTCTAGGAAAACAAAATAACCAACACTCATAAAGAACATGTAAAATAAGCAATTATTAAAAAATGTTTATTGAAATTGTATATGTGGATATTAACTGGTATTTTATTTATTTATGTTTTCTTATTATACATGAATAATAATAATAATCTAATTATAGGGGAGGATAGAGTTCATTCTATAAAAGTGGAACTTGAGGATGGGGTTTCTCATTACAATTTTATTTCTATGAGTTGTATGTTATTTTGACACTTGATTCATTTGTGAGGATTATATTCTTCCAATTAATGGATTTGATGATTAATTATATTAAAATTATTAGGAATTAAAATCCATATAATGTTCGATCTTTCATTAGGTTTTGATTCATAAGATAGAAAAGAAGTGAGGATTTTATGTTATAATCACATTATTTAACATGCCTATATATGATTATGATTTTGATGATGAAATTTCATAATATAACCTTCAATAATATCATTTATTTTATTTACCCTTTAGTTATTTTTGAATATTTCCAATATTTCATTTCATTTTCTTCTATTTATATACTAAATTTTCCAAATGGATATTTTTTAGGAAAATCGACTTTGTTTTACTACTCAGCCAACATTCATTTTCTTCCATGTACATGTTTACTTTAAATTATTTTAATATTTTTTGTAATATTATAAAATATATTTTTAATGTAATTTTAAAACATTATTTATTTTAAAAAAACTATTAAATATAATCCAAACTTAATCTTAAAATATTGTTACTTTTGGGATTTTTAAGAAAAATGTGAAAGGAGACTCTATTTTAATGTAAATGACATTTTTGGAATTGCCTACATCATAAATTTTAATTAATTTGAGATATAGTCTATAAATTTAAAAAAAAATACGAATTTTTTATATAATATTTTGGAATTATTTGGATATTAAAATTTTCATTTCAAAGTTGAAAGGTTATATTCTAAAAGATATATTTCAAGTGATATTTTAAATGAATTTTCGTCTAAGATAAAATCATTTTATGTTATACATGTTTTTCTGGGGATATGATCCAATAATATCATAATTATTATTTCTCTTTATGGTATTTTATTATGATGAAAAGATGATTATTAAACTTATTTTATTTCCAAGAGTATGCTATTATGAAATGATGGAATGTTGTTGAAGCCTCAACCTATTTATGGGTTATGATATGATGAAATTATCATTTTCCATTCATATGTATGATTTTTATTATGTTATGGGTGGTCCCATAATTATATATCACTCTGATTCTTTGGGTATATATGTATATCAAATGAGATGAAAATGAATAGATTATGTATTTAACCCTGTTTAGTAAGTGACTTTGTCTACTAAGATAGTCTTAGGATGGATCCATCCCTAATGAAATCTTGGAAAGGGGAGTTAACCCAATCCACTATGATAATCTTCGTACTAAGACTTGACTACTATAGAAATTATTTTATATGATTATGTTAATACTACTTATTTTTGTCTTCTTCTAATGTTATTATATCATGTCTCATGTTCATTTTTTTTCATTTATTATTCACCTTTTATGAACTATTATGATTTATACCATGATTCAAGTCTACGATATATGAAATGTTGAGTATGGTTTTAAAAATGTAAGCTCGTGTTCATATATGTGTATGATCATGTTATTATTAGGTGATCCTTGATATCTATGTTGTTTACCCTTAATAAGCTTATTATATCACCCATTCTTAATATTCCTTCCCCTATTATATGTAAAAGGATTTTTGGAATGATGCCACTAAGAAGGTTTATAGTTTTCAAAAACTAAGTCATTGATGATGTAGGTCTCTTTTGAAG
This sequence comes from Viscum album, assembly GCA_963277665.1. Classification (NCBI taxonomy): domain Eukaryota; kingdom Viridiplantae; phylum Streptophyta; class Magnoliopsida; order Santalales; family Viscaceae; genus Viscum; species Viscum album. Next base: position 1,105,175,363 of record OY728139.1, read on the forward strand.
GAATTTTTATATATATCTATATTTTAAAAGATACCAAAACTATATGATTATTCAATGGGACATAGTGTTATGTAACGAATATTGAAAAAATAATATGTAATATATTTTTTATGAAATATATGGATCTCTATAGTTGGTATCAGGTAAAGATTTAGTTACCATTGAAAAATATAATGACAAAACATTATTTGTAACCCTTAATATAATTTTATTTATAGGAAAACATCTTTTACTATAATAGTAACAGAGTGCAGTTTCCCTATAAATACATCAATGTATGAATACTATAAGTGTATTTGGTTTTGTTACAAATTCATCTTTGGGTAATAAACCTAATAAGAGTTGATCGATTATATCTTGACTATCATTATTTTGTATAGTGAGTGTTCCCTTACTAAACACCTAGTTTCAAACTCATGTTGGATATTATTAGATTAAATAAAATTCAATTTAGGAATAAAGGATTTGAAGATATGATGACTAAGAGTGACCTAGGTTAGACAAATTTTACCATAAATTGAAATCATTGTTAAATAATTTAGACTTCCTAGAATGATTTTTCATGATTAGTCACTCAAATTAACAAATATTTATGGACATTCTAACCATGTTGGTTTTAGCAGGGTAGTAAAGATATAATAATGTAGTTGAGGTGGTAAAATGTGTGCTCAAATATTGATTTACCCTATTTGATTTTTTTCATATGAATTCATTTATATAAGTAAAAGTTTCTATAAATATTTATTCTTATAATACATAATTAAATATTTAATTATTAGAGGATGCTCATAATAGTATTATGATCCCATCTCAAGTCTATGAATCATATCCCGTTAATGTTTGTGGGGATTTCATCCTATAAATTTCATTTTTCTCCTTCCACATCAATTCATTGTTTTATTAGGCATATATTGGATTTCATTATTTATTTCCCACATCAATTTCCATAGAATGAAAATTCCATTTGTCATTCATAACCAAATTATGATCAACCAAGAGTGTGGTGATCATTATGATATTTTGGATAAAATAACATCTATTATATGTATCAACATTTCCATTCAAAAGTGGGTTTTATACCAAATAGATGGAGAGACACTCAATTTCAATGATATGAATCTCAGGTAGGACTATGTTGATGTATTTTAAGAAAAGATACCATGTCTTCCACTGATTCCTGATGTTTTTTCCAATATAACTCATTTATTTTTCTAAAACAATTTCAAATACTCTATATATACTTAACCTGACTGAGTTGTAGGAATAAAAGAAAGAACTCTAGGAGAATCTTAAAAAGGAATTATTTAGACTATATGAATCGGTCTGTGGTTTACTAATTCTTATTGTTAATATGGATAATGGATCAATGTGAATATACATTTATTATTGGTAACATAAAAAGATCATTATAAAAGAAAACAACTCATCTAACCTATATTGATGTGTTTTTTGATAAACTATGAAGATCCCAATATCAAAGATTTTCATCTCAGGTAGGACTTTTTTGTTTTATTTTAAGAAAAGTTACCTTGTCTTCTGCTAAATCATAATGTTTTTTCCAATAGAACTCGTTATTCTTTCTACACCAATTTCAATGACACAATATATACTTAACCTGATTGAGTTGTATGAATAAAATAAATAACTCTATGGGAATATTAAAAATGATTTCATTTAACCACGTGCATCAACCTATGGTTCACTAATTCTTATTGTTAAGATGAATAATGGATCAATGTGAATATAAATTTATTATTGATAACATAACAAGATCATTATAAAAGTAAAAGTGTCATATAACCTATATTGATGTGTTATATGATAAACTATGAAGAGTTGAATACTTTTCGAATATTTACTATAACTCTAGAAATCACCAATTAATGGTTTAGAAGGATGATATTCCCAAAAAAACATTCCATATGAGGTATGAAGACTACAAGATTATATTCACAACATTTGGTATTAATAATTATCTCCCTATCCTTAAGGGTTTAATGAGTATATACTTTAGATATTTACTTGATCATTTTTTGGTAGTCTTTATATATGATATTCTTAGATGGTTATAGTTCAATTAATATCATGAATATCACATGAGTAATATGATTAATTCCTTAAAAAGGAGATGTTTTATAAAAATTTTACTATTTCTGGATGGTGGATACACAATGTTTCATTTATGGGTTATATAATTTCTACTGTGTCTAAATATTTTAACCCATCAAGGATTGAATTTATTGAATGTTCTCCAACAAAAACCACTATAACTAGGATTTGTAGTGTTCTTAGTTTAGATGGATATTGTCAATACATTTTATAGAATTCATTATTGGAGTATAGTATACCCACTTATCTAACTCTAATGGAAGACAAGTTAATTTGGATTGATGAATGTGATGAAAATTTCAAGTAAATAAATTGAGGGTTTTCCGGTGCACATGTGCTTGCACTCCCCTATATTAGTGAATGGTTTTTGATCATTAGTGATACATAAATGAAGGGACTATTATGTTTACTTAGTAAAAATGATGTTGTTAAATCTCATGACTCGCAAAAATTTAATGTTTATTATAAAAATTACCTAACTCATGATTTAAAGTTGACTCTAATATTTTTTTCATTTATGATATGAAGGAATTATCTTTATAGAGAAATGTTTGACATATATACTGATCATAAAACATTAATGCATATATTAACATATAAAGAGATCAATATGCACTAAATTATATGTTGGATCTCATTAAATATTAAGAATTTCCAATTCATTGCCACTCAGGGAAATGGATCATGGAAGATGATGCTTTAAGTCAAAAGGTTATTTCTAGATTATCTATAATAAGCATTAAAAAAGATTCAATATTCATGTATTTATAAAGGATGGATCTATAATAATGAAGGGTAGAAAACATATATTTCTCAAATTAATGTCCATTTGTATATCCAAGTGGCGATAAAAAAGGTGAATAAAGAATATATGGAACTACAAAAGAAGGTAAGATATGTTTATGAGTTTAACCATAATTATGGTGTAATATTATCATTTAGTAAATGAAGAAGTGTTCTATCTGTACTATATTTGAGAAATAGTTAGTTTGAGAGAACATATATACCGGTTCTTGGTTTATAATCAAATTATTTATGAGTGAATGAAGTCTTAAGGGATGTTACAACAAATACCCATACTATAATGGAATTAGGAAAACATCACCCTAGATTTTTTCAATGGACTCCAGAAAACATATTATGGATATAATTATATTTGGATTATAATCGGTCGCCATAAATTATCATCACAATTCGTTATATATGATAATATTTCCATCATGATCATTTTTATAAAAAATGTAGTAAATAAGTGCTAAGGTTTCACAGAGTTGAATATTTTATTATATCTGATCAAGATCTAATATTGAACTAGAATTTGTGGTGATTTTTTTTGAAAGCCCTAGATTCAATGTTAATTTATTGTAATTATTAGCATCCTATGAAAAATTGTTTGTTTGAGAGAACCATTAAATCTCTAATGGATATGATGATATCATGTTCTATAGATTTTAAAGGTGTTTGGGATCAAAACATTCATCTTTTTCTTTTTTCATACAATAATAGATTCCATTAAACTATTCAAATTGATCTTTATGAATCTCTTTACAGAATTAGGTAATGAAATCTCACATGGTGTGATGAGGTTGGGTAACAAAATCTATTAGGAACTATAATTTCTAAGGAATTGGTTATAAAATTTTGAGTAATTCAGCAGTAGATAAGGGTAGATCAAAGTCAATAAAAAATTAAGAGAACCAAAATTCACATACATATATTTCAAATTAATTTATATGATTATTAACTATATAATATAATGATCCAAATCATAATCATTTATTCCTGTTTCCTTTAGAAAATTTGATACATAAACAACTAGTTCTAAAGTGGACTACATCATCTCCAACTAATTTTTTCATAACTACAACCCTTGATAGACTTATCATACAAAATAATTGTCTTTATATCCATGTGAAAGGAATCATAAGAAAGTCTAGGATTAGATTCTCAGTAATGGTAGATAGGGGGAAATCCCTGTTACATAATAATACAAGTATGATAACATTAACAAAATAATTGAAATCTATACCATGTATATCATATATTATATACACAAGTCAAAAAATAAATCGGTATAGTTAATAAGATGTGAATATTAAAGGAACCATAGAATATAATCCCTGAGATCATAACATTAGAACAAGACATAAATTTATTTCATATACTTAATAATAAAAAATCTTATATCAAGGAAACCCATGAAGCCATTCATTAAATGTAATTATTGTGATAACTACCTCTATACCTGCTTATGGAATTGGATAACAATAAGTGTATCCTCTTTTAGGCTTGGGATATCCTCTCATCTAACCATTTTTTGGTCATGCGATCAAATAACATGTAAAATAAAATTTAGTATTATAAATACATAACAAATTTAGTTTTTAAGAAATATTATTCAATTCAAATAAATTTAATTACTTTTAGAGTTTGTGTTACACTCTACATTAAGTTTTAATGAACTATGATATAGTATTAATATTAATTTTTAAACAGGATAATTATTACAAAGCCATTAAGAATGGCTATATAAATAGTGGTAACAAAATTTTTAAATCTAATTATAATGGTTTTATATAAAAACATATTTATAATAAGAACATAATTGTTAGTAAAGCCTTTATATTCTCGGAAAATACATTTTTCCCAAAAAACATTTATATTGCTTTTTGTGAACAAATAGTGAAAGTAAATTTTTATTATTTTAACAAATTTAATTGAAATACTAAAATAAAATTTTGAAATATACATTTCAATATTATCTTTGAGTGATTGTTTGATAACATTCTACAATGATTATGTTTTTCAATGAACACTAAAATTAGTGTTGTTTATTTAGAAATGCATTTTATTTTAGAGAACATACAGAAACCATTTAATTTTAATATTTTATAAATACAAAATTATTTTAATTACTTATTTAATAATATATTTTATGTCAATGAAACTTATTTCATATTGATATTTTTTATAATCATTCTGTATTTATTAAGAATATTCATTGCAAAAGATCTTTTTCATCATGTCTCTAGGATTAATTTTATATTAAATTATTCCACTTGTGTGAATTAAATTTTGAAAAAATAATTATATATTTTAAATCAGTATAATTAATATTATATAATACTTTCAACTTAATTTTTTAGTAATTATTAATAAAAACATTAACAATTTATTATCACAGTTAAGGTTAAAATGGGATTAAATAGATGTTATGCTAAAATTATAGGGTAAAAATGAACTAAAACATGAATATTTATTATTGGATGTAAATATTTCGAACTTATATAATCTAATATTATATAATGAAATATTTTCTTCATTGTGAAAAGTATTAAATATCTTTACACCATTTTCTTTTTAAAAAATCTATGTGTGTCCTCTCCCTCTCATATAAAAGGGAACCAACTCTCCTCTCCTAATCACACTTAAAAAGACTTTTTGATAAAAAAATTCTTACCCATATCTATTCCATAATTCCGCACCCACATCTTAGTGCCCATAATTTGTTAGGAATATGTCTTAATAATTCACTTAGTGAAAATTTAATGAGGTTGTTTGGATAATATGCATCATTCTTAACCAGACATTTTTGTTTTATTTAATTTTCAACATCATACATATAATATATAAATATTATGATATAATAACATAATAATATTACATATACATAGATATTATTATGGTAATTTCATAACCCATATCCATATCCACTTTAATAAAATCGAAAATGAAACCATCAACCATCATTACGCTAGACTATTGCCACATGAACCTATGTAATATATTTTCCATCACCAAATTTGATGGGTTAATATAATTATGTATTTAAAAGGTTTAAATTATATTTTTGTCCTTATTTTTTTTATAAACTAATAATATTGTATATACATTATTACTTTCCAGTCCTTTGGAAAATGATAACATGGCTCGTGTGTATGTGTAGACTACCTCTTCTATGAAATGATGTGATAGGTTTTCCATTTTATTTTGAAAAATATAAAAATAAGGATACGTTTAATGAAAATATATGAAATATATGAAATAAATATGATTATATAAAGGTGAATTTATTTATAACTATCTTCTCTTATATCCATTGATAAAATTGAAACAACATTTATGTGTACGTACGACATACCATCTCCGTGAAGGGTGTAATTCATTTTCTATCTCTATCTTTTATAGATTATAGTAAATAAAATTATAATGAATATATATGATATTTATTTCTTGAATAATATTATAGAGTTTATGAATCCATGAAAATATAAATGGTTGAAAAATATGAGACCAAATTATACATGAAAAACTAAGCAGTTGTTTTTTCAAAATGTGATATTAACAAAGAATTTTTAAAAAATGGGTAATAAAAGGTCATAAGTAAATAATATATTTTATTATATATATTTTTATGGTTCTTTAATAGATTAATATGAATCCTATATTCTTTTTACAGGAGGTGTGAATGTGTGTTATGAATTTTGGGACTTGATGTAAGGGATATATCGTCTCAAATAGTTTTTTGGGACATATGTTTTTCTATGAACCTATATTAATTTATGAGGTGTATGTAATTCCATTTAAAAATTTATATAGTGAATTTTTTTATTCATTATATTTACTGTTTCATATGATCATTTTCTATCATAGAGATTGCTATTCAAATGCATCCTAATTTGTAAGGGGTTTTCTTCTCACTTTAATTTCCATGGGTCACATTATATAATCACCAATTTTTTATTCTGTATGGTGTATATACATTCCATGAATTTCATTTTTGACTATTATAATTACAATTATGTTATAATTATAACAATATAATATTATTTCATTCATGGGGATTATTATTCATTTGTTACCACCATGGTAAAAGTATTATTTGATAATCTCAATATTCATTGGGATTGTTTATGACTAAGTTTACAATAATGAGGTCTTATAACCTACCTACAAATAATCTCATTTATTTTCCAAACCTATGATTATTTTAAGGGAATATATGTCTTCATTTAATTTTCTTCTCCTAATTAAATAATGATACATTTTTTTAAATCACTCTATTTCTATCTTGGGTATATAATATTTTTTCCTCCAAGTCCTTGTATTCTGAAAATGTATTTATTGGATGATTTAACTATTCTTCCATTGACTATTTAAGAAATTTTTTTTGTTCTTTTAAATTTTTACTTTTTTTTAAAAAATTAGCCTTTATGTTGTTTTTTGAATGATGTAGTTTTAAAGTTTAAAAATAATGTGAAGTGAATATTTTTTTTACCATATACAACATGAAATTAATTTTCCACAATCATAACCAATAATTTATTTTTATAATCCTTCATATATTTCCATGTTTTCATTAAAATAAAATATTTTCCTTAATATTTGATAATTTTTTTGTATTCTAAAAATTTATTTCAAAACGTAAAATATATTTTACTCAAAAATATTTTAATGTTAATATTAATGGAATTTAAATTAATTAATGACAACAACCATTGCAGTGGCCTATATTTTAATTGGGATATGATCCATTGGTACCATCATTATTATTTCACTACAAGGTTTATTTGTATGATTAATATGAAGATATGTTTATGAAACACATTTCATTCCCACGAGATATATTGTGATTAGATGTTTATGAAACCCATTTCATTACCATATATTTTTATATGATAAATGTTTTATGATAATGTGGAATAATAATGTACAGATTACATGATTGGTGGTTCATATATATAGCTCTAGGTAATTTGGTAAAAATTTATATATCATGAAATAATTATGGGAAACATTTTGGTGTGCTCGATTCTCTATAGAGGATATATGGATCTACTTGATCTAATATTGGAAAAAAGTCAATGTGCTCCATCCACAATGGGAACTTGGTGATAATTCCTTACCTAATATGTAATGGGAAATAGGTTGGGATAATAGATCAACATTAATTTGATGATCTTGGTAGTTATCCTTATCATATGAAATAGTTTATATACATATTATGGTTCCTAACTTATATACCATGATCTTATAGTTCATAGTGTATTTATGGTAATTTGATAATCTTACAAATCATGTATTTGAAATTATAATGTTTAATTCCATTAATATTTTTTATGATCCTTGAAAGATTAGATTTGAACCACAGACGATATGTTCATGATCATATACCCTAATTATTATCTTATCATTTTTTATGATCATTGATTGATATCTACCATGTTTACCTGTACAAAGAATATTTTATCATTGTTTCATCTTTTTCCATTCCAATTTTTATGAAGAAAGAATTATGTATGGAATTTTTATGAAGCGTACATAATAGGGTGATCATTTGGGAGATATTTAAGATCATTCATGAAATATGAATATTATTTATCTAGTTGGTAAATATTCTAATCTTTTACATCCCTCACATATTATTTTGGAAATGATTATAATATTCAAATAAAATATTTAATATTTATATATCAAAATACTAGTCCACTATAGTAGGTATCAATGGAATGGTTTCTTTTTGTAACTAGGATGAAAAATCATTAGTGAAAACCTTAGGGATAAGTCTACAAAAAACTCAATATATAGGAAAATATACTAGAATTTTGTTAAATGACTGAGTGATTGGTTTCAAATCCATTACAAACATTTATAAATATTATAAGTGGATCTGGATCTAGAAATTTTTTGACTAAGTGTAACAAATTATAAAAGGGTTCATTGGTATTTTTCTTTATTTTCACCTGGTGCGTGATAATGGGCCTTACTGCACAATTATTTTGATATTATTGTTTTATATATTTTGGAATTCATAATAGTTTTAAAGACTATTTTAATGTATATAAATATATAATGACCTAGAATGAACTAGATAAAATATAAGGTGTAATTGATTTAAATGAAGGTCTCTTTATTTATACATCTAATAAATGATTTTTTATTATTATGTGGTTTCTCACTAAGAATATTTTTTCTTACACTATTAATTTTAGTATTATGAAATGGCTTTAACAAGAAGAAATTGTGTTAATTCTAAATTTTATGTAAAATTCAATGGTTTTCATCATTGGAAACCAAACACTATGTGAGATTGAATGTAAAATCTCATTTCTATGCTCGCATAACAATTTTAACCTATAAATCATGATGAAAAAAAAATTAGAAAATGAGGGGGCAATATTATATTGAGTCCTTCATGAGGAAAAATACATTTGGATATATTGGACCCACTGATCAACTAATTTCTAGGAAATGGATTAGCACCACTTGAATGATATTTTCCATCATCTGGTGTTTGGATCATGGAAAGGCATTTTTTATTTTTTATCATTTGGAATAAAAAGCGGTTTAGTGGTCGTATCTTATCAAAAACTCAAAGTAACATGATGAAATTAACTTTATTGTGTGGTATGATATTGAGTGGTTTTTCATCAATATGTACATTCCTCTAATTTCTCATAATAAAATGTGTATGGGATTATTTGAGTAGAAGTGGAAGGATAATGAATATGTTGGAACCTATGAGGAATATTTTATAGGAAATTTTTGGTATACTTTAGGTATTATCATCCATGATAAATGAAAGGAAGATCGATTATTTTGTGGCCTAAACTCTAGTCATTGAAATTGTTAGGATATAAGAGACTTTATCAATAAGGAATACATCTTTTAAAGTTCATTGAAGATAGAAAAGGAAATTTAGTGATTCCCAATATTACCATGGTTTTGATTGTAAAATAAAGATATAGTCTCACGAAAATTCTAATAAATCTCATTGTGGAGTGAAATTTCACCCATGTACACCATGAATATGTGAAAAAACATGAATGGAACTGATTAATAGGAACCTGGTGTAACGACCCAATGATTTATCTATAGAAATTTCCTTTGTATAATTATTTCACATGGTATAAACATAGAATATAATATGATACAAGCTTTATAAATGATTAATTATTGAAATAAAGCATGTTTCAATAAGTTAAGGAACCTATACTGGAAAAATAGTAAATTGTCCTTTGGAATAGTAATGTGACCTTATGAATAGTAAAATAAATAATTCAATAGTATCCTCTCTTATTAATGTATTAATAAAATTTTTCATTTTATAAGTGACAATATTATATAATTATATCATAGTATAAGTAAATAAATATTTAAAAAATAATAATTAAGTGTCGGTATTTTTTTAAGTCATAAATATTTAATTATAATTTTATGACTAATGTAATAATTTAAAATAAAATTTATTTTAATAAAATGAATTAATAATTTAATATTTTGATGCCTTATAATTATAATATAATGTTATGAGACCTTATTTAATTTTTAAGTGGTATAAAATAAGTTATAATTTTAAATTCTATATTTTTCAAGTAAATTATAATTTTAAATAAAAATTAAATTTCTTATATTTAGAAAATTATTTTCATCAAATTGAGACCATTTTTGAATTTTAAACATCAATAAATTTTTATGGTGAATATTTGGGATTTTTCAAGATTTTATTCAATTTTTGGTGAATAGTAAAATATAATAATTTACAATATATATAAATTATAAGTTAAATACACTATTCATTAAGTCGTGGGTGATGCAAGCACAATTAGTTTGAACTAACATGATATAATTTCTGTATTTAGTCTCGTGAATCAACTCTATTTATTTTCTTGAGAAAAATACTAAAATATTGATTAAAATACTGAGAAAACACCCACCTCCTCCACTATAAATACAACCCCTCACCACCTCTTATCCTCACACCTCTCAAGACATGATACTTTTATATATTCTTCCAAATAATATTACTAAAAATATCACCAACTTCAATGATTTTCTGGTATTATGAAAAATAAATATGAATCCCCTAAATAGGTTCTCAAGATGAAGGAATCAAGATGTATAACCGTCTTCCATTTTCATTCAATTTCATTTCAAGTTCTATTCTTTTATATTTCTATCCTTACCCCCACCCCCCCATAAAATTGGAATCATAACACCATTATCACACATAAAATGTAATTTTATCATGTTTATGTAATAATTATTCACCAATATCTTCTTCTATCTCATTTACTCTATGAAAGAAAACATCATCTCAAAGGTTTCAATTTACCACCTTCATGTATGACATACATTAATCATTCATTTATGTTTTGTATTATATTCATTAAAACTTTTTAATGGTTGAACCATATAATAATATATTTATTATATCTTTTTTAATGTTTTGTAATCAATTTTTACTCATGATGCTAATTTTTAAAACAAAATGAGTTTGTTCTGATAAAAACTACTAAATTAATAGATTCCATTATCAATAATGGTTTATCTAATAAATCATAATCACTTATGAAAAAATGGCATTTTAATATTCTATATGTCCATTAAAAACATATAAGTTCATTTATGTACAACTATCCTCATTCTACATGTTTTTACATACTCATATACAAATAAATTGATCATGAAAACCAAGGAAATCAATTCTCTAAAATGATGAAATTGAATATATTAACACAAAAAAGGTCATAATAGAACATAATAAAATTATAATAAATCAAATAAATTTATAAATCATTATTTAATTATTAATTAATTAATCCAATGTTATTATTCAGGATATTAAGATCAAGTGCAGAATCATTTTGGAAATAAGGCAAGGGATTCTACCCAAACCTCTATTATTCCTTCAGGTTATTCATTCACTATTTTTACCCAAATGAAATTATATTTTATTTTTATCTTCTAAATGTTGTGAATATGTTTCAAAATCATGTATCAGGATCCTTTCATACTCCATTTCAGGGATATACTTGTTTTTAAAAGGTTCCCTATTCAATTCTTCCCGATAAGCAAGCCCGATTTAATGGAACTTCCTGAATTATTACCCATTTTCAAGTGTTCTAATAATATGATTTAAGCCACCATTATGTTTATAAAATATCACTTTTTTATCATGAAAAACTACCTTGTTACAATTATGGTTTTATAAAAACAATTATTCATTTTTTAATTTAATAAATCTTGAATGTTTTCCCCTAAACCATAAAAATGTTTCATTTCTAAATTTTATTAAACACTCTTTTTCACTTTAGTTTGACATATATTATCATGATATATTTCTTTATTCCTTCATCAACTACCATTTATGTATTAATTCCATTATTTAATAAACACTATCATGATATTCCCATTTATTATGTTTTTTACATAATTATGGTGCACAATACTTTCCATAGATACCCTTATGTTTATGTTTGATTACATATTTATTATTATTTATATGGAAAGAATATTTATTAATATGTTATGATGGGTGTGAAAATATAGTAATCCAATTCATTGGGTTAAGTTTAGTCTCATGATATGTTATGTGCAATGGTCTTTCTGGTTATCCTTGACTCATGCTCCTATATGTGCAACGGGCCTTAACTCATGCTCCTATATGTGAAATGATATTTGAATCATGGTAAATTCATATTTTATGTTTCTTCCACATTACTATTAATTAATTATTATATGATCCCATTTTATGATTACTTATGTTTAATCATATTCCATGCCTTTTTATATCATTATGTTATACCGTCTAACCCATCCACTAAGCTTTATTTTAATGTTTATTATATTAATGAGAGTTGGAGCTCATCCCATTGTTCAGGTTATCCCAAGGGTATCCTATTCATATTTATGGTATCAATGAAATTTAGGAGCTCATAATAGATTATAAATAATGAAATGTTTTTTATGTCCCTTGTTTTTAGTTTTATATACCTAGTATTCCAAGAAAGTAGACATTGTAATCATTGTCTTGTAATCTTATGATTAACTGTGCTTAAAATAAATTAATGATATGTGTAAAAGACTAGGTTTTATATTGTTTTTATCAGAGGAAATGTTTTGTTATTTTTGAATACTAGGAATAGAGAACTTTAGTATGATTCGTAGGGATAAGACTAAGTCTATGAAAACATACCTAACTTTCGGTAAGTATATAGTATGTGGTTTATTAGGAATAATATCCATATCTGGATGGTATAATTGGACGTGGTTCTAGTATTGATGTACCTAGGAGTGAAAACTTTAAGAAGGTGTTTTGGGCCTAACTCAGGGTAACCTGTTATATGAAAATGGGACATAATATACACCTGGTTTGACAATCCCAAGGGATATGATTTAGGAAATTCACAATCTCATTAGGAACCATTGTTAAGGGAACAAAGAAAAGGCCCATTAGAATATATTTTAGGAAACAAATCATGGATATCCCAGATTGAAACCTCAGGAATCACAAAATAGGATATGATTTTCTTTTAAGATATTATCCTTATATGTTTAATTTTTCCTTTCTATTATTATTAGCTAAGTATTAAATCCCCCTAATTTCACTTTAGTTTTCATAGCTAATGGTGGGAAATAGAAGACCATGTGCCAACAACCAATGTGATATGGAATGTGATGATTTCTCCAATGAAATTCTAAATATGATGGGAATGGGTGGTCAAAACCTCATGATAGTGATTTATTAATTTTCTAAAGTTATGAATAATAAGTTGAATCATGTGAAACTCCCTCCTTCTACTAAGAGAGAAAAATTTTCCATCAAATAATTCATGCGGAAAAGGTCTCCCATGTTAAGTGGATCTTCTCATCCCCTCCTCACAGAAAAGTGGATTAACTCCATTGAAAAGATATTATATATCTTACAATGCTTGGAATAAGAGAGAGTTGTGCTGGAGGTTTATCTTTTTAAGGGGAAGTTGATCAGTGTAGGACACTGATCAAAAATACATTGTCAAAGGGAGAAGTTGATTCCATGGAATGAGAGGAAGTGGAGAAAATGTTTTTCAATAAATATTTTCCTTAAACCCTCCATCTTAAGATGGAAATAGAGTTCCTTGGACTTTAGATAAGTGAATATGATTCTATTGAGGTGTGTGAAGGAAAAATTTCAAATCTTGTAAGTCAAACCTCTAGCTTGGTCATGAACACTCAATGCAATGTGGATATCTTCAATATTGGTCTAAAGCCAAGTCTACAAAGATTATTTGTGATTAAAGACTTAAAAAGTTATGAAAAAATTGTTCATTTTTCCCTCATGGTTGAAATGGAGTTTGGAGACTCTTAATGGTCTTGTGGGCCCATGAAATATCACGAAAAATGGAGTCTAATATGGGTGGATCTAAAAATAAACACCATGATGGAAAAAAGTATGAATATCCCATGTGTCAAAATTGTGGGAAGAAGCATACTAAGAACTGTATAAAGGTTACTGTGAAATGTTTAAAACATGGAAGAATGTGGAATCTAGCTAAGAAATGCAGAAGAGATTTGAATAATTCCATTAATGTTGAAGAAGAAATGAAGTCTCAGATCAACAGTCAGCTGACATTGAAATGTTTCAACTGGAGGGAACATGGTAATTTTTCATGACAATACCCTAAGACTAGGGTTTTTGGAGGAAATCAACCAAAACCTCCAAGGAAAAAAGGAAGTGATTATTCTATGAGTACCAATGATGTGGATTCAAAAAACAATGTGGTGATAACGACGTTGGTTGTTAATTCATGAATAGTGAACATACTATTTGATTCTAGTTCTATGTATTCATTCATATATTGAATATTTAGTAGAACTATTAAAACACCACCTCATAATTTGGATGTTTATGTTTCTGTAAGAATATAAAATGGGGAAATTATTACATCCAAAAGTATATAAATCATCCACTGATAATGTTTGTGGACTGACCTTACCATCAAATATAGGCATACTCTATTTGGTAGAGTTTAATGCTATATTGGTCATGGGATGGAAATATTTATACAAATATGACATCAAATATCAGGAAATGGAGATCACTCTCTACATCCCAAAGAATCCTCTAATTATTTACAATTGTAGGGAGGAAGATGAATCTCTTATAGAATCATCGTATCAATTGTGGATATTATTTCCTAATTATGAAGCCTATCTCACTCTAATGATTGAGATAAACGAGTTGATTAGGATCGAAGATATGAACATCCTCATGGATTACACTAATGTATTACCTAAAGAATTATTTGGTTTTTTCCTGAACAAGAATATGAGTTCTCAATTGAACATATTCATAATATTGACTTATATCAAAGACACTTTATAAAATGTCCACCTTTGATCTAGAATAACGAATGAAGCATTTATAGGAGAATCATGACAAGGATTTTATACAACTAAGTTCTTCACCATGAGGTGTGCCAGTCCTATTTGTCAAGAAGAATGATGGATCAATGCACCTCTACATCAGTTATTGTGAGCTCAATAAAATCATGATAAAAAAATTATCCCCTTCTATGGATAGATAACTTTTCTAATCAGCTATATGAGGAAAATTATTTATCTATGGTGGAACTTCAGTTACGATATCAAAGATTAATAGTGACCATGGAAGGTATTCCCAAGATCACCTTTCAAATGAGGTATGGATACTATGAGTTCCCAGTGATTCCATTTGGACTCACTAATGCTCTAGTAATGTTCATGTAATCAATGAATAAAGTCTTTAAATATTACCTTAAAAAATTTGTGGTATTCTTTATCGATGACATTCTAATATACTCTAAGTGTAAAGAGGAACATGAGGAGAATTTAAATAATGTTCTGAATACTTTGAGATGAGATAAAATATATGCAATATAATGTAAATGTGAGTTCTGGATGGGAAAGTATCATTATTTGGGCATGTTATTACCAGAAAAGTAGTATATGTGGACCCTTACAAGAGAAAATGAATTGAATAGTGGTCCAATAATCATCAGTAATGTAGATATGTAGATTTAATGGTGTATCCGGGTATTACTAATGATTTTCTAAGAACATATCATGATTTTAAAACCCAACAACCAAGATGAAATGTAAGGTAGTGAATTTTCTCTTGACACAATAATGTGAGGAATGATTTAAGGATCTCAAAAGGTGGCTTATCACCACACAAGTACTCACACTCCTAAAAAGTGTAGAACTCTTTGTGGTGTAAAATGATGCTTCAAAAAATTTATTAGTCTATATACTGATAAAAAATGATAAAGTGATAGTGTGCACCTCATGGTAGTTGGAAATACATGAGAAAAACAATCCCATGCATGATCTATAGTTGGCAGTTGTAATCTTTATGTTGAAACTCTCGCAACATTATCTATATGGGGAGAAGTGTGAGATATATATTGATCACATGAGTCTCAAATATATTTTCACATAAAATGACCTTAGTAGGTTCCAGTGAAGATGGTTAGTTCTCATTAAGAATTATTACTTCTTAATCCACTACTACCCCAATAAGGAAAATAAGGTTTAAAATGCTCTAAGTAGAAAGAATCTTGTATCTTTATCAATGATGAAAATTGGGAAGGATATTATATTCTAAGACAGACAAATGATGAACATGGAAATCATTCAGGGAGAAACATCATCAATCCTTTCTCAAATTATTGGTCAACGATCCCTTGTGGAGAAAACAAATGATGCAAAAAAGAAATAATGTAAAAATTCATAAAAATGTGGAAGCTATCAAGAATATGAAATCCTCTAAGTCCAAGATCGATGAGGATGGAGTCATAAGATTTGGGTCAAGACTATGAGTAACATCCAATCCAGAGATAAATAAATAGCTTTTGAATGAACCACATAGCTCAAACTTCTCTTTTCACCCAAGGATCACCAAGATGTATCGAGATTTCAGAGATAACTTTTGGTGGGACAATATTAAAATAGAGATCCCTGAATATAAATCAATGTTCTTGGTATATTAGCAAGTGAATGTTCAAATGAAAAAAGCATAAATATTTGATGCATACATTACCCATACCGACATGGATATGGGAAAACATCACCATGGACATTTTCAATGGACTTTCAAAGACATATATAGGAAACAATGCTATATGGGTTATTGAAGTTCATATTACAAAGAAAACACACATTTTCACAATTTGATAGGACTTATCACTAGATCAACATTCACAGATATTCATCAATTAAGTGGTCAGACTACATGGAGTCCCTATATCTATTATATCTGATTGAGATCTGGGATTCACCTCTATGTTATACAAAAGTATCCAACATACTCTGAGCACTGAGCTAATCATTCGTACGGACTATCTGCCTCAAACTGATGGCCAATCTGAGTGGACTATTCAAACACTAGAAGACATGTTGAGAGCATGTTATAGAGACTTCAAAGGAGTATTGTAACACCCGAGACTTTTATGAGAAATATTTTGTTTTTATGTTATATAAATCATCAAAGGAATATTTCACTACACACAACATTTTCTTGGCTTGATTTACATGCAATCACGACCTTCCTCGACAGCTTGCATCATACGCAATACCGAGTTTCACTAAACAACGATATGCTATTAAAATATTATTAAAACTAGCCGTTATGAATAGTAATAACCACCTTTTAAAATTTTTTAAATTTTATTTTTCAAAATGGACTTCATTTTTGGATTCAGAATATCGAAATTACCTTAGGGTGAAATTTTGGTGCTTTTCGGATAACTTTCATATTCAGATGAATAGTGAAAATTACTAAATTTTAATTAAAAACAAATTTTTTAATAGAAATAATTAATAGTGATAAATTATTAATTTGAGTGGTTTTAATGTATATTTAAAAAATATTTTTACAATTTAACACAATGTTGTTCATTGGATGTAATTTCACATTTAAACCAGACATAAACAAGTGTCAATCTTTTGATAGTTATTATCTCTTAAAAACATGCTATTTGTTTTGACGACAGGAATTAATTTTTAAATTAGTTAATGTAACTGATATGTTTTGAATTTGGTAAAATAAACATCATTTTTGAATTCATAATATCAAATATAGCTTAGGCCTAATTTTTGGTATTTTTCTGGAAACTTTCATTTTTTGATGAATAGTGAAACCACTAAGTGGTAGTTAAAAAAACTAAATTTTTCATAAAACTTAATTTTACCGCTTCTGTGAGTAGAATTTAGAAAATCCGAGAGACACGGTTAATATCAAGGACTAAAATGTGGTTCAATGAGATGAAAATAATTTTTGGTGAATAGTAACTTTTTACGTTTTTTTACCACGGTTAAAAGTAAACAGGGTAATTAAGGTTAAAAGTGTTATTATTATTACCCTAAAACATGTACTAATTCTATTGGATAAGTGTAATTCGACCAAAAACAACCTTAGGAATAAAATATGACCATTTAGGCCCACTTGGATTAGATTAGGACATTTATTATAAATTTATTTAAAGAAGGGTTAAAATAGTTAAAATCAAAGTTTAATAACTAAATAATTTTTAATATAGGGTTATACATAAGATATATTTGACTATAAATATTCATTATAAAGATAAAACGATTTACTACAAAATGGTATTTTATTTTTAATTTTTAGACAATAAATAATTTAATTTATTTATGACACAATGATGATGCAGTAATTATCTTATTAATGAAATATTGACATATTTGATGTTATAAATACCCAAATAAATGTAGTTTTAAACTTTTTATGAATTAAAATAATTTTATAGGTTAATATAACAAGTTATTATTGATTTAATTAACTTTTTCGAACTAATCATTCTGTTATGATTTTAGAAAAAATCAATTACTAAATAGTGTCAAAATTGACATAAAATAGTTTTTAAAAACAATATTATATTATTAATTGTTAGTTTATTCCTAAAAATCTAAGGTTCGGCCAAATGACTTAGATAAGGTTATATATATTAATAATAAACAACTTGGGGTTCGTTTGTCTTGTTATAGTAAGTTTATTAACCTTATAGTGTTAGAACACAAAAAGACACGGTAAAAGTAAAATTATCTAACTTAAAGTTAAATATAAATGATAAGGTTAAAATAGGAACATAAACTTGTCTAAATTCTATTTGATGAGAGTATTTCTACACATCCTCACCTTAGCTTCGAAATAAATTAATTTGGAGCTATTTAAAACCGAATTTGGCTTTATAATAAAATAATATTTTTAGTTTTTCCAAAGGAGCCCCTCTCCTCCCTTATAAAAGGGCACATCCTCTCCCTCTTCCTCACACCACTTTGAGCCTTCAAGCTCGGCCAAACCCTACCAATTTCTCCTCTCCACTTCCCTAGAAACATCATAGAGGTCCTGGTCTTCTTCAAAGACCAATTTTAGTGCCCTAAAAGGAGGTCTCAAAGAAGCGCTTCAAAGAAGAGGTAATGTCCATTACCGATTCGTTAAACTTTATTTCTTCTTCCACTTCTTCTTCTTTAGTTGTTTCATTATTAAGTAACAAAATAAATATCACTAATATAATTATATGTTATTATAATTATGAAACAACCCTATTTTACCATCTATCCATCCTATGGAAAACGAAATCACCGCGCGTGCGTACATACAAAATACCGTCTCCATGCCGTGGTGTAAACTATTTTCCACCACCACCTTACTTGGATGGGTATAATGGTGTAAATAATGACTATATATGATTATTGTAAAGTGATATTTATTCTTAAATAGTATACATACACTCCAATACAATTCCACGATCATGGGAATGATATCATCGCTCGTGCGTACGCACGGAATACCGTCTCCACGATGTGATGCGACTCGTTCTACATGATCTTCATTGCATAATGATTATATAAATGAATTTAATGAATTAATATGATATATATTACACTAATACCATTCTGGAAATGAGGTATCTATAACCTAAAAAGAAAAATAAGAATTTATTCGACAAAACACGCATAAGAACAAAAAGTAATAAACACCAGAATAAGAAGTAGTAATGAAATATTACTAATAAGAAGCTAAGAATATGACCATATATGATATCATAAAAATACATATGATTCTGGAATAAGTCAATAACATTATTTAAATCATTATACAGGAGGTTCGAACACTTACAAAGCAAATCAGACCTAAGGTAAGGGAAAATATCACAATCTCATTTTTATCCAAGATTGTTTATACTTTGGTATTTACTAGGGTGTATTTTATCATCCACATCCATGTTTACTCAATATGTAATATTATTTACATCCACCTACAATTGTTTAAATCCAATTTTACACTTCGGTGAGTTTTTAGTAAAAGATATGAAAGGAATCTTTTGTCGTTTTTCGTACGAGGTACTTTTTGACTTTTTCGACAAAAGTACGAGAAGAATGTTTTTTTAACTTATACGGAATGAATGGATTTTTAAAACAATATTTCCAAGAATCTTACTTTACAAGTTTTCAAGTTTATTTTTAATCAACTTCTTTTAGTTTAAAGTTTTATGACATGTTAAGAAAGGAAAAAAATGTTTTTGAAGTAGAAAGGATATTTTCCTCAAGAATGGAGTTCAAGAGTTTTATCAAAATTATTTTCCATCTAAGATAATATAGGGTTCTGTTTCTATCCCGATTATTACATGGATTTGATTATGTTGTGATGGAAATATTTTTATGAATTCCTTTATCTTATATGAATTGTTTTATGATGTCACGATGTTTAAGATTCCCATTTTTATTACATGGGTTATGCTATGATGTATGGTTTATGATTTTGTGGCACACATAAGAATGGTATCATTATGAGATGGGTGGGACCTATATCTCTCTCCAATGCATTGGGTAAAGATTTTATATCTCATGATATAGACATGGATGGAATGGCAGGTTAAACTGGTTCAGTGAAATAGGACTGAAACGAGGAGTGAACTCGGTTCAGAAATGGAATTTGTCCACTAAGATAGTCTTGGCAATGAGTATTGACTAATAAGAAATGATTCTCCATGATTATGTGTGTATTCCACAAAGTTTCATGTTTTAAGTTATGATTATTGGGATTACATTTCACCACTATGATTTATCCCATGTTATGAAATTATGATCTCTTTTGCAGGTTAAGATTTCCAAAAGTTATGTTCTTATGTATATGATGTGATTGATAATTCATTTGTTTACCCTTACCGACCATTCGAGCTCACCCTTTTGTATGTTTTATTTCCCCAGGTCAAAAAAAAGGTTATTAAGTAGGATATTCCAAAAAGGGACTCTAGATATGATGAAATAAATGGGAGGCAAAGTGGATGCTTTATGAACCAGTTGTTTATGTTTCCCAGTTTCTAAAGACTCTATAACTATACGGTCCTTTCCTGGTTTTGTTATATGTTGTAATAAGTGTGGTTCAATTCTGAAGTAATAACAATGTATGTAAAGTATGGGTCGTTATAGTTGGTATCAGAGGAAAGGTATAGTAAACCTTTGGAAACTAGGATGTGAAAGCCTTAGTAAGAACCCTAAGGATAAGTATAAGCATAGAAAAGGATCTTAGTATTTTAAAAAATGTCCATGAACAACCTATGATAAGACCTTAAGTGTGAAATTTTATTCTTAATTATGTGGTTTTCCTATTATAATTAATGTTTCTCACACTATTCTTCTTGGTTTTAGTCAATGGCTGGAACCCGAAGGAACCGTGTTAATTCGGAATGCGACAGGCAATGCAATGATTGTCCCCCTGAGTAACCAAACATTATGGGAAATGGAATGCAAAATCTTGTAGCCTTGCTCACACAACTTTCTCAAGCTATGAATCATGCAGGACTTCCAAACGAGCAAAGGAAGGAGAAACATTCTGTTAAATCCTTCATGAGGCAACATCCACCTTCATTCAGCCGGTCTACTGATCCATTAGTTGCTGAAAAATGGATTAGTACTACTGAAAAGATATTTTCAGTTCTTCAATGTTCTGAACATGATAAAGTCATTCTAGCAGTGTATCGTTTGGAAGGAGATACTAATCAATGGTGGAATCTTATTAAGAATATGAGGTAAAGGGATGAAATTGAGTCCATGGAATGGGACGAGTTCAAGAACTTATTTTTCAATAAGTACTTCCCTCGTATTCTCCGAATAAATATGGAGAAAGAGTTTCTTGAACTGAAGCAAAAGGATGATGAATCTGTTGGTAACTATGAAGCAAATTTTACAAGACTTGCAAGGTACACTTCTAGTATTATTATCCAACTTGAGAGTAAGATCGATTGATTCTTTAGTGGCTTAAAACCTAGTCTTCTAAGGGCCTTAGCCATAAGGGACTTCAATAGCTACGAGGAAATCATTCGATGTGCTCTCAAAGTTGAGATAGAGATTGGAGTAACCCATCAGTCATATGGGTTTGATAAGAAGAGGAAAATGGAATTCAAAGGAAAATCTAAAGAGCACAATGAAAAGAAGACGAGCTTTCCCTTATGCTCAAAGTGTGGAAAGAAACATGTATGGAGTTGTCTTAAAGGGAAAATTAAATGTTTCAAATGTGGAAAGGAAGGTCATCGGGAATTTGAATGCCGCAATGATGGGAAGAAGATGTCTAATGATGCAAACAAAGGAAGGGATACACAGAATGAACCTACTACACTTCAATGTTTCAAGTGCAGGGAGATGGGGCATTATGCCAATTAATGCCCAAATCCAAGGGTTGATGATGATGGTTGACGTCAACAAACTCTTAAGGCTAAAGAAAAAGGAAAGTCATATGCAATTTTGATCAGCGATGTGGAGTACGATAACGATGTGGTGAAAGGTACACTTACCATCCAATATAAAGTAGAAAATGTTTTATTTGATTCCGGATCCACCCACTCTTTTATTTCTGAAGATTTTTCTAAGAGTATCATCGTATTAACTCAAAAATTAGATGTTGAGTTAGCTGTGACAACCCCTAATGGCACAACAGTCGCATCAAAAGTTTATAATTCTTCCCCGATTGAAGTTTGTGGGAAAGTGCTTCCTGCAAATCTTGTGATCCTTCCTATAGTGGAATTTGATGTGATTCTTGGCATAGATTGGATTTCTTTATATGGAGCTCATATCAATTGCCAAAGAAGGGAAGTCACATTTCATATTCCAGATCAATCTATGATCGTCTATCGATGCAAGGATGAACATAACCTTCCAGTGGAAATTTATTCCATCTTATGGGTCTTGATTCTACTAAATGAGGGTTATTTATCTCAAATGGCTGGAGAGAAACTCACGATTAAGAATATTCCCATTTTACGGGAGTTTGATGATGTCTTTCCAGATGAATTTCCGGGTCTTCCACCAAATCGTGAAGTTGAGTTTTCAATAGAACTCGTACCGGGTGCTTTACCTATTTCAAAGACACCTTATAGAATGGCCCCAATTGAGTTGCAGGAATTGAAGAAGCAAATCCAAGAGAATCTTGATAAGGGATTCATACGCCCTAGTGCGTCACCTTGGGGAGCACCTGTTCTGTTTGTTAAGAAGAAAGATGGATCAATGAGACACTGCATTGATTATCGAGAACTTAACAAGATCACTATCAAGAACAAATATCCTCTCCCGCACATTGATGACTTATTTGACCAACTACGAGGAGCTCAATACTTTTCCAAGATTGATCTTTGTTCAAGATATCATCAATTAACGGTAAAAAGGGAGGATATACCAAAGATGACTTTCCGTACATGGTATGGACACTATGAATTTATAGTGATTCCATTTGGTCTTACTAATGCCCCTGCTATCTTCATGGATCTGATGAATAGAGTCTTTAGAGACTATCTTGATCAGTTTTTAGTAGTCTTTATAGAAAATATTCTTGTATATTCAAAGAGCAAGGAAGAACATGAAGATCACTTGAGAATTATATTGAAGACCCTGAGAAAGGAGAAGCTTTATGCCAAATTTACCAAGTGTGAATTTTGGCTTCAAAAAGTTTCATTTTTGGGTCACATAATCTCAAAATAGGGGATATCTGTGGATCCAGCAAAAATAGAGGTTATTGAAAGATGGTCGAGACCAACAACAGTAACTGAGATCCGAAGTTTTCTTGGTTTGGATAGATATTATCGATGTTTTGTGAAATATTTTTCATGATTATCTAATCCAATCACCAAGTTGACTCGGAAAGGAGTTAAGTTTGTTTGGATGGAGGAATGTGAAGAGAATTTCAAGGAGTTGAAAAGAAGGTTATCCAGTGCACCTGTGCTCACACTGCCTTGTAGTGGAGAAAGGATTGTGATCTACAGTGATGCATCCAAGAAGGGATTGGGGTGTGTTCTTATGAAAAATTATATGGTGATAGCTTATGCCTCACTATAGTTGAAAATCCATGAGCAAAATTACCCAACTCATGATTTGGAGTTAGCTGCGGTAATCTTTGCATTAAAGATTTGGAGGCATTATCTTTTTGGATAAAGGTGTGACATTTATACTGATCATAAAGGTTTAAAGTATATTTTCACACAAAAGGAGCTGAATATGCGCCAAAGAAGATGGTTGGATCTGATTAAGGATTACGACTGCTCAATCCATTACCACCCTGGGAAATCAAACAATGTGGAAGATGCATTAAGTCGATAAGACCATGCCAGTTTATCCATGATGAGGATCACAAAATATCCAATATTTATGGATTTACAAAGGATGGATCTTGGAATTATAATGGAAGGGGAAAAATATTATCTTTCTCAAATGAATGTTCAACCATCTATACACGTGAAGATTAAAGAGGCACTGAAAGAAGATGTAGAGTTACAAAAGAAGGTGAGAAATGTACCTGAATTCAACCTTGATTGTAATGGGATAATAAAGTTCAGGAATTAGGTTTGTGTTCCTCCCATCCCATAATTAAAGAAGGAGCTGCTGGATGAGGCTTATAGTTCTTCATTCTCTATTCATCCTGGAAGCACGAAGATGTATAGGGATCTGAAAGAGTACTTCTGGTGGGATGACATGAAAAGAGATGTTGCTGAATATGTCTCTCGATGCTTGGTTTATCAGCAAGTTAAAGCTAAGAGACAAAAGTCTAAGGGGATGTTACAACCATTACCCATACCAGAATGGAAATGGGAAAACATCACTATGGACTTTGTCACAGGACTTCCTAAAACATCCAAAGGCAATAATGCTATCTGGGTCATAGTTGATCGTCTTACAAAGTCTGCACACTTAATTTCTATTAGAGAGGATTTCTCTCTGGATCAGCTTTCCAGGATATATGTAAAGGAAGTGGTAAGATTGCATTGAGTACCACTTTCTATTATATCTGATCGGGATCTGAGGTTTACATCAAAGTTATGGAGACGTCTTCAGCATACTCTGGATACAGAGTTGAGTTTCAACACTGCTTATCATCCTCAGACAGACGGTCAGTCTGAGAGGACAATTCAAACTCTAGAAGATATGTTGAGATCTTGCTCTATAGATTTCAAAGGTGGTTGGGATCAACACATACCTTTGGTGGAATTTTCTTATAACAATGGCTTTCACTCCAGTATTCAGATGGCTCCTTATGAAGCTCTCTATGGAAAGAAATGCAGGACTCCAACTTGCTGGGATGAAGTTGGGGAAAGAAAGCTATTAGGACCTAATATTGTTGATGAGATGGCAGAAAAGGTCCGATCTATTCAACAACACATAAGAGCAGCTCAAATTTGATAGAAAAGTTATGCCGATAACCGAAGAAAAGACCTAGAGTTTGAAGTGGGTGATAAAGTGTTCTTATGAATATCTCCCTGGAAGAGGGTCATGAGATTTGGAAAGAAGGGAAAGTTGAGCCCTAGATATATCGGTCCTTTCGAAATACTAGATCGTGTTGGGAAGGTATCTTACCGATTGGTGCTTCCACCGAATCTCTCTCAAGTTCACGATGTGTTCCATGTATCTCTCCTGAGAAAGTACATACCTGATCCTTCACATGTACTCAGCTCAGAAGTTGTACCGCTGGAGCAAGATCTTTCTTATGAAGAACAGCCAATAGAGAATCTCGATCGTAGTGAAAAAGTCCTATGGAACAAGACCACTCTCTTGGTGAAAGTTTTATGGAGGAACCACCAATTAGAAGAAGATACACGAGATCTTGAGGATATGATGAGGGAAAGGTATCCTCATCTGTTTGTTACAAAGTGACGAATTTCGAGGGCGAAATTCATTTTAAGGGGGGTAGAATGTAACACCCGAGACTTTTGTGAGAAATATTTTGTTTTTATGTTATATAAATCATCAAAGGAATCTTTCACTACACACAACACTTACTTGGCTTGCTTTACACGCAATCACGACCTTCCTCGATAGCTTGCGTCGTACGCAATACTGAGTTTCACTAAACAACGATATGCTATTAAAATATTATTAAAACTAGCTGTTATGAATAGTAATAACCACCTTTTAAAAATTTTTAAATTTTATTTTTCAAAATGGACTTCATTTTTGGATTCGGAATATCTAAATTATCTTAGGGTGAAATTTTGGTACTTTTTGGATAACTTTCATATTCTGATGAATAGTGAAAATTACTAAATTTTAATTAAAAAAAACTTTTTTAATCGAAATAATTAATAGTGATAAATTATTAATTTGAGTGGTTTTAAAGTATATTTAGAATATATTTTTACAATTTAATACAATGTTGTTCATTGGATGTAATTTCACATTTAAACCAGACATAAACAAGTGTCAATCTTTTGATAGTTATTATCTCTTAAAAACACGCTATTTGTTTTGACAACGGGAATTAATTTTTAAATTAGTTAATGTAACTGAAATGTTTTGAACATGGTAAAATAAAAATAATTTTTGAATTCATAATATCAAATATAGCTTAGGCCTAATTTTTGGTATTTTTATGGAAACTTTCATTTTTTGATGAATAGTGAAACCACTAAGTGGTAGTTAAAAAAACTGAATTTTTCATAAAACTTAATTTTACCGCTTCTGTGAGTAGAATTTCGAAAATCCGAGAGACATGGTTAATATCAAGGTCTAAAATGCGGTTCAATGAGATGAAAATAATTTTTGATGAATAGTAACTTTTTACTTTTTTTTACCACGGTTAAAAGTAAATAGGGTAATTAAGGGTAAAAGTGTTATTATTATTACCCGAACACATGTCCTAATTCTATTGGATAAGTGTAATGCGACCAAAAACAACCTTAGGAATAAAATATGACCATTTAGGCCCACTTGGATTAGATTAGGACATTTATTATCAATTTATTTAAAGAAGGGTTAAAATAGTTAAAATCAAAGTTTAATAAATAAATTATTTTTAATATAGGATTATACATAAGATAAATTCCACTATAAATATTCATTATAAATATAAAAATCTTTCCTACATAATGATATTTTATTTTTAATTTTTAGACAATGTATAATTTAATTTATTTATGACACATTGATGATGTAGTAATTATCTTATTAATGAAATATTGACATAATTGATGTTATAAATACCCAAATAAATGTAATTTGAAACTTTTTGTGAATTAAAATAATTTTATAGGTTAATATGACATGTTATTATTGATTTAATTAACTTTGTTCGAACTAATCATTCTGTTCTGATTTTCACAAAAATCAATTACTAAATAGTGTCAAAATTAACATAAAATAGTTTTTAAAACAAATATTATATTATTAATTGTTAGTTTATTCTTAAAAATCTAAAGTTCGGCCAAATGACTTAGATAAGGTTATATATATTAATCATAAACAACTTGGGGTTCGTTTGGCTTGTTATAGTATGTTTATTAACCATATAGTGTAAGAACACAAAAAGACATGGTAAAAGTAAAATTATCTAACTTAAAGTTAAATATAAATGATAAGGTTAAAATAGGAACCTAAAATTATATAAATTCTATTGTATGAGAGGAGTTAGACCCATCCCCACCTTATCTTAGAAATAAATCGATTTGGAGCTATTTAAAACCGAATTTGGATTTATAATAAAATAATATTTTTAGTTTTTCCAAAGGAGCCCCTCTCCTCCCTTATAAAAGGTCACCTCCTCCCCCTCTTCCTCACACCACTTTGAGACTTCAAGCTCGGACAAACCCTGCCAATTTATCCTCTTCACTTCCCTAAAATCATCCTAGAGGTCCTGGTCTTCTTCAAAGACCAATTTTAGTGCCCTAAAAGGAGGTCTCAAAGAAGCACTTCAAAGAAGAGGTAATGTACGTTACCGATTCTTTCAACTTTATTTCTTGTTCCACTTCTTCTTCTTTAGTTGTTTCATTATGAAGTAATAACATCAGTATCACTCATATACTGACTTGTTATTATAATTATGAAACAACCCTATTTCACCATCTATCCATCCTACAGAAAATGAAATCACTGCGCGTGCGTGCGTATGGAATACCGTCTCCACGCCGTGGTGTAAACTATTTTCCACCACCGCCTTACTTGGATGGGTATAATGGTATAAATAATTACTATATATGATTAGTTTAAAGTGATATTGATTCTGAAATAGTATAAATACACTCTAATACAATTCCACGATCATGGGAACGATATCATCGCTCGTGCGTACGTACGGAATACCGTCTCCACGATGTGATGCGACTCGTTCTACATGATCTTCATTGCATAATGATTATATAAATGAATTGAATGAATTAATATGATATATATTACACTAATACCATTCTGTAAATGAGGTATCTATAACCTAAAAATAAAAATAAGATTTTATTCGATAAAACACGCATAAGAACAAAAAGTAATAAACACCAGAATAACAAGTAGTAATGAAATATCACTAATAAGAAGCTAATAATATGACCATATATGATATCATAAAAATACTTATGATTCTGGAATAAGTAAATAACATTATTTAAATCATTATATAGGAGGTTCAGACACTTACGAAGCAAATCAGACCTAAGGTAAGGGAAAATATTACAATCTCATTTTTATCTGAGATTGTTTATACTTTGGTATTTACTGGGGTGTATTTTATCATCCACATCCACATTTACTCAATATGTAATATTATTTCCATCCACCTACAATTGTTTAAATCCAATTTTAACCTTCGGTAAGTTTTTAGTAAAAGATATGGAATGAATCTTTTGTCATTTTTCGTACGAGGTACTTTTTTACTTTTCTGACAAAAGTACGAGAAGAATGTTTTTTTTAACTTATACGGCATGAATGGATTTTTAAAAAAATATTTCCAAGAATCTTACTTTACAAGTTTTCAAGTTTATTTTTAATCAACTTCTTTTAGTTTAAAATTGTATGACATGTTAAGAAAGGGAAAAAATGTTTTTGAAGTATAAATGATATTTTCCTCAAGAATGGAGTTCAAGAGTTTTATCAAAATTATTTTCCATCTAAGATAATATAGGGTTCTGTTTATATCCCTATTATTACATGGATTTGATTATGTTGTGATGGAAATATTTTTTTGAATTCCTTTATCTTATATGAATTGTTTTATGATGTCACGGTGATTAAGATTCCCATTTTTATTACATGGGTTATGCTATGATGTATGGTTTATGATTTTTTGGCACACATAAGAATGGTATCATGATGAGATGGGTGGGAACTATATCTCCCTCCAATGCATTGGGTAAATATTTTATATCTCATGAGATATGCATGGCTGGAACGGCAGGTTAAACCGGTTTAGTGAAACAGGACTGAAACGAGGAGTGAACTCGGTTCAGAAATGGACTTTTTCCACTAAGATAGTCTTGGCAATGAGTCTTGACTAATAAGAAATGATTCTCTATGATTATGTGTATATGCCACAAGGTTTCATGTTTTAAGTTATGATTATTGGGATTACATTTCACCACTATGATTTATCCCATGTTATGAAATTATGATATCTTTTGCAGGTTAAGATTTCCAAAAGTTATGTTCTTATGTATATGATGTGATTGATATTTCTTTTTTTCCCTTACTAAGAATTAGATCTCACCCTTTTGTATGTTTTATTTCCCCAGACCAGGAAGAAGGTTATTAAGTAGGATATGCCAAAAAGGGACTCTAGATATGATGAAATAAATGGGAGGTAAAGTAGATGCTTTATGAAATAGTTGTTTATGTTTCCCAGTTTCTAAAGACTCTATAACTATACAGTCCTTTCCTAGTTTTGTTATATGTTGTAATAAGTGTGCTTCAATTCTGAAGTAATAACAATGTATGTAAGTATGGTTCATTATAAGTATAGGACCAACATCTACCACTATTCTAATTTTCTGAAAACAAAAGTTTCCAATCAAAAATCAAAATGGCTCCATATGAATCCCTTTATGGGAAATGGTGTAGAATACTGAAATTATATGATGATTTCAGTCGACATAAGATTCTAGGACCTAAAATGGTCAAAGAAATGATGGAGAAGTTGAAAACCATTTAGTAGCACATCTATGAAGAACAAAGTCAGCAAAAGAGCTATCTATCCAATCATCAACGGGACCTGGATTTTGAGTTTGGAAATATGGTATTCCTCCACATATATATCTATGGAAGTGGCTCACGAGATTCGAGACGAAAGGGAATTTAAGTCCCTGGAACATTCGCCCCTTCAAGATCCTTGATCGTGTTGAAGATGTGGCCCATAAACTAGCGCTTCTACTAACCATGTCTCAAGTACATGATGTATTCCTTGAATCCCACTTAAGGAAGTACATAGTAGGTCATTCACATGTACTGAATTCAGAGGTGGTACGGTTTGAGAATGATTTTTCTTATGAGGAGCATCCAGTGTAGATCTTGGATCGTACAGGTAAA
Organism: Viscum album; assembly: GCA_963277665.1. Classification (NCBI taxonomy): domain Eukaryota; kingdom Viridiplantae; phylum Streptophyta; class Magnoliopsida; order Santalales; family Viscaceae; genus Viscum; species Viscum album. The sequence goes on from OY728139.1 coordinate 1,105,206,059, forward strand.
TTTTTATTCAACAAGATTACCCACCTGGTCAATGTATATTAGAATAACCATATGTATGAAGATGCCACATGGGAATTAGATCATGCAATGAAAGAGATGTACATTCACATGTATTCAAAATTGAATGTCAAACAATATTTCAAGGGTGAAATCTCATAAGCAGTTAAGAAGGTAACAACCCAAAGTTTTACCTATATAAATTCCATTCTTATAATTATGTCATATGGTATAAACACATAATATAAGATGATAAAAGCTTTATAAATGATGAATTAATGAAATAATGAGCATTTCAAGAAGTTATGGAACCTATACTGATGAAATAATAACTTGACCTTCGGAATTGTAATATGACCCTTATGAATAGTTAAATGGAAAGTTGAATAGTAAATTCACCAATGAATTTTGAATAAAATTTACCCATCTTATAAGTTACATTATGATAAAATTATATTGTAGTATAAGTAATTAAATATTTTCAAAAATAATTAATTAAGTGTTGGTATTTCTGTAAGCCATAAATATTTAATTACCATTTTATGAATAATTTAATAAATTAAAAAAATTTATTATCATAAAATGTATTCATAAATTAATATTTTTATGTCTTATGATTATAAGATATTTTAATGAGACCTTAGTTATTTTTTCAAAGTGATATAAATTCAGTTATAATTTTAAATCTGTATTTTTTGAGTAAATTTTGATTTTAATTAAAATTAAATTTCTCATATTTAGAAGAAAATTTCCATAAAATAGAGTTAATTATTTAATTCAACATTTTGAAAAATGGTTAGGGTGAATTTTTGGGATTTTTCTGAAATACTTAAGTTTTTGGTGAATAGTAAAGTTCAGTAATATACGGTATATGTACATTATAAGTTGAATACACTATTAATTTTTTCATTACTGATGTAATAAGAATTGGTTCAAACTATCATGATCTAGTTACTATATTTTGTCTCATGAATCTACAATATTTCTTGACTTGATCAAAATAATAAAATTTTGAGTAAAATAATGATATAACATCCTCATCCTCCACTATAATTACCACCCCTCACCACCTCTTCTCCTAACACATATAAATCCTTGAAAATTGTCTATATTTAGAGCAATACTATTAACAGACCTCTAACCAATGTTTATTAGATTCTGTTCTAAACAAAATACCAAAACTAATCCCCTAAGGAGGTTCTCAAGAAGAAGGAATCAAGATTTAAAACCCTCTTCCATTTTCATTCAATTTCTTTTCATGTTTCATTATTTTCATTTTATCTTTTACCCTCCCCTCATCCAAATAAAAGGAAAACTAAATTTATTAAATATAATATAATTTGACCATGTTCATGGAATAATTATTCATCAATATTTTCTTCTCTCTCTTTTACTTTATGAATGAGAACATCGTTCGTGAGGTGACGATTTACTACCTTTGTGGATGAGGTGAATTTATATTTTAATTTGTTTTTTAAGGATGGTAGTAAAACCATTTATAAGATTGAAATAGATTATAATATATGTATTATATTTTATTTAATTTCTTAGAATCAGTTTTTACACATTATATTAATTTCTAAAATGAAATGAGTTCATTGTGGTCTAAAGATGCTAAATTAATCAAAACGATTGTAATTAATGGTTTATCTAAAAAATCATCCTAAATTCTAGAAAAAAATGTTTTTTAATATTATATAAATTCATTAATAACATATAGGTTAGTTTCTAGACAACTATCTTCATTATACAAGATTTTCCAAACACATATACAAGTAAAACGATCATGAAAACCAAGGAAATCAACACTCCCTAATGATGAAACTGGATATACTAACCCATCAAAAAATACATTAATGAACTTAATAAATTTATAATAAATAAAATTCATGTATAAATGGATATATATTTATTAATTGATGAATTTAATTTGATTATTCATGGAATTAAGATCATCTGAAGAATAATTTCGGACATAAGGTAAGGGATTCTACCTGAACCTCAATTGTTCCTTAGGGATATTATTTCTCTATTTTTACCCAAATGATATTATATTTTATTTTTATCTTATAAGTGATGTGTATATGTTCTAAAATCATGTATCTAGATCTTTTCATCCTTATTTTCAGGGATATACATGTTTTTAAAAGGATCCCTATTCAATTCTTCTCGGTAAGCAAGCCCAATTTAAGGGAACTTCCCAAATTCTTACCCATTTTCAAGTGTGCTCCATAATCTATTTTAATCCACCATAATTTTTATAAAATCATTCATTTTATCAAGAAAACTACCTTTATACAATTTTTGTTTTATACCATTTTAGAGAATCTTGATATGTTTCCCCTAAACCGTAAAAAAATGTTTTATTTCTAAACATTCTTAAATAATCTTTTCACTTGATTTTGACATATCTTATCATGATATATTCCAATATTCCTTTATGAATGTATTATTTAGTTCAATTATTTTATGGAATCCTTTATGAGACTCCCATTTATAATGTTTTTGTCATGATCATGGTACATAATTCATTCCTTGGGTAACCCTTATCTTTATGTTTTATTAAATATGTATGATTCCTTATGTGTGAAGAATATTCATGAACATTTTATGATGGGTCTTACCAAATAGTTCTCAAATTAATTGGGTAATGTTTAGTCCTATGAGATGTTATGTGCAAAAGTCTTGTTGTTTAGCCTTAACTCATGCTCCTCTACGTGAAATGAGCCTTGAATCCTGATCCTCTATGTGAAACGAGCATTGAATCTTGATAATGTTATGTTTTATGTTGCTTTAACATTACTATGAATCCATGATTATAGAATCCCATCTTATGATTCCTTATGTTTTATCATATTGAATGATTTTTTATTACCTTATTTTATGCCTTATAACCCATGTTCTAATCTTTATTTTAATGTTTATTCTATTACTATGATTTTTTGGTCATCCCAATTGTTCATGTTATCCCCAGGGTATCCAATGTAGATTTAAGAGCTAAAAGGATGTTTGGAGCTCATTATGGATGAAAAATAATGAAATGGTTTTTAATGGCCCATGTTTTTAGTGTTATATATCTAGTCTTCCAAGAAACTATACTTTATGATTCGTGTCTTATAATTTTATGTTTAGTTATTCTTAAAATCATGTAATTATATGTGTAAAGGCTAGGGTCTCTATACCGGGTTCTGATTTAAAATTTTAAGGATGGGTCATAAATCTTGTGAATGCTAAAAGTCAATGAATAAGAAGGTTAATGGATTTTTTTAGAAGAAGATTCCCACTAATGTACGACCCATTCTACACTGCTTTAATTATAATGAGTATGTGAATTATGAAAAAACCATGCAAACATATAGAGTTTACTGATGATTATTGATGACTGAAACATCTTATGTTGAGATAAAAAGGGAAATCTCATGCGATCACTATTTATGATAAGGGGTAAAATAATGAATCTTTTAAAGGTACAATTAATATCCAATATAGAACTACTAATGACTTTTTTTGAATATAGATCTACCCAATCCTTTATATATAAATAATTTTATATGGGTATCAAAATGATTCCCTATAAATTTTATGTTTAATTAGTAGTGAAAACCCCTAATGGTATGATGGTGGAGTCTCACATATATGATTTTTCTATGGTTGATGATTGCGGGAATGTACTTCTTCGAAATATTATTATTCTCTAATTAGTTAAATTTAATTTTATCTTATTCATTTATTGGATTCATATAAATAAATCCCACATCAGTTGATGATGATAAGAAGTCACGTTTTATATTTGAAACCAACCTCTGATTGGCCATCAATGTGGTGATAGATATGCACTTCCAATGGGTATCACATCCATTAAATGTCTTGATTACTATTCCAAAGGGATTTTTTCTCATATGTATGATGATAAAATCAATATAAATGATATTTCTATTGGTTAGGAGTTTGTTAATTTCATTAAAAAATAGTAACATAGACTTCCCCCAATTCATGATGTTTTGTGTTTTATAGAACTCATACTTTGGGCTACACCTATATCAAACACTCCCTTTAAAATGGACTGGATTGAGTTATAAGAATTAGAGGAGAAATACCAAGAAATTTTTTAATGGGGGTTAATTCTTTCATGTGTAGAACCTTGTGATGAACCTATTATATTTTTATTAATAAGACAGATGGTTCGATGTGACTCTACAATGATTATTAATAACTAAAAAAGATCCAAACCAAGAATTAGTATCCTATACCCCATATTGATGGAATATTTTATCACCTCTAAGATATAAATTCTAGGATTGAACTTTACTCAAGATATCATATATTGAGGGTCAAGAAGGATGATATACACAAGAAATAATTCCAGAAAAGGTATAGACACTACAAATATATTGAGATGCAATTTGGAATTATTAATGACCACACTATCTTTATGGATTTATTGAATTGATCCTTTAGAGATTAATTCTATCAGTTGTTGGTAGTATTTATAGATAATATTATTATATATTCAATGATAAAGGGTTAGTATAATGATTACTTGAGAATTATACTAAAGACCCTCGGGAGGGAGTAACATTATGGAAAAAATAAAAAATTGTGAGTTTCACTATAAATGATTTATTTTTTGCGTCATATAATATCATGAGAGGGTATATCAATTGATCCATCAAAGGTATATGCTATTGAACATTAGAAAAGACGAATTATGCATACTGATATCTATAGTTTTTTGGATCGGATTGATATTCTTGTTTCTTTATAGAAAATTTTTCATGGTTTTTTAATCCTCATACTAAATTAACTCGAATGGGAGAAAAGATCAATGGGATAGATTAATGTGAATAAAATTTCATGGATTATAAGTGAAGGATCGTTATTAAACCTATGATTACATTACCCTATAGTAGATAATGGTTTGTAAACTATTTTGATGCATCAATGAAGGTATTGGGACTAATTCTCATGAACAATTATATGGTGATAGATTATGACTCAAAATAATTGAATATCAATGATCATATTTTCTGAACTCATAAATTGGTGTTAGCTATGGTGATTTTTTCTATAATTATATAGAAGAATTATCATTAAATAGATATGTGTGATATATATACTTATCATAAAAATTAATGTATAAATTCACACAAAAGGAGTTGAATATTCTTCAGAAAATAGGGTTGGATCTGATTAAATGTTATGATAGCTCAATAAAATTCATCCCTGAGAAGGTGAACAAGGTATAAAATTGTTTTAATCTAAAAAAACATTCTATACTATCAATTATGAGTCCCAAATATGATCAAACATTTCTATACTTTCAATGGATGGATATGTAAATCATGAAATAATTGGAGAAATATCATCATTCTAAAATAAGTGTTCAACCATCTATCTATGAATAGTATAAAGAGGCATAAAAGGATAATGAAGATATGTAGAAGTAGGAAAAAATTATTTTGAATTTAACATTTAGTACAGTTGAACGATAAGGTTTAGGAACCTTGTATGTGTCCTATTCATATATTATTTGAAATAATTGTTAAGGGATTCTCATAGTTCTTCATTCTATTTTTATAATGAAAGTAAAAAAAATATATATAGGGATTTGAAAAAGTATTTGTGATTGATTGGGATAAACAAAGATATCTTAGAGTATGTATCTCAGTGCTTGGTATGTTATCAAGTTAATGGTGATATAAAGATTTATAAGTGGATTTTACTACTATTACCCATACTATAATGGGAATGGGAAGACATTACCATGTATGTTTTCATCAAGCTCCCCAGAAAATATATAAGAAAAAAATGAAATATGTGTTGTAGTCATTCATTAAGAAAATCATACAATCTTAATTAAATTCAGAGATGATAAATCTTTAGATAATCTTTCCATGATATATATTAAGTATGTGGAATGATTTCATGGAGCATGACATTCAATTGTATCTTAGGATTTGAGGATCACCTTGATGCTCTGGTGAATTCTTTATCAATCACTTGATACTAAGTTGATTTTTTATATGTATTATCATCCTCATATAGGTAGTCAATTTGAGATATCCATTCAAAACCTATAGGATATATTTATGTCTAATTATGATTATTTCAATGGTTTTTGGGGTTGGCACCATAATCTAGTCTAGTTTTCTTATGAACTTTTCTCCCAATGAAGCATTCAAATGGATCCTTATGAATTTCTCTATGGAAATAGGTGTAAACCTCATATTTTATATGATTAATTTGTATAAATGAAGCTCATGAGAATAGAGTTGTCTGAAACAATATCATAGAAATTTAGTTCTATTTAGTATCACATAATGGCACCACAAAGTTGGTAGAAAATTAATACTGATAATCAACAACATGATATGGAATTTAATGTTGGTGGGATTGTGTTTCAAAGTGTTTATCCATAAGAAGAATGCAATTAAATTTTGAAATAAAGGAATGGTGATCCCTAGTTGTATGATCTCATTTTAAATTCTTGATTGTGTAGGTATGGTATTTTATCTTTTCAATTTTCCATCGAACCTCTTTGGAGTCCATGATGTGTTACATGTATCTCTTTAGAGGAAGTACATACCTGATCCTTCACGTGTACTCATATAATAGTTCATGTCATAGATCATGAAATTTTATATTAATATAAATATACCAGGACTATAAATCATATAGAGAGCATAATATGAAACAATTCCACATGGCTGGTCATTTTTTTATTGTCAAACCTTCAACATGAAGAAACCACTTGGAATCCCAATAATATGATGAGGCAAAAGTATAATAATTTTTTCATATCATATTGATTAATTTCAAGGGTGGAATTTATTTTAATGGTGGTAGAACATAACACCCCTTATTTTTATGAAATAAGTTTTTTTATGAAAATAAAATTTCATCAATACCATGAGTTATACACAATAATAATTTTTAACGAATGATGATATACTATTAATATTATTGTAATTTAAACATGAGTGTTATAACCAATATGTTATAATTGGAAGAATGAATAGAAATAATTCATTTTTTATAATTATCTATAATTTTTTATATAATGAAATCATATTGATAAAATGTACTTAATTTTTATTCATGTCTTTATTTATTCTTAAAATACAATTTTGTCAATCATTTTTCTATTGCTTTTTGTGAATGAATTGAAAAAGTAAATTTTCTACTTTCATAAAATTTATTTTTAAATATAAAATTAATTTTTGAAACATACATGTCACAATAATATTCAAGTGAATTTTTGAGAATTTTATAAAATGAGTCATCTTTGAATGAGTTGTAAAAGAACAAAATTTTATTAAAAAAATACCATTTGTTTTAAATAATCTACAAGAGAAATTGTATTTTTATATTATTTAAAAATAATAATTTGTTAGATGAAATATTTTTTATTTCAATTTAGTTTTTTGAAACCAATAAAATAATGGATTTTTAATTAAAACATTCTACAATTAATAATACTTTTTCATTCGAAAACCATTCATTATCACATCTATGGGATTAAATATAAATTGAATTATACAACTTATTTTAATTGAATTGGGAAAAAATTATGTTAGAAATCATAATAATTAATTATATATAACATGTTCTACTTTATTTTTAATCATAAGGTACAATAAAAATTGATAAAATTTATTTCTTCTATTTTGTTTAAAAAGGGATTAATGGGAGGATAAACTAAAAATATTATGGGTAAAATGACATAATAACATGTCCAATGTCACAACTCATCCTCAGGGGCCCGTTCCATTAATACCCCAAGCCTGCCTTCTATAGGCTAGGGGCTGGTGACTAGCACCGGAAAGGCATATCTCAAAAAGGGAAGGCATTGACTTTAAACCTATACACCCACCAACATTTCATATCGCACAAAGCAACCCACAAAATAAAAAGAAATCAAAACCAAAAATAACTACCACAACTAAGAGTAAATGGTGTAAACCGAAAGTAAAGGGGCCAGAATATAAACAGATGAACCCACAAAGTAAACAATATTATCGATGTCCTCTTTGATGTATCTACCTGTAGGGTAGTGGTAGTAAAGACTGAAGCTATAGAAGTATTCCCCATCTTCTCCTACCTCACTGAACTCCACCGAGTCTCAAACTACCACAATCTATGTCATAGTGTCGGTAGTCTGCACAAGATACAACACGTGCGGGCAAAGACAATGCAGGGGTGGGTATAATAGCTCAGTAGGGACCCTGATACCCCCGAAGGCCTCTCAGAAATACACAATGGAAAAATACCATAAATGAAATGCCACCAAGAAAGATACCAAATACATTTCAAAAAGTAAATGAAATATCACATCAGATATAACATAAAGTATAGAAGTAAATATGATTAGTCATAAAGATAGATCATCTTATTCTGTTGAGCGGCTCTGCTACTGATCCATGAAGGGTCGCTCTGCTATTGATCCATGAAGGGTCGCTCTGATTTTTATCGATGATGGGTCACTCTACAGATGATTCACGATGGGTCATGCTACTACTGATCCAAAAAATGTCACTCTTATACGAATCCATAGAGGGTCTCTCTCAGGTTGATCCATGAAGGGTCTCTCTCATGATGATCCCCGAAAGGTCGCTCTTCATTCTTCATATCACAACCAGCCACTATATTCCCACACATAGCATGCTTGATTCAAGGAGGATCTATTTCTCAGGCCATTGGTCATACCTCAACCACCAATAAGTCCGAAATAGAGTAACACAAATGACCGTCTCATCGTAAGGGTCCCAACACAATAGATGGTGCGTTGATCAGACGCCCGGTCTGTAAGATATTGACATTACTATAAAAATGTCTTAGTTGGATTTGAGTCCAATCCAACCCATACGTATTCCAACCTCTTCCAAAATTCTCATAGAGTATCTTAGAAGGGCTGACTCATTACAAGGGTCCTTGTTCCACAAAAGATGCATCAATCAGACCACTGGTCTGTTAGTTATGTGTGTTTCAATGAAACAAGGTCCGGTTGGATCTAGGCCCAGTCCGACCTGGGCCCGACCCGACTGGGTCCAACCTGGCCCGCTATGCCATGGGTCCAACCCACGGTTGGCCTATCTTTCCTGGAGGGGCACAGACCACCCGCAATAACTCATCCCGTTGAGGTGGGTCTTCTTCTCTAGCCCAGACGCGACTTAGCTACGTCTGGTTCGTCACCCGGCAGCGCCAACTGGCGCCACCACCTCGGGTCAACCAGTCCAACCGGACACATATTTTTCATGTCTGTTTCATCTATCATGACTGGTAGGCAGCCGACCATTCCTCCCACATGCGATCGATGGACCGCGTGCCTCCAGCACATCTGATCTTCTTGGACGTCGGCCACCCCTCCACGCGGCGTTGGTTGGCGCCGCACCTCAACACCATCATGGCCAGCGAGTCGTGGCCCTTTACTGCAGTGACATGCCGACAGGAGCACCTTCTTCCACGACCTGAAACCACCGCCAGAACCCCAATTGATTCCATCTGTAGGACACCGGAGTTTCTCCAATGGTTCGTTTCTCAAATCATCTATGCCTATTGGATTGTAGGGCTGCCACATTCACTGTGCCGACCTCAAACTTACCTTTCCACCATTTCAAGATTTCTTATATGAAGAACACATAAGGTGGAGGAGCTTGAGACTTTTTCATGTCACCTCATTCCCTCCATTTTAGAATTTTAAAACATGGGAGGTCTGGGATCATAGTTCTATCATGCTATCAACAATCCATGTGTAAAAACCCTAAGGAAAGCACCCTCCTACAAGAACACCTGATCTACGGATCAACCTGTTTGTGGGTTGATCCACGTTAATTTTTTTAGAATGAAGAACTGGGAATTTAAGCACAAAGAAATATCTACCTGGATTGTTGGATCTGTTGCTAATGATGTATGAGATCCACGTTGTCTTCATTGATCTATGAATCATTGAGATTCGTTGCTACATTTGTAATCCCTGTCATTTTTCGATTCCTGGTCCTTTTCGTTGTAATGCTTCGATGTCTCTAGTGATCCTTTCGGCGTGCATTTTTCATCATTTCTCGTTGTAGACGAATTTCATCGTAGGTTCGTCGGAGGAAATTCCAGATTTAATTCTCAACTCCCCAATGCATTAGGTTAATAAAAGGAAACATGTCATAGTGTTTCTGTTACACTACGACGTCACGTCATTAAGTTGTTTCATTTATGAAACTACATAGAAGTTACGCTTGCACAAAATAGGTCACTAATAATATTCCTTTATTATGCCTTGTCGTTGCACTGCAAAATCATCATCCACCGCTCAACAGTGAGAAAATAAAAAAAATAACTTTTTAAGGTATTTTATTATTTTCCAAAAATTCTAAAAATTAATTTTTTTATCTGACCCTTGTCGGTTGACGTTAAGTCCTTTCTAGAAGAATCCTAGCATTTCAATTTCAATGGTGCCCCCATATTTTTGATCCAATAAAAGGCTCAAAAGATTGAAAAACACACTCACACATTTACTTAAGTGAACTTACAAAAAGTTCAAAATTTCACACCGGGCTCACCGGGATTAGGAATCACATGTCGCCAAAGCGTTTGGTCTCGAAATAATTTCATATAACATAAAAAAATACATGGAAATTCCAAGAAATTACATTCTACCCACATTAGGGATTTATGTCCCCAAATTCCAAAAAAGGTTAATCAAACAAATGGGGGTACTGAGAACGAATCTAAGCCTATTTCTCCCATGTTCTCTCCTGGAGGTTCACGTGCTTCCACCGAACGTGAACCAAAGGAATCAACGGTCCATGAAGGACCTACTCTTGTTGATCCTCTATCTCCGCTAAGAACTCTGTAAATGTCGCCCCATCATTAATGTCCCACTCACCCCAGTTGATGATGTGTGATGGATCATGCACGTACCTCCTTAGCTACGACATGTGAAAAAAATCATGCACCATGTGTATCTGTGGGGGAAGATCTAGGTGGTACGCCACCTTGTAAACTCTGATGAGGATCTGTAAAGGTCCAATGAACCTTGGAGATAACTTGCCGCCCTATCCAAATCTCTAAAATCCTCATTTGGGTGAGACCTGAAGGAATACATGGTCTCCCTCCTCGAACTCCAAGGGTCTCTGTCTCCTGTCAATATACAATTTCTTCCTACTCTGTGCAGTCCTCATTCACTCCTGGATGGACTGAACCATCTCAATGGTAGCTCATACCAACTCTAGACCCATGAGTATTGACTCCCCATGGTCTATCCATCATAGTGGTGATCTGCAAGGCTGTCCATACAAGGCCTCAAATAGTGCCATGCCAATGTTTTTGTGACAGCTATTATTGTATGCGAACTCCACCAGTGGAAGGTGGTTCTCCCAACTATGACCAAAATCAAGGACATGAGCATGAATCCTTTCTTCCAGGGTCTATATAGTCTGCTCCATCTGACCATCTTTCTAGGGGTGAAAATATGTGCTCAAGTGTAGCTGAGTCTCGAATGCCTCCTGAAATCCCTTCCATAACTAGGATGTAAAACGATCGTCATGATCTGAGATGATATTTGAAGGAACCTCATGAAGTTGCATTATCTCTTGGATGTAGAGGCATCCCAATCCCTCTATTGATCCCTTATCTTGGATGGGTAGGAAGTGGGATGACTTGGTGAGTTGGTCAATGATCACCTAGATAGAATCATGTTCCCTAGATGTGCATGGTAACCCCATCATGAAGTCCAGGTAGATGTCATCCCACTTCCATTCTGGTACCTCAAGTGGTTGGGCCGTGCCTACTAGGACCAAATGATTGGCCATTACTTGCAGAAAAGTGAGGAATCTTGAAACAAACACTACCAATACTTTCTTCATCACTATCCATAAGTACTGATGTCACAGGTCATGGTATATCTTCGCCACACTAGGTTGTACTACCAAAGGGATGTATAGAACTTCCACAAAACCTCCTCCTGTAATGTCACCGGTACTATGGTGCGTTTTATGAAAAGTATGATGTTCTACCAACTTATCGAAAATCCATCTAGAGATTGTCAGGAGGATAATTGAGCATGTTGGACATCATAGTCAATATCCACAATTTGTGCCTCCCTAACTCACTGTATGAGTGTAGAAATGAAAATCATTCACTGAAGGTAAGATGATCCATCACTACCAATGAATGATATCTACATCGGGGCTAGCTGCTCCATTGCCCCACTTAGAAATTGTAAACCAGGCCTCCTGTTGAGTGCATCTTCCACCATATTCCCCTTCTCAAAAGTATAGACTATCTCAAAGTCATAGTCCTGGAGGAACTCCAACCATCACTGATGTCTCATGTTCTGTTCCTTCTATGAGAAGATATACCTGAGACTCTTGTGGAATGATTAGATGGTAAATCATTCACCCATCAAGTAGTGCTACAACATATTCAAGGTAAAGACTGCCACTTCTAACTCCAGGTCATGGTTCACGTAGTTCTTCTCATGCTACATCAACTGTCGTGATATTTAGATGATCACTACTCGCTCCTGCCTCTGTACACAACCAATTCCAGTCCCCAGTGCATCGCAGAAGACTATATACCCAATGCCCTCTTCTGGTATTCTTAGGATGGGGGGAACTCATAAGTCTCCATATCAGCTCTTGGAAAATCTACCATCACTTCTCCATCCACACAAACGGTTATCCCTTCCGTTTCAAGGCTAGAAAATGTGCCGATACAATGGAAAAGTCAGGCATGAACCTCGGGTAGTATCCATCCAACCTAAAGAAACTATGTAACTCAGTCACGCTCTTAGGTGGTTGTCAAGCAAGAATTGCCTCTATCATCACCAAATCTACTAAAAATATAGCCTCTAAGATGGCATGCCCAAAAAGTGGACCTCCCAAATTTAGAACTAGCACTTCAAGATCTTACTATAAATATGGTGCTCTCGGTGTGTATCCAAGACTATATATAGGTGTGTAGCATGCTCCTACTCCAATGCCGATTACACCAAGATGTCATTAATGAATACTACCAAGAAACAATAAAGATAAGGATAAAAGATCATGTTCAAGAGTACCATGAACACTATCGGGGCATCAGTCACGCCGAAGGGAATCACCAAGAACTCGTAGTGGTAACAATGACACTTGAAGGATATCTTCGGCACATACTCATCACGTACTCAAAGCCGGTGATAGTCTGATCTGTTGTCTATCTTAGAGAACCACCTCGCTCCCATCAGATCATCGAAGAGGTCATCAATCCTTAGTAGTGGATACTTGTTCTTCACAGTCACCTAGTTTAGGAACCAGAAGTCTACACATAGCCTCAATCTCTCATCTGAATTATTAACAAACAATACTGGGGCTGCCCATGGTGAAACATTGGGCCTTACAAACCCCTTCTCCTACATGTCCTCCAGCTATACCCTAGATTAAGGAAGCTCTACAAGATACATCTAATATATCAGTGTGGATATTGGTGTTTTCCATAGGTACAAATTGATGTATATGTCTACCTCCCTGTGATGTGGTAGTCCTGGAACATCCTCATCAAAGACATCCTCATACTCATCCACCACTACAAGAAATCTTGTACTCCTCCCGCCCAACACACAGAGGGTGAGGCTAGCCAACTGGTGAGTGATTAGTTGTACCCTCCTCCAAGAAATTACATCCCATGCCTCAAAGGTTTCCTTCTCTCCAGTAAAGGAAAATATGGTCCCATCTTCGCGGACACACTACACTTTGCACCTAAAACAGTGGTTCTAAGCATGGACTCTAGATAAAAATTCTATACTAAAGATGACATCGTAAGGCCTCGATGCTTCTACTATGAGATCCCACCCAAAGCTCTATCCTCTTAGAATAATCTCACACTACTAGCACCGGTGTGCAATCATCGAATCCCCTACCGTAGGAGTATCTAATTGTAAGGATTGAGCCAACAGCTCCACTGAAATCTCTGATCCTCAAACAAGGTCTATCAAAAATAAAAGAATGTCTGGAACCTATGTCTATATGAACTGTAAATAAGGTGGAGAAGACACAAATCATACCTTTAATCATATCTGGTGTTTTCTGGTCATAGGACTCTATTTCCTGAAGCTAGCCTCTCCCCTATCTTTCGGATCCCTCTGCCCACCGTGGACCACCATGGGGTGGCAGTGGTTGTAAATCAAACTGTCATCCATCGCATGAAACTTGGCCTATCCCCTACCACGTTTTCCACCCTTCAAACCTCCTTTTTCAAATATATTTATATGCTTCGGTGGTCCCTTGAAATTTTTTTGGTCATCCATGCGGGGAGTCGGATAGTCGTGATCTATGTTCCCATGTCCACCATAGGATAAACAAACAATGGCCCTCAGCTGAACTTATATTCCTCGCGATCTCCACACCTCCAACCCTACATCCTAGGGTTATCCTCTGAAATTTCAATCATGTTTGGGCCTTTGTGTCTTTTTCCTACTACCTACTACAGATGACTTGATCACCTATTGTTTGGTGGTGGATCTCACCATCAGTGCCTACTCACCTAGAAATCTATCCACCAGTAGAGCTCTCTCTAGCACTCTAGCCTATGTTGGGATGCTAAGAGAAATAATCAATGCCTTATCTCTTGCTGGAGTCCCTACTCAATGGTTCAGATCCTAAATAAAGGGTCCCATACCTTGTAGGTGGAGTAGAGGGATAGGTCGATCAACCTTGCTGAGTACTGGGCCATAGTCATGCTGCCCTACTATAGGTGAAACAACTCTTGAATATGCATTGAGCATAGTGTCATTGGTTCAAACTCCACCCTAAGGAATCTCTCAAAGTCCAACTAGGAAAGGGTCACCTCCCTGTGTGTCTAGAGCATCAAGCTCCACCATCTGTATGTCATGCCCTAAATAATGCTAGTGGCTAGGACCACCATTTGGTCTGTAGGTGTCTCTATGAGTCGAAAAACCCATGTAAATACCACCAACCATTCCTCAACTGCCCGAGGATCTATCTCACCTGGAAATCTCGGAGGCCTCTATCTTTGGAACTCATGAAGCATGCTCAGTCGGCGTGCACTATCCACTGATGATACTATTAGCAACTACCACTCTATGGGTTGTGGTGCTATTAGTACACCAACTAAAGGTTCTATCACTATAAGTTGTCCCAACACTGACACCTCATCACTTAGTAGGACATCGTAATGATCCCACACTGGAATCCTGGCTGGTTGTCCTTGTAGAGGCATCCTGTAGGAAAAAAATGTTCCATAGTCAATAAGTTATACCTGGTGAGATGACTCAAAAGAGATAAAGAGAAAAACATTTCCAAGACACATGCAATCAATGTTTTTGTGTACCGAGTCAGAAAATAGAATTCAGGATCCTGGTATATGGATACATCGACCGCCACACCAACACTGGACTCCCTAGACAGAAATCCAATCTCAAGACTCTTAAAACTATTGCCCCTATTGAAAATACAGACTCGTAGTTCTTTTAGAGAACTAACCACCCTCTAATAACACTTTTTCATGACCCGTCCCCTGGGGCCCATGCCACGACTACCCCAAGCTCTCCTTCTATAGTCTAGGGGATAGTGACTAGCACCGAAAAGGAATATCCCTAAAAGGGAAGGAATTTCTTTAAACCTGCACACACACATACATTGCATACTGCACAAAGAAAAACACAAAGGAAAAAAGAAATCACAACCACCACAAAATACCACAACTAAGAGCAAAAGATGTAAAATGAAAGTAAAGGGGCCCATATAAAAGCCCAAGAACCCACAAAGTAAACAATACTATCGTTTTTCGCCATACAGTTTCTACCTGTAGGGTAGTGGAAATAAATCTTGATGCTATAGAAGTATTCTCTATCCACTCCTACCTCACTAATTCCCAATGAGCCCCAGACCACCAAGGATTGCACTGTAGCGTCGTTCATTTTGAAAAGACACAACACATACAGCGAATCCCATGTAGGGGTGAGTATAAAAACTCAGTAGTGACCCCAATACCCCTAAAGGTCTCCAAGAAGTCCATAAGGTAAAAATACCATAAAGGAAATACCACTAAGCATGATCTCAAATATATAGCACAAAGTAAATTATAGCTCACACATGGTACAACTTAAAGTAAAAAAGTAAAGATGATTAGGCATAAAGCTAGATAATCTTATTTTGTTGAGAGGCTCTACTACTGATCCACGAATGGTCGCTCTAATGCTGATCCATGAAGGGTCACTCTTCTATTGATCCACAATGGGTCACTCCCCAACTGATCCACGACAGGTATTGCTACTTCTGATCCATGAAGGGTCTCTCTCATACTGATCCACAGAGGGTCTATATCATGTTAATCTAAGAGGGGTCGCTCTCATGCTGATCCACGAAGGGTTTCTCTTTTTCTGATCCATGAAGGGTTGCTCTTCATTCTTCATGTCACAACCAGCCACTAGATTCCCGCACTTAACATGCTTGATTTGTGGAGGATGTGGTCCTAAAACCATCAGTCATACCTCAACATCTTTGAAGTCCCACATAGAGTACCCCAGAGGACCGTTGTGTCTTAAGGGTTCCAATGAAATAGACAGTGCATCGATCAGATTCCTGGTCTGTAAGATATGGTCATTTCTATAAAAAGGGACCGATTGGATTCGAGTCTGATCCAACCCAACTATATGCCATCCTTTTCCAAAATTCAGGTAGTGTATCTCAGAAGGAGCTCCCCATCGCAAGGGTCCTCGTGCCGTATATGGTGCATCAATCGGGCTCCTGTCTGGTTAGTTACAAGCGTTTTAGTGAAATGGGAGATGGTTGGTTCTGTGCCCGGTCTGACCGGGGCCTGACCCGATTGGGTCCGGCCTGTAGTTGTTCTGGCCAGCCTGGTGGGGCGCGGTCCACCTACAGTAACCCAGCCCACTAAGTTGGGCTAGCTTCTCCACCTGGATGCAGATTAGGCACATAGAGTTCCTCACCCAACAACGCCAGCTAGCACCGTCACCTCAAGTCAACTAGTCAGCATAACTGACCGGTTCGGTCAAGACGGACGCGACTTTGCCACGTTTACTTTGATTGGCATGGTTGGAAGGTGGTCGTTCATTCCCCCCTCACACATTTATGGCACGTATGAGTGTCCTAGATGCGGGCCACCCCTCCAAGCAGTGTCGGTTGGCACTGCACCTCCGCACCGGTCGGTGCCCCACCTCCACACCACCGCAGCTAGCTGGTCGCAACCTGTCATCAGCTCCCTCCACCCACAGCTTCCACCAGCTACCGTTGGCTGCCTGCATGCAAGCGGTTCCATCTTTGGGCCACCCATAGTTTCTATGTTGTTCCATTTCTCGAACCATCTCCGCCTATGGCACCATAGGGCTTCCACCTTCACTGCAACGACCTCAAACTCACCTTTCAACCATTTCAAGAATTCGTCCATGAAGAACTAACAAGGCAGTGGGGTTGGGCTTTGTTCATTCTGGTTGGCACCCTCTATGTTAGATGTTTGAAACATGAGAGGTTTGGGATCACAGTTCTATCAAACTTTCAGCAATCCATGTGCAAAAACCCCATAGAATACACCCTCCTACAAGAACACCTGATATGAGGATCAATATGTTCATGAGTTGATCTGTGTTTGTTGTTTTAGAATGAATAACGATTAATTTAAGAACAAAGTAATACCTACCTGGATTTTTGGATCCTCTACTGACAATGGATGAGATCTACGTCATCAGTTTCGATCCGTTAATCGTTGGATTTCATCACTGCATTTGTAATCTCCGTCGTTCATCGATTCTTAGTCCCATTATTCTTGTGGTGTCAACATTTCTAGAGATCATTCCAGTGTATCTAATTCATTGTTCATCATTGGACAAGATGTTTTTCATATGTTCATAGGAGGAAATTCCATGGTTTAATTCTCAACTCTCCAAAATATTAGCTTAATAAAAGAAAACATGTCGCAACGTTTTTGTTACACTAGGACGTCACATCGTTACACTATTTCATTTATGAAACTACGTAGTGGTTACACTTTCAAAAAACAGGTCATTAAGTAGATTTATTTAATTCACCTCATCATCACACCAAAGCTTCGTCGTACTCCGCTCAATGGTGAGATAATAAAATAAAATAACTTTTCAAGTAATTTTATTATTTTCTTAAAAGTCCAAAAATTAAAATTTTCTCCCAACCCTTACCGGTCAAAGTTATGTCCTTTATATGAGAATCCCAGCATTCTGAGTTCAACAGTAACCTCTTATTTTTGATCTAATCACCTATTAAAAAGATTGAAAAACCCACTCACACATTTACTTAATTGAACATAAAAAAAGTTATGAATTCTTCCCTTGGCTCCCCATGCCTTAGAATCACGTGTCGGCAAAGCGTGTGGTATCAAAATAATTACATATAATTAAAAAAAAGTTCATAGAAAATCATGGAAATTACATCCAATTAGAATTTTGTAGATATATTTGAATCTTATCTCATATAATGTTTGATAATGATCCATTTTTGAGATTTTTGTAATTTGTAAAACACGGGTATACATTTTTCTTTTAAAAAATTCTAAGTGTGTCCTCTCCCCCATGTATGAAAGGTTACTCAATGTCCTCTACCATTCACACATCTAATTAAATTTGGTTCAACCAATAAAAAAATAAATATCATCCTTATCTACCTACCTATATCCAAGAGGACTTATTTTTTTGGAATACATCCTAATAAGGATTTTGGTTAAAACCTATTGATGTTGTTGAAAGAAGATGTATCATTATTAATAGTGCATTTTTTTATTTTAATTATACCTCTTTAAAACAATCAGAAACTATGTTGATAAAATAAAATATTAATCTATGAAAAACTAAGATGATATTTTTTTAATTTAATAACCCATATCCATCTCTTCTTGTATCAAATGGGAAAAGCAACTATCGATCATGTGTACAATAGACTACCGCATCGAAATAAATGTAATTCGTTTCCCATAATCGCCTCTCATGACTAGATATAATGATGGATTCAACATATTTATTTGAAATTTATGAAATAATTATTCCTTTTTAATTGTATTATCACATCAACCTTTTTAACTTCCTTTCCTTTGGAAAATGTTAACAATGCTCTTGCATACATGTGGACTATCACATCCAAAAAGTGACGTGATATGTTTTTATTTTTATTCTTACAAAGATAGTAGTAAGTATTGTTGTAATAAATACATATGATATATATGATATAAAAACTATTATTTAATGGTAAATTAATATTTACCATTCTTCTGCTCCATCCATCGAAAAAATGGAAACATCGTTCATGCTTACGTATGACCAACCATCTCCATGAATGATGTAATTCATTTATATCTCTAACTTTTATTAATTAGAAAAAATTTAAATATAATGAATATATATGCTATATATATCAGGGATAAAATTATGTAGATTAATAATCCATGACCATAATAACAGGCTCATAATACTAAACTAAAACATATATGAAAAACGAATCAGACATCACCCGAAACAAGATTTTAAAAAATAATTAATAATAAATATGTAATAAAATGTAATAAGTAATTCATATATGATATGATATATATGATTATGTTTCTGTAATAGATTTATAATAAACATATATTTATCATATATTAGGTTCGAACATATATGAACAATGTAAAGACTTGAGGTTATGTATTTTTTGTCTTAAATTGTCTTGGTTGGGAAGTTTGTTTTTTATGCAACAATATTATGTTATGGGTTGTAAGTATTTTACATGGAAATTTTATATATTGGATTGAATTTTATTCACGATAGTTAATGTTTCATAATATTTAATTATATCATGTGACTTATGATTCAAAAGTTACTAAAGCGTTATGTAATTTTTGTATCACATTTATTTTTATGGGAAACATTCCATATTCACCATTTATTTCTTCTGTTTGGTTTATGTAACACCCATGAATGTATTTTATGAGTCTTATAATGAAAATTATTGGATATACATATCTATCTAATGGGGTTTCCTTAATTTTCCTTATGATTAAAATGATTCCAAAGTTTTAAATGTTTTATATTATAATCTCAATGTTTATCATGATTATTTATGTTTATGTTTCAACTGATGAGGTCTTCTAAATAACCTTTCAAAAAACTAACATATATTAATAACCTTTGGTTAAATATAGAGAATAAAAAATTAAATTTATTTTCCACTACAAATTAACTAAAAGGTGAAATATATTTCATCAAGAAAAAAGTCATTATTTCTCTCTTCTTTCAAAATTCCTATTTCTTCAATGTAAATATTTTCTAAAATTTATTTAAATACATATTTTAAAATTATCCAATAAACATTAAAATAATTTTTCTCCCATTCCTAAACATTTATATAATGTTTCATAATGAATTTTAATGTAATTTTCTAAATGATTTACTTTTTACGTGTTCCAAAAAATGAGAAAGTAATCATTGATTTATTGGATATGACATAAACATAAATTGATAGTGTCATGAAAAATAAATTATTTAAATAATACCTTATATTTTTTGAAGATAAACTCAATAAAATTCTTTAAATAATATTTCAAAAAATATTTTAAATAGGTTATTTCCAAATGGAAATAATATTTTCCTTGATAATGTTTTAATGATAATTGAATGGTATTTCTATTCATAAATGGTTAAATTTTTTTGTACTAGTTGTGTTTTACAAGGTATAATATCCAATGGTACCATATTTATTCTTTTTGTGATGATTTATTTTTATTATTATGATGAAATGATGTTTCAGAATCATGTTTCTTTCCCATGGGTAATACTATACATAAATTATTATGATTCTAATTTATTTACCATTGGGTTATGATATGATGAATGTTTTATGATCATATTGAACAAGAATATATGTATTTTTTGATAAGTGGTACCTATATCTAACTCAATTTAATTGGGTAATATAAATACCTACACTTTTTATACATTGACATAACAAAATTTTTGCGTATTAATTAATACATTACAGAAATTGATGCCCAATGAACATTTTAGTTTAGTGGATTTGGTAAAAGGTAAAAATAAACATTGGTCCATAAGAGAGATACATCATATCTCAATATGTTATTTAAAACTAAAACCCTTCTAAGACACATTATACAAATTAAATATTTTTAAAACTTGTGGTAATAAAACATAATAAATAGTGATCTCATATTCTCATTAAGGGTAAACAAGGGATATATCTAAGAATAATAATTAGAATCATGGTATGAGAACTTGATCATAACATTAGAAGATCAAAGCCTACATATCAAATATTGTGAACCTAAGTCATGTAATAAATGTTGGTATCATATAAGACATGAATCATAAGGGATGAATGATAATAATCCATGACAACATAAAAATATAATATGAAATGGAATTGCAGAAGATACATATACTTATAAAATTATTTCAATTGTAGAAAAGGCTTATTTAAGGGCCATATTAGTTGAATGTGTTTGCTCCAAAAGCCATCATAGTAGTCAAGGTTCACTCCCAAAACCATCTTAGTAGACACAATCATTTATTTAACCTAGTTAACACCCTGTTCCATCCATAACTATCTCATGAGATGTAAAGAACCATAAATTTCAAGGAAATTTTTTTCTTAATTTCTTTGGGATTTTACGAGTATGTAGTTT
The DNA here is from genome assembly GCA_963277665.1 of Viscum album. Lineage (NCBI taxonomy): Eukaryota > Viridiplantae > Streptophyta > Magnoliopsida > Santalales > Viscaceae > Viscum > Viscum album. Next base: position 1,105,227,704 of record OY728139.1, read on the forward strand.
CAAATGGAACCTGATTCTGAGGCCCGGTGTGCCAACAATCAATTTACGAAGTTTAGCTCAGGTACGTTCAGTGAACGAACAAGCGGGTTTTTATAACTTTTGAACCGGTGCTCGGAATCGAAATATGAGGACACTGATGAAACCGCAATGCCAGTAATTGCTTAGGAAGACCTTTTCTGCAGTTGTGTTTTCTCGGGTGATGTTGTTAAATAAATGGGTTAATTGAAGAGTGAAATAAAAATTTGTGCTACAATTTTTATTTCTATTCTAAGTATTTATAACCTATGCATGGAAGTTGGAGTGGGACCCACTACATCCTTACTCCACTTTGTAGGTTATTAGTGAAGTGGGGCCCACACGAGCCCCACCCCTTAAATTCCTTTAAACCTCCCTCTTGCAATTTAATTTGTAACTCACCCACTCCCCTACTTTAATTACATGCCAACTCATACATTAAATAGATTGATTAAAGCTATTCAATTTATTTAATAAAGAGTTTGAATTTTGAATTCTTGAATTCTTGACATGAGTTAATAAAATAAGGACCTACATTATTTTATTTGGGTGGTTTCGTTGTGTGGATATTTTGGGAGAGTTTACGCTAAGTCTTGAAGAACGCGAAGAACGTCAAGACCTCGACAAAGAATGCCGTCACCGCAAGGAGTGATCGTCGTGCCTTTCTTCTCCTCTCCGAAGTCGGTGCGAGACAGCTCTCCACCTCGCACTTTCTCCGTCAAACACATACAGAGCTTTACCGCACGATGCTATTTCCCACGACAATCTTCATTCGACAACTACTTTGATGTAGGGGATTGTTTTTATGTTTGTGACAAATTTTGGCATTCATTGTTGATTTTCTTAGCCTCCTGTTATCAAATTAACGGGAGGAGGTCGGACCACACAAACACGGCCGATCCTCCTCCCCTTTGTGGATGTTCACCATCGAGGTTTGGAACGAAGGCGGCGCGGTGCAACGACACCGCGCGAGATCGAGGAAAAACGCGACGAAAGAGCGCGACGACGTCGTGTTGCGCCGTTGAGGCCGAAAGAAGCCGCGGCTGGAGTTAGGCCGCGGCGGAGGGGAGCGGTGCCGTCGCACCGCGCTAGTCGGACAAGGGCCGCGGTGGCTAGAACCGCCAGCCGCCGGTGCTATAAGGGGCAGGACCAACGGGTCCCATGCGGCACAACCGGCCGACCGTTATGGCTGGCCGGATCCGGGAAAACTAGGGGTTTGAACCCCAGGCAAGCGCAGCATGGAGGACCCCCCATGGGTCCGCCGTTCAGTTCGAAGGGGGCGGCGACTCCCCCCTTCCACGTCCGCTCAGCACGCGAGCGCTCGGACCGGGCCGAACTGGCAGGGCCAGGCCGTACTGCCCACGCCGGGTTGGGCCGCCCGCGCTGGGCCAGACCCCCGTGCCGGGCCAGGCCACACCGGCTGGGCCGGGCCGCGCAAGCCAGTCCGGGCCACACCCAACTGGGCCAGACCCAGACCCAGGTCGGGTCGACTCAGTTCGGGCCGTTCCAGGGGGTATTGGGCCGGGTCGGATCGGGCCCAAACCCCCTGTTTTCGGACAGATCCGTTCAAACACCCATAAATTGACCTACGAACCTCTGATCGATGCACCTTTAGTTGCGTAGAGATATTTGGATCGAGACGGTCGTTTCATTATATTACACTCAAGGTTTTGAAGAACTTTGGGTACGGACGGGTTGGTTCGAACACGAAACCAACCGGGCCCTCGGAACGGAAACGCTTATAACTTGAGCTCTAGACGTCCGATTGACGTGCCGTCGACTTTGTTGGATTCCTCTTAGTGAGACTATTATTTTGGATTACTACGCTCGAGGTTTGGACGCAGTTGGAGTACAGTCAGGTTGGTTTTGAATTAAAAACCAACCGGGCCCCTGGGACGAAAAAGCCAATAACTCTTAGACCGGGCGTCCGATTGATGCACCGTCTGTTACATTGAGTTCCTTTTGACGAGATGGAACTTTGGGATACATCAAATCCGGACATCGTGTCAGTTGATGTATCGACCCCCTTGGCTCGTGGAGCGGACCCTTCCGGAATCGAGCTTACTGTGTGCAGTAACCCTAGAGCTGGCTGCGACTGCGACGACGATGACGATTGTACTTAGATCCTACGTGGGTTCGGCAGCAAGGAAGACTATACTTGGATCCTTCCTGGGTCCAGCAGGGACGATGACCATACTGAAGTCCTCTGTGGGTTCGACGGTGATGACTACTGTTCTTGTATTATGTGTGGGTCCGGCAGTACATGACTACTGTTCTTGTATCCTATGTGGGTCCGACAGTATTTGACTCTATACTTGTATCCTATGTTGGTCCGGCAGAGTAGATGGTCTTGTATCCTTTGTGGGTCTGACAACTTAGCTGGTCTTGTATCCTGTGTGGGTCCGACAGCTTAGATGAATCGATGGCTACATCTGATCATCTCTATCATCTTATGAAGAAGTATACCCATGTGAGCTGAGTCTTGACTTTCAATCAATATCTTCGATATGATTGACTTGTTTTCCTATATGGATTGGGTTGTGCTTTCCTGTGTGGATTGGGTTGTACTATCCTATGTGGACTAGATCGATCTTGGGCTCGGATGTTGGAGCCGAACTGGAATTGATTACTTAGGTATATGTATGGGCATATACCTAAGTAGAGTTGGTTGATACTTTGTGATTGTATATTTCTTTTGTGGATTATCCTTTGTGGATTCTGGAAGACCTTCGGGGGTCTCGGGGTCCCTACTGAGTAGCGTATACTCACCCCTGCTCGAGCTATGCCCACACTACGTTGTGTTGGATGTAGACGATAGACAACGCTGATTGAGGTAGGATCTCATGGAGCTGGACGGTACCTGGAGGTGGATCACTAGACGAGAAGTACACGGAGCGGATGGCTGGAGCCGAGGAGCGGAGGAGACTATCTGTACCCACCCTTCAGGTGGGATTTCTAGAGGACGGCTCGGTGTTGCTGCTTTTCTTTTCTGCCGATGTACTCTCTTTTCAATTGTACTTTACTTTCAGTTGGGTTTGTATTCTGGCCCATTAACTTTCCAGCACTCACCTTTGTACTTAGTTTACTTAGTGTTTACTTCTGCTTACATACTCTATGGTGTTTGTTGTCTTACATAAAGTAAATCCATTCCCTTATATCGGGATTTACGCCTTTAGTGCTAGTCGCCAGCCCCTGGCCTATGGAAGGCGGGCTTGGGGTAATCACGACACGGGTCCTGAGGACGGGTTGTGACAAATTGGTATCAGAGGAGTTCGGTTATACTGCAGAACTCAAGACTCTGATCTTTCTTCTTCATAAAGAAATAGTTTTAAGGGTATTGAGTGTGGTTATCAATCCAGGGAGTCCAATGTTGGTGCGGCGGCCAACGTATCCATACACCAGGACCCTGACTTCTGATTTCTGACTCAGTGAACGAAAACATTGATTGCATGTGTGTTTCAAAAGTTTTCTTTGTGATTACTTTGTTTCAGCTCACCAGGTATACTGTATTGACAGTGGCGCACCTGTCTCTTTTCAGGATGGCCCCATGATGGTAGCCAGCTAGGGTTCTGAGATTTGTGTGAGACGACAACCCACCGAGCGACGAGGCCTCAGTACAGGGCCCTGTTACGGTGGAGGAACCGGCGATACCTCTACTCGCCGAGCCATCGATGCCACCAGCCCTAGCCGCTGAGAGTGCATGTCGCCTTAGTGCACTGCACGAGTTTCATCATTAGAGACCATCCAGGTTCCACGGGGAGACGGAACCTCAGGCAGCTGAGGATTGGCTGGAGGTTGTTGTACAAGTTTTCAGGTTAGTAGGGACACCAGCTGACCTCATGGTGATCCTTGCAGTGAGTCTTCTGCACACGACATCAGGCAGATGGTGGAGCCTAATGATCCAGGTGCATGACGAGGCATCCCTTCTATGGTCGAACTTTGAGAGCCTCTTCTGCTCGGAGTTCGTACCAGCCACCCTCCATGCGGTGCGCATTCAGGAGCTACTACAGCTACTGCAGGGCATCATGACGGTAGCCTAGTAATCGGTGAGATTTACCGATCTCTCGCACTATTCCACGGACATGGTACGAGACCCATTCTTCCAGGCCTGGACCTTCGAGCAGGGACTGAGGCATGAGATCAGGGATTCGATGATCTCCCTCAGTATTCTGACGCAGGCAGGAGTACTGGAGCGATCCCTTCTCATAGAGAGCTTTCTTGCTGAGCCTACACCAGCAGCGAAATCTACTGCAGGGCGGCACGTAGCAGAGTCTTCTGCAGCTGGCAGTCGATGGATGATACAGGGGTCCAGGTAGACCAGACCAGCAGGTGGAAAACCCCAAGATGCTGGCTCGAAGGTGAGGGGAACATGGAGTAGAGCCAACCTTTCGAGGAGTAGACAGTGCTATGCATGCGGCGGGCAGGGCCACATGGCTCGTGACTGCCCGAGCCGCCGTGTAGAGGAGTAGCAGACAGTTGAGGGGCCACCCAGGCAGAGGCAGAGGGTCGACCGTGGTGGTCTGCAGGGAGCAGGCGGACGAGGAAGAGGAGATGGACGAGCATCAGGTGGTGGGAGACACTTTGAGGCTTTACCACCACCACCACCAGGAGGTCCACCCCGACCACAGGGAGCTGGCTGACAGAGGCAGGCTCAGCTTCTGGCAGCGGAGGCCTACGACCACGGTGCACTAGAGATGATTCTATATACAATCTGTGTCTACTCCACCCTTGCTGCAGTTCTTATAGACACATGAGCAAGTCATTCATTCATTTTTGATTCCCTTGTTCGGAGCTCAGAGATTATGACGGATCCATTGGCTCAATCCTTATGGCTAGAGACTCCTACGGGAGAAGAATCGGCGATTACGAACTGGTGCTGGTAGTGTGAGCTTACTCTAGGAGGCAAGAGCTTTGGATGTGATCTTCTTGTAGTGGTGTCGAGGCCTTACGAAGTCATCTTGGGCATGGATTGGTTATCTACAGTCCATGCTCAGATCAACTGTATTAGGCGCAAGGTGTGGTGTGTTCGCACCAATGGGAGCAGGTTCACCTTCACTGGTGAGAAGGGATCCTTTGCAGCATAGGATGGACTCACGTATAGGAGAGGAAAGCCGATCACTCATCAGTTGGCTAGCCTCATCCTAGGAGAAGTGGACATGTGAAGTTTGTGTTTTCTTGTAGTGGTGGATCGGTATGCAGACGTTTTCCCTGACGACGTTCTAGGACTACCTCCTCGCAGAGAGGTAGACTACTACATTGACCTGTACCTCGGGACAACCCCGATATCCACTCCAACATATTGGTTGTGTCCCTCTGAGCTTCGAGAGCTACGTGTACAACTGGAGGACTTGCAGGGCAAGGGATTCATACGATCCAGTGTTTCACCCCAGGCTTCCCTAATTTTGTTCGCCAAGAAGGCGGACGGGAGCTTGCGACTGTGTGTTGATTACCGTTGCCGGATCCAGGTGACCATGAGGAACAAGTATCTGCTACCGAGGATTGATGAACTCTTCGATCAGATCAAGGGAGCACGGTGGTTCTCGAAGATAGACCTCAGGTCAGGCTATCATCAGCTCAGAGTTTAGGACAGGGATTTGTAGAAGACGAACTTCAGATGTCAGTATGGCCACTATGAGTTCTTAGTTATGCCTTTCAGCGTAACCAATGCTCCAGCAGTGTTCATGAGTCTCATGAATAGGATCTTTCAGCCTTACCTTGATCAATTTGTCGTAGTCTTCGTCAATGACATATTGATATACTCGACAACTGAGGAGGAGTATGCCTACCACTTGCGGGTTTTACTGGACACACTCTGAGAGCACAAGATTTATGGTAAGCTCTCGAAGTGTTAGTTTTGGATATTCAAGGTCCACTTCTTGGGACACGTCATCTCTGAGGAGAGAGTTGCGGTGGATCCTGCGAAGATCGAGGCAGTGCTATCTTGGGAGCCACCCAGGAGCGTGATAGAGGTGTGGAGTTTCTTAGGTATGGCTGGGTACCACCAGAGATTTGTGAAATAATTCTCCAGAGTTGTAGCACCACTTTAAGCTTTGATGAAGAAGGGGAAACCCTTCGTGTGGTCAGATAGATGTCAGCAGAGCTTTCAAGAGCTGAGACAGAGATTGACCAGCGCACCCATCTTGAGGCTATCAAAGGAGGGAGTAGGGTACGTAGTCTACTACGATGCATTGGGGACTGGACTCGGGTGTGTCTTGATGCAGGAGCGGGCAGTGATCGCCTATGGATCACGACAGTTGAGGCACCATGAGCAGAACTATGCTACCCATGACCTGGAGTTAGTAGAAGTGGTCTTTGCTCTGAAGATGTGGCCACACTATCTGATGGGTGAGCCCTTTATTGTCTACTCTGACCACCAGAGTCTCAGGTATATCTTTTTGAAGAAGGAAATGAACCTGAGACAGTGGCGATGGCTTGAGTTCCTCCAGGACTATGACTTTGAGATAGTCTATACTCTTGGAAAGGGGAACTTAGTAACCGATGCTCTTAGCAGGAGGATGAGCATTCAGCTACTTGCGGAGGCGACAGAGCAGCTAGCTGCTTTGTAGATATCCTTCATGGATAGAGATGGAGCAGCCTTCCTATAGTCACTCATAGTCACTCCTCCACTACTATAGCATGTTAGAGAGGCACAACATGGGGACGTTGACTGTAAGACGCGGCGTACAAAAATATCCTCGGGACATGCACCTAATAGATTATCTGTGGGAGGAGAGCACGTCATCCTTTTCAGAGGATGCACTATGGTACCAGTTGCTTTACAGGAGGAGGTGCTGAGAGAGTTTCACACTTCCCCTTTAGTGGTACATCCAGGAGTGGTGAAGATGTACCAAGATCTCAGATGACGACACTGGTGGCCGGGTATGAAGAAAGCTGTGGCAAAGTTCGTTTCTCGATGTCTCAACTGCCAGCAGGTGAAGGCGGAGCACCAGGTACCAGTAGGCTTGGTACAACCCTTGGAGGTCTCGAAGTGGATGTGGGATGGGATATATATAGATTTCATGACTGGACTTCCACATACTTCCAGAGGTCACGACTCCATTTGGGTGATTGTTGACCGACTCACCAAGTCGGACCACTTCTTACCCATCAGAGAGAAGGGCTTAGTGGAGAGCTTGGGTTGCCTCTACGTTCAGGAGATCGCATGGATTCATGGTGTTCCATCATCTATCATCTCCAATCGATATGCTCAATTTACTTCCTGGCTTTGGAAGGGATTGCAGGAGGAATTCGGGATGCAGCTACGTCTGAGCACCGCCTTTCACCCTCAGACGGATGGTCAGACGAAGAAGACCATTCAGACTCTCAAGGGAATGCTCTGTGCATGTTTCCTCGACTTTGGTCACAGCTGGGAGGACCACCTACCATTGGTGGAGTTTACGTACAACAACAGCTACCACTCCACCATCGGGATGGCACAATACGAGGCATTGTACAAATGACCTTGCAGATCACCTATGTGCTGGATAGACCCTGGGGAGTCAGCACTTGTGGGACCAGAGATGGTCTAGGCCATGACAGAGAAGGTCCAGGTCATCTAGGAGTGGACGAGGATAACTCAGAGCTGACAGAAGTCTTATGCTGACAGGAGGCGGAGACCACTAGAGTTTGAGGATGGAGAGCACGTTTTCTTGCAGGTCTCACCTCGACGTGGATTACAGAGATTTGGCCAGGGCGGAAAGTTATCTTCGTGCTACATTGGACCATTCTAGGTTCTCAGCAGGGTAGGTGAGGTGGCTTATCGCCTGGCTCTACCACCTTAGTTGCACCGAGTGCACGACGTCTTCCATGTATCTCAGCTGAGGAGATACGTGCGCGATCCGACGCATATCATCGACCATGGGGAGCTGGACATTGATGACAGAGTGACTTTTGCGGAGGTCCCGGTGGAGATTGAGGATCGACAGGAGCAGGTCCTAAATGGGCAGTCGATTCCTCTAGTATGTATCAGGTGGCAGCACGGGAACCTCCAGGATAACACTTGGGAGCGGGAGACTCAGATGCGTGCTCAGTACCCTCATTTGTTTCTCTACCTTATGATATATCTTTACAAGGATGTAAAGCCCTGAGGTGGGAGTAATGTAAAGACCCGTAAATTTCAAGGAATTTTTTTTCTTAATTTCTTTGGGATTTTATGAGTATGCAGTTTCTGACAGCACCTGATTCCGAGGCCCGGTGTTCCTGGAATCAATTTCCGAAGTTTAGCTCGGGTACGTTCAGTGAACGAACGAGTGAGTTTTTCTAACTTTTGAACTGGTTCTTGGAATCAAAATCTGAGGACACTGATGAAACCGCAGTGCCGGTAATTTCTTTGGAAGACCTTTTTTAGAGTTGCGTTTTCTCAGGTGATGTTGTTAAATAAATGGGTTAACTGAAGAGTGAAATAAAAATTTGTGCTACAATTTTTATTTCTATTCTAAGTAGTTATAACCTATTCATGGATGTTGGAGTGGGACCCACTACATCCTAACTCCACTGGGTAGGATATTAGTTAAGTGGGGGCCACATGATCCCCACCCCTTAAATTCCTTTAAACCACCCTCTTGCAATTTAATTTGTAACTCACCCACTCCCCCACTTTAATTACATGTCAACTCTTACATTAAATAGATTGATTAAAGCTATTCAATTTATTTAATAAAGAGTTTGAATTTTGAATTCTTTAATTCTTGACATGAGTTAATAAAATAAGGACCTACCTTATTTTATTTTGGGTGGTTTCATTGTGTGGAGATTTTGGGAGAGTTTATGCTAAGTCTTGAAGAAGGCAAAGAATGTCAAGACGTTGACGAAGAACGCCGTCACCACAAGGAGTGATCGTCGTGCCTTTATTCTCCTCTCCATAGCCGGTGTGAGACACCTCTCCACCTCGGACGTTCTCTGTCAAACACATACAGAGCTTTAACTCACGACGCTGTTTCCCGCGACAATCTTCATTCGATAACTACTTCGATGTAGGGGATTGTTTTTATGTTCATGACTTATTTTGGGGTTCATTGTTGATTTTCTTAGACACCTGTTATCAAATTAAGGGGAGGAGGTCAGACCGCATAAACACGGCCAATCCTCCTCCCCTTTGTGGATGTTCACCATCGGGGTTTGGAACGAAGGTGGCACGGTGCAATGGTACCACGTGGGATCGAGGAAAAACACGATGAAGGAGCACGGCGCCGTTGAGGCCGAAAGAATCTGCGGCCAGAGTCGGGCCGCGGTGGAGGGGCAGGTTGCCGTCGTGCCGTGCCGGAGAAGTATAGAGGGCTGCGGCTAGGGTGGTCCGTGGCACCATCGTGCGGTGCTGGTCAGACGAGGGCCGCAGCCTAGGGCCGCGGTGGTGCAGAGGGCGGCGACCGGAACCGCCGGCCACCGGTGCTAGAGGGGGCGAGACCAACGGGCCCCGCATAGCACAACCGGCTGGCCATTATGGCCGGTTGGATCTGGGAAAACCAGGGGTTTGTACCCCCCGGCCAGCGCAGCAGGGCGGACCCCCCGTGGGTCCACCATTTGGTTCGAAGGGTTCTGTGGCTCCCCCCTTCCGCGTAATCTCAGCACATGGGCGCCTGGACCGCTCACGCCGGGTCAGGCCGCCCGTGCTGGGCCGGACCGCCGGGCCGCACTGGTTGGGCCAGGCCGCACCAACTATGCCGGGCCGTGCTTAACTAGGCCAGACCCGGACCCGGGTCGGGTCGAGCCGGTTCGGGCCGACCCAGGGGGTATTGGGCTGGGTCGGACCGGGCCCAAACCCCCTGTTTTCAGACAGATCAGTTCAAATACCCATAACATGGGCTACTGACCTCCGATAGACGCACCATCAATTGAATAGCAATACTTGGATCGAGATGTTCGTTTTGGTATATTAAAATCAAGGTTTCGGAGAACTTTGGGTATGGACGGGTTGGTTTGAACACGAAACCAACCAGGCCCTCAGAGCGGAAACACTTATAACATGAGCTCTGGATGTCCGATTGATGTGCCGTCGACTATGTTGGATTCCTCTTAGTGAGAAGAATCTTTTTTCTTACTCCGCTCAAGGTTTGGATGCAGTTGAAGTATGGTTGGTTTGGTTTTGTCTTAAAAACCAATCGGGCCCCTGGGACGAAAAAACCAATAACTCTGAGACCGGGCGTCCGATTGACGCGCCGTCTGTCACGTTGAGTTCCTTTTGACGAGACAGAACTTTGGGATACATCAACTTTGGAATTCATGTCAGTTGATGTATCGACCCCCATGGCTCATGGAGTGGACCCTCTCGGAATCGAGTTTGCTGTGTGCGGGAACCCTAGAGCTGGGTGCGACTACGACGATGATGATGAATGTACTTGGATCCTACGTGGGTTCGGCTGTGAGGACAGCCATACTTGGATCCTTTGTGGGTCCGACAACGACGACGACCATACTGAAATCCTCCGTGGGTTCGACGACGATGACTACTATTCTTGTATCCTGTGTGGGTCCGGCAGTATGTGAATACTGTTCTTGTATCCTATGTGGGTCCGACAGTATTTGACTCTGTACTTGTATCCTATGTGGGTCCGGCAGAGTAGCTGGTCTTGTATCCTTTGTGAGTCTGACAGCTTAGCTGGTCCTATATCCTGTGTGGGTCTGACAGTTTAGATGAATCAGTGGCTACATCTGATCATCTCTATCATCTTATGAAGAAGTAAACCTGTGTGAGCTGAGTCTTGACTTTCAATCAATATCTTTGATATAATTGACTTTCTTTCCTATGTGGATTGGGTTGTGCTTTCCTATGTGGATTGGGTTGTACTATCCTGTGTGGACTAGATCGATCTTGGGCTTGGATGTTGGATCCAAACTGGAATTGATGACTTAGGTATATGTATGGGAAAATACCTAAGTAGAGTTGGTTGATACTTCATGATTGTTTCTTTCTTTTGTGGATTATCCTTCGTGGATTCTGGGAGACCTTCGGGGGTCTCGTGGTCCCTACTGAGTAGCATATACTCACCCCTGCACGGGATATGCCCGCACTACATTGTGTTGGATGCAGACAACGGACAACACTGATCAAGGTAGGAGCTCGTGGAGCTGGATGGTACCTGGAGGTGGATCACTGGACGAGACGTACGCTAAGTGGACAACTGGAGCTGAGGAGCGGAGGAGACTATCTGTACCCACCCTTCAGGTGGGATTTCCAGAGGATAGCTCAGTGTTGCTGCTTTACTTTTCTACCGCTGTACTCTCTTTTCAGTTGTACTTTACTTTCAGTTGGGTTTGTATTCTGGCCCATTTACTTTCCAACACTCATCTTTGTACTCAGTTTACTTAGTGTTTACTTCTGATTGCATACTCTGTGGTGTTTTTTATCTTACTTAAAGGCAATGCCTTCCCTTATATCAGGATTTACGCCTTTGGTTCTAGTCGCCAGCCCCTGGCCTATGGAAGGCGGGCTTGGGGTAGTCAAGACACGGGTCCCAAGGACTGGTTGTGACATGAGATATAAATATTAACCTAATACATTGGTAGGAGATATACGTCCCTACAAAATCATAACAAAATCATACATATGTGTGCCACAAGATCATAAAAAATCATCATGTCATAACCCATGAAATAAAATCGGTAACTTAAACAAGCCATCACGTAATAACATGTGGAATGTAGAAAGTGTGCAATCGAAATATAAATTTAGATGTTAAATTAATAGAGGGGGAGTGAATTGTGATTTTAAAAACATTCGTTTTTAACCATAAACAAATTTATGTTTAACAAAGCAAAATAAGGCAAATTAAAAAACCCTCTTTGGTTCTAGCTCAAAAAAATAATTGGAAGGGCCCAGGTCCAATTATAAGAAACCTATTCTTAACCTTGTTAAACTTAAGAAAACTTATACAATTTTATTTGAGAGAAATATTATACCTTAAAGAGTATAGAATCTTATTTATTAGAGTTAGTATAAGTAAAAGAAAGAATAAGAAAGTTATACATTCCTTCTTTAACAAAATGGAGCCGAAATAAAATTTTTAACAAAGAAAGTAAACTAGTGGAAAATATTTTAACCCAAATGGAAGGGTATCTAACAACCTTTGAGAAAGGTCCCTTGATTTATAAATTCATGAAATTCTATCTTACCAACACAAGGGTAAGTCCTCGATAAGAATATTAGAGTCTGTATTCCTGTCCCTGCAAGCGCTTGAACTTTAAGTTTGTCTGCACCTCTATCTTTTTATCCCAGAATGTATTCGATCTTTAAGGTACTTGGAACCTCTATCTCACTTTCCATGGAATTAATTTTTTATACTCACCAACAATTAGATTAATATAACGTAGGCTGAATAAATTTTTCACGACTAAACAAGATTTTCACAGATCAAACAAGGCATGACAATTTCTCTCTCTAGAAATCACTTCACAATATTACAACATGTAATACCTTGATCGATATTGAGCTTATTCAAATGAGATACTATTTATAGGAAAAAACATAAATGGTCAGCTCCCACCTCTAATGGTTATATTTTTACTTTAATTTCAGAGAGACCAGTACACATTTCACTCAACCAATGGTTAGTTAAAAATAGATTGAATGACATCATTTCATGTAATAAAAACTTGGGAAACATTACCATTATTAAGAAATAATGATATTCAATGAAATAAATATCATGTTTAAGAAACTAGGATTCGATAAAGTTGAAGTAACATGTTATGAAATTAAAGTAACTTTAACAAATATGGATAATCAAAATCTAGTAAAATTAGATATCAGAGTCTAAAAATATGAACATTCAGATTCTGAAAAAAATAGATATTTGTAATCTAATTTCAATTGAATTCAGAGTATGAATTATAGAGAATTTGGAGTCTGAATATTAGATAATTGGGAGTCTAAATTTCATAGAATTAAAAGTCTGATTTTCAGAGGATTCAGAGTCTGTATTTCAGAGAATTCAGAGTAAGAATTATTATGAATTTTAGAGTCTAAATTCTAATGAATTCATTGCCTGAATTCAGATGAATTCAGAGTCTGAATTCTAATGAATTTGGAGTTTTAATTCTTGGGAAAGTAGAGTCTAAGAAATATTAAGGTATTAAAATACGTAAGCATCAGATTATTGGGCTTAAGAAAAAATGGTTATACTTGGTTTAATAAGACATTGAAAACCAAGGGTAAGGTTAAAACTTTTCTTAGAGAAAGAAAATTTTCCTAAAGGAAAAAATTACTAGAGAAGGATAATTTTTATTAAGAAACATGTTTGTGATTTTCAAAACATAAAGGAATGTAAAATTTTATAAAGATACTTATTTACATAACAATCTCCCCCGTTTTGGGAATCACAAACAAATTTTTTAAAAATGAATATAAGGGAAAAGTTTTTTTCTTTTTGAACTTTTAAAGAAATTCTTATCTCCTTTTACTTTTGTCCCATAATTAATATGTCTAACTCCCCCTTAGGTTTTGATATCCCTAAGGATCATATTCTTGTCTTTATTAAAGAATTTACTTTTTCTTTCTTAAGAAAATATTATTTAATTAATCTCCCCCTTACATAATCTCCCCCTTAGGGAATTATCTTATTTTTATCATAATATTATTTTGATCATTAATTTCTCCCCCTTTGTGATTTATAAAATGGAATGGAGGGAAAAACTCAAAAGGAAACAAATATATAAGGAAAACAATGTAAGTAAAATACAATTTTATTATGATTGAAAAATTTTACAAGGATAATACAATAAAATATTTGATTTCAAAGAAACGAGTCATCCCTTTTTTCCTTCAACATCTGTTTTCTCAAGGTTGCCTTCAACTTATTGATCTCTACATGGTCATCCAAAAATATCTTGAGCACCTGATCTTGATCCTGATTTTTCTACTCAAGAACTTTTATTCTTTATTCTTGGGATTTAACAATTTTAGCATTAGACTTTATGACCTATTGATTTAGTTTTAATTTTTCTTCCAACTCATCCCTGAGTTCTCTTTGTATTTTTAAATTTAGAGCAACTGAATTGAGCTTTCCATTCAGATCTCTATCCTCTTGAATCCGATAATATTTCTCGAGATTCAGCTTCTCTAAAAAACATGTTGTGAGGATCCTGATCATTTCATCCTAATTATCAAAACAACCTTTACTAAATCATGAAAATCATCCATTATTTTTATATCATCAATCATCATCTTAGACCATTCAGTTATTTCCATGAATGATCTCCTGTTAGCATTATAACCAATATGAAAAGTCTTGAACTCAACTACAATCTTAATATACTTTTACATGGTCATGCTTATCGAATCTATCTTTGGATTGAATGAATGCTGATTAAACTGACATCTCAAATCGATACATGGATAAAAGGGTATTGTATTCACTAGAATCTTTAGAGGTTGGAAAAAAATATTGTCCCATGGAAGATGAAGATTCAGAAGAAGATTCCCTTGCTCGTGAGGAAACTTTATCTAGATATTCAACTTTCCTCTTAGATGTTCCACCTACATATTTCTTATATTTCACAACTACAACCTTTCTGGGCTAATAAATAACCACCTATTTGCCTTTCTCAACTTTAGAAATAAACTTCTTAGCTATCGAAGACTCATTATCAATATCAGAGACTTGGATTATCTTATCATCATCAACATCATATTTCTTAGCACATTCCTTAATATCTAGAAGATGAATAAAATCATGATTGTTGTTTTCATCATTAGTAGGCTTATCAACCTCATCCTGTGCATCATCTTCATTTCTTTCTAAAATTATTTTGGTTAATCGATATCTTTTCAGAAGGACCCTCCTTCTCATGATATTCTTACACCTATTTAATCACATCTTTGCTTTCATTTTCTTCTTCCTGTTCTTGTTGTTGTATTTCTTCTTCAGAAATGGGTTCTAGAATTGAAACCTTCTTTCCTATAGTTTCTAGTAGAACTGACTCCTGAAGGATAGATTCTGGTACCTGGATCTGTTCAGATTCTTTCTCTATATCTCTGAGTAAGGATTGAACACTTTTGTCTTCCAACATTTTTTTCTTTAACTTTTTATCCTTTTCATTCCTATCAAGTTCTTCATAAGATTTGATTCTTAAAGCTTTTGATTTATCAGGAAATAAACAAAAACTAACATCTACCTACTTATTCTTCTTCTTATACTCTCTCCGTTTGTCTACCAATTCATCAGAAAAGGATTTTTGTTTTTTTTTGTTTTGGGTAGAGCTGAAAGGGTTTCCCAAATGGGATCTTTTTCTTTTGGTTCTAGATCTTTCTGTTTTCTATTTTTTTGGGTTTACATTGAAGTTTCACCTACTTCCCCTTTCTTACTTGCATCTTGATCCTCACTTTTAGGAAGATTATAGAACTCTCTTTACTTAGTGATGAAATCAATTTTCATCCTCCTTAGAGTGTCATCAATCCAAAAAATATTCTTAAAGTTTCTGTATTTCTAACATCAAGTAATTTTAGAGGATTTTAGACAATAAACAATGATCTTTGACAAGATATCTAGATACATAATAATCAGACTTTATGGTTCCATTTTTCATATTGATGATAGTTATAAGAATATACTTGATAAGGTTTACCTTTCTTAGATTCGATAGGAAATCCATCATAAAAATATCACACTTCTCGGGGGAATCCTTATCTCCATTTATTGGAATAAGAAATCCTTTCATCCACAAAGATAACAATCTAAAGTTGGTTTTAAGATGATTTATCTTTGGTGACTTGACTCCCTTTAGTCCAAGGCACTCATTTTTCTTTACCTTCTCAAAACATACTTCCTTTTCTAGAATCTTGTGAGAGAAAAATATTTCTTCACCTTCATAAGGAATACCAAGAATGTTTGCAGCCATGTTGAACAATAACGAATAGGTATTCATATAGATCATAAAAGAAATATTTTCCCTTCCTCCTTATTCATAAAAACTGACTGTATCAAAGAATTATATGAGGAGATCAAGATAAACTAGATCCTAATTATTTAGATTGGTTACACAAAGAATTTCTCAAATATTCTTCTTTATAAATTTAGATATCGGAGAATCATACATTAGAAACAAATTTTGTTTGACCAACATTTCTTTGTAAATTTTCCAATATTTGATTTCCTTGTTTGAGGCTATTTTATTTTTTGAGGAAATTTCAAGAGACATCTGAAATGAAAGGATACATAGAAAACTAAACTACTTATTTGTAGGGAGGTAGAGCTTTGGTAAAGAATACTAAGAGAACCGATGTGGGACATAGATAATGGGGCCTTTATATAGGCTTTACATCAATAGTTTGAATTCACAAATCAATCCAACAGTTGAAGTAAGCATTACTTAATCTGGTAGTTGATATAAATGTCAAAGAAGGATTCTTAGATTCTAATCATTTTAGGTTTTAAGGAAAAAAATGATATTTAAGGAAAGTTAATGCAATAAGGTTTTCTTAAATAAATATATAAAAACCAAGAAGTAAATAAATACAATTACGAATATTTAAGTAAGGAAATATAAAATCTATATTTATTAGAAAGAATTTTCAATATTGATAATGTTATTCTTATAAAACATGGATTTTGGAAAATTTTATTAAGGAAAGAAAATTTTAGGTTTTGCAAAATTTTATTCGAATTATTTTGGAAAGAATAGGAAAATTTATTACCCTAGGAAAGGGAGTTTCTTAATTTAAGGATATATGCTTCGAAAAAATATTAATATGAAATATTACCTTGCTGTTATCATTCCTAACATTTGTTTAATATATTTAAATCTTTCATAGGGTAAATATTTTGTTAAAATTTTAGAAAGTTATTTTTTTCATTCTGATAAATTGAAGATTGATATATTCTTTAAGTGTGTGATCACTAAGAAAGTGATTCATAATATCTATGTGCTTTACACGAGAGTGATGTGCATAGTTTGTACATAGGGAAATGAAACTTGTATTATCACTCAAAATCTGGGTTTTGGTAAAATTCATGACATAGTCTTTGAGTGTGTGTTGTATCCACAACACTTGAGCACAACAACATCCAACTGCTACATTTTCAGCTTTAGTAGTGGAAAGTGATAATGAGTATTGCTTCTTGCATGACAAAGAAACTAATGAATTTCCAAAGAAATTCCAAGTTCTGGTTTTACTTCTCCTATCCATTCTACATCCACCAAAAACAACATCGGAAAAACTTTTTAAAACAAACTCATTTCAATAAGAATAAAAAATTCCTAAGTCCATGGTTCCTATTAAATAGAAAAACAAATTCACTTATTTTAAATGAGATTCCTTTGTATTATATTGATATCTTTCAGATAATCATACTGAAAACATTAAGTATGGATGACTAGCCATTAAGTATAAAAAACATCATGTCATACCTCTAAAAGATGTTTGATCTACTAGTTTCCTATCTTTATTAGGATCAAGAGAATTTAATGTATTGGTTGGAGTAGTTATACTATTAGTTTTGTCATATCCATAATTCTTAATAAGATATTTAATATACTTATGTTGAGATATATAAGCTGCTTCATGATTTTGAGAAATTTCAAAACCAAGGAAAAATGTTAACTCACCAATCATACTCATTTCAAACTCAGATTTCATGAGATTCGCAAATGAATCAATTAAAAATTTCCAAGTTGAACCGAATATAATTTCATCAACAAAAATTTGAATAATCAAATTATTTTTAATATATTTATTTATAAAAATATTTGGATCAGCAGTTCCCTTAATATAATCATTTAAAAAAAATCATGTAAGTCTATCATACCAGGCTCTAGTTGTTTGTTTAAGTCCAAATGAAGCATTGGAAAGTTTAAAAACTTGTTCAAGATGTTTTGTGTCTTCAAAACTAATAGGTTTTTAAACATAAACTTCCTATTGAATATATCTGTTAAGAAAAGAACACATCATGTACATTTGAAAATATGTGAAATTAATGAATGTTGTAATGGGATATAGCATACGAATATATTTAAGTTTAGCTACTGGTGCATAGGTTTATTCATATTCATTTCTTCTTGTTGATTATAGACATTAAAAATTAATTTAGCTTTATTTCCTACAATGATTTCATTTTTATCACATTTATTTCAAAATACCCATTTTACTCTAATTATAGAACTTTCTTTATGTCTTTCAAACAAGGTACATACTTTATTCCTTTCAAAGTCATTTAACTTATCTTTCATAAATTTTATCGTATCATCATCACTTAAAGCTTCATCTGTGATTTTGGGTTCTAATTGGGAAAGAAATTCTAGATGTTCTACTTCATTTTTTAAAGAACTTCTAGTCCTTAGAGGTTGATTTACATCCCCAATGATACTATCACAGGGATGATTCTTAAGAAACATCTAATTTGAGTTTAGTACAACATGTTCATCAACATAAGTTATAAAATCATATTGGGTAAATACATAAAAAACATTTTCTTCACTATTTTACCATTTAGACGAATTTTCCATCAATGGTTGATAATCAGTATTTGAAAACACATCCGAGTATATAGGTTTGGGTCATTTAAAAACAAAAGGATCAGTTTCATCAAATTTAACAAGCACTATTTCTTCATATGTACAAGAAGTTTTGTAAAAAACTCTATAATCCTTAGAAGTAGTGCAATAGCCTATGAAAAATTCTTCATCAGATTTGGGTGCGTGTTTATGAAAGTTATATTTAGTATTCAAGATGAATACATTGAATCCAAATTCTTTGAAATAAGAAACTTTAGGTTTTCGACCAGTCCAAAATTCATAAGGTGTTTTGTTAAGAAAATTTATAATTAAAACTCGATTTATAGTATAACAATAAGTACTAACAACCCCAACCCAAAAGTGTTTTGCAATATGATATTCACTCAACATGGTTCTAGTTATCCCTTGAAGAATTTGATTTATTCTTTCAACCACACCATTTTTTTGAGGTGTTCTTGGGGAATAAAAGTTATGAGTAATGCATTTATTACTACAAAATGTTTTGAAATATGAATTTTTAAATTCTCCCCCATTATCACTATGGATAGGTATCAATGGAGGGTTATTAATTTTTTTAACTTGGGATATAAATGGTTTAAATTAATAAAGGGATTCATATTTCTTTTCTAGAAAATAGGCCCATGTAAATCTAGTGTAATCATCAACTAAAACAAATATATAGTATTTTCCTCCAAAACATCCATTTTTTGTACCAAAAACATCCATATGCACTAGCTGTAATAAATCAGAAGTTGAGACTTCTCTGATTGATTTAAAGCTTGACTTATATTTCATTCCATATTGACAAGGATTACAAACTTTTGAAGAATCAAATCTAAGCTCTGGTAGATTCTTAAAAAGTCTTTTCTTTGAGAGTTTTCATAGGTGTCTGATGTTACAATGTCCTAGTCTTCTATTCCATAACAAAGATTGATCTTCCATTTCACTAAGGAATGGTAGATCTTGGCTCCTAAGGCCTATTATGTTTAGTGTATAAACATTCTCATGCCTATGAGAAGAGATAATAAAATCCACCTTGGAATTGTGTATTATGAATTTATCATTCCTAAAATTCACAGGGTAACCATCATCACATAATTGGATTATGCTTATAAAGTTTTTCTTAAGACCATTAACAAATAAAATAGTTGAAATTAAATCTTTTCCAAGAAGAAAAATATTAACTATACCAAAAATTTCTCCATTATCATTATCTCCAAAATTTACTTTTCCTCCTTTCATGTTGATAATATTTTCAAAGATGTTTTTATTACCAGTCATGTACTAGGAAGATCCACTATCCATGTACAATGTATTTTTGTTGGTAATTACTTTATTTTCCTGAAATATAAAATAGTTATACTTTCGGAATCCAAAATTTCATGGATCTGAAAATTTTATAAATTAAAATCTTAGGTATCCACATTTTATTAGAAAAATAAGCCTTATGAAAACCTAAGGATAGGGTTTTATTTAATGAAAACATTTTTCTTACAGTTTCCACCACATTGACACTTAGTGAAAAAAGTGAACTTTGGGGAACTAATTAATTATGACTAAAAATAGATTTTGCGTAAGTATAACCAAATCTTGAACAATTCATAAGAGGATGAAGTTGTGAATACATTTTATCAAACTCTTTCCTTCCCGAAGTGAAATTTTATAAAAGATTATTTAGGTAAAAAATTTATGATTTTAGTCTGATGACTAAACTCTTATATGAAAAATAATTAGTCTTAGAACCTGAGTTACTCTCTAAATCATTTTTCTTAGAAATACCATTTTTATGATCCTTATAATGTTTATCCTTCTCAGAATTAAATTCCTTAAGGTTTTTAGAAACATTTTCAAAATCAAGAATTTTTTGATTAATATATTTAGATGGTTCTTATTATTATTTTGTTAAAATAGAAATTCTAGAAGTTTATTTCTCTAATATAATTTTTATCATACATCCCTCATTCTCAAGTAATTTAGAAACTCTAGAGACTTCTTTTAATGAAGGAAAGGTATTATGTTCTGATCAGGAATATTATTCATCTAAAGACTCATAATATTATTCATTATGAAAATTATCATTTAAAAAAATATCTGTTAAGGATTCATCATTGCGTAACTTAGCCATTATACAATGATTTTCAATATGTAATCTAGATATAATACAAATATTATTCTCACCAGAAGATTCATATTATGAAGATTGATCTGAAGATTCACGACCACTGGAACACTAAGTGTCATTATCCTTCAAGACATTCTTAGCCTTAGATTTTTTGTAATTATTTATATTTATTTTATAATTCATATAATTTCTATAATTTCTCTTAAGCATAGGAAAATCAGGTCTGATATCTCCAACACTTTTTTATTCATAACAATTTACTTCAGATTATTTCTTATTCTTTTTATATTTCATATTATATCTATAATAAAAATATTTCTTTCCACAATATTTTTCATCCATTTAGAAATATTGGATAACTCATTCTTAGATTGATCACTTTCGGTTGATTCTGAAATAAAAACAACTTTTGTAGCATTAGATCCAGTTCCCCTTTTAGGAGTTTTGGAGTTATATATAGTATTGAAAGCTATACCTCCATTACCATTAATTTTTATTTCGAATCTAGCATCTCTCTTCATTCCTATTTCATGTTGAAGAAGAGTTCCAAATAACTCATCAATAGTGATATTAGATAATTTCCTATTTTTATCAATAGCTGATATTTTATATTCCCACTCATTATGAATTATATCAATTATCTTGTCCACATGAACTTCATCATCTATACCTTTCTCTCCCATAGATTGATGACTGTTGATGAGAGTCATAAATCTTTGTTGAAATTTGAAAATAGGATCTCCATAAGGAAATACAAATCCATGATATTCATCTCTTAACATAGATCTCCAAGTTTTTATCACTATAGAAGTTCCAAAATGTGTGACTTCAAGTTTCTTGAAAATACTATTGGTATCTTCACAAGAAGATATTTTACTGTAGATATTCCTGGTCATGGAACATAAAAGAGTATTTCATACCTTGTAGTTTAGTTGAAATTATTTTTTTCCCTAATTTGTGAATGTTATGATTTCTTTTTCTAGAATTTTTTAATCTCTAGTGAGAATGAAAACATTATCCACTCCTAGAAAATAAAAAAAATCTTCACACTATATCTCTATTATTTATAATCATTACCATAAAATATTGGTGGTATGGTAGGATTCAAATTGTCTGTAGAACCTACTTTAATTCCTACCATTCTATACGAAACATACTTTTCAACAAAAAGGATTAGTAGAAAAATATTTTATAAAGAAAATAATTACGAAAAACATAAGGAAGTAATGTTAAGAAAGAAAAATTTGAGCAAGAAAACTTATATATAAGTATAAGTATTTCAGATACCTCCTCTGATACTAATTGTAGGATCTAAATATAGATGTCTATGATCAATTACCAGAAAGGATGAATTTTAATTTTAAAAACATTAATTTTTAACCTTATAGAAATCTATGTTTAATAATTTTCAACAATGTAAATTCACAAACACTCTCTAGTTCTAGCTTAAAGGAATAATTGAAAGGGCCCATGTCTAATTATAAGAAACCTAATCTTTACCAATTTAAACTTAATAAAACATATGAAAGTTTATTATAATGAATTATTTTACCTTAAAGTGTATAGGATCTTATTTATCAGACTAAGTACAAGTAAAAATAAGTATAATAAAGATATACTTTCTTTCTTTAAAAAATGAAGTGGAAGTAAAACTTATAAAAAAGCAAGTAAACAAGTAGGAAATATGTTATCCTAAAAAAAGGGTATCCAAAATCCTTGTATAAAGGTCCCTTGATTTATACTTTCAGGAATGTCTGTCTTACCCACACTAGGGTAAGATCTTGATAAGAATATCAGAGTCTATATTTTTATCCCTACAAGCCCTTGAACAATATGGTAGTTGGCACCTATGTATTCCTATCCCTAGAAGTCCTTCATCTTTAATTTAGTTGGCACCTCTTTCTTCCTATCCCTGGAATTCCATGATTGTACTTTGTAATAATTGGATTTACACAAAGCAGGTTGAATAAGTTGTTCATTGATGAACCAGATGTTCACAAATCACATAAGGTAGAAGAGTTTCACTCTCTATAAATCACTTCATAGAGTTAAAACTTTTTATCTCTTGATAGATATTGATCTCATTCAAATGAGATCCTATTTATAGGAAAAAACATCAATGGTTAGCTCCCTTATCCAATGGTTAAATTTTTCATTGAATTTAGAAAGGACCAGTACACATGTCACTCAACCAATGGTTAGTTAATAATAGATTTCATGATTTTTTTTCATGAAATAAAAACATGGGAAACATTATCTTTCTTAAGAAATAATAATATATAAGGAAAAAAACTTTATGTTTCAAAAACTAGGATCTGATAAACTTGAAACAATATTTTAAGAAAGTAAAGTAACATTAACAAATATGAATAATAAAAATCTAGAAAAATTAGGAATCAGAATCTAAAAATACGAACAATCGTATTCTATAAAAAATGGATATTTGGAATCTGATTTCTATAAAATTAGGAGTATGAAATTCATAGTATTAAGTTCTTAATTTAAGAGAATTAGGAGTCTGAATTTTAGAGAATTCAGAGTTTGAATTTATGATAATTTAGAGTCTAAATTCCAGAGAATTTAGAGTATGAATTTTTATGAATTTGGAGTCATAATTCTGATGAATTCATATTCTGAATTCGGATGGATTCAGAGTATGAATTCTGATGAATTTGGAGGTTCAATTCTGATGAATTCTGAGTCTAAATTCAAGGGAAATCGAAGTATATGAAACATTAATGATTTAAAATAGGTAGGGATCCAATTATTTGGATTTAGAAAAAAAATATAGACTTGGTTTGAGAAGACATTAAATAATACATTTAAGACCAAGGGTAAGGATAAGACATTTTTTAGAGAATAAAATTTTCCATAAGAAAACAATTATTATAGAAGCTTAATTTTCATTAAGAAATGTGTTTTTGATTTTCAAAACATAAAGGAATGGAAAAAGACATAAGGATACTTATTAACATAAGATAAATGTTTTATAATCATTTCATTAAAGAATAACCTATGGAAAGAAGTTGATTTCATAAGCATATAACCCATTAATCGAAACAAGTGTCATAGACATCATGCCATGCAAAAACAAACCATTTAGAGAAATGATATGAATTTTACTCTTGGATCATATACCCATAAAGGAATGAGTAATACAAAATTATTTCATCCTAGATGGAACATAATTTCTAAATATCTTTTAAAATCATTTTATGGGGAAAATATCTTTTCTTCATTGGAAAATAATTTTTTACATCATAAAAATATTATTAAAACATTTTTCTGTGAGAATAGATTTTAAAACATCTAAATGAAGCATTGAATTTTCTTTATTTATTTTCACTTTGAAAAAAATATTAAAATATAATTTGAAAAAAATTATGATAACATTTTAGAAAATTGGGTTTTGGAAGAAAATAGATTTCCAACTGAAGAGATAAATATAGTCAGATTTTCATAAAAATATATTCTTAATTAACATAAGTACCAAAGTTTTAAAATGGTACCAATATATGAATATTCCATGAATAACTATATTATAATATATTAATTATACTTCTCTAGTGATGTATCATAATATTTTATTACAATAAACATAATCATAAAAAATCCAAAGAAATGATGAGATTGTAGAAATAAACTTGTACTATATTGGTGACATTGAATCATAATCCACATGAATGAATAAAATAACATGAATGATAAAATAAAACAAATATTAATATATTAATTATATGAAATATCAAATTTAATTATATACACCACATAAAATAATTTTGGTCCTTAACCAAACATGTGTCTCAAAGAATGAAAATTGAGAAAAAACAACCTTACTAATTTGCTAAATTTTGAACAGTAAATCCCAAGAAAGAGAGATCATATAACATATATGCAAATACTTATAAATTTAATGATAATTACCATATAATATATTCATTCTATGTATATACTAAACACAATAAAATGAGTGATGAAAATGAAATAATTCTAATAGAAATGAAAGTGAGACTAGAAATCCAATTATATTAATTCATGATTTTCAGCAAACACATTCAAAAATCCAGTATAATTAATAATGATTTATTATTAATTTATTATATATCTATATTAATTTACATCATACCACATATTATTTTCATATGGCTGTTTGTTACCCATTTATTAACAATTCATTATTAATCTTATTTATCGATAATAACCGCTTTGTTTTTGTATATGTATTGTTTTTTTATTTTGTTCCACCTTAATTAAATAATTATTTAGTTATCTATAGAATATAAACCATTATTTTAATATAGTAAATATTTTATATATATTAATTTATAAAAATTTATAAAATATAGAAAGAGAAAATGAGATTCACCGTTGATGTAATAGTAGGTCTTACATACATAAGAACAATGTTTCCATTTTCTTTTAATGTTGAATGGATAAGATTTAAATGATGAATACATATATATTATAATTAAAATAGAAGTAATATTTCATATATAAAACTTATTTCCATTTAACCCACTCTTAATATAATCCGTGTAAAGTGTGTACGAATCACATTGCTTTGATGAATCGATAGTCCACACATACACAAACGATGTTATCATTTTCCCAAAAAATGGATATCATGAAGGTATGTGTTATATAATAATTAAAGAAGCATATATAAATCATAAATATAATATTTATCATTTAAAAATATTATTTCAATCAATATTCCCAACCTTGAAAAGTGGTAATGGATGAATGGAGGACATCAAATCACGAGGTGTTTATCTACTATACACACGAATGATATTTGTATATCCCATTTGATAGAAGTGTGCGATGGTTTTGGTAATAAACTCAGAATAAAAAATTATTATTATACTTATGTTAATGAGTTTATTATATAATAATTATATGGAAATTATTAATGGGTTCTAAGGATGATATAATACAAAAGATCCCTTCGAAGAATGTTACCTCGTCTTCGAGTAACTCCTTTGGGTTTACAGCAAAAGAATTAATTGGTTTTATTAATTACCAATGTAAAAAATCTAGGATAAATGGATGTTATTTTATGGGATATTTTTCTATATTTTTTCAAATAAAAAGGGTTTCATGGGTGTTAATAAGTAATGGGTTGATTTCCCTTTTATAGTGTATGAGGACTGACATTCTTGAATGTACTAAAACGAAAACACCATTGGGAGATCCCTCATACATACGAGGCCTCCAATAATGAAATAAATTATATAATATAGGGGATATGGTAGATATATAGTATTAAAATGGATTTTAGAAATGTATCTAGGTCATTATTTTACTAAATATTACAATTTAACAACTATGTAATCTTGTTTTTACCTTAATCGTAGTAATTAATTTTAATTGTTTTCACTAATCTTTAGTTCACAAATTATATTTAAATTATTCAATATTATAAATTAGTTTAATTACAATTTTTTTTTATTTTTTTAAAATTATAATCACAGAAGTGGAAGAAATAAATTTTAAATTCATCCCCCAGACGGTATGAAACAACATGTTTATAAAGTGAAAATGTTCAAAAGTTTGATTTGTCTTTATATAAAAATTCAATGTAAAATTGATTAAAATGACCTAAATTGGATTTATAGATATAAAATTAAACAAATTATACATTATAACCTAATTAAAATATAATTTATCTATATCACTAAATTAGTCAACATACATTTTTAATTAAACATTAGTATTTTTCACTATTCATCAAAAAGTGATGTTTTTTAGAAAAATCCAAAAAATTCAACTTAATCTAATTTTGAAAATTTAAATTAATATATTATGCATATTTTATATAAGTTATTTTCTATAGGTCTTAGAAAATCTAATTTTAATATTGTTCATAGGACATAAAATGTTGTTCTATGGAGAATATTCTATTTTCAAAATATATTAATATTTTATTGAAAATTATATTTTTATTTATAAGAAATTTTTAGTTTAAGTAATGAATTTATAATTCATATTTTGAAATTTTTAATTAGTATTAACATTTATATGTGTAATGGATTGGTTATAACCTTCTCTTTTTATAATTATACTAATAAAATTTTGTTTCATAGAAACTCAATGTTGCTTCTAACGAAAGCTAAGATGGTATTGTATGTATAAAAATATTAAATTGGTATAGAATAAAATGCATGAATAAAATGGTTTATAATGAAATTAAATTCATGGATGAAATTTAATTAATTTTTAAAAAGGTTCATAAAAACCTAGGGTGTTACATTATACCCCCTTAAAAGGAATTTCAACATTGAAATTCATCACTCAAATACTAAAAAATAAGGATAATTTTGCCACATAGTGTCTTCAAGTTCCCACATAACACCCTCAAACTAGTGGTTTCACCAAAAACCATTGACCATGTGAGTGGTATTTTTTAATAGAACATTCTTCGTTCAATTGAAAAATGAAATGGTTGTTACTCTTAAGAAAACTCTTTCACCTGTGGTATGACCTCTAAGTTTAGTACATGTGAAGTGTTAGGTATGTACTTCCTCAAAAGATATACATGGAACACATCATGTACTTGAGGGAGGTTTGGTTAAATATCTATGTGATTAGATACCATCCTAATATGATAAAAAATCTCAAAGGGACTGATATAACCAGGGCTTAGTTTTTCTTTCTTCCTAAATCTCACAAAATTATTCCATGGAGAAATTCATAGATATAACTTATTACTAAATTAAAATTCCTGATCAAGTTGATTATTGTCAGCATAACCTTTTTTCAGACATTGATCTTCCTTCACATGATGCTGAATGGTTCTAACCATCTCAACCATTTCATCAGTGATCTCAAGTCCCAATATATTTCAATCACAATTTTTATTCTAGAACATTGGAGCTATATATTCCTTTCTGTAGAGGGATTCATAATGTTCCATGTGATTTCATGAGTTAATGATATTGTTTTAATAAAAAAACTCTAGGATTTCAATGATCCCATCCACCTTTGAAGTCCATAGAACAAGATTTCAACATATTCTCCAGGGTTCGAATTGATCATTTAGAATGAAAATGTGTCTAAATAAAATTTGAAGTTATAAGACTCAATTCCATATAAAGGGCTGGCCAAATACTTCCCCATAACATTGAGGTAACAAAAATATCCCAGTAACATAGAATGTAATATGGTACTCTAGGAATCTTTACCACTTCCTTAATGTATATACTTAAAACCTGATCGAGAGGGGATCCATCTTTCATACTGATGATGTGTGATGAAGTGGTAAGGGGATCAAATACTACCCATATAGAATTAATCCCTTTATAAGTATTAAGGAGTCCAATAATAAAATCCATGGTTATGGTCTCCCATTTTCACTTTGGTATGGATAATAGATGTAACACCCCCGTAATCTTATTTCTTTTAGCCTTAAATTATAGGCATACCAAGAACTAAGAGACAAGATATATTATAACCCTCTTCATTCCATCATACCAGATTTATACTTCAACTTATGTAAAAATATCCCTACATCCTAAATGAATAGAGAATGAGAACTATGAGATTACTCTAACAAAATAATCTTAAATTCATGTATTTGATGAACAAATAAATGATTCATAGACCTTATCATTACAATATGATCACGGATAAACTCTAGAAAATTTTGAACCATATTTTACTACTCTATATGTTCCTTTCGCGACTCTTTAATCTTCCTGTAGATAAATAGTTGAACATTTAGATAAGAATGATAATATTTTTCCCATTCTTTAAGGATATATAGATCCATAACTTGAAAATCAAGATATATTGTATCTTTTGTGATCCTCTTCACTGATAACCTCACATGATCCTTTTGAATCAAATTATCAATGATGTTGTTCATGATCCAATGGTTTTAATGTGCTGAGAATTCATAATCACTTATCAGCTATACCACATTCTCTAGTGTATGTTCATCATCTTTTATGTGGATATATATTTTGAAAATTTATTAAAAGTATATATATCACAATTTTCTCAAAAATTATTATTCCTCTGTATCCTTAATGAAAAAAACAATAGAAGGTAACTCAAAATCATGAGTTGGGTAATTTCTCTCATGAATATTTAATTATTGAAATAAATAGTTTATAACCATTTTATTTTTCATAATAACACATCAAAATTCCTT
Organism: Viscum album; assembly: GCA_963277665.1. Classification (NCBI taxonomy): domain Eukaryota; kingdom Viridiplantae; phylum Streptophyta; class Magnoliopsida; order Santalales; family Viscaceae; genus Viscum; species Viscum album. The sequence goes on from OY728139.1 coordinate 1,105,256,440, forward strand.
CTTAGACTCATCACTATATATTAAAAACCATTATATTATATAAGTTAAAGTATGAACATGTGAACTGACTAACCTTCTCATAATTTCTATAAAATTTCACCACATTCATCTTTTTATAGTAACTTGACATACTTCCAATTTAATATGGTGATTGGATTATAGATTTTTGATATATGTTCCACAATTATCAATATTATCTTTCTTATACAAGAAGACTATGGATCTCAATCACTATGTTTGGTTTAGGACAACATTAATAGATTACATAATTTATGGATCCACTAATATATGCTCTACTGAGATTATATGACTAAAAAATGAAACCTTTTACTTCCAAAATTCACAATATGTAAATTTTTCATACAATTTCTCCTTCTATGGGGACTTTAGTGAAATAATCAAGTGTTCTTCATTATCTTCTTTTCTACTTGAGTAGATAATAATTTAATCTATAAAAACTTCAATAAATAAATAAATTTAATTTATAAAGTCTCTATTCATCAAATATATGAAGATAGAAGTGGTATTAGTAAGTCTATAAGGATTCACTATAAATTCTTATTTCAAATACCATGAATAAAATTCCATCTTCTGTATACACTCTTTCTTGACCCTCAATTGATGATATCCAGAATGAAGTTCAATCATGTAAAAGTACTGAGGTCTATGTATTTGATCAAAAAAGTATTCAATATGAGTAAGAGGATACTTGTTCTTAATTTTAATCTTGTTCACCTCATAAAAATAAATTTAATGTCGAATTTATCCATCTTTCATTTTCATAAAAAGAACAAGTACACCCCAGGGTTACACATATGGATAAATGAATCCCTTATAAACCGTTTCTTGGTTTTTCTTATTATATTATATCAACTCAACCAGAGGAATTATATATAGAGCCTTTGAAATTGTATAGGAATAAAGTATGAGTTCTATTGAGAACTCAACTTCAAATTTTGATTTAATTTTATGAAAGTATCATATAAATACATAATTAAATACATGAAAAATAGGACTATTATGGTTTTTTATTTTCTCAAAAATCATTTATGATAAACACATGATCTGAATATTAATTAAGAAACATTCACTGGATTCAATATCTATAGAAATTAACAATTTATCATCACATTAATAGATAATCAAATTTTAGTCTGAAATATCAAACACAACATCACTTCCTGGTAAATGGATGTTGAATTTGTATAGTGAAAGAAAATCCCTTCCTAAGATGACATAAAATTCAACCAGAGGAAGAATGACATGATTAATAGTAACTAAATTCCACCAAACATCAACTAGATATCAATCATCCACTTGAAATGAAGACATCTTACCATTAAGGGTTTTTAATTATAATTCCACACCTAATACACGGGTGAAATAATATTACCCTTAAGGGTATACAATTAATTAGATATGAAAGAGTGGGTAGATCTAGAATCAAATATGATAGTAGATGTTCTTGAGTGGAGGGTTAGTGTACCTTTCACTATGTCGTTATCTCGCCCCCCTCAAAAATAGTGATTGAATGTGATTTCCCATCATCCCTTAGAATAATATATTTTTGGAATTGAATATAATCATTAACTCTTGGGTTTGGGAACTAGTTATAAAAATACTCGCTCTCTTTACACTTGTATCACTGAAGTGCGAGACATTTATTCCGTGCTAATTTCTCACAATTTTCATCATTAGATAGATTATTTCTATAAATTTAGCAATCAAATAATCAATGACCTTTATTTCCACACATTAAACATTTATTTACTCTATTAAGACAATTTACTACTTGATTCTTTCAATAAGTTGAGTATAATGGAAAAATCAACTTCTCCACTCAATGGTTTTTATATTTTCTTTTGAACTCTATCTTGCTTTTCTTGTCAAAACCATGAGATTGATATATATATATATATATCCTACATCCATTTCCACCTTCATAGAACAACTTATAATCTCTCCATAGATAGTGAAGTAAATTATGGATAATTCCCTTCAGAGACTTGGTTTAAATCCAATTAAGAGTCAATAAAACTTACATTCAGGTTGGATGATAATTCCAGAAGCATACTTCACAAGTCTTGTAAAATCAACGACATAGGTAACAATAAATTCATCATCACTTTCATTAATTTTATAATATAATTCTCTATTTTCATACTAATAATAAAAGGAACTTACTGATTAGAAAATGTGATCTTGAAATCATCCAAATCTAGTGTGTCAATTTTGTTTTATATCCTCATATTCATTATTAGAGCACACCACTAGTCTTATTTTCCTTTTAAACAATAAAAATCAATAATGACAATCTCATGTTCTGAACACCAGAGAATGGAGAATATCTTTTTTTTGGTATTGATCCATTGTTCAACAACTAGTGGATCAGAACACCCACTAAAAAGGTGGGTGTTTCCTTAGGAATGACTTGAGAGAATAATGATTCCTCATTTTTACAATTTTAAGATCAACTTTATTCAAAACTTTACAATGTATGGTGGCCATTGAAAAGATATTTTTTATTCCAGATCCTATAGAATTCAGTTTCTCATGAGGAAAATCAATCCATTATCTATTGTAATCATATTTAACATGCTTGTTACAAGTCCCATCCATTTAATAGAACTAAAAACATGTAGTAAAAAATATTTATCATAGTGGGGAACCACATAATCATGGAAAATTACTTATAATATTTCTAAATTATGAAACCATTAATCTATGATACATTATGATTATTGTGCTTCATTCATAGTCAACTTTTATTTAAATCCTTTATGATGTTTTTTAAGGAGTTTGTGAATTTCCAAATTATATCCCTCAAGCGTGTCAAACTATGTGCATAGCATATATCATTTTCGTGCTTGAGTTCTTGATTGATTCTAGCTCAATTTGGCGATTTTCATATTGTTACCTCAATGTACATTTATTATATATCCATATACACACGATGTATCAAAACAAGGATTTATTTCATGGAAAACAATCACTCTATCCTTTTCTAAAATTACAGGACATTATCCTATACTTTACTCATCTATAGATATATACTCGTTGATTTATCTATACAGATCTCATTATGGCTTTCCCAAAACTATTCCAAAATGTTAAAAAACAGTTATATGATTCAAACTATAGTGATCCACAGTTAACATAAATATTCATTACATCATTTGTGTGGAATACATAATATATTACACTAACAGACGACCAAATACCATATTAGTTTTGTGTCTTTAGAAATAGGTAAACATAAACACTAGACCATAAATGAGATACAATATCTCCCACTAGATTATTCATAACTAGAATCATTATGATAAATATCATACATAATACATATATTCATAAAATAGTGAAAATAAACATAAGAAAGTGTTAGATCATAAGATCAATAAGGTTAAAATGGGAGATATATGAGGAAAATCATGAGAATAAATGTATGATAACATGATCATAACATTATAAAATCATACCATTCATTCCAAAGATCATAAACATGAATAATTTAATAAATATTGGTAGTCAATGAGACATTAATCATATAGTAATAAAGGGAATAATCCATGAAATCATAAAATAGGAATAAGACAAAGAATTTTGGAAGACACACATATATATAAATTGATTTCCATAGTTATCAAGGATTACAGAAAAGACATATTAGTGGAATTTATTCACTCCCCAAACCATCTTAGTTGTTATGTTTTACCCCCAATATAATATTAGAGGATATATTCTTTTAGTTAATCAAGTTCACTACACATTATATCCATGTATATCTCATGATATATAAATCAATACCTAATGCATTAGAGGGATATATAGCTCCCTCCCATCTCACAATGAAATCGTAATATGTATTCCAAAATATCATAAAAATTTATAATATAATAACCCAAGAAATGAAATTGGAATCATAAAAATTTCATCACATCATAACCTGTGGAAAATATACCAGTTTCATAATCGTTTAATCAAAGAATAATCAGTTAAAAGAAGTATATTTCATATTTATATAACTTGTGATGAGAAATGAGTGTCATAAACATAATATCCTCAAAACATAAACCATATTTAGAAGGAATATAAATGTTACCCTTAGATCATATCCCCATAAAGTCAGCAATAACACCAACATATGTCATGTTAGATGTAAAATAATTTTGAAATACTTTTGAAAACATTATTTGTAGAAAACATCATTTTTTATTTATAAATGATTTTGAAAACATTAACATTCTTGGAGAACCTTTTTATATTGAAAATAACTTTGAAAAATGATAAAGTAACATTTGAAAATAATTGAAATATTTTTTCTTTAAAAATAATATTTTAGTATCATTTAAAACTTTTTTGAAACCATTTTTAGAAATCTTGGTTTTTGAGAGAAATATATTTACAAAAAAATAGATAAATAAAGTCAAAAATATTTTTAAAACAATTATTAATTATCTTATATAACAATGAGTGGTAAAATGGACCATTATGTGAAGATCACATGAATAACTATATGGTATGATTTTTCATGATATTTTCGGGAGATGTATCATAATATTTCATCACAATAAGCATAATCATTAACGATCTCTTGAAAATATGTGATTGTAGTAATAAACTCGAACCATATTGGTAACATTAAAAAAAATTCACATGAAATAATAAAATAAAATAAAAAAAGACCATTAAAATAAGGGGATAAATTATATAACATGTCAAAGGGCAGTATATGCACCTCATAAATAAATGTAGGTGCATAAGAATCATGTGTTTTAAAGATGGAAAATAGAGTTAAAATTACCTTGATGATTTGGTATCATTTGAACAATAAAATCCATGAAAATATCATCAAATAGATTTGTAAATACCCATATATATAATAATGAGGACCACATAATAAAATCATGGGAAATATATATACAAAACAAATGAAATTACTGGTGAATATGGAATAAGTCTCGTAGAAATCAACATGAGATAATAAATTCTCTTACCTTAAGTATCTACTTTTATTATACACAATAAAATATATTGTATAATAAATATATGTTTATTATAAATAAATTAAATAACCATATTAATTTATATCATACCATTTATGGTTTTATTAAGACATTTTATTATCGACCTTTTAACAATTCAATGTTAAACTTATGTTTTGTGTAATAACAACTTTGTCTATCACATGTGTTGTTATTTTTTATAATTTTGGTCCTCTTAATTATATCATGAATTACTTGTATACAAAATTTTAAACCTTATATAAATTAAATATATACTCATTATATATTTATTTTTAATAATTTATAAATTATAGAAATTGAAAATGAGATACACTCATAATGAAGACGGTTGGAAGTACATACTCATGATCACTATTTCCTTTTTATTTTCATATTAATATAATGAAAATTATATGAAACACACACACATAGATATATATATTATATTTATAGATGAATTATTATTTCTTATGTAACAAATATTTTTATAAAAATCATCCTAAAAAAATACATGTAAAGTATGAATGAATCACATCATTTTGAGGATGAGGTATTCTACATATCCACAAAGATGGTATCATATTCTCAAAAAATGGGAAGACTAAAGGTATGCGATATTTAATAATTAAAGAAGAATAAATTAACTATATATATCATATATATAATATAAAAATTTTGTTTACATAATTATTCCTAACCTTGAAAGTCTTCAATGGAAGAATGAACAACATTAGTTCATGAGGTGGTAGTCACCTGTAAACTCGAAAGATGACTGTGTATCCCATTTGATGAAAGTTTGTTAAGGTTTAATTTTTACCAATTATATTAACAAATCTCATTATATTTAACATAACTATGTTATATATATTAAATATATAAAATATTTAAGGTATTTAATCATGAAATTTATAAAATTTTCTTGTTGAGGAACGTTACCTCTACTTCGTGGAATTCCATTAGTTTTTCACCAAATGACTTCATTAGATGGATTTATTCCCAAAGAGAGGCATACAGGATGAAAAGTGGTATGTTGGGAGGATATTTGGAAACAATTTGGACAATACAAATAGATTTAAATGGGTGTGAGTTCCCTTTTACGTTGGAGGATGTGTGGAATTATTGTAAATACAATAAATACACTATTGGGAGGTCACCCTTACCTCATGTGCCTCCAATAAGGATATAAATTTTATAAAATAGGGGATAAGGTCCAAATTTTAGCATAAAATGTATTTTTTACAAGTTTTATAGTCGTTTAACCTCTTATGAAAAATCTTTAACCACTAGGTAATCTTTTTTACAGTTATCACGGTAATTATATTTAATTTTGTTCACTAATATTTTTGGTAAAAAATTCTTATGACCATATTAGACATTAAAATTTATTATTATTCAAAATAAATAATCTATTTTTTAGAATTATAATCATATAAGTGATAAGAAATACTTTAAATTTAATCCAAATGATGGGATAAAATAATGAGTTTTTAAAGGGAAAATGTTCAAAAGTTTGAAATGTTTTTATATTTAATTTCAATGTGAAATTTATTGAAATACTTTAAATTGGATTTATATATTTAAAATTGAATTTTTTATACTTTAAAAACTATTTAAAATAGAAATAATCTATCTAATTAAATTTAATAAAAAACGAATTTTCAAATATAAATCTTTAAATTTATTATCTATCAAAAAAATGAAGTTTTTCAGTGAAATCTCAAAATTTCATCAAAAGATAATTTTAAAATTATGAATTTAAAAATTAATTTTATTATATAAAATTAAATATATATTAGTTTCCAAATTTTATTTTGTTATTGTTCACATAAGGACATAAAAAAATGTTCCTTTGAGAAAATTGTATTTTAAAAGAATTTACCAGCATTATCAAAAAATTATATATTTCATTATCACCATGATAAAATTTTGTAAACCCATTATTAATTATATTTAAAATATATTTTTTCTATTCGTATTACAATGTTTAAAAACTGGTATACATCTATCTCATTTAAATATTTATATCATCAAAATGTGGTTTTTTAGAAACAATGTGTTGTGTGTAACGCTTACTAATCCAGTATTTCATGTAGTGAAATCATAAAATGGTGTAGTGTATAAAAAACTTAACATTTTTGTATCATTAAATGAAATCCTTAAATAAATTTAATTTTCTCAAAAAAGGTTCATAAAAAATTCTGGTGCTACGGGTAACGATTTATAACTAATGAGAAAATTTTGGGAAATTAGATGGTGTGATTAATAAAATATGGGAAATTGGTAGATATTATTGATACATATAAAATATTGTTAACTTAGTTCAATTATTTATGACATCCTGTTTCATTTCCCTCATTGTTTGTGTGTGTTGTGGGAATACTGATGAAAAAGATCATTTTTTGGGAGAAAAATACCTAATGTCAGGGGATGTATGATTTATGGAGTTAATGGTGTCTAGGAATATATGTGAAAAAATCGTTAAGAGGATGTAACATGGGTTTGGGGATGAGCTTTGAGATATTTTTAAATGTATCTAATGAATCTTTATATAGGTTATTTTAATGTCACAAACTGGTTTCATGACATGAAATATTCACCGGGATGATTCCATGAACTTGTCCAAATTGTGGAAATCTTACACACCATGAAACTAGTTCCAACCATGAAAATTTTGATTGGTGTTTTTTAACTGAGGAAGTACCTTTTTTGGATTATATTCCTCTCATATAATTCATTTCATGAACCCATTATTCATGTTGGAAATATTCCATGGTTTGAAGGTATTATTTTTATGTTATATGTATTATTTATTCATTTTAAAGAATGTTTCTCCATTAAAACTTAGGAGATATCTCTAGTTGTTTTTGGGATCTATAAATATTTAGATCATTTTTAGTGATATTTCTTAATTTTGGTCTCTCTAAATCTATCTGGGTGTGTAATCTTTTAGTTTCTTCCCTTTCATTTGTTTTAGCGACACCTGTACACTATATTTTCAGATCTATTTTTTCTTATGGTGTGGACCCTCCTTGATACTATCTTGATTTTAATGAGATATTCATAGAGAGGCAGAAATTTTTGTTGGGTTGGGTGGAATATGTGGGTTTCTTTAGGTACATGTTGTTTTAACTTCTCCAAAGACTATTTTTCATGTTTAATTTATTCTTATATGTTAGGATCAATTAAAGGGCCTCAATTGTTTTCTTTATATTACTTTGTTTTGGTGTATACCTTTGCAGGAACATGTGGCATGAGATTGATGTAGTTGTTCCCATATGTTTCCTTTTATAGATGAAATATATTGTTATTTTTTTGAAATGGTTTTATAAATTATTAGAAAAGATCATATTATGTTTTTAGAAATAGGTTTTTGAAAAAAGGTTTTTTTCCTCTTATTTTTTTTAAAAGAAATGGTATCTTTGAATAATTGAGAATTGGAGTAATGAAGTTTTATTCAATTAATTATTTTGATGAAATGGTTTAGAAAATGAATCATATGGTATTCCTTGGGACTAGGTTTGACGGTGTGGTAATAATCTTTATCTATCAATATTGTTGGGGGTGAACTAATGCAGTGTTCCTCTCCTCCCTAGTGTCGTTATTCAAGGAATATTTCTGACTTGTGGGGAGGTTTTCTTGTTGGATTTCACATATTCTCTCTATATTTGATGCTTATATCTAGAGACATTATGCACAAGATTTCCTATTTGTGGGAACGGGTGTTATCGACAATCTAACGTGTAGTGTTCCTTATCATGATGTTACCTATGCTTTTGAGTTATACTATATTGATTTGATTAAGTAATTTATATATGTGATAAGATTTGAAACTATTTTACCTATATTATTTTGAACTATGGTAAATGGTGGAACGTTTTTTACAATTCTTTTGATATAAAAACTTTTTAAAAGATATTAATGCATATTTTTGAATAAGGCTGAGCATGTTTTCATTATTGTGTAGAGAATTGATATGGAAAACATGGGTGGGATACTAATGATCCTTTTTATCTCTCACTATTCACACCCCCTTTTATGTGCATAGATATTATTATATCATTCTATGTAGGGAATGAATAGGCACTTCAATGTGGTAGTGAGGTTTTTATCAGATGTTTCTATGTATTTTGTGGTTATATGGTTGGTTTATTATGCTATCAAGTAGAGTAGCTATTTTATACTTAGTTATCATTTTATGTTAGAATTTTTCATTGGGGATTGCTTAGCTAATTTTGAGTTTTATTATTTCTACTGCCCTATTTTAGTTATGAAGCATATACTAAATCCTATTTTCTATTCATATATTTGAATGTACTAATTACATATATTCCATTTTTTCTATCTTAGGATAGGAAAAACTAACCCCACTACTCGTTTTGGATGTTTGGGTGATAATGAATAGCCTGTGGGTGTTAAGAACACCCTTCATGTATGTGATAGGATGGTTTATGTACTAGTTTGTGAGGGTATACAACTCAGTATTGTCATAGTTTAGTATCATGAGGAGGTTATTCTCAGTTTTGGGAAGTTGGAATTATGAATATAGGATTTTCCATATTCAAGAGTTTTTGTTTCAGTGTGTTCTTGGAAAGCTCGTACCATGACAAGGCACATGTTACCATGGGATTCTTTGATGTGCCATTCCTTTTTTGGTTTCTTGATCTTAGTCTCAGTATTGGATTTTGGTTTTCTAGTTTGAATTTAAATTATTCTATTGGAAAATCATTTCATCTATTTTAGGGTGCAATGGAATGCCTCTAAGATGCCTTCAGTGGGTTCCTGATGAGGGTTCATCAAATTATCCTCATGGAAAGCCTCCACTAGAATAGAATCTTACTGAGGCTATTGTATGCGAAGTTAATATAGTAAACCAAATGTGCCACAAGACCAAAATGTTGTTGTTTAGGTACAACCAGGAGCTGTAAGAGAAAACGAAAAATAATCAGAGTTCTTACATGAGGAGAAACCATCCTTTATGTGTGAAAATGAACCTCAAGAGGAAGATGATTGGCTGGATAAGGTCAATCATATAATCAAATTCCTGGATACAATAATGAATATCATGGTAAATACTTTGGCATTTATAATTGATATCCCCAGAAAGGGATGGCGGGACTCCATGATCCATGGTAATAGACATGTGGGATTGTATTGGAAGGTTAATAAGATAATATTCTTTAAACAATTCTTTCTAGAGTCTATAATAAAGGATAAGTCTCTCAAATTTCACTCTTTATAGTAGAGAGTGAATTAAGTATCAACATATATAAATCTGTTTGAGGAGATGGTTCATTTGTCTCCATAGTGAGTAATTATTGGCTAGATAAAGGACCAAACGTACCTAAATGGGTTGGAATTAATACCATATCACAAGTATTTATACTGAACCATTCTTCCCTTGAAAACATAGAATACCTCAAAATGAATCCATAAATGGATATATAAGGTAAGGTTTGTTACATTTCCCTATCTTTACCCCCAGGAGAAGCTTCAATGTTGCGCTTTTGAGGAAGAGAAAGTGGCATGAATATCGTAGGAGTGGTGAAGGTGGTTATCAATAGTGGGACTCCTATTCAAATTCAGTTAAATCAAATAGTGTTTCTCTATCTTTCTTTTAGTTTGGCATGGTTCTTCACTCTATAAACTCTTGTTTCGTGGCTACAGAGTTGAATAGTAGTTGTTGATACTATATAAATCTAAAAAATTTATGTTTGGTAAAGTCTATTCCATATTACAGTCAAGGATCATTGACTCTATTGACTACTATGGTGTAGTTATTTGATTCAATTTCCATAGGATACCATCCATTTTCCTTAGGACTAAATCACCTTCATATAGTGTATGAGTTACCTGCATATGTAGATGAGGGTCCAGGGAAAGTAGAAGGTACCATCTTTATTAAAGAATTAGTAGCGACTAATTTATTTGATACATGTACCAATTAATCATATATAACGTCCCATTTATTGGATATGCTTAATGTTACAATAGAAATCATGTCCATTTTTTGGATTAAATGAAACCTCATGTAAAGAGGAAAGATATGTGGTTTTGGTTCCCTACCTATTTGCTGTGGATAGATGGTGTATAGTTTTTCATGGATTTCCTCATTCATGATCTGAATATTTTTGATGTCATCGTCATAATAGATTTGATTATCTCTCATTATTTTCTGGTTTATTGTTAACATCATCATTTATTGTTTCTTGTAGCCGATGGGAGATCTCAACTATTTCAAGGAGAGTGGGATATGAGGTCTATTCAAGATGAACCATCCTTCTTAGAGATATTTATTTGTTATCTATAGTTAGATTTAATATTGAAGTGCATTCCTTTTTTTGTAACATTATATTGGTTGTGTCATGAACCAAACTAGGATTTCATCCAACCCAATACTCAGCCTAATTGATGGCATAGGTCGAAGGGCATTCTCGATCAACACATGCCGAAAACTAGTGCATGGGTACCAACAATATGAGTTGGATATTATTTTACCACTATACATAATCACAAATAACCAATAATAATAATAATAATATCAATAATAAATAACCATGCCACAATGATATACAACAATATTCAGATTCAATGTTTAAAAATATTAAAAAACCTAACAGTACTAAAATTGAAATGGAACCACAAAAAATTAAAAAAACCTCAATGAAATAAGAGGCAAATAACCATCAAGACACTACCTCAAACACCTGCAGGAAGAGGAAGACTAGAAACCAAAACCACATTCTTTACCGTACAACTTACCTTTACCTTTTTCATACATTACATAGTCTACATACATCAAAAGGTGTATGTAGGGTGTGAGACATATACCAATATCATTCCACCCTAAATAAATGATTTTATGTTATAAAATTAGAATAAAAATTAACATGTGCATTCCCTTAACAAATTTTTAAACACATTCAGGAATCATTTTGAGGAAACCATTTTTAAGGAAAACACTTTTTATAGGAAAACATTTTCCCAAATAAGATTTCTTGAAATAAAAATGAATACAAGGTCTACCATATAAAAATTGATAGTACCATATAATATATGAATCAAGTCATAAGAGAGCACCATGGTAAAACCCCAATATGTAACTAGAACAACTGGGACCCTATGAGCATAGTACGCCATTGATCAAAATCTATTGACTCAACTACAAAAAACATTCCCATCCACAAGACAATGGAGGGGATCCCATCCTAAGGACTAATGGGATCCACATGATAAGCCAAAATCACTACAATTCACATTAACAAGCTATTAGATGGGAATGCGTCCCTTGGTATAGTGGTCTCTGATAATATTACATGTTTAGTTAGTTTCTGAATTGTCGATCCTACTAGATGAATCCATGCCAACACCACTTCTGAATCAACCAGTTTACTAGTTATAGTTCACCCACATAGATACCTATGATTCCCATTGTGCTCAATATATATTGAACTTATCACATAAATCACTAATTTCAAATAAACATGCCAATAATTACAATAAAATTAGGAAATCACCACTTTCACATTTTGACATTGATTCAATAATCAATGGTTCACATGGAAACCATAGTTTTCCATAAACAAAACCACATTAATTTATCATGCACATCAAAACCATTTCAAAATACGTTTTTCATCACTAACACAATTTATGAAATACATTTGGGAAAGATAACAAGAAGTTCACATATGAAGTGTAACTATTTCCATGGTCAAAACCCCTTTCAAATACACATTTACATAAAAACCATTTAATAACATGTTTCACATTACTTTTTCAATTCAAATATGCATTTAAGGTACATAATAATATAGACATAATTTAATAAAAATTCTTTTCTATTGTTAAATACACTTCTAACACATTCCCATCCTTAAATATCATTCCAAACACACTTTACACCTTCTACACAAGGAATTAAACATTCATAAGAAGCTCTAATATGAAACACAATAGAAATATAATCAATTTTTCTTTAATAACCAACTTACACCACAAAAGAATTTCAAAAAAATTTAAAATCATATTTTCTACCATATAAACAATCCATAGAACACATTTAAACAACTGAGAAATCATATTAAAATCATATAATAATGTAGAATCATGGAACCACCTACCTCACACATGGAATATTCTAAAAATTGGTGTGAAACAACAATGGAACCACAAAAAAACCCTATAAATGAAATATCAAACAATAATAATTAATATTTCCCCTAACAAAACAAGGTCAAACCCTCATTAGGTAACACGAATCTCTCGAAAATAGAAACTCAAGGAAGATACAAGAAGAACCCTAGAAAGATTTATAAATCAATAAGAAATAGACATACTTGAGGTTTTCGTGAAGATACAGGGTCAAAACCACTATAAATTTGATCCTCAATAGTCCTGGGAAATATTTGAGGAGGCTCTCATGGATGAAAATCCTTAATGGGAAAGATGAAGGTGGAAATATGGTTAGAATTGATGAGGTCATAGAAGTAATTTCTTGATTTTGAATGAACTAGCCAAGTCCCAAAGTTTTCCAACATGTTTTCTGAAAGAACCCGGATCTTCGTTTCAGGTATGTTTTTCCTTTTTCTGGAGTTTTTTATAAAAGAGGAGTTTCTGGAAAATTTTGAAGTACACACCGTGTACTTTATGAGTGCACACCGTGTACTTTCTTTCCATGATAGGCCGTGTGCTGGCCGTGTCTGGGCCACACACATGGTGTGTAGGGGTGAAGTGGAGGCCTCTTAAAGAGGAGTACGGAAAAAATGAAGTACACGCCGTGTACTCAATAATTACACACCGTGTATTTTCTTTTTTTTCATTAAACGCACTGGGGTCACGCCTAACAGACAGAATGCTCTCCTTCTTCAGGTTCTTCATCTGAGAGCGACCCATACAACCACGATTCTTCTCTGGATTCTCGAGACTCAATATGATCTCCGTTTCAGCCACCTTCGATTGCGTTGGAACCACAACAGTGAGTTATTCCTTATCCTAGAGCCTTGTTTTCCAATTCCTCCTCTTTCTCAAGATATCGTGGGTTGATAATTTTTGATGTTTTCTCAGATCCTCGACGTTCTACGGAAAATCAGTCATCATGGTTCAGGTATATCATTCTCCTAGCATCGAGGTAGGTGGTTTGTGCCTTTCTATAGGAAGTTTGTGAATATTATGTGCAATTTCCACCAATACCCTTGAATGGGGTATTGAGTGTTTCTTGTTTTTCCATGTTGTTTTTCTTCTTTTCTTGATTGATAGAGTAGAGGTAATTTCTTGTGAAGAGGGTAGTTTTTAATGTACTCTGGATGTTTTCCATGCCTATTTTTCTTGTTTGGTGTTTTTCCAGTTGCCATACCCAGTTATAGGATAGTGGAACTATTGTACTGTATTGCTGTTGTGCCTTAGAATGATAGCCAAGTAGTTCTGGAGTTTTACTTGGGCCGATATGCGTGCTATGCATGTTTGTTTTACACAGGGTTGTGAGAACCTAGTGTAGTGGACCATATGGTGAATGGACATAAGGGCTTCTCCAGAGTGTCTTTAATTACGATGTGAGACCACATAGGGAATTGACGTTGAGTGCTTTATCAGAGAGTCTGTAGATCCTTGACGCGAGCCACAGGGGGAATTTATGTTGAGTGCTTCCCCAGAGAGGCTTTAGTACAATACAAGACTATAGGGGGAATTGACGGTGAGTGCTTCCTCAGAGAGTCTATTTCTTAGCTGAACCAGAGGGGCGAGACTGTTTGTGCCTCCTAGAGGGTTGCGAGTACTTGTAGGTTGAACCTTAGGGGTTAGGCTATGAGAACTACCTAGAGGCTCCCTTTTTGTTCTACTTGCATGAGTAGCTGTTTCTTGTTTATAGATTATATGCTAGAAACTGTGGATTGGTACTGTTGTGTATTATCCTGTTTACTACTTACTATTTACTGCTTACTGTACTTTACCTGCCATATATTCACTGACTGTTAGGCACATGTCTTTGGGTGATTTCCTATTGGGACTTTGTCCAACAGCTTGTTTGGGTCATGCTTTTGGGCCCAAACAAATTATATTGTTGCAGGTACAGATAAGGGAAAGCACCCTTCTACTTCAGGTTCTTGATTTCACTGGAGCTGGAGAGCATGGGACCAAGCTGAGGCTTGCAATGTTGAGGAGTTTCTAAAATATTTTTCTTCTGTAATTTGGTTTAGTATTGTATTTAGCATTGTGACTTGTTTGTCTATTTTCATAGACATATATGTATCATGCATAATTTAAATATATTTCTGCTCTAGTTTTTTATTTATCAGTATTCCTATGTTCACTCTTGTATGGATGTCTACTGCTTACGCTATTATTGTTATTTTGTTTCCTCTTCTACTGTGTACTCTTCCAATGAGGGAATAGTTTTCCCACTATCACACCCAAGGACCTCACTGCTAGTTGGCAGCCTCTGGCATTTGGGGAAATGTGCTTGAGGCAATGTGATGAACCGGGTACGGGGCGCCTCTAGGTGGCTTCCGGAACTGGGACATTACAAAGTGGTATCAAAGGGGTTCTTTTCTCTTGATTTACTATTTGGGGCCTTTATCTAGGGATAGGATGGATTCAGTACTTGGTATTAAGATGTGCTCGGGAGTAGCTAACCCGTGTACAGGGAAAATCCATACTACATCATTAATTGCAGTTTTCTGGTTTTGAGATTTACGATTGATATAATTTCACCTAGAGTGATTCACGTGTTTTGTATTATTACTGTTTTTGCTATTCTGGTTATATTTGTGTCGCAACCCGATGAGATGAGGGTATTCCATCTCATGCATCATATATGAACTTGTTAGAAATCACATGCCATGCATTCTTGCCATGCCATCTAGGGTGCATTAGCAATTTCATGTTGTTGTGATAGACTTTGTGTAGATTATTCATGATGTTGTGATAGATGCTTTGATAGAATCTCTCCTCTTTGATAGAGAAATGTTTTGTTTTTTACTTTGCTTAAATGAACGCCAAATTTGATTTTTGAGGTGTTATTGGCCCTCTTGTATCAGAAATTGGTGAATCATTGACCTGTTTTTCCTTATATATGACTATATTGGATGCCAACCTTTGATTTGTGGGGAGTATGGGCCCTCACGGATCGGAATTTGGAACCTCCTTGCTCGTTTTTCAGTGTTTTCTGGGCTTCAGTGTAGTTTCAGAGATACTGCTCGGAAAAACCCAGAATACTCGACATGTACTTTGAATATAAATGCCGTGTAGTTTTAAACTGTGTCACTGACTGTGTGCGAAGATACACGGGTTGTGAGAAATCGCCAAGAACACGCCCTGTACGGTAGGTACACGCCGTGTAGTAGTGAGAGTGTACCCGGTCGTGTAATTAACAACACTGGTTGGGGAAGCTCGTGTCATACACACCGTGTTTTGTAAGAACACGCCATGTATCCTTGTCCTCAGTACCCAGCCATTCCATGAACAACACGAGACAATGTTCTCTACTCCTATACACACCGTGTTTGTTCAAAACACGCCGTGTAAGGGTCAGCCATGTACTTGGACGTGTCTCCAATAACACGGGTTGGGAAAATCTTCAAGTACACGCCGTGTTTATTCGGAACACGTCGTGTAGTCTCAGCCGTGTAACCGGATGTGTAAATAACAACACGGGTCATTAAAACCTTATCAACTACACGACGTGTCCATAGGGAACACGCCGTGTAGTCTCAGTTTAAGAAAACCATGTGGGTTAGCCGTGCAAGGAGACACAGGCAGGGGAATAGAGTTACGTACACGCCATGTATGTTTATACATGCCATGTAGTCATGTTTTGTAAATATTGAGTGTTTACTTCTCTTGTTTTCATTTTATACTCCTTTGTTCTATGTCCTTGTTTTTCTGATCTAAGGTATGCTTTTTATCTTTCAGATCTATGCTTCCGAGACGTCCTCCGGTTGTATGTCAGTTGTCAGGCAGTTATCAGACGCCATATATGGCTGATCAGGGACTTTCCGCCGATCCTCCGGTCAGGCCACCCTTAGCAATGGCTGTCATACTAGTTGTAGGCATTGATGCATAGTTCAGGGAAGGCTTTATGAGGATGATGCAGATATTTCAGGGAGCACCGCCTCCTGCCACGTCTATGGCTGACTTGACGTGGGTTTTCCAGCAGCAGCGTCCTCCTAATTTCTCTAGGGAAGGAGGACCATTGGCTGCAGAGTCATGGATGGAAGCAATTTTGACTATCTTCAAGCATCTGAAGACACCTCCAGAGAGGCGGGTCAATCTCGCTACCTACATGCTCCGAGACTCCACCATGAGGTGGTGGGACGTGATCTCAATGGCGGGTCATCAGTAGGATATGTCTTGAGAGGAGTTCCAGTTCGTGTTCTATGACTACTTCTACTCGGAGACCCTGAGGGCCGATCGAGCCCGGGAGTTCATGAGTCTAGAGCAGGGTACTCTTTCTGTCATGGAGTATTCCCCTCGTTTCACTGAGCTGTAGCATTTCACACCCCTTCGAGATTGAAATGGGGTGTTCTTGGAAAGGAAGTTTGAGTATGGTCTCAGGCAGGAGATCCACTCATAGGTGAATCTCTTCCAGTTGACTTCCATCAATTCCATCGTCAACTAGGCACTGATTGCAGAGAACAATCTGAGAGACTCCATATCTGCGAGCCAGGGCGGTTTTGCTTCCAGAGCTAGTGTTCCTCCAGCTGACAGCATGAAGTGCTGTAGGGAGTCTATGAACGGTGATCCGAGGAGGCAAGACACATATTCAGGTATCCAGGTTGTATGCTACCAGTGTGGAAGGGTAGGGAACATGAGGCCGTAGTGCCAGAGAGACCCAGTGGAGTGCCGATCTTACGGCAAGATGGGTCACCTTCCGTATTTCTACAAAGTTTTCTCACCAGTAGCTGGTGACGGGGGTTCTTCCATGACTCCTCGTTTAGGAGCAATGCCACCAATTTCTCACCAGTCTTGGAACTGGAGTACTTCCGGCCATTCATGCTGAGGTAGAGGTCATGGCCGGGGTGGTCAGTCATCGGTCTATCAGCGAAAGCAGGGTGGATCAGCTCAGAGCAGTCAGGTAGGGACACATGGCCATGGTACAGGTCATACCTTTTCATTAGAGCAGACCCAGCAAGAGTAGGATCTTGGACCTTCTACAGTCTGAGGTACGATTTTAGTATCCTCAGTTTTATCTTCATCTCTTTTCGATACTGGTGCTACACATAGATTTATCTCCGTTGCTGTTGTGGAGAGCCTTGGGCTCTGTATCTGTTCTTTTGCCGACTTTTTCACACTAGACACACCATTGGGGATGAGGACATATAGTGTACGTCTGTGTAGAGAGTGCCCTCTCGAGGTTGTAGGGTATCTTTTTCTTATGAGATCTCTATGTCTTAGAGATGACAGGCTATGATGTCATTCTCGGGATGGACCGGTTGGTTCCCTTCCAGGAAGTCATCAACTGTTATCGCCGTAGGGTGAGTTTCTTTTAACCAGAGGGTGAATCTTTTCTTTATAGGGGCGAATGGGATGTTCAAGTGTGTCGAGCAGGACTCAAACATCATGGGATTGGAAGGGTGACGACCCAAATTGCTAGTCTTTATCTGGATGACTAGGGGACTTCACAGTTAGACTTTCCTCCAGTGGTGGATCGCTTCGGGGATGTCTTTCTAGAGGACTTTTCAGGTTTGCCTCCAGAGTGTGAAATAGACTTCTCTATTGATCTCGTGCCAGGAGCGGCACCGGTTTCCATTCCTCCCTATAGGATGGCTACACCTGAGTTGAAGGAGCTCAAGAAGCAGTTGGAGGAGTTGAAGGCAAAGGGTTTCATCCGACCCAGTACTTATCCTTTGGGATCACCTGTCCTATTTTCAATGAAGGCAGACGATACCCTTAGCCTCTGTGTGGATTATTGGAAGCTGAACCAGTTGACGGTCAAGAACCGATATCCCTTTCCAAGGATTGATGATCTCTTAGATCAGCTTTGAGGAGCCCGCGTGTTCTCGAAGATCGATTTGAGGTCTGGTTATCATCAGTTGCACGTTAGACCATCAGATATACCTCTGACAGCCTTCAGGATTAGGTATGGTCTCTACGAGTATACGGTTATGCTGTTCTGTCTCACGAATGTGCCAGCAGTTTTCATGGCACTGATGAACTGAGTGTTCCATCCTTACTTGGATTATTTTTTCGTGGTCTTCGTGGATGATATCTTGGTGTACTCTCACACTTGACACGACCATGCTACCCATCTTGAGATCATTCTGAGTACACTGAGAGAGCATCGACTTTATTCTAAACTCTCGAAGTGCCACTTTTGGATGGACCAGATTCACTTCTTGGGTCACATCATCTCAGTGGTAGGATTATCTATGGACCCAGAGAAAGTGAGAGCTGTAGTTTCCTAGGAGCAACCGAATTTTTTTTGAGGTACAAAGTTTCCTAGGGCTGGCTGTATACTACAGATGCTTCATTCAGGACTTTTCACGCCTAGAAGCACCATTGATAGGTCTGACCAAGAAGGGGGCAAAGTTCTTATGGTCAGATTCTTTTGAGTCATCCTTTTAGGAGCTGAAAATAAGGTTTATGTCAGCACCGATACTAGTCTTTCCAGAGCTAGTCAAGAGATATACTATTTATTGTGATGTTTCATGTATCGGGCTAGGTGCTATGATTATACAGGGAGATAGAGTCGTTGTGTACGGGTCTCGGCAGTTGAGGACACATGAGAGGAACTACCCGACGATGATCTGGAGTTGGCAGATGTCGTTCATGCCTTGCGCTGTTTGAGACATTACCTTCTGGGAGAGAATTTGTGGTTTTCACCGACCACAAGAGTCTCAAGTACATCTTCACTCAGCATGATTTTAATCTAAGACAGCGCAGGTGAGTTGAGTATCTTCAGTCCTTTGATTTCGAGCTTACCTATATTCCAGGAAAGGGCAATGCAGTGACAGATGCATTGAGCAGGAGAACTCAGATTCAGGTAATTCAGGAGGCCAGCAGTTAGTGGCATCTTATGTCTCTATTCTCTGAGATGCATCTGGAGGTGCACGACAGGCAGGGACATACTTTCCTATCTTTTGTAGCAGTTACCTCTACACTTCTTGGTCGGGTATGGATGATGCAGCTATCAGACTCAGAATGCTTAGTCCTGCAGGAGAGTGTGTCAGGAGAGGAACCTCTTCTTGGATGGATAGTGGGAGAGGATGAGATCTTTCATCTCCAGGGATGCATATGGGTTTCAGAAGAAATATGCGAGGAGCTGATGCAGGACTTTCATTCTTCAGTTTGGGCAGTTCATCCTGGCGTCACCAAGATGCATCGAGATCTTCATCTCCGGTACTGGTGGCCAGGTATGAAGAGAGATGTTGCTGGTTTCATCTTGAGGTATTCAACTTGTCAGCAGGTGAAGATAGAGCATCAGCGACCCGTAGGCCTCTTACAACAGTTACCCATTCCGGAGTGGAAGTGGAATGATGTTGCGGTGGACTTTGTGACCGGATTGACGAGGTCTCCTCGAGGGAACAATGCTTTTTTGGGTTGTCATCAATAGACTTACAAAGGTTTCTCACTTCTTGCTGATCAAGGAGACCTTCAGTGTTGATGATCTGGGATGAGTATACAGCCAAGAGATTGTACGTCTGCATGGAGTTCCACACTTAATTGTTTAAGATAGGGATGCACGGTTTACTTATCAGTTCTGGCAGGGGAATCAGAAGGCTTTGGGTACACATGTACTTTTGAGTACAACATACCACCCCCAGACAGATCTCCAGTCTGAGTGTACGATCCAGGTGCTTGAGGATATGCTACGATCTTACATTCTAGACTTTGTCGGTTCTTGGGAGAAGCATATCCCTCTGGTGGAGTTCTCATACAACAACAGTTTTCAGGTGACTATTCAGATGGAACCTTACGAGGCTTTGTACGGTAGGGGATGCTGATCACCATTATGCTGGCTGGAGGCAGGAGAGGCATCTTTACTAGGACCTCGTCTTGTTTAAGAGACCTTAGAGTAGATAGAGTTGATTCAAAAGAGGATGGCTACAACACAGTCTCGACATAAGTCTTATGCTGATCAGCAGAGACAACCTCTGGAGTTAGAGGTCGGGGATCAGGTTTTCCTGCGTGTCGCACTGAGGTTGGGACACAAGAGGATTCAGAGACAGGGTAAGATTTCACCACGGTACGTCGGGCCGTTTGAGGTATTGGAGAAATTTGGGCCAGTTGCCTATCAGTTACAGTTACCTCAGAGGTACCGGGCCATACATGACGTCTTCCACGTCTCTCAGCTCTGACGTTACTTTTCAGACCCGCCTCATGTCTTTTAGCCCGAGGAGGTTGAGCTCAAAGCGGATGCATCGTTTGAGGAGCATCCTATCCGGATTGTCGATCGCAGTACGAAGGTTCTCTGGGGGCGGTCTGTTTCTATAGTACGGGTGCTATGGCAGCGTAGGCAAGTACAAGATGATACCTGGGAAAGGGAGGCCGATGTACGATCACAGTGGCCAGAGCTGTTTGGGGTTCTTCTTCTCTACCTCGTTAGGGAAATTCAGGGATGAATTTTTTTAATAGGGGAAGTTTGTAAGAACCCAGATCTTCGTTTCAGGTATGTTTTTCCTTTTTTTTTGGATTTTTTGAGAAAAGAGGAGTTTCTGGAAAATTTTTAAGTACACGCCGTGTACTTTATGAGTAAACGCCGTGTACTTCCTTGCTGCACCAGGCCATGTGCTACCCGTGTCCCGGACACACACACGGTGTATAGGGGTGAAGTAGAGGCCACTTAAAGTGGAGTGTGGAAAAATGGAGTACACGCTGTGTACTCAATAATTACACACCGTATATTTTTTTTCATTAAACACACCGGGGTCGTGCCTGATGAACAGAACACTCTCCTTGTTCAGGTTCTTCATCCGAGAGTTACCCGTACGACTGCGATTCTTCTCCGGATTCTCGATCCTCCCTATAATCTCCATTTTAGCCGCCATCAATTGTTTTGGAACCGTAGCGGTGAGTTCTTCCATCTCATAGAGCCTTGTTTTCCAATTCCTCCTCTTTCTGAAGATATCGTGGGTTGGGAATTTTTGACATTTTCTCAGATCCTTGACGTTCTAAAGAGAATTAGTCATTGTAATTCAAGTATATCATTCTACTAACATTGAGGTAGGTGGTTTGTGCCTTTCTTTAGGATTTCTATGAATATTATGTTCAATTTCCACCAATACCATTTAACGGGTTATTGAGTGTTTCTTTTTTTCCCAGTTGTTTGCCTTCTTTGTTTTATTGCTTGAGTAGAGGTAATTACTAGTGAAGAGGGTAGTTTTTACAGTACTCTGGATGTTTTCTATGCTTGTTTTGCTTGTTTGGTGTTTTTCCCGTTTCCATGCCTAGTTTTAGGATAGTGGAACTGTTGTACTGTATTGCTGTTGTGCCTTATAATGATAACCATGTAGTTCTTGAGGTTTACTTGGGAAGATACGTGCGCGATGCATGTCTGTTTTACATAAGGCTATGAGAACCTAGTGTAGTTGACCATAGGGAGATTGGACGTAAGGGATTCTCTAGAGTGTCTTTAATTATAATGTGAGACCACAGGGGGAATTGACGTTGAGTGCTTCCTCAGAGAGTCTATAGATCCTTGACACGGGCCACAGGGGGAATTGAGGTTGAGTGCTTCCCTAGAGAGCCTTTAGTACGATACGAGACTATAGGGGGAATTGACGGTGAGTGCTTCCTCAAAAAGTCTATTTCTTAGATGAACTAGAGGGGTGAGACTATGTGGCCTCCCAGAGGGTTGCTAGTACTTGTAGGTTGAACATTAGGGGTTAGACTATGAGAACTACCCATAGGTTACCTTTTTGTTCTAATTTATTGAGTAGTTGTTTCTCGTTTGTAGATTATATGCTAGAAACTATGGATTGGTACTGTTGTGTATTATCCTGTTTAATGCTTACTGTACTTTACCTGTCATATATTCACTGACTATTAGGCACAGATCTTTGGTTGATTGCCTATTGGGACTTTGTCTCACACTCTATTTGGGTCATGCTTTTGGGCCCAAACAGATTATATTGTTTCAGGTACAGATAAGGACAATCACCCTTCTACTTCAGGTTCCTGATTGCACTGGAGCTGGAGAGCATGGGACCTAGCCGAGGCTTGCGATGCTAAGGAGTTGCTCATTTGTTTTTCTTTTCTACTTTGGTTTAGTACTATATTCAGCATTTTGACTTGTTTGGCTATTTTCCTATACATATATGTATCATGCATCATTTACATATATTTCTGCTCCATTTGTTTATTTATTAGTCTTCCTATGTTTACTCTTGTATGGATGTCGACTGCTTCCGCTATTGCTGTTATTTGTTTTCCTCTTCCTCAATGTACTCTTCCAATGAGATCATAGTTTCCCCACTATCACACACAAGGCCCTCGCTGCTAGTCGGCAGCCTCTGGCATTTGGAGAAATGCACTTGAGGCCAAGTGACCAACCGGTTACGGTGCGCCTCTGGGTGGCTTCTGGAACCAGGACGTTACATTTTACAAACCATGTGGAAAACATGTGGTATAAACAATCCAATAAGGTCATTCCCCTTGTTTTGACAAACCATGCACCAACAGTGTAGTCACCACTATCCAAAAATGGCCATTTTCCACATGGTTTCCTAGGTAAGGGCACACATTTTACCCTAACCATTCCCCAACCATGAAATATCTACTATCAATCTCAAAATATCTATTCTTTCTCAATTAAAACATAGGGAAACTATGAGATAAATTTATGAAAAAAATAGAACAATTCCTCAATATAAAATCATGGATGTAACAATTGTCCCCACCCTGGAAAATTTACACCCCCATAAAGTTAACCTGATGCTTGATAAAACAAATTGGGCACCCCTTCCAAACCCAAGACATTCACTCCAAAGTCTCATGATCGTTATTCAAATACATCCAAAGAACTTAGAGAAATAGATTATTATTCCTATAAAAATCTTTTTCTTGAGAATCCAAAATCCATATTGGCCAGTCAAACATAGAAAAATCGGGCTCTAAATCCAACTCTTCCAAATTCATCACATGGGACTGATATTGATTATAAATTTTCAACTAAGAGACATAGAATATATCATATATTGGAAGAAATTGTTAGGGAAAGGATGACCTATATTCAACCTTACGAATACCCTCAATAATCTCAAAATGTCTCATGTAACGTAGTGTTAGCTTATAATTCTTAACTAGATGATGATGACCCAAGCGAGAGAAAACCTTTAAAAACACTTGATCACCCATAGAAATATCTAAATCTTGTAAAATATTATCAAAAAAATAATTATACAGACTCTGAGCTATCAACAATAATTTCTTGACACAGTTGAATTCATCAGAAGTTTCTTGCACAAGGCTCAATCCCAATAACAAGGTTTTACAGACCTCATCCTAACATAAAGGAGACCAACACGGATGACCATAAACATCATTAAAGGGAGACATACACATCATGGATTGGTAAAAAATATTATATGAAAGCTCAACCAATCCCAAATGGATATCCCATAAACCACCAAAATCCAACACACATGCTCAGAACATCTATTATGAAATATTACTCTCCCACTCTGTCTGACCATAATTTTGAGGATGGTATACCATTCTCAACCTATCCCACAAAACCATCTCTTTCTTAAAGCCTTCAAAAAACCCCATGTTAATGTGGGGTCCCTATTAGAAACAATTTATGATGAAATACCATGAATCCTCACAACCTTCTAAATATATAACAATCCCATATATTCCACTTTGACTGAATCCCTGATTGGAATAAAATGAGTTGATTTGGCTAGAAAATTGTTCACTACCAAAATGGAATTCCTCTTATGGGGTGTATGAGGAAATAGAATAATAAAATTCATAGTGATCTCATGCTAATTCCATCTCCGAAGAGGTAGTGGTTGAAGCACACCAGAGGGCCGTTAGTGCTCTACCTTCACATACTAAGACATGTTACACTGTGGTAGGAAGTCATCTATGTTCCACCTCACACCAAGCCACAAGAGCTATAGATGCTCATCATAGAACATCTTGGTAAAAACTTGATGGATGGACTATTGGGACAAGTGGCTATAATGCATCATGACATTCTTCAATGAAAACAATAAAACAAGGAGACCTATGAAGCATAAAACTCCCTTAGGAGACAAAGACCATTCACAAGGTGTCTCCCCAACATTTAGAAACTGCATAGAATTCTAAAACCACTCATCAATCACATGACATTTACTAATAAACTATATGAGAGAAGGTGTTAGCTGAAAATTATCCAAGAAATCACCACCACTATACCCCTTGGTTTCTAAGTGAATCTGAGAAAAGAGCCCCATCAAAGATAAGTCATCACTAGACTTATTGAACTCTTGCACTTGAATATTTCTACTCAAATCATATTCCACCAGATTTCCTCTCCATGGGGTATAGACTATTTCAAAAAAAACTATGAAGGTTGTCAACCCAACTATGTTTCCCAAAATTCAGATCCTTCTAGGAGAAAATGTAGGCCAAACTCTTATGATCATAATACACAACAAAGTTCTCCTGAAAAAGATAATGACTCCAATTATTTAATCATGCATCACTGATAATAAATCTAGTTCAAGGGTTGGGAAATTATTTTCATTCAGTAAAAGTTGACAAGAACCATAGGCCACCACATGGTCATCCTATATTAGCACATACCCAAGACCCATACGTGAGGCATCAAAATAGACCAAATACTTTATTCCAAATTCTGAAAATATAAACATTGGGGTAGTGTTCAACCACTACATTATCTCTTAAAAGGATGTTTAACTCTCTGGGATCCATTAAAACCTCACCCCTTTCAAGGTGACCACCTTCATGGATGAAGCAAGCCAAGATAATTCTTGAAAAAAAATCCTGTAATACCCTTATAGGGCAAAACATTTCTAGATTTCAAAAAAAGGCTTCAAATACTCCCATGAAATCACTACAGTGATCTTTTCAGGGTCTACCAAAACACCACGTTCTGAAATAACATGCCCTAAAAACCTCACCTTCTTGATCTAGATGTTGTAGTTAGAGAAATATGCATAGAGATGATGATCCTGAAGGGTTCCACAAACAATTATTAGATGCAGCGTAACACACCAAGATTTCATAGTACATTATCTCTTTAAAGTAGTTTAATAGCCTATATTACAGGCAACACCGACTTGGCTTGCGTTATATGCAAGATTGAGTTTCTGCGAAACAACACATTAGTATTATAATTATTTAAAAAATGTATTTATTTATCAATTAAATATTGTAATACGAATAGTAAATAATAAATTTTAAATGTTTTTATAATGTTTTTACATAAATAAAACAAAATGTATAAGTTTTGTTAAAATAGTTATATATTTTGAAAAAATATGTTCTTAAAAGTAATAATTTTTATGTCCTTTTGCAAACAATAATAAATTTAATTTTAGACACTCATAAAAATAGAATTTGTTAAAATAGATTTAATTTTTTAATTCAGAATATCAAAATAATCTTAGGGTGAATTTTAGGTATTTTTTTCTGAAAACATGGAATTTTTGATGAATAGTGAAAAATACTGCAGAGTACATAAAAACTGACTTTTTCATTTAAATAATTATTTTAGATTAAAATATATCTTAATGTAAAAATAGATCCATAATACATATATTATTCTAATGTTTTTCATTTGAATCATTTTATAATAAGATTAGATATATAAAATATTATTGAACTTTTTAACGTCTTTTACCCACTTTCTAGGCAAATTTAGAAATTTGCATAAAACGTAATTTTTCCGCTTCTGTGTATTGAATTTAAAAAATCCAAAAGACATGATTTTCATCTTTAAGTAAAATTTGGTTCAATAGGATGGAAATAATTTTTGGTGAATAGTAACTTTTGAATTTTATTTACCACTGTTAAAAGTAAATAGGGTAATTAAAGTTAAAAATATTATTATAATAATATAAAATTACCCCAAAACATGTCCTAATTCTATTGGATATGTTTTTTCGACCAAAATCAACATTTTTTAAAAAATATGATCCTTTTTGTTCCACTTGGGTTGGATTAGGACATTTATTATATTTTATTTAAAAAAGAGTTAAAAGTGTTAAATTTAAATTTTAATAACTAAAAAATTTTAATATAGGGTTATACATAAGATATATTAGACTATAAATATTAATTAGGAATAAAAAAATAATTCATACATCTTGGAATTTTATTTATAATTTTAATATATATAATAATTAAATTTATTTATGACAGAATGATGATACAATAATTACCTTATTAATGAAAGATTAAAATAAATGATATTATAAATATTAAAATAAATGTAAATTAAAGATTTTGATGCCATAAAAGAATTTTAAAGGTGAATATAATATTTTAGGTTTTATTCAATGTATTTTTTTTGAAATAATATAGATTTTATATCTCTAACAAAAATCAATTACTAAATAGTGTCAAAATTGACAAAAATGAGTTTTTAAAACAACTACTATTTTATTAAATTATATAATAGTCTTAAAAATCTATGATTCGGACAAATGACATAGATAATGTTACATATGTCAATAATGAACCAATGTATGTTCTTTTGTCATTTTATGGTATGTTTATTAACCATATAGTGTAATAATAATAGAAGACATGGTAAGAGTTAAACTATTTAACTACGGGTTACATCCAAACGATAAGGTTAATATGATGACCTAAACATGTCTAAAACCTCTTGGTTGAGAGGTTTTTGACCCATACTCGTCTTAGCCTCTAAATAAGTCAATTTTTATCTACTAATAATTGAAAAAAATTTTATAATAAATTAATATTTCAAACTTTTCCTAAAATGCCACTCACCACTCTTATAAAAGGGCACTTCACCTTCTCTTAAATTCACAACTCCAAAGACATTTGGCTCAGACAAAACCTACTCAAATCTCCTACCAAATTCCATCACTTCAACATAGAGGCCTTATTTTGAGAATAAATCCAACCTTATGAGACCTTTTGTTCAAATAAAAAGGAAATACCCGAAGAAGAGGTAATTATTTTATCACATATTTCAATGTTTGTTTCTTCTTCTACTCAATCTCTCATTATTGTTACCATACTAAAATAATACCTACAGTACCCTAGAAATTATGATATTTTATTATAAATATGTTACAACCATATTCATTATTCTATCCATCCTTTGAATGACAAAGTCACCATGCGTGCGTATGTACGACTTTCCGTCCCCACATCATGGTGCTGTTTGTTATTCTACATTGCCTTATTTGGATGAGTATAATAATGAGTATAATTAATATATGTGATGAATATAACATGGTAATTATTCTGTATATATAATATACCATCCAATTAAACACTTTTTCACCATCAATATAATGATATTGTCGCTCGTGCGTACGTATGACTTAATATCTTCACAACGTGATGAGATTCATCATCAACGATCACCATTCAAGAAATTATATATATATATATATTGATTAAGTATGAGATATTTGAAATAATATTTCTATTTTAATAATATGTATTTATATAGATAAATATATGTCTTTTAATTACTTATATACTGTACGATAAGAAAATAGAAACTACATTCATGTGTACGTACAGACTTCCGTCTCCATGAATGTTGTTTCCATTTCATATATCTATCTATTATAAATATTTATATTCTTAATTTATATGATATAAAAATCATGCTTTATATTCTGGATGTATGTAAATTATGATCTAACTGATACGATCAATAATAACAAGTGAAAACACATACGATAAAGAAAGCGATTATTACCCGAAATGTTACTTTATAATGTAAATTATTATTAAATAGGTAGTATAAAGTCATAATGAATCATATATGATATCAGAAATATGCATATGGTTCTGGAATAATTTACTAACATACTATGGCGATTATACAGAATGTTAACCGTTCACTCAACTAAAGAAAAGTACTGGTAAAGGTTAATCTCACAATCTCATTATTATTTGAGGTTGTTGATTTGTAAGTTTCTACTAGGACATATTTATCATCCATGTCCATGTTTCTAAAAATGATTTCATAAAATTTATTACTATAATACTATGGATTTTTAAAGACATTTTTACCCATGTTTGAGATTTTATAAAATATTTTGAAAGGAATATTTCTATCATTTTCCAAATGAGGTACTTTATGACCTTTTCGACAAATTAAGGAAATAATTTTTTTTATCGTATACTGAATGAATGACTATTTTCTATTGTTATTTCACCATACCATTTTTTATCTTCCCTTACAAGCTTATAAGGATATTTTCAAAATAAATGTTTTATTTTAAAATTGCATGACTTAAAATGTTTTAAAGTAAAAGGGATATTTTCCTCAATGAGTTTTAATGAATTTATTAAATTATTTTCATCTATGTCAGCATCCTTTGATTGATTTTATACTTGTTTGAAGCTCATTTATTATGATAAAATCTTCCATATTGTATTGATGTTTTTGGGATAAGCTTAACTGTGGATGTACTATTTTTATACCATTCATATTTTACAATTGAAATATTAACATTTCGTATGTTAGTTTACATATGAATTTTTATGTTATGTTTTAACCTTTCCCTATAAGGAATAAATTGGACCTAGTCAGTGATGGGAGGGGCCTTCTATATCCCCTCGATGTATAGGTAGGTTTCATGAGACAAACTGGTGTCTTGGAAAAAGGCCACAACATAATATTTGTGAATGGTCAATGTAACATCCCAGGTAAATAAAGAATAATACATATTTAATATTTATTAATAATTGTGAATTAAATATTAATTTTACTTTAAAGGGGTTTCCATGTTTCATAGCGTACCCGATACGCAACAACGAGTTTTTGGAAATCTCACATTGCACACTAATAATATAATATTATTTTAAATGGTAGTTAACTCCGAGACATCGTATTGGTGGGAATGAAAAAAACTAACTAAAATATGATTATTCATGTTTTTAAATGTATTTACATTTATCCAATAAAATTTAGAGGCTTAAATTGTGAATGAATCTAATTTTAAGCATAATTTACAACAAAAGGTCGATTTGCCGCCTATTAATGTCAAACCTTCTTTAAATATAGTTTTGGTCCCTTTAATACATTATATTTGAAAAAAATTCAATCCTTTTTAGAATGAGGACATAAAATTTTACTTTGGGTAATTTTTTTGGATTTTTTCTGATAAAATTCATTTTCAATGAACAGTGAAAAATACTGTATTGTAATTCAAAATTTCCTTTTAATATAATTTATATATATGGTTAGATTATCTTTTTAATTTGTTTTAAAGTATAATTAAAATATATTTTTACCATTTAATCCAATGTTGGTCTTTTTAATTAATTTCACTTTGAAATTCGACACAAACAAGTATCAATCTTTTGATAGTAATTGTTTCTTAAAAACACACTATTTGTTTTGATAACGGGAATTAATTTTAAAATTATTTAATGCCACTAATATGTTTTGAATTTGGAGAAATATACATCATTTTTGAATTTGGAATATCAAATATATCTTAGGCTTAATTTTTGGTATTTTTCTGAAAAAAATCAATTTTTGATGAATAGTGAAACCACTTTGTAGTAGTTAGAAAAACTGACTTTTTCATTTAAATGAAATTTTACCACTTCTGTGAATTGAATTTTGAAAATCTGATATACATGGTTGTTATAAAGAAGTAATATATGGTTCAATAAGATGTAAATAATTTTTGGTGAATAGTGACTTTTGACTATTATTTACCGCGGTTAAAGGTAAATAGGGAAATTCAAGGTTAAAAGAATATTTTAATAATTAAAAATTTCCTTAACACTTGTGCTAAACTTATTGGATGAGTAATTTCTGACCATGGTCATCTTTGGTTCTATTTTGGGACCCCATGGAGCCTATTATGAAAGAAAATGACACATTAGATTAATTAATTTAATGTAAAGGAAAAAATGACAAAAACAAATATGTTTTAGTAAATAAATTTTTATATGGTTTTATATAAATTATATTTTTGACTATAAATATTATTGAGAAATCTAAGAAGATTTCCTACATCATGGTATTTTGTTTTATAATTTTGTGACATCAGATAATTTAAATTAAATATGACACAATAATGATGCAGTGTTTACCTCATTAATAAATCATTTAATTAAATGAGATTATAAATATTAAAATAACATCCAAAACCTGTACAATTCTTATTGGATGATTTTATTTCGACTATGAGTCATCTTATTGTCTACTTTAATGATTTTGGACCTTTAGAAACCAGATATCATTATATAATAAAATAATGTTATCACACTTTCCTAAAGAGCCCCTCCTCCCCCTTATAAAAGGAGACCATTTCTAACCAATTACTCTCACCTCTCAAGCCTTTTGGATCATCCAAAATCGGCCCAATTAAGCTCCCTAAACAACTATCTTACACCTAAAATCCTTACCTTAGGCATAAGGAACTTCAAGAAGTCATTTGGTTCAAACTAAAGGGAGTTACCCAAATTAAAGGTAACAATTTATCTTAAATTGTTTTCTTTTATTTTACTTCTCCAACCCCTAAAATCTTTTTATTCCTTTATTTTTGTGACAAAAACAGTATCCTCAATATACTAGGATGTTTTTATTATAAGGATTCAAACTACACTTACACAAACCTCCATCTAATAGATGAAGAACATAATGTTTCTGTGGATGGAAAACTAACACCTCACGAAACGATGATTATTCAAATATCTCTAACTGCCTATCATGGTGGCCATTATGATGGAACTATATTTATATATGATGTATATTATTTTTAAGTTTTCTTTATACTTCTATAATTTCCATTTATATCAAACCTTTATGGTTTCCATTATGGGTAAATGCGATAATTTCATTTGAGGAAGTGCGGACTACCGCCCCCTCAAAGTGATATGACTCCTTCATACCATATGTGGTACATATAAAGGATAGATTTAATGATATTATATATGATACAATACTGGAATTATAATACTACTATGTATCATTATTTTTTAATTCCGTTAAATATGAAATAGAAATGGAAGTAGCGTTCATGCATACTTACGGTTTACCGTCTCCATGAACGGTGCATTTCATTTCTTACCTCTAAATGTTATGTACTATTATAAATACATGTATATTCTTGATATATATGATATATATGATATCCAAATCATAAATATAATTTTGGATATAATGAAACTTTGACCACATGAACAACATGTAATTATAAGAAGTCCATTTTTGACTCATGTACCAAATATTGACAAAATGAGAATTATTATCTTAAATGATTACATAATGTTTATGACATGGTAATAAGTGATATAAAAAGAATAATAAACTTGAAAAAGGTTCTTAAGCAAGTAGAAATTAAATTTAGTTTATTATTCATGAGATTAAAGAATGATCGATTCAAGTCAGACACGAGGTAAGGGACTTCGTCTCAATATCCTTTCATTGAGACATATTTTGTTTTAATACACAAATTTCTTCTATAAGTTGTATAAATACCCTTTAATTTTTAAAGGGAATATTTTTCTGTGAATAATTTTACTAAATGACAAAAAGGAATGTTTCTTTTAACGTAAGCAGTGACAATGACCTTTTCCGCCGCTGCGAGTATTATTTGATATTTGGATTCCTCAACAAGCCGTAATGTTTTTAAAAGAAAATAAATACCATATACTCTTTTATGTATTTTGGTATTGAAAATGGTTTTGATAATGGATTTTTTATGTCAATATATTTAAGTGATATATTAGGATTGAAATGTGGAAATGTTTTCTTCCCTTTATATTTGTTTTATGTCTTATGATTTTATAATGGTACTTTGACATTTGACGGGTAGTTACGTGATAAACCAAATGACGGGTGGTGCCATGAATACCTGGACGGATAGTTACGTTATAACCTCCAATGCATTGGGTATGGAAGTCGGCCGTATGGCTATTACATTTAGTGATATGTGTGGAAGTTTATCGTATGGTTATTCCATTTAAGTATGTTTATGTCCCAAGTTACCTTTATATGTTATGTGTTCTTTATATGAGTTTTATGGTAATATTTTGGTTACAAAAGGGTAACTAGTGATCTTTTATTCAGTGAAGAGTATGAACTACTTCATAAAGGTGAAAAATATTACTTATGTTAAGGTATTAACGGTTTACTTGTTTTTTTTGAAAAACTAACAGTTTTCTTTCTTCGTGAATCCCTTACTGAGCTTTTTATGCTCATCCCAATTTTTTGAAATGATTTTCACCAGACATAAAGTGGAATAGGGTCAAGGATGGGATTAAGGAAAGGTCATTCCATCTAAAACATGGAACTAGACATGACACTTTTTTTCAAAGCATTTTTATTTTATGAAAAAAATGGAAACTGAGTAGAAGTGTCTAATTTGTAATATTTTGAAATGTAATAGTTATGGCCTAACTCTCTAAAACTCTAAAACTGAAAAGATCCTCAACATTAATTATTCATTTAATTCAATATTATACAAGGTTTAAGGTCGGGTCCTTATAGTTGGTATCAGAGGTCGGTTTAGATAACTTTAGGAGTTAGGGTATTGTTAAATAAATGTCCATAAATTAATTTATGGTAATATTGAAATGATATAGAATTTACAGATTACCATGTTGCTTCACCTAATATATTTCTGTGTTCAGAATAGTTTTTCGTAGTGGAATCATGGAAGCTATGTTATGAAGACATCAGGAGGTATACAACCTTCAAAATAAGCAACTAGAGATGGTCAGAATCGGAACTGAGCAGTTTGTTGTAGTGATGGCACAGTTGACTCAGGCTATAAATGGTGGGGGTATTCATGCACGAGATCTTCCAGATCAACCATAGAGGAACATGTTAGTAGGGGAACACTTCATGAGGCAACATCCCCAATCATTTAGAGGGTCATCTAACCTGGTGCTAGCAGAAGGGTGGATTAAAGCACTGGAGAAGATTTTGGATGTCATGGGTTGTTCATAACATCAAAAGGTTAGTCTCGCTGTATACCATTTTGAAGGTGAATCTAATCAGTGGTGGTTTATGGTGAAAAATATTAGGGATAGTGAGGATCTTGATTCTATTTATTGGGATTAATTCAAAGGTATGTTTCCTGAAAAAATATTTCCCTAAAGTGGATCCTCTTAGGATGGAAAATAAATTCCTAGAATTGAGGTAGGAGGATGACTCAGTGGCTACTTATGAAGAAAAGTTCACTCGACTGGAAAGGTATGCACCAAATTTCATCCAAGATCTTAATAGTAAGATAAATTGATTTTACTAAAGACTGAAGCCACAATATCGAAGAGCCTTAGTCTCTTGTGAGTTCAAAAGTTATGAAAAACTTGTTCGATGTGCAGGGAAGGTGGAAATAGAGTTTGCAGATGATACAATGTTTTTTGACAAACAACAGAATAAGAGGTCCAGTTGGAAGGAAAAGGGGAATAATTCATCAATGAAGCTTGGAGGTAAGAAAACTAAATATCCATCTTGTGAGAAGTATGGTAAAAATCATCCCAGAGAATGTTTATCAAAGTCTGGAAAGTGCTTCCGGTGTGGTAAGTCTGGTCATATTGCTCGTAACGGTAATGAAGATGATCAAGCAGGCAATGAAAATCCATTAGTAAGATGTTTTAAGTCTAATGAAATGGGTCATTATGAAAATGAGTGTCTAGAGAAGAACTCAACTAAGTAAAAGCAGCCAGACTACAAGCCGAAAGGGGTGGTGAAATCCTTTGCAACTACTTCAGCAGATGTTGGGCCATCGAATGAAGTAGTATCAGGTATATTGTTTGTTTGTTCATATTATACCAATGTGTTGTTTGATTCAGGGTCTACACACTATTTCATTTCTGATTATTTTTCTAGTAAATTGGGAATTACATCTCATGATATGAATACTGAACTTATGGTAAAAACACATGGAGGAAATGTTGAGACAAAAAGATATTATAAGAATATTCTTGACCTTGTGTGTAGAAAGAACCTACCTGCAAACCTTATTATTTTTCCTCTAGTAGAGTTTGATGTTATTTTGGTAATTGATTAGATTTCTATCTATCATGCTAATATTAACTGCAGAATTAAATAGGTTTCCTTTCAGAAAGATTTACAGTTTGTGTACAAGAATGAACCTTTTATTTTGATAACATATCAGGAAGCTGGGAAACTAGTAAAATATGGAAATGAATGTTACCTTGCACATATTGTTGAAAACAAAGGAACTATTAAGATTAATGATGTGCCAATGGTAAATGAGTACCTTGATGTTTTTCTTGATGAGTTTTATAGTATTATACCTGATCAGGAAGTTGAATTTATTGTTGACTTAGTTCTTGATGCTAAGCCAATTTCAAAAACCCCTTATCAAATGGATAAAATTGAACTTTTAGAGTTAAAGATGCAATTACAAGAGTTATTAGATAAAGGTTTCATTCGACCTAGAACATCACCATGGGGTTCTCCTGTATTGTTTGTCAAGAAGAAAGATGGTTCAATGAGACTTTGCATTGATTATAGAGCATTGAATAACATCACTGTTAAGAACAAGTATCCTTTCCATCATATCGATGATTTGTTTGATCAACTCCTGGGAGCTCAGTATTTTTAGAAGATTGTTTTGAGGTCGGGGTACCATCAGTTGAATGTAAAGGAAACAGACATTCTGAAGACCGCATTTCATACTAGATGTGGCCATTATGAATTTGTAGTTATGCCTTTTGGTTTAACCAATGCACGTACTGTATTCATTGATATTATGAATATAATTTTAGGTGTGTTCTTAGATAAGATTGTGGTTGTGTTCATTGATGATATTTTGGTTTATTACAAAATTAAAGAGGAACATGAATGTCATTTAAGAATCATATAGAAAACCTTAAAATAAAAGAAACTGTTTGGGAAATTCAGAAAGTGTGAGTTATGGTTGCTACAAATTTTTTTCCTTGGTCACATTGTTTCAAAAAATGGCATAACTGTTGGTCATGCTAAAACAAAAGTTTGTTGAAGAATGGTCAAGACCCACAAATATAACCAAGATTTGTAGTTTTCTTGGTTTGGCAGGTTATTACTGGAGGTTTGTTGAAAATTTGGCATGGTTATCTAGTCCAATGACTAAGTTAACTCGAAAAGGTGTTAAGTTCATTTGGACAAAAGAATGTGATGATTGTTTTTAGGACTTGAAAAGGACATTGGTGAATGCTCCAGTTTTGGCACTACCATACAGAAATGGTGAGTTTGTTATCTACAATGATGCTTTGTTGAAAGGACTAGGTTGTGTCCTAATGCAGAATTATCAGGTATTTGCTTATGGTTCACATCAGTTGAAACCACATGATTTAAATTTCCCTACACATGATTTGGAATTAGCTGCTGTTGTTTTTTGCTTTAAAAATTTGGAGGCATCAATTGTATTGAGTAAAATGTGAAATATATACTGATCACAAAAGTTTAAAGTATATATTCACTCAGAAAGAATTGAACATGAGACAGCGGAGATGGCTAGAATTAATCAAGAATTATAATTTCACGATCCATTTCCATCCGGGAAAAGCAAATAAAGTGGATGATGATTTAAGTCAAAAAAGTAATGCTTCATTTACCATGTTACGTTTGGAAAAAGATTAGTTGGTTTTTGATTTGATGAACATTGGAATAGAAGTTGTTTGTGCATGAAATTATCTTGTTTTGTATCAGGTGTCAGTGAGATCATCTCTATCAGAAAAAATAAAGCAAGCGCAGAAAGAAGACATTGAGTTACAAAAAAAGGTAGAGTTTGTTTAGAAGGGTAAATTTCCTGAATTTAACATTGATAGTGATTGTGTTTTGAGGTTTGGAAAGAGATTATGTGTGCCTTGTGATTCATATTTGAAGAATTAGTTATTATGTGGAGCTCATAGTTATCTGTTTTCAGTTCATCCTGGTAGTACTAAGATGTACAGAGATCTTTGGGAGTATTACT
Organism: Viscum album; assembly: GCA_963277665.1. Lineage (NCBI taxonomy): Eukaryota > Viridiplantae > Streptophyta > Magnoliopsida > Santalales > Viscaceae > Viscum > Viscum album. The sequence continues at coordinate 1,105,293,494 of OY728139.1, forward strand.
GGTGGGATGGAATGAAATGAGATATTGTTGATTTTACTATGAAGTGTTTAACTTGTCAGTAGGTTAAAGCAGAGCAGTAGTTACTGAAAGGGATGCTTCAGCCTTTACTGATGCCAGAGTGGAAATGGGAAAATATATCCATGGACTTTATTGTGGGATTACCAAAGACATCTCGAGGTAATAATACAATTTGGATTATTGTTGATCGATTGACTAAATCTTCTCATTTCCTTCCTATCCGAGATACATTATCTCTAGATCAACTTTCTCAGTTGTATGTTCAAGAGATAGTCAGGTTGCATGGAGTTCCCCTCTCCATTGTATCTGATCGTGATCCCAGGTTTACTTCTAACTTTTGGAAAGACCTTTATAAGTCGTTGGGTACTGAATTAAATTTTAGTACAACTTTTTATCCACAATCAGATGGGAAGTTAGAACGAACAATTCATACCTTGGATGATATGCTACGTTCATGTTCACTAGATTACCAGGGAAGTTGGGACCAACATCTTTCTTTGGTTGAATTTTAATATAATTATAATTTTCATTCCAGTATACAGATGGCTCCATTTTAGGCATTATATGGAAAGCGTTGTCGAGCTCGATATTTTTGGGATAAAGTAGGTGTAAAGAAGATTATGGGACCAGAATTGGTAGAAGAGATGGTAGAGAATGTTTAGTTGATTCAGAAACACACGAGAATAGCTCAAAGTAGACAGAAAATTTATGTAGATAACCGGAGGAAGGATATTTCTTTTTAGGTAGGTCATTATGTCTTTCTCAAAGTTTCTACATGGAAAAGTGTGATTCATTTTGGTATAAAGGTAAAGTTGAGTCCGAGGTTCATTGGACCTTATGAAATTCTGGAGAAAGTTGGATCATTTTCATACAGAGTGGATTTACCTCTATGTTTATCCCAGGTACACAATGTTTTTCATGTTTCGATGTTGATAAAGTATATGCCAGATCCATCTCTTGTTTTGAGCACAGAGGTAGTTCAGTTGGAAGAGAATATCTCTTATGAAGATCAACCAGTTCAGATTCTTGACCATAGAGATAAAGTGTTACGGAATAAGGTAATTCACCTGGTAATGGTTTTTTGAAAAAACCATATGGTTGAAGAGGCAACGTGGGAATCTGAAAATTCTATGATGGATAAATACCTCCACTTATTTTGATAAGTAAAATTGAGAGGATGCAATTCCCAAAAATGGGGGAAGGATGTAACATCCCAGGTAAATAAAGAATAAGAGATATTACATATTTATTAATATTTTTGAATTAAATATTAATTTTACTTTAAAGGGGTTGCTATGTTTGATAGCATACTTGATAAGCAACAACGAGTTTCTTTGAATCATACGTTGCACACTAATAATATAATCTTATTTTAAATGGTAGTTAACTCCTAGCCATTGTATTGGCGGTAATGAACAAAACTAACTACAATATTATTATTCATGTTTGTTAAATTTATTTACATTTATCCGATAAATGTTAGAGGCTTAAATTGTTAATGAATCTAATTTTAAGCATAATTTTCATTAAAAAGTTGATTTACCACCTATTAATGGAGAACCCTATTGAAATATAGTTTTGGTAACTTTAATATATTATATTTGACCAAATAAAATCCTTCTTTAGAATGGGGACATCAAATTTTACTTTGGGTAATTTTTCGGAATTCTTCCGATAAAGTTCATTTTTTAATGAATAGTGAAAAATACTGTATTTCAATTCAAAATTTCCTTTTAATATATTTTATGTATATGGATAGATTAACTTTTTAAGTGGTTTTAAAGTGTAATTAAAATATCTTTTTAACATTTAATCCAATGTTGTTCATTGGAATTAATTTCACTTTGAAATTGGACATAAATAAGTATCAATCTTTTGATAGTTATTGTTTCTTAAAAACACGCTATTTGTTTTGATAACAGGAATTAATTTTAAAATTAATTAATTCCATTTATATGTTTTGAATTTGTAAAAATAGATATCATTTTTTAATCTGGAATATCATATCTATATTAGGCTGATTTTTTGTTATTTTTCTGAAAAACTTCAATTTTTGATGAATAGTGAAACCACTTAGTAGTAGTTAAAAAAACTGACATTTTCGTTTTAATGAAATTTTACCACTTCTGTGAATTGAATTTCGAAAATCCAACATAAATGGTTGTTATCAATAAGTAAAATATGGTTCAATAAGATGAAAATAATTTTTGGTGAATAGTGAATTTTGACTTTTATTTACCACAGTTAAAGTTAAATATAGTAATTCAAGGTTAAAAGAATATTGTAATAATTCAAAATTACCTTAAAACTTGTCCTATCCTTATTGAATGAGTAATGGCCGACCATGGGCATCTTTGGGTCTATTTTTGTACCCCCTGGATCCACTTATGAAAGAAAATGACACATTAGATTAATTAATTTAATGTAAAGGAAAAAATGACAAAAACAAATATCTTTTAGTAAATTAATTTTAATATGGTGTTATATAAATTATATTTTCAACTATAAATATTCTTTGGAAATATAAAAATATTTCATACATCATGGTATTTGTTTTATTTTTTTTAGACATGAAATAATTTAAATATTTATGACATAATAATGATGCAGTGTTTACCTCATTAATAAATATTTTAATTAAATAAGATTATAAATATTAAAATAACATCCAAAACCTGTCCAATTCTTATTGGATGATTTTATTTAGACTATGAGTCATCTTATATTCTACGTTAATGATTTTTAGACCTTTATAAACCGAATATCATTATATAATAAAACTATATTATTACACTTTCCTAAAGAGCCCCTCCTCCCCCTTATAAAAGGAGACCATTTCTAACCAATTCCTCACACCTCTAAAGCCTTTTGGATCATCCAAACTCTGCCAAATTAAGCTCCCTACATCTCTATATTCCTCCTATAAGCCTCACCTTAGGCAGAAGGTACTTCATAAAGTCCTTTGGTTCAAACCAAAGGGAGTTACCCAAATTAAAGGTTACGGTTTCTCTTAAATTGTTTTCTTTTATTTTACTTCTACAACCCTAAACTCTTTTTATTCCTTTCTTTTGTAAAAAAACCAGTATCCTCAATATACTAGGATTTTTTTATGATATGGATTCGAACTACACTTATACACACCTCCATCTAATTGATTAAGAACATAATGTTTCTGTGGATGGAAAACTAACGCGAAATGATGATTGTTCAAATATCTCCAACCGCCTCTCATGGTGGCCATTATGATGGAAATGTATTTATATATGATATATATTATTTTTAAGTTTTATTTATGATTCTGTAATTTCTATTTATAGCATACCGTTATGGTTTCCATTATGGGTAAACGTGATAATTTCATTTGAGGAAGTGCGGACTACCGCCCCCTCAAAGTGATATGACTCGTTCATACCATATGTGGTACATATAAAGGATAGATTTAATGATATTATATATGATACAATACTATAAGTTTAATAATACTATGTATAATTATGTTTTAATTCCATTAAATATGAAAAATAAATGGAAGTACCATTCATGCGTACGTACGACTTACCGTCTCCATGAACGGTGCATTTCATTTCTTACCTCTAAATGTTATGTACTATTATAAATACATATATATGTTGGATATATATGATATATATGATATCCAAATCATGAATATAATTCTAGATATAGTGAACCTTTTACCACATGAACAACATGTAATTATAAGAAGTCCATTTTTGACTCAAGTACCAAATATCAACAAAATGAACATTATTAACTTAAATGATTACATAATGTTTATAACATGGTAATAAGTGATATAAAAGGAATAATAAACTTGAAAAAGGTTCTTAAGAAAGTATAAATTAACTTTAGTTTATTATTCAGGAATTTAAAGAATGATTGAGTCAAGTTGGACATGAGGAAAGGGACTTCATCTCAATCTCCTTTCATTGAGGCATATTTTGTTTTAATAAACGACTTTTTTTATACGCTATATAAACACCCTTGACATTTCAAAGAGAATATTTCTCTATGAAGAGTTTTACTAAAGGACAAAAATGAATGTTTCTTTTAACGTATGAGGTGACAACGACCTTTTCCGCTGCCGCGAGTATTATTTGATCTTTGGCTTCCTCAACAAGCCATAATGTTTTTAAAAGAAAATAAATACCATATACGCTTTTATTTATTTTGGTATTGAAAATGGTTTTGATAATGGATTTTTTATGTCAATATATTTAAGTGATATATTGTGATTGAAATGTGGAAATGTTTTATTTCCTTTATATTTGTTTTATGTCTTATGATTTTATAATGGTACTTGGAAATTTGACGGGTGGTTAAGTGATAAACCAAATGACGGGTGGTGCCGTGAATACCAGGATGGGTGGTTACATTATAACCTCTAATTCATTGGGTATGGAATTCGTCCATATGGCTATTACATTTAGTGATATGTGTGAAAGTTGACCGTAAGGTTATTCCATTTAAGTTTGTTAATGTCCCAAGTTACCTTTATATGTTATGTGTTCTTAATATGCGTTTTATGGTAATATTTATGTTACAAAAGAGTAATAAGTGATCTTTTATTAAGTGAAGAGTATTTACTACTTCATAAAGGTGAAAAGTATTTCTTATGTTAAAGTATTAATGGTTTACTTGTTTTTTTGAAAAATAAATAGTTTTCCTTCTTTGTGAATCCCTTATTGAGATTTTTTTGCTCATACCAAGTTTTTGAAATTCATTTCACATAACATAAAGTGGAATAGGGTCAAGGATGGGATCAAGGAAAAGTCATGCCGTCTAAAACATGGAACTATACATGACACTTTTTTTCAAAGTGTTTTTATTTTATGAAATAAATGAAAACTATATAGAATTGTCTACTTTGTGATATTTTGAAATGTAATAGTTATGGCCTAACTCTTTAAAAATATAAACCTGAAAAGATCCTCAATGTGAATTATTCATTTAATTCAATATTATGTAAGGTTTAAGGCTATGTCCTTGTAGTCATGGAACGAGGCCTTGACGTAGTAGTTATTATGTCTGGAATTATGCATTCCCTTGTTATGAAATTTTTTTTACATGTGATTATTCTATTAGTAGAGTATCCATTCTCATGATTATATGGTAATTTTTATTTATTTTTGTTCTGTATTATGTTCTTTTTTCTATTTAAAAGGCTGTTTTTTTATTATACATCTTTCCATAAAATTTTATATCTTCTGTAGAATTATTTACCCTTACTGAGCATCTGAGCTCACCCCTTTCTTATGTTTTATTTTTACTGGATTCCAAGAAGTGTATTATGATTTATATATAGGGTTAATCTAGGGGAATAATGTCATTATTAAAGGATTATATATGTTGTGTTTTATGTTCTAAAGTGTAATGTAACGTTCTTGTATGTAATATATTTCCCAAGACTGATAAACTGATCGGTCCATCAGGACATGATTCCTTATAATCATTATATTGTATTAAAATAATTCACCGGCTCTAAGTAACTAGGGTCGGGGAATTATAGTTGGTATCAGAGTAATTTTAGCAATAACCTTGAAATATATTTAAAAAACTTAGATTAGGCATAATAATATTAAGAGTAAATTTGAGGATAAGTATAGAGAAACCCCCTATAATTTTGGAAATGTATGGATTACTTGGATATTACAAAAAATACATCCATGTCTAGATACTACAAGTGGACGTCATTCTGGAATAGATGTACTAGGGGTGAAAAGTCTTATAAGGTGTTTTGAGCTTGATTAGAGGTACCTAGGTACATGACAATGGGCCCTACAGTGTGCTTGGTTTGACACTCCTAGGGGGTATGATTAGGATAATTCACATTTTCATTACAAACCATTATGAAGTATTTATGATTAAATATGTCCGCAAGGAATCCATTTTTATGATTACAGGATTAGATATGCATATGTTTTTCAATTTATGTTATGTATTTCACTAGTTTAGAATCATGAATTATGATTAATAACCTAATCTAGTGTATGTAATTGCTTAGAAATGGATCCTAGTAGAAGGAATGAATACCCCACTAATGAACATGTTCCAAATAGTAATAAGGATTCTATCTTTCATGGTCATAAGACATCATTTAGAAGGGAAATAGCCACACATGTATTCTCATCATATGAGGATACAATATCATGTGTTAATAAGATATGTAATGAACTACCTGAGTCCTATGGCTTTGAAGCGATTCCATAGAAGAAGATATGGAAGAGAGAATGATGGATAAAGGAAAGAAGGGAAGAATGGAAAGAAGGATTTTCCCATATGTGATAACTGTGGAAAGAATGTAACGACCCAAAATTTTTTTAATGAACATTCCTCGTGATCCAATTAAATTTATTATTATGTAAAATGGTTATATAATACATATTAAATTCTTTGGGTTTATGTATTTCAGATTTTAAAATACCGTTAAGAATTGTTACCGTTGCTAATATAGTCGTTGAACAGTGACCACACAATTAGTATAAATATAGGGATTTAACAAATCCAACTTAATCAAATAAAGGAAGTGATGGCCTCATCCAGTAGAATATCTCTATATGAAGCCCATTTTTTAAATCTCGAAAAGGAGGTACCATCACTGCGCTTCACTCTTGACCAATCCCAAGCTGAGCTTCAACACATTAAGCCTGAATGGAACAACCTACGAGAGAAGTGTAATTTGATAGAGATTACCACCCGAGCGATATTATCCAAGACACCCCAAGAGTTTTTCACCATTTCACAATTTACCCTTAGGTCATATGTGGGTTTTATAAGTGGTTATGTTACGAGACCTTAGAACTATGATTATGTGCATTATTTTTGTATATGGTAAAGAATATACATTGATTTTGTTATTACTACATTGTAAATTGTTTTAAAAGAAAAAATAGTATTTTTGGTTAACATTCAATTAAAAAATATATTTTGATGAATTAATGGATTTTTGAATTAAATAATATTTTATTAAAATATCATTAATAAATTAATTTTTTAGTAAATATAAATGATCATATATTTTTTATGAATAAGTTGTAATTTTTATTAAGGTTTGAAATCCATTTTTATCAAAACCAATGAATTTTAGATTAATGTAGGATTATATTTTAAAACAAAAATTCCAATGTTTAGAAAATTATTTATATAAAATGAATATTATTTTTGGAATTAGGAATTAAAAATTATCCAACGGTGAATTGTTCATAATTTTATGAGACAGTTGAATTTTTGGGTAAAAATTAAATACCGTTTAAATATATAATGTGTTTTATGACATCCTAATGACCAAATAGTGATGTAATAAAATAATATAAATGAGATGTTCAGACAATATATGTTTTATCTTTAAAATATTGTGATTTTAGATTTTTTTTGATTAATTTTATGGTGCCTTAGTGGACCTTTCAAGACTTATAAAACATTTTAACTTTTTAAATTTATTTACATGAGAGTGTGACTCACCTCCACATAGGCAAGCCTAATATTTTAAGATTTTTGGACATTTTCCTTATAAAATAATGTTTTGAACTCCCATTTGGATAAAACTGTGGGAAAAAACATGTGATGGTTTGTGTTTTTGATTAGTTTAATGTGTAGTGTCCAAAACCTAAATAATAAAGAACTCCCTATCTTTTCCTATATAAACCCACCCAAGCTCCGACTTACTCTTCACTAAAAACCATTATAGATCGACCAACCTATGAACTCATCTCTCTATAATCCCCTAAAAGGCACACAAATCTCCCAATAAGCCTCTCTCAAGCCCCACCCAATCCTTTGGGATCACACTTCCAAGTAAAGGATTTCTTCCTTTCTCATTTTTATCAAAATTTCATTATGTTGTTATACCCTTTTATTTTAAATTAAAAATGTTGGGATATGATTTAAAAACTCCACCATACTTACCTCATTATGTTTTAATGACTAGAGACCCCTTTATCTCTCATTAATTCCTCCCATGTACATCTATTACGATGTCGAAATTTCGTAAGGGATTTCTGTCTCCTCATTTACATTCAAGAAATTATTTTTTTATGATTATAAATTCTATTATATATATTGGGAAATGTATCTATATGACCCCCTAACTTTCAATTTCATTCAAATATGATGATACACCCATTTATCTCTCCTCAACCATTTTTATGAATTCTTATGTCACGTCATCATGCTGCCGAAATTGCACCACAATTTTCAAGCCAAAGTCACTGTGTAGTGAATAACATGCCCATTTCTCTACCAAGGGTATTCACCTTAATACACATTTACTTATTTATTATAGAGTATAATTTTTGAAATATACATTTTTTATCATGGAATAATTGATTATCTTTAATGAATCTATGTTATATGATCCATGTGGAACACTTATGCATGGAATGAAATGATTGTGAAGGGTGCGTCCTGATAGCACTCCAATGAATTGGGTAAAGAATAGTATAATGATACATCATGTGAAATGAGGTTTTACTCATGCTAATTCAAGTGAAATTAGGGTTTACCCAAGCTCCATGTGCAATGGGCCTTGTCTCATTATAATATCATGTTAAATATTGTTTCCACATTTCCATGTTATGAAAATCACGCTATATCATGCCTTTATGTTCATGTTTCTATTATTCTCCATTGATATGCCTATTTCTTAACATGAACTATATTCATCATGATATGACTTGTTTAATCCCTTACTAGTCTTTATATCTCATCATTTTCTTATTCATGTCCTCAGGTTATCCCCTGCAATGCTACGTACGAAGGAATGTGTATGGTCATATAAAAGAAGTTTTCAATAAAGATGTGTATTTCATGTTTTAATTTTGTTATGTAATGGTCCTAATCCCTAAATACACTAAACATATCCATATTCTATATTGTATCGAGTGAAGATTTTATGTAATAAATTATGTTTAATTGTGAAATAAAGAGCAGGGTTGTTATAGTTGGTATTAGAGGATATGTTTAGTTATTTTTGGGATTAAGATTATAAGACCCTAGTAAAATAATTGGGGATAAAAATAAGTATAATAAAAACATCCCTATAATTTGGTGATTATTGAGTAAGTGGTTTATCAAGAAAATATATCCCTGTCTAAATATGAGCAGGTAGATGCGGCTCAGGCACAGATGTATCTAGACCTAAAACATGAAAACACTACTTTGAGCTAGACCTGAATGGGAACTGGTGCATGACAACGAGCCTTCCTACAATATTGGTTACGACACTCTCGGGGGTTATTGTAACAGCCCGAGATTTTATGAAAAATGTTCCTTTTAATTTTATTTCTGTCTGGTGTTGTGCGCTACACCAAAAGGAGCTTGCACAACACACATCCTTGACTTGCCTTGCATTACACGCAATCGCGACCTTCCTCGATAGCGTGTGTTGTACGCAACGCCAAGTTTCGCTAAACAACGATATGCTATTAAGATATTATTAAAACTAGCTGTTGTGAATAGTAATAACCACTTTTTGAAATTTTGTAAATTTTATTTTTCAAAATGGACTTCATTTATGGATTCGGAGTATCGAATTTAGCCTAAGGTGAAATTTTGGTACTTTTCGGATAACTTTCATATTCTGATGAATAGTGAAAATTACTAAATTATAATTAAAAACAACTTTTTTAATCGAAATAATTAATAGTGATAAATTATTAATTTGAGTGTTTTTAAAGTATATTTAGAATATATTTTTACAATTTAATACAATGTTGGTCATTGGTTGTAATTTCAGATTTAAACCAGACATAAACAAATGTCAATCTTTTGATAGATATTGTTTCTTAAAAACACGCTATTTGTTTTAACAGCGGGATTTAATTATAAAATTAATTAATGCAAATTTTATGTTATGAATTTGGAAAAATAGACTTCATTTTTGAATTCGGAATATGAAATATAGCTTGGGATAAAATTTTGGCATTGTTCTGAAAAACATCAATTTTTGATGAATAGTGAAACTACTAAGTGGTAGGTTAAAAACTGAATTTTGCATAAAACTTAATTTTACCGCTTCTGTGAATGGAATTTCGAAAATCCGAGAGACACGGTTAATATCAAGGACTAAAATGTGGTTCAATGAGATGAAAATAATTTTTTGGTGAATAGTAACTTTTTACTTTTTTTACCACGGTTAATAGTAAATAGGGTAACTAAGGGTAAATATGATATTAATATTTCCCTAACACATGTCCTAATTCTATTGGACAAGTGTAATTCGACCAAAAACAAACTTAGGAATAAAATATGACCATTTAGGCCCACTTGGATTAGATTAGGACATTTATTATTAATTTATTTAAAGAAGGGTTAAAATAGTTAAAATCAAAGTTTAATAAGTAAATCATTTTTAATATAGGGTTATACATAAGATAAATTCGATTGTAAATATTCATTAGAAAGCTAAAAAGATTTCCTACATGAGGGTATTTTATTTGTAATTTTTAGACATCAATTAATATAATTTATTTATGACACAAAGATGATGCAGTAATTATCTTATTAATGAAATATTGACATAATTGATAATATAAATACCAAAATAAATGTAATTTAAGCCTTTTTATGAATTCCACTAATTTTCTAGGTTACTATGATATATTAGTGTTGATTTAAACAACTTGGTTCGAACATATAATTCTGTTATGACTTTCACAAAAATCATATATCAAATAGTGTCAAAATTGACACAAAATAGTTTTTAAATCAAATATTATATTATTAATTGTTATTTTATTCCTAAAAATCTAAGGTTCGGCCAAATGACTTAGATAAGGATATATGTATTAATAATATACAATTTGGGGTTCGTTTGGCATGTTATAGTAAGTTTATTAACCATATAGTGAAAGAAAACAAAAAGACACGGTAAAAGTTAAATTATTTAACTTAGAGTTAAATCTAATTGATAAGGTTAAAATAATACCCTAAACTTGTCTAAACCCTATTGGTTGATAGGATTTCGACCCATCCCCACTTTAGCTTCGAAATAAGACCCTTTGGAACCATTATAAACCGATTTTGACTTTAATATAAAATAATATTTTGAGATATTCCTAAGGTGCCCCTCTCCTCCCCTATAAAAGGACACCTCCTCCCCCTCCTCCTCACACCAATTTGAGCACTCAAGCTCGGCCAACCCCTGACAAAATCTATTCTACACTTCCCTAGAAACATCCTAGAGGTTCTGGTCTTCCTCAAAGACCAATTTTAGTGCCCTAAGAGGAGGTCTCAAAGAGGCACTTCAAAGAAGAGGAGGTTCGGACACTTACAAAGCAAGTCAGACCTAAGGTAAGGGAAATATCACAATCTCATTTTTTATCCGAGATTGTTTATTCATAAGTATTTACTGGGGTATATTTTATCATCCACATCCATGTTTCATAAATATGTAATATTATTTCCATCCAACTACAATTGTTTAAATCCAATTTTACCCTTGGTGAGTTTTTAGTAAAAGAAATGAAAGGAATCTTTTGTCGTTTTCCGTACGAGGTACTTTTTGAATTTTCCGACAAAAGTACGAAGAATTTTTTTAACTTATACGGCATGAATGGATTTTTAAAACATTATTTCCAAGAAGCTTCCTTTACAAGTTTCAAGTTTATTTTTAATCAACTTCTTTTATTTTAAAGTCGTATGACATGTTATGAAAGGAAAAATGTTTTTTGAAGAAGAAAGGATATTTTCCTCAAGAATGGAGTTCAAGTGTTTTATCAAAATTATTTTCCATCTAAGATAATAAAGGGTTCTGTTTTTATCCCTATTATTAAATTTATTTGATCATGTTGTGATGGAATTATTTTTATGAATTCCTTTATCTTATATGAATTGATTTATGATGTCATGATGTTTCAAGAATCCCATTTTTGTTACATGTGTTATGCGATGATGTATGTTTTATGATTATGTGGCACACATAAGAAAGGATTCATTATAAGATGGGTGGGACCTATATCTCCCTCCAATGCATTGGGTAAAGACTTTATATCTCATGAGATAGACATGGCTGGAACGGAAGGTTATTTCGGTTCAGTGATACAGGACTGAAACGAGGAGTGAACTCGGTTCAGAAAGGGACTTTGTCCACTAAGATAGTCTTGTAAATGAGTCATGACTAACAAGAAATGATTTTCCATGATTATGTGTGCATGCCACAAAGTTTCAAGTTTTATGTTATGATTATGGGGATCTCATTTTCACTTCTATGATTTATCCCATGTTATGATATTATGATCTCTTTTGCAGGTTAAGATTTCCAAAAGCTATGTTCTTATGTATATGATGTGATTGATATTTATTTTGTTTACCCTTACTGAGCATTTGAGCTCACCCTTTTATGTTTTCTTTTCCCCAGGATATAAAGAAAGGTTTTTAGGTAAAAAAAAGGGGAAGATCTTTATGGGAGATATTGAAGATCTTTCACCACGATTAGAAGATTACGTTCCGAGTTTCCAAAGACACTAAACTATTACGATCCTTGTGTGTGTTTTTGTTATGTACTAAGTATTCCGCAAATGTAATGTAATTTCCATGTACGATAAGCTTCGGGTCTCTACAGTTATGCTTTAGTAAATTCATGATCTTAGTATGAACCATTATTAAGGGAAAAAAATTCCCCCTAAGAATATATGTTGGGAAGTAGATAATGGATAACATAGGTTAAAGCCTTTAAATTCATAAGTTAAGGAAATAAAAGTAATTTATAAGCCATATATTTTTGTCTTTAGATTACACTTTATGTGTTACCCCTAACTTTTCTTTTATTCCAACAAATGGTTAGTAATAGGAGGACTCATGCTAACAACCGATGAAAAGATCTATGTTATGACTATTCTAATGAGATGCCCCTCCCAATGGGAGTAGGAATCAAAAACTTTGTCACGATACTCTCTCGGATACTCAAATTTTGAATAGAATCACGGGTCAGTAGGAACATTCAACCCCCCCAATAAAGAGAAAGTCTCAAATGAGAGCTTCATGAGATAAAGGAGTCCTACTTTTAATGGATCATCTAAACTCTCAACCACCAAAAAATGGGTCAACTCCAATGAGAGGATCTTATCCATCCTTCAATGATATGAAAAAGAGAAGGTACTTATGGATACTTATCGTAAAGAGGGTAAAGATGATAAATGTTGGACATTGATCGAAAATATGAAGCCTGAGGAGGAGATTGAGGCGTTGGAATGGAAGGATTTCCGAAAAAATATTTCAACAAATATTTTCCTCACATCCTCTGACTTAAGATGGAAAGGGACTTCCTGTCCCTAAATAAAAAAGAAGATGAATCCTTCAGAGCATACACTAAAAACTTCACAAGTCTTGCATGATACACCTCCAGATTTTTCGTTACCCAAGAATTCAAGGTTGAATGCTTCCTTGGTGGGATAAAACCTAGCCTACAGAAATACCTCACACTCTGTGACCTCTATAGCTATGAGGAAATTTTATGATGTGCCCTTAATGTCTAAATGGAGATCGATGAATCTTATGGGTATTATGGTGATAAGAAGTGTAAGGTGGAATTTAATTCTAGCGGTCTGATGGATAAATCCAATGGTTCTAAGAAAACCAAATACCCCACTTTCCAAAGGTGTGGAAAAAGGAACCCTAAAAATTTCCGGAAGGGGATAAGGAAATTCTTTAGGTGTTTAAGAGAAGGTCACCTAGCCATTAACTTCCAACAAGAAAAACTTGCGGCTATGAAAGATGATAGGAATGCTCTGTTCGACCCTCAACGCATTGTTCAATGCTTCAAATGCAAAGAACCAGGGCACTTAGTAAACCTGTTCCCTAAGACATGGATTTTCGGAGGGAACCAACATCCTCCAAGGCAGCACTAGAGAGATTTTTCCATCACTACCAATGAAGTGAACCCCAACAATGAAGTGGTGAAAGTTACGCTAGTTATTCATTAAAGAATAGTAAATGTACTTATTGATTCAGGTTCTACACATTATTTTATATCATGAATTTTTAGTAGAACAATCATAACACCACCAAAAATCATGGAAGTAAAGATGTTAGTGATAATGGGAAATGGGGAAATCATTACAACCAATGAATATAACTCCTCCCCTGTCACATTTTGTGGATTGAAATTCTCGGAAAACCTCATCATACATCCTCTAGTAGAATTAAATGAAATTATTGGCATGGATTGGATTTACTTATATAGAGCCAACATAAATTGTAGTTAGAGGGAAATCACTCTCTATATGGAGAATCAACCCCTGATTCTGTACAAGTGCAAGGTGGAGGAGGAATCTTCATTAGAACCAACATATCAAGTGTAGATAGTATTTCCCCTTGAGAAAACATATCTTGCTTAAATGATTGAGTATAAGGAATAAACCATCCTTGAAGACATTCCTATTGTGTGGTAATCTGCTGAAGTGTTTTTCTAGAAATTGTATGGTCTTCCTCCTAGAAGAGATGTTGAATTCTCAATTGATCTTATACCTAGGGAATTGAAAATACTCAAGACTCCATATAGAAAGGATATTTTGGAGCTTGAGGATCTAAAGAAACAAATATAGGAGAATCTGGATAAAGGATTTATACACCTAAGTGCTTAACTATGTGGTACACTAGTCCTCATCGTCAGGAAAAAGGATAGATTAATGCGCATTTGTATTGATTATAGTGGGTTCAACAAAATCACAATAAATAACTAGTATCATCTGCCCCGAATTGATGACTTGTACGATCAACTACTTTGAGCACAATACTTTTCCAAGGTATATTTTCGGTTGGGATATTACCAATTATAGGTGAAGAAGGAGGGTACCCCCAAGACTACTTTTAGTACAAGGTAGGGGAACTATGAATTCATAGTAATGCCTTTCGGACTCAGTAAGGCTCCAGAAATCTTCATGGACCTGATGAACAGATTCTTTAGAGATTACCTTGACAAATTTGTTATAGTCATTATAGATGATATTCTAATAATCTCCAAAACCAAGGAGGATAATGTGTAGCATCTAAGAACTGTACTAAAGACCTTGTGAAAGGAAAATCTCAATGAAAAGTACAAAAAGTTTAAGTTTTGGTTGAAGTAGGTATCTGTTGGCGCCAAAAATATGGCCCGAAAGGAAGGAACGAAAAAGACAGCCGGCGCGCTGCCTCGCGAAGCACAGCCGCGAAGCAAAGCCGCGAAGCCCTGCCACGAAGCGCCCCAACCTTGGCGGCCTCGCGAAGCTCCGGAGGCGTTAATCCTCCGCGGACCGGTTTGACGTTCGCGAGGCGCCGCGAAGCTCCAGAGGCGGTAATCCTCCGCGAACCCGTTTGACGTTCGCGAGCCGCCGCGAAGCCCCGAAGGCGGCGTGCGAGCCCTGCTTCGCGGCGCCCCTTCCCTATAAATACTCGACTCCCCCTGAGTCCCCGGGACGGACAATCCGACTCTTCGGCTTCTCCTCTCCCGAATCGCGAAGCACGCTTTGCCCCGGGAATCATGAGCTCCGTGAGGTATTTCTACTTCGCGAGACGACTCTGATTTGTTTCGTTTTGAGCCCCTCTTCCGAGAGGGATGCCCTTCGCGAAGATCAAGGGCTTTCACAAAGGAAGGGGATTCCCAAGGGAACCCGGGCAGCCGCGGAGCACTTGTGCTTCGCGAAACACCCAACCCATGCTAGTAATCCCTATGCCAAGGCAGGATAACTATGCATCGCGAAGCACATTGCTTGGCAGGACCCTGCTTCGCGAACCCCTCCTTCTTCGCGAGGCATTGCTCCGCGAACACTGTTCCACTTCGCGAAGCACCTCCCACTTCCACGTATGCCCCATGCTAAGGCCAAGGCACCCCACTTCGCAAAGCACACTCCTCTGCTTAGCGATTCCTCTTTCCGTGCGACCCTCCAGGTTCGCACGATGTGATTTCAATGTCCCATGGACAACACCTCCCGTAGCGTTGCTTCGCCTAATGCTTCTTCGCATAGGCACGCTAACGGCTATTGCTTCTTCGCATAGCCACGCTAACGTGGACCCCTCGGTGGTTGCTCTCACGACCCCCCTTTACCATGGACTTACCGACACCTTCCCTTCCCCAAGGACCAGAGGGTACCGGTTATGTAAGCCCTAGGGGTGTGGAGTGAACCCACCTCGTCCGAGCTGCAGGACGTTAAACTGCCAAGCACCACGTCCTCAACACATGACGTTAAACTGTGACCCAACCTCGTCTCCCTCACGAAGGGTCCCCCCAGCTCGAACATTCATTACACCACTCGTCTCCACGGGAATGGAACTCTTCCGCACATGGAATGAGATCCTCCTTGTCGGAGTGGTGTATGTTCGCAGGGGAAGGGTCGCCTCAGAGCGTAAATCCCTAACCTTTGGTACGGATGATTGCACCCGTGCATCTCGGTACTTCCCCACTACCAAGGTCAGTGGAGGACGTGATAGGGAACGAGGCACCTCCCATCGTCGGACCAAGGTCCATCTTTCCCGCGCTTTGTCGCGCCCTGGGCCTCCATCCTGGAGTAAGTCCCAACACCATGGGCCGCCCAATGCGTAAGCCCCATTTCGCTTCTCACGAACGCACCCTTCGCGACGTGATCGTCAGGTCCTTGCAACCTCTTGTTTCTCACACCGAGCATGACTCACGTGAGCTTAGAGTGAGCACCGACCCTGACAAAACCATCCGAACTACGAGGACTTTGATCCGTGTCAAGGCATGGTACGTAGGAAGCCTCCATGAGGTTCAAGCCACTTTTCTCGGTCGTTCATTCACGTCGAGTTTCACCCACGTCCAGCACGACGTTAAACTGTATGCCTCGTTCAGCAAAGACGTTAAACTGCACAACCTGATCCGAACTACGAGGACTTTGATCCGTGTCAAGGCATGGTACGTAGGAAGCCTCCATGAGGTTCAAGCCACATTGCTCGGTCGTTCATTCACGTCGAGTTTCACCCCCGTCCAGCACGACGTTAAACCGCACCCCAGTCCAGCGGTAAGCCGTTGTGACCCACCTGAACTACGAGGTCTTTGATCCGTGTCAAGGCATGGTACGTAGGAAGCCTCCACGAGGTTCAAGCCCACCATCAGTGGACCAAGGTCTGCTTTCACGTCGGTTCACCGACAAATCCCCACCTGAACTACGAGGTCTTTGATCCGTGTCAAGGCATGGTACGTAGGAAGCCTCCACGAGGTTCAAGCCCACCAACAGTGGACCAAGGTCCACTTTCACGTCAGGGTTCACTATCGCCCCGCATGACGTTAAACTGCATCATCCGAACTACGAGGACTTTGATCCGTGTCAAGGCATGGTACGTAGGAAGCCTCCATGAGGTTCAAGCCACGTTGCTCGGTCGTTCATTCACGTCTAGTTTCACCCCCGTCCAGCACGACGTTAAACCGCACCCCAGTCCAGCGGTAAGCCGTTGTGACCCACCTGAACTACGAGGTCTTTGATCCGTGTCAAGGCATGGTACGTAGGAAGCCTCCACGAGGTTCAAGCCCACCATCAGTGGACCAAGGTCTGCTTTCACGTCGGTTCACCGACAAATCCCCACCTGAACTACGAGGTCTTTGATCCGTGTCAAGGCATGGTACGTAGGAAGCCTCCACGAGGTTCAAGCCCACCACCAGTGGACTCACGAGTCTACTTTCACGTCGGGTCACACCCGCGTCCAACATGATGTTAAACTGCACACTCCTATCCGGCATGACATTAAACCGCACCCCGGTCCAGTGGTAAGCCATTGTGACCCATCCCATCCGATCTACGAGGACTTTGATCCGTGTCAAGGCATGGTACGTTGGAAGCCTCCACGAGGTTCAAGCCCACCAACAGTGGACCAAGGTCCGCTTTCACGTTGGTTTACCGACGCAGCCCACCCGTCATTTCACGTCGGGTCCCATCCTGGTCCAGTGGTAAGCCGCTGCGACCCATTCCCTTTTGAACTATGAGGTCTTTGATCCATGTCAAGGCATGGTACGTAGGAAGCCTCCACGAGGTTCAAGCCCACCCATTACCCAATTCACGTCGTGTTCTATCTTCGTCCCGCATGATGTTAAACTGTATCATTTGAACTACGAGGACTTTGATCCATGCCAAGGCATGGTACGTAGGAATCCTCCCAGAGGTTCAAGCCCAACTCCCATCGGGCCAAGGTCCAGCTCCACGTCGGTTTATCGACACCATCCCGAACTACGCGGACTTTGATTCCCTGCCACAGGGATATGTAGGAAGCCTCCTCAAGGCTCAAGCCCAACTTCACCGTCGCCCCTGCGATGGTCCCATTTCATCCCCATCCACTTCATTCATCCATCCATCACCCATCCTGATTCTCACCCGGGCCACCACATCCCGGGGGAGTCATGCCATCCACTTCCTCGCTGCTCCTAGCGGCGCTTGGGCCACTTTCCATGTGTAAGCCCCATCATATCTCCGGGTCGCTGTCCTCTGTGTACACCCCGATTCATCACTCTTTTCTCCTATAGGGAGTGTACAACCCCGGATCCGTCCTCATTGGGCGTTCTGATCCGTCTCTATGGGACCACAGCCGTCTCCATGCGGTACACCAATCTGATCCGTCCTTGTGGGACGTTCTGATCACCCTCATCCGTCTCCGCTGGACGTTAAACTCGCGGAATACCCTGTGTTGAACACGGGAAGCTGAGGAAAACCTCAGATACGTGTCTATGACATGTAATTCCCCGCGCTCGATGTGGGATGCCTCGGGCTTCCACGCCCTTGAGAAGCCTTGTGATCAAGGATAACAGACAGACATGCCAGGTACCCCAGCATCCAGACACGCTACTGACGTCTCAACGTGACTACTCCCCTGACCGAAGGTTGTTGCCCTGACCGGACCCTCTGGAATGTCCCGACAGGAGCGGCGTAATTAACCGGCACCCATGGAAACATGGCACTGGGAAGAGTTTCACGAACTACGTATTAAATCTATAAGGGAGACCCGGACTAGGTGACGAGTTCTGAGGAGGAATCCACAGGAGGAAGAACCGACATCCCATCATCCCGTTTCGATCAAGGAGCAGACGTACCTGAATAAGGAACGAATGCCGCCCGCCTTTGGAAAGCGGGAATGCGGGGCAACAAAGCCGCGCGTCCCCCCCGCCCGACGGACGGATGCGCGCGCCCCGTCGAAAGCGTCGGAAACAGAAATGGTGAACCCGACGTGAAATTCTTCTCCTCAGCATGGAGATTAGTAGCGTTCGAGACACCAGTAGATGGACGTGTCACCGGATTCAGATATCCGTTACCTGGTCCCGCCAAGCAAATGGCGGGCCTGTCGTGAAACTCACCGGCAGTCGGGGTAGTAGAACGTGGGGCACTCCGCTCTGCAGTGTGTTGGCGTGGATCCTTCTCACAGACATGGAGGATGGAAGAACGCTGGGGCACTGGCTGTCAATCCTTTTCCTCTCAGTACTGATGAATTGATCCTTTCGCTTGCTAGGAACCAGGTTGCTACTTCAGAGATGCGGTCACCATCCGCTCCTCGCCCGCGCAGGGGCAGGGGCAGCGCCACGACGGCCACTCCACATGGAGCTACCACCGCCACGACGACTGCCACATCGCGGAATACGGGACGTCCACGTCCCCTTTCCCCATCAGAGGTCATCCAACGGAGGGTGATCAACAGCCTCGTGCGCAGGTATGAGGAGGAAGGGATCATCCCAACTAGGGATATGGCCCGCTTGGACCTGGAGGCCTCCAGGCCCCGCCGTCAACGCCGCCCTAACAGGCCGCGCAGGGAGCCCCTGCTCCCCACCTCGACATTCAACCGTTTCGGGAGCCTATCCACGGAACGCCTTGACGACTCTTCGCCTTACGCCGAAGAGGCAGGCGCGGTCCGGCTCAGCCCGCTCAGGGCCCCGACCCAGGGGCCCCAGGCGAGAGCTCCCGCCCGGCCACGTCAGCGCCGCCGTCCGACCCCGCAGGGAGGGCAGGCAGACTACGTGCAGGCAGACCACGTCCCTGCACCACCTGCACCGGCCCGCCTGACCCGACGTCAGCGTCGGGCCCGGGCTGAGGACGCTCGCCTAGCCGCGTCCACGTCGACAGCTACAGTGGCCCGAGCCACCGCCGACGTCCATTATGAAGCCCCCGCCCACATTGAGCAGGGGCACCCCTTCGCCCAACCAGGATCGAGACCCCAACCGCCCCGCGGGCAGGCTGGGTTGACTCTCCGGGTTGCAGGCCCAAGAAGTGATCGCCGCGAGCTAACCCGCGGTGATGCCACCCCGTACGGAGGTCCTCCCCGTGCCACTACTCCACAGAGCGTGGGCCTTTCCCGCTCCGAGGTTCTCCATGGAGGCATGCCTCGTGCTGCCCCCATCCTACAGGAAGACCTGCCCCGTGGCAGTGATGCTCCGCGCGGAAACATTTCCCGCGCCCGCTGTACTGGGTATGGAGTCCATCCTTCTGAGGGCACCGTCCATCTGGTCCTTCTTCAACGTGGGGGTCCCCCCTACGTCCTCTCCGCGACTGGCGAAGGTCCTCCTCGCCCCAGCAACTCAAGGAGTGAAGGTCAGCCTCGCTCCACTCGCATCGATCATGGAGGTCTTCCCCATGCTCCTGCCAGTTCCAACAGAGGTCCCGCCCGCATGGGTACTGTTCATGGAGGTCCTCCCCATGTACCCTTCGACATTTGCCCTGGTGCCCCTCGTGCCCCGGCTGTCTCAAGTGGGGGCCCTCTTTGTCACGGCACCAGCGCCGCCCCAAGGCTGCCTGATAGGGGTCAACCCTGTCCCGAATAGCCACCCAGGGGCAGAAGAGCGGGTCGTCGCCACCACAAGAAGAATCCTGGGAAGGTCCAGGGGGAAATCAAACCTGCCCGCTTCTCCGATTCGGAAGTGGAATACGATTCAGAGATGGAACCTTCTCCCAGCTCCTCCGTATCAAGGACTGGGGCAGGAACCAGACGCGTCAGCCTCGTTCTTCCAGAATTTGAGGTCCACCGGATTCCCGCCTCTCTCCGCAGGTACATTCAGGAGGAAGAGATTGTGAGAACTTCGTAGGTTTCGACCGCACAGTCACCGCCATCGTCACCCGAAGCGCCCTCTATCTCTACTCAGGATCGCGAGGAGCTATTTTGGGGGTCAACGGTGGTAGAGCCACGACATGACCGGACACCGGTAACGGCAATTCCCGTACCCGAAGCAGTGGCTGTTAGCCCGTCCTATCGTGACGTTGTGGTCAGGTCACCTCGCTCTTCAGAGGAAGGCCCAGAATTCGGTGGCCAGTCTGCTCGCGCACCGTATTCTCCACCGCCGAGTTTGCTATCCCAGAGGTCAGCCTCGGTACCGCTACCGGTCCCTCAGCCGCCCCCGGTTGATGAGTGGGGAAATGTAGGGCCGAATCCCGAGGACGAACCCAGGAGCTTCTGGAGTATTCTTGCAGCGAACTACTTCCCAGAAAAGTTCTGGCCCACGGCGACACTGAATTTCCGTGTACCCGAGTCGCTTACCCCTGAAGAAGTGGGGTGCTTTTGTCGAACCCTGCGGGCGACGCACTTCCGCCTCCGCTGGGAACAGGTAGTGTACCCCCGGAGTCGAGAGCACTTCGAGGAGATTGGCAAACAGTGCCGCCTGATTGACGCAGCGGCGCTCCTTGTGGCCCAGCACCCCGAGTCGCCCGGTCACCAGAGTGCCCTCCAACGAAAATGCGTTCAGAGTTTCAAGGCACTCCGCAAGATCGTCAGAGAAGCCACCCCCCATGTGCAAGTCCGTGGCTGGGGACGCTATGCCGCTCTCCTCTTTGACCCTATCCGACGACAGCCTGATTCGCTATGCGACATCGAGGATATGCCCTCAAGGGGGGTCACAGTCCACATGGCCGACGTTGTGGATAAAGAAGATGAGCTTGAGTTCCTTGATGGGGACTTACCATCCGAGGGCGTACCGCCACTTCTCGACCCATCAGGGAGAGTCACCCGTCAGCAGAGGAACCTGCTAGGCCTCCCCGTGCCCACCGAGTCACTGGCACTCGGTCGAAGCACTGGCAAGGGTAAAGAACATGTCGGAATAGTCAAGCACTCCGACCCGTCCGCCTCTATGCAGAAGACAGACGAGGATCCTGAGAAGGCCACGTTGCGCCAGCAGCTTGCCGAGCAGAAGAGGTTGGTTGACGAACTATTGCCTGAGCGCGCCGCAGAGCGGCGACCCGACTATGGTAATCCCAGGCCGGGGCAGCAGGGGCAGGAACAATTCCCCCCGGTGAGATGCCTCCAGGCAACCCTGATCATGCTACTGTCACGGACAGGGCGGAAGCCGGAACATACGGCAAGAGGGCGCGATACGTCTCGCCAAACCCCCCTGAGCGACGGGGCAATCTGAAGAATCCAACCCGGGTTCCCCCAGTCGCCCAGCAGGTCGTCCAGCTAGCTGACCCACGAGCGGCCGAAGCCGTCTACCGTGTTGAAGAACCTGGCAACGCGCTTGTGGTTAGGGATCCCCGTCAAGACAGGGAGCCCCACCCGGAGGACCTTATTGCGGCACTCACTGCCCGCCTAGAGGCGTTGGAAACGCGACAGGTGGCGGTCCCACAGGATGGCAAGCCTTACCCCGCGTGGGTGGATGATATGCCCGCGCCTCCGGGTTTTGGGAACCCCACTTTCTCGCCGTTTAACGGGACAGGGGACCCACCCCAGCACTTGGCTCATTTCTCTTCCAGGTGTGGCCCCATGCTGGGGACCCCGGCTCAGCAAGAAGCCGCTAAGCTCCGATGTTTTGTACAGACATTGGAAGGTCCGGCGTTCGTCTGGTACAGCCAGCTCCCCATCGGATCAGTGACCGGTTGGGAAGATCTTCTCCGGCAGTTCCTATACCAGTTCAGCTCCACCACGCGAAAGACCAGCATTTCAGACCTCTTCAAGTGCAAACAGAGGCCTGATGAGCGGGTTGCAGACTTCATCGCCCGGTGGAAAGAAATTACGTATTCCCTCGATATGCCACTGACTCAGGAGCAATTACTGACGATGTGTGTGGGAAACGTCAAGACAGAGCTGGTACCCTCCTTGATTACCCAGAACTACCCTGGAGGGTTCAGGGATTTCTCGGATAAGGCCCAGCGCCTCGAGGAGGCCCTGCAACAGGCTAGCCAGGCGCGTTTGCTGCCCCCTATGATCCCAGCCAGGAGGGCCGCCAGGGCTGAACCCGCCGCGGTGGCTCAAATAGAAGCCCCGAGGCAGCTGGAATCGCTACCGGCGGCACCACCCCCGCAACCCCGCAGGGGTCCTCCACCTCAAGCGCAGGCTCCTGCCCAGCAGCGACCGCCTCAGAACCGACAGGTTCCCCCGCGCAATGCGCCACCGCCACCTAGGCGAGACAACCAGGCACCGCCCCCTCAGCAAGCCCCTCCGGTCCCTCGACAGGAC
The DNA here is from genome assembly GCA_963277665.1 of Viscum album. Lineage (NCBI taxonomy): Eukaryota > Viridiplantae > Streptophyta > Magnoliopsida > Santalales > Viscaceae > Viscum > Viscum album. The sequence goes on from OY728139.1 coordinate 1,105,316,870, forward strand.
CAGGCCCCCAGGGCTCCTTACCCAGAAAGAAAGTACCATACCTATTCGTTTAACGAAAATCAGGTCCCTGGCTACTTCCGAAGTGCTCTAGAGCAAGGGATCGTGCGTTTTCCTGAGTGCAGGAGGCCGGCAGAGGCGCATCTCACCGACCACCCCAACTACTGCCCTTATCATCGAATCCTGGGGCACACCCTCAAGCGATTCTATGTGTTTAAAGACTGGCTTCAGGACCAGGTTAACAACAACATAGTCAAGTTGGGCCCGGCGCCAGCACAAGTGGCGGGCGTCTTTGCGGGATCAGAAATCGGCAGCGACGGCGAAGGTGAGTGGCAGCAGGTCCCTAGCCGCGGGTCCCAGAAATACGATGACTGGATGGCTCGAAAAACCGTCGTCCGTGCCCAGGGCATCATCCGGGCACGCCTGAAGTAGCCGGAACCTTCAGAAGAAGTAGTGGGTGCCTCAACATCGTCTTCACAGTCGACCTCTGCCCAAAAGGGCAAGCAGCGCCGACGTAAGAAGAAGCAACGTGCACCGCCAGTGCCGTCGTCATCCCGCACTCTCGGTGACTTTATGCCCCCCGAAATGGGCATTCCCCCCAGAATCCGCCCAGCGGTGGATGACTCTTCGAGTGATGGTCAAGGGTACGCTTCGGTTAACACCGTGGAGCTGGTAAAGCCCTATATGACCTCCGACGAGGGGGAACCCCAGGCAGACCTCCCCAACGTTTCCAGCCGACGTCAACGTCGGCGGAATCGCAACCGCGCTGGTCATCGAGATACGTCAGCCGGCATTTGCGGCCAAGCCGTGCACGCTACCGAGACCAGGCAGCAGGCTCAGCGCAGATCTCAGCACGCGCAGACCTATCCAGCACCCTCGGCTCTACCTCCACCGCCGTTCGTGTTGCTGGATCCGGGAGAGCCGCCTCGTTCATATCACAGCCAGTCTCGCCCGGCAACAGGCCAGCCTCTGCTGTCCGATCCTAGCCCGGCGACTACTCGTCAGGCTTCTACTGGTAGGCAGCAAGATGTACCTAGTACTAGTTACTCGCCAGTTCAGCCAGCCGGACCCGCTGTGCGTCCAGATGCCGAACGACCTCCTGTAAGCAGAGGTTTGCGTTTGGCACGAAAATACGATGTTCTGAAGCATCTGGCCGACATCCCGGCGAGGCTTTCCATCCTCGAGGCCCTCCGCCTGTCATCCGAAATGCGCGAGGCACTTGCTGAGGCCCTAAGGAGCCCCCTCCAGTTCGAGACAGAAGTGGCGGCTGCAGAAGCCTTCCATACCGAGACGATTGAAGGCGCCGAATGTCAGGCGGTTATCTCGTTCTCCAGTGAAGATGAAGACCCTCCTATACAGGGGCACATTCGCCCGCTGTATATCACTGGCCATTTCAACGGTGTGGAAGTCCGCCGATGCCTCGTTGACACGGGTTCTGGAATCAATCTAATTCCGACCCGGACGCTGCGAAAGTTGGGTCTGTCCGAAGGTGATTTGAATCCCTCTGACCTCAGGATCCAGGGGTACGACAGGACAGAGCAAACCCCGGTCGGCAAGATCCGTCTGAAGACCCAGTTCGGTGGCTTAATTGCCAGCACCGAGTTCATGGTTGTTTCTCAGGATACCGCCTACAACGCATTGATGGGCAGGCCATGGCTCCATCTGCATGCAGCGGTTCCCTCGTCGTATCATCAGTGCCTTAAGTACTCGCTCAACGGTCGAGTAGGCGTGCTCCAAGGAGACGCGTCCCCTTTCGCTTCTTGTGAGGCCCACTATCTGGATGCGGGTTATTAAAAAAGTAAGGACAAGCAAATCCTGGTAAGCGAGGATGAGCCCGCCCCGATCACAAGTGATCCTTGGGCAAGCATGGACGACGCCTACATCCTCCCGATCCACCGGTTGGAGGCCACTACCCCCGACATGGGACAATGTTTTGTTGTTTCGGGTACGCAAGGAAGGTATGTTCCCATGTCCAAGCGACGGCGGAAAATCACCTCGTACTCCTACAACAACCAAGCTCGGGTCATCCCGGAACCTCCTACCCCTGTACGGTACCGGGACGTCAAGCTGATGGCAACGGCGGTGCGCCATACGTGTCTCTTTCGCCGGGATGGAATCAATCGGCTCAGGCCGACACGTCACCACTGCTTTGATATCATCAAGCGTGGCCCCTTAGGCCGAAGGCCAGATGGGATCAGATCAAATGCATTTAAAAGAGCTGCCTTGCGCTCGTCTTCGCTGTCCAGAAGTTGCGACACTACCTGCAACACCACGAGGTACAGTTGATCTCTCGGGTAGATCCGCTGAAGTACATCCTGAACCGCCCCATGCTGACTGGCCGACTAGCACGGTGGGCGGTGATTCTCCAGCAATTTGATATCAGGTTCGTGCCTCAGAAGGCCGTTAAAGGACAAGCGTTGGCAAACTTTTTAGCTGCCCATCCAACCTCTGCAGATCAATCCCTGGACCTGGATTTTCTCGACGAGACGATCCTCTCAGTCGATCATGCTGCCCCATGTTGGCAAATGCATTTCGACGGTGCCTCCCGGAGCCCCACCGGTAGAAGGCTCAACGACCCCAAGCTCAACAGAGTGGGTCTGGGCATTGTTTTCATCACCCCGGCGCAAGCCGTCCTGCCGTACTCGTTCCTGCTGTCAGAAGGTTGTACGAACAACGAGGCAGAGTACCAGGCTCTCATCACCGGCCTCGAGTTGGCCCTTGAGATCCATGTTCCCCATCTACATGTGAAGGGAGATTCCGAGCTGGTGATCAAACAGGTTAATGGCGACTACGTCGTCAGGAAGCCAGAGCTTGCACCGTTGCTGGAGTACACCCTCCTCCTAATGGCCCAGTTCTCCCCTCGGCCAGAGGTCACCCATGTCCCAAGATCGCAGAACGGACAAGCGGACGCCCTGGCTGGCTTAGCCGCGTCGCTCTCAGAACCTGAGCAAGATGATTTGGTCATACACGTGGCCCACCGGAGAGTCATTGCTCCCGTCACCCAAGAGGACCGTGATAGCCTGCGGGTAAGTCATCTCACCGCCGGACCCCCCACATCGGGAGTCCCGGGTTCGTCAGACGCAGTGGTTGAAACCACCCCCGACTGGAGAGCACCTTTTGTTGAGTATCTCCAAAATGGTCGACTCCCGGACGACCGGGCTGAACGCGAGTGAATACGACGCCGCGCGCTGCAATTCACCCTCCAGAGTGGCCCCAGTCTTGAGCAGGCCCTCTACAAGCGGAGTTTCGATGGTGTTCTCCTCCGTTGCATCCAAGGAGTAGAGATACCTCAAGTTATGCAAGAGGTTCATGCCGGTTCCTGTAGCGCCCATCAAGCTGGGCCGAAACTGTCCCAGCAAATCCGGAGGTTAGGGTACTTCTGGCCCTCCATGATCCACGATTGTATTGGGTACGCCAAGAGATGCCACGCGTGCCAAGTACACACCAACTTCTTGCATCGGCCGCCAGAACCCCTCCACCCCACCAAGTACTCTTGGCCATTTGCAGTATGGGGACTTGATGTAGTGGGACCGTATCCACCGGCAACAGCCCGCCAGTGTAGGTTCATCCTGACTGCTACAGATTTCTTCTCCAAGTGGGCAGAAGCAGTCCCGCTCAAAGAGGTCAAGGCCCGCTCCATCGTTGACTTTGTGAGCTCCAACATTATCCACCGGTTTGGAGTCCCTCACGCTGTCCTCACCGATAACGACACCAACTTCCGAGCAGCCGAGTTGAAGAAATTGTACGCTAAGTACGACATCCGGTCGAACCATACCTCCCGCTACCACGCGCAGGCGAATGGGCAGATCGAGGCGTTCAACAAGACCCTCTCTAACATTCTGCAGAAGATGGTTGGCCAGAACAAGAAGAGCTGGCCGGACAAGCTCCCCAACGCCCTTTGGGCTTACCGGACGACGACTCGCAACTCTACCCAGGTGACCCCATATTCCCTGGTGTCTGGAGCTGAGGCCGTCCTACCCATTGAGATCCAGCTGCCGTCGCTACGCACTGCAGTTTATGATCACCAGACACCAGATGAGGTAGCCGAGATCCGTCTAGCTGAATTAGAGGCACTGGACGAGAACCGGCTCCGTGCACTGCACAACCTGGAAAGGCATCAGGACAGGATAGCAAGGGCCTTTGACAAGAAGGTTCGTATCCGCTCTTTTCTACAGGGTGACCTGGTACTGGCCCTTCGAGCGCCAATGATCCCCGGTAGGAAACCACCCAAGTTAGAACCCAAATGGGAAGGGCCTTACATCATCCATAAGGTTTACCCCAACGGAGCATACTCCTTGGTGACCACGGATGGAGAGCGTGTAACCCCTCCCACCAATGCCAAATTCCTCAAACGATACTTTGCCTAGGGCAAAGCTTGGTCCTGCACGACCCTAAACTGCGAAAGAGTCCTGCACGACCCTAAACTGTGAGAGAGTCCCGCACGACATTAAACTGCTTGGTCCTGCATGACTCTAAACTGCGACTTGGTCCCGCATGACCTTAAACTACCTCTCTGTCGTCCCACATGACGTTAAACTGCATGCCAAGAACTACGTATGGCTTGATTCCCATCTTCATGGGATACGTAGGAACGCTCGGACGCCTCGTCTTGAGCCCAGCCCCAAGCTTTTCTCTTCCGCTATTCCCCCTGGGATAGTCTCCTCGGAGGATCTCTGTGTAGCGGGAAGTAGGCCTCCTTAGCCCCGCTCATGCAACCCCAATCGCGCAGAGATTGTAAAGGTCACACCATGCGCCCACTCCCGTTCTTCTACCCTCCACCACGTCCTTACCGCATGACGCTAAACTGCATGGCCTTCAAGAACTACGTATGGCTTGATTCTCATCCTTATGAGATACGTAGGAACGCCCGGACATTTCGTCCGTTGGCCCAGCCCAAAAGCCAAGATCTTCCCCTCGGGTCAAGACACAGCAGGGTGCACACTTTTGCCCCGACCCACGTCGAGCAAGCCCCGACCCGGCTGCACATTTTCCTTTGGAGGTGTTTGCCCCTTTCGTGGATGAACGCAACTGAGCTTCACCCACCCTTTGACTGGGATTCTGTCCCAAGGTGACAAAATTCCCCCAAGCGATGCTGGCGATCCGGGCCACGGCCCAGGATTCCTCATAAGAGTGTACGGTGTGGTGTGGGACTACGTCCTCATTCACGTCGGGATCATGTATCATGCCGTACGTCCTCCCTTTACGAGGCTCAGCCTCGGGCCCCTTGGCCTCCTTGGGCCCCTGGCCCCCCTTCCTCCTGTAAGACGTTAAACTACAAACCAGTCAGGTCTTCCTGACTGATGCTTGACCTTAGGCCTCTTGGCCTTTCCAGGTCATAGCCTAAGTCCGTTCTTACCCGGAGTGTACGGTGTGGTGTGGGACTACGTCCTCATTCACGTCGGGATCATGTACCATGCCGTACGTCCTCCCTTTACGAGGCTCGGCCTCAGGCCCCTTGGCCTCCTTGGGCCCCTGGCCCCCCGTCCTCATGTAAGACGTTAAACTGCAAGCCAGTCAGGCCTTCCTGACCGAGGCTCAGCCCCAGGCCCCTTGGCCTTTCCGGGCTGCGGCCCGGGACCTCTCTTATAGGATCGTATGGTGTGACGTAGGACTACATCCTCATTCACGACGGCTTCTTTACCATGCCATACACCTCCCGTGTTTAGGGGTATATTACTCCCCTCCTCATCCAGTATGACGTTAAACTGCATTTCAAGAACTACGTGTGGCTTGATTCCCATCCTAATGGGATACGTAGGACCACCTGAATGCTTAAGCTTCGGGTCCAGCCCCATCTCTTGGGAATCCCCATCCCATCTTGGCCCCATGGCCTATCCTTCCTCCATGAGGAGATCGTATGGTGTGGTGTGGGATCATGTCCTCATTAACGACGATCTCATAATGACTGCGCCATGCCCCCCCTACTGAGCTGTTTCATCGATCCTTTTCTTCGGCGGTTCACCAATGTGCTTAAGAGTACTGTGGTTTATTACCTGGAACGCCAAGCTTTACTCGGACACATCCGCATCCGCTTTCCAGGCTTTGCGTATCCCCGCATCAGGGCTTTCATCATCTTTCACACCCGGAGGGACCCCCAAGAACGGCCTGGATACAATGCCCAAGGGCTCTCCTACCGATATGGGCCAAAGCCCCTGGGGGTTTCGGACAACAGATCGATAAAATCCCGCGTTGCGAATATGGTCAGCGGTCGATGCTCGTTTGTTGCTCCCACCTCAGGCTAACGCGATACAGACGCTGTGTTTCCGTCATGGATAACAGTTTTCCTCTGTCGCCACGCCAACCCATTAAGCCCAAATGTCGGGTACACAATTCACACCCTTCATCACTTACTCATTTCCAAGTAGAGTCTCGGGAATCCTGGTACTTTTCCCCCGTACACGTTTGCGCGTTCGAGAAACAAGCCACATCAAAGGTGTCCTTCGAAATTCTCTGCTGACTCCCCTTTGATGGATGCCCCAAGTATTGTGATGAGGATACCCCCCTTGTTTCCAACACCGAGTTTATCTCACGTGGGCTTAGGGATTGGGTTGACATCTGTGCTTACTCGGGAATTGTCACCACCCATGGTCCGAGCTCTAAGACTATAAACTAAGACTCTCATCTGGCATTACGTTCAAGACCCCTTGTCTTCGAACCTAGTTTGAGTTCAGCGAATTTACCTCTCTAGTCCTGCCTTCAAGACCCTGATCACAGGACTGCGTGGCGCAGTGTGGGACTACGTCCTCATTTACGATGGGTTTGCAATAGCTGCACCACGCACGCCCCATTCTGAGGTTCAGTCTTCCTGACCTTCTGTCCTGCATGACGTTAAAAGGCACCTTTCAGAACTACGTGTGGCTTGATTCCCATCCTAATGGGATACGTAGGACCACCTGAATGTCTAAGATTCGGGTCCAGCCCCACCTATTGGAGATCCCCTGATTTCCCGGTCACCTAGGCCACTTGGTCCATCCCTCTCCAGTGGGGGGGTGTGTAGGTACGATACAAGGTTTTGGGCATCATGCCCCCTTCCCCTGGGAACCTGCTACCTCTCGACCACCCTCAAGGTTGAGTCCCTTGGCTCCCTGCAGTGGTTCACCCATGTTTTAAGAGCACTCTAGTCTAGCACCAAGAGTGTCAGATCCAACTTGATCAAGTTCCTTCCACTTGTCAAGCTTCGTGTTCCCCTCTATTCAGACTTCCATCGTCTTTTCACACCCAGAGGGACCCCCAAGAACGGCCTGGATACTACGCCCAAGGGCTCTCCTACCGATACGGGTCAATGCCCTCCAGGGTTACGGACAACAAATCGATAAAATCCCGCGTTGCGAATATGGTCAGCGGTCGATGCTTGTTTTGTTAGTCCTCATTTCAGGCTAACGCGACAGGATGCTGTGTTGAGAACATGGTCAGCAGTAATCCCCTGTCATCACGCCAGCCTCTTCAGTCCTTGAATGTTGGTTGCATGATTCACATCATTTTCCACCCCATCATGTCCAGGTGGAATCTCGACACTTTTGGCATTATCCCTCAGTGCACCTTTGCATGCTAGGGGGACAAAGCTGCAATCTGGCGCCCTTTGGGGCTCCCATGGTCTGAGCTCTAAGACCATAAACTAAGATCTATTCGGGACTACGTTCGACTTGATTCCCATCCTCATGGGATACGTAGGACCGCCCAGATGCCCTGTCTCCGGGTACAACCCATTCAGGAAGCCAGTCTCTCTCCCTGTTTCACCTCTGTATAGGCCCCTCGGCCTAAGGTTTCCACCTCCAAATGGCGTACAATCTGATGTGGGATCATGTCTCCATCAATTGTGTTTTATAACACTGCGCACATTTCCCGCCTAGCATCGCCTCTGCTACGTCCGCGCTGCATGACGATAAAATGCATGCTTGGTCCTATCATATGACCCTAAACTGTGACATTATCGTCCTGGACGCACGATGAAAAACGGCACCGCATTGTGGTAACCTCACTGTAGAGGACATCACGTTGGGTACTGGCCACGCGCCATGCCATTTGTCAACGCCCATCATGGCTTGATTCTTGTGGCGACATCACGACCTACAGTTCTAGGCCTGTCGCTTCACAAAAAAAAAACCATTCACCTTAAAGAACAAACAAGATACATCAAATTCCGCTTCTTTTAGTGCAAGGGCCACGTCTGCACTTCGCCTTTCCCCTGGAACTGGTATCCTACCGTGTCACGTCCAGAACTACGTATGGCTTGATTCTCATCCTTATGAGATACGTAGGAGCGCCCGGGTACTTCCCCGCGGGTCCAGCCTAACCCTTGAGTTCGGTCCCTCGACTCGAGCTCATTCACGTCAGGTTGTGATGTCATGCGTCCCCTGATCCCTTTTTCCAATCCATGGTCCGAAGTCTATGACCATAAACTAAGATCTCCCCAAGGGAAAGGAATCTGCTCCCTCTCTAATACGTTTCGTTGACGTATTCAGATGTGTTTTGACAGAAAGCCCGAAGCATGGGATTTTCACAGGGATATTCCCCTCATCCCATGACCAAGCTTCATGAGCTCACTATTTGGATCCTCATCCTCTTCCACATCCAAGAGGACCCTCGGACGACGTGGATACTAAGCTTAAGGGCTCTCCATGAATGCTGGACCTAAGGGCCCTACAATCGTTTCTGGACAAGGTCCCTACGGATATTTGACAACATTTGTGACACGGTCCCGTGTTTCGAACATGGTCAACGGTCGACCCTCATTTGTTTGTCCCCACTTCAGGCTAACGTGACAGGATGCTGTGTTGCGAATATGGTCAGCAGTAGTCCTTCATCGCCACGCCGCCACCATCGTGATCCGAATCTCGAGAGTCATGATTCACACGTTTCCACTCCCTCATGTCCAAGTGGAACCCCACCATACTCGGCTCTTTCTCTTCGCGCATCTAGGTGCGCTGAATGATCGTGTTAGTGTCATTGGGCCGGTGGTCGCCGAGTATCCCTTTGCCCCAACCTGCCCCTCTCTGCGTCGGGAAATTCCCACCACTACTGCTTGTTTCCCACACCGAGCACGACTCACGTGGGCTTAGTAGTTTTGGCTGGATGTGTACCAACACGGTTAGGCTGCTCCTCGTCCAGTACGACGTTAAACTGCGCTTCCAGAACTACGTGCGGCTTGATTCCCATCATCACGTGGGATACGTAGGGACGCCCAGGCATTTCGCCTAGGGTTCAGCCCCAGGAATCACAAGATCCTATTCCTCCCCATTTCCAGCCCTCTGGCCTGACCCCTCGGGGAGAACTATGTAGCTACAATTTTACCCTGAACAAGTTCAGGATGCCCCAAGATCCCATTGGGAAGCGATAGATCCCCTCGCCAGAGAGGCCCTGTCCCAAAAAGGAATGATCCATGATCAGACCGAGGCGCCCATCTGGCGTACTCCCACCACGGTGGTGCAACTACCGAAGTGTTGGATTCTGTTTGAACAAACCACCACTCCATGTTCCGCGCTTTGCGTGTCTCTTATTCGGACCCTCGTCCTCTTTCATGTCTGAAGGAACCCCCTAACGGCCTGGTCTTGCGCCGCATCGGCTCACCTACCGTCCTGGGCCAACGTTCCGGAAGACTGGTCATGTCTGGAAGGACCCCCTAACAGTATGGATGTCTGAACTATGGTCCACCAACTGTCCTGGGCCAACGTCCTGGAAGATTGATCGACAACAAATTGATAAAATCCCGCGTTGCGAATATGGTCAGCGGTCGATGCTCATTTGTTGTCCCCATTTCAGGCTAACACAGTAAGGATACCGTTTGTCCGCCACGGTTAGCGGTTGTCCTTTATTGTCACGCCATCCCCATAGTGTTCCGAATTTGGGCAACATGATTCACACTTCCCATTTTCATCTGTTTGAACCTACTTCAGCGCCCCTGGTGTTGCCCCGTTCGTGCATAAGAGCACGTTGGAGAAACGGTAATTCGGCTATCCTGGAAGTTCCTCCTCCGATCAAGCCTTCCCCATCTTTCGGGAATCTGGACTGGTTTGAGGGAATTGTCGTCAAACGTCCCGCAAACATTGTAGGGATGCAACAAGGCAATTCAACAGTGGAAATCGTGCGTGCTGTGAAGGATAAAGAAAGAGTTGGAGCAGAAAAGTGTTAATAAAAGTTTCTCTCGAGTTCGCTACAATACTCGGGGGTTGACTTCCCCCACGGACGGGTTGACTTCGTCAAAAGAGCGTTGCAGCTCCACCACCCATTGACTTGCGGCGTCCAGAGCCTGTTGCCGCTGATTTAACTCCCGCTCCTCTTCAGCAGCGGCGGGGCGTAATCCGTCAACCCTGGCCCGGGCCCTTTCCACCTCGGCCTGGACGACAGCCATCCTTCCAGAGGTCTGCTCCATATGCTCCTCAGCCTCCGCCAACTGGGCCTTCAATCGTAAGACCAGCTCAGACTATGCATCGAGAGTGGCTGAAAGCTCATTGGCCCAGATCTGCATCTGTTGGACCTCGTCTTCAGCCTCCTGGAGCTTCCTGATGCTGGTTGCCTTTCTCCGCTGCCATCCCACGCTCAGCCCACGATCATGCTCCCGGATCTTCTCAGCCATGAGGTCTCGGATGAGCGCGTGAGGGCGTTGGGCATCCACTCCCCCGGCACACAGTTCGCGCAACCGCGAGCGGAGCCTATCCATTTCGGCCAGCCATTGCGCCTGGGGAGTGTCCCTGATGAAGCGCGTGATCAGCTTCCACGACCGGCGGCGGACTATGCTGCTGTCTTCCTCATCAGAGGCTGTTTCGTCCCAATCCGCGCGGTCGGCAGGCTCGTACACGGGATATGCCTGCAGGAATTCCTCAGCGGGATCTGCATCTGGTGTTGAGTTTGGTACAACACCTGACGCCGGCACAGGCGCGACAGGACTGGGACTGACCGGTTGATCCTCTTCCTCGGAGTCCACCTCGATGACTTCAGGTATGACCCTGCTGGTGGTCCTGCCAGTGATGGTGTGCGCCGCAGCTTGAGGAGTTGAAGGGACTATCGTCACCATCACCGGCATGCCCCTGGGAGGGACGCCGCCAGACATCCCAACCAGCCTCGCTGCAGCAGCCCATGCCAGTCGGAGGACTGTATGACGGAAGAGACATAAACGTTAGTCGACATGGCCCACATGTGGCAACGAGGAGACCGGTAGAGGAGACTTACGAAGTTTGACTTCCGAGCGCTGCTCCTGTGCCGGTACTGACGGGACTCCGAGATGAGGCCCCCCGTACACTGTTGGAAGGTCTGGAAATTTCAGAGGAGCCATCTCAGACCCCCTGGTCCCACCGGACGCAGAACTGGGCGCAGCCATGGGCGCGGGTTTTGAAGGTCCCGCATCGTCACCCGCCAAGGAGCGAGAACGAGGCCTACGAACAAGTTCCTCCTGCATGACCCAAACATTGGTGAGAAGTCCGTAGGGATTCAATAACAGATCGTAAGAAGAGAGGTTCGGAATGCTACCTCGAGGGCCTCCGCGGAGTCGTCAGATTCTGAGCTTCGGTCTCCGACCTCGCCCTCCTCCAGCGGGCTCCCTCCTCCAGCCTCATCCTCCCGAGAAGAGCCCCCTGATTCCTCCGGCAAGGGGAAGCGCTCCCTCAGATCGGCAGCCGATAGCTGTGGAGGGACCGTCTGATTCAACAGTACCCTCACCCGGTCTGTCATTGGGCGAGGGGCACCACTGGAGTGGATGTAATCCTCCAGCTCGTTCAAGTATTGCTCCGCCTCCGCCGAAGACACCATGAATCCAGCCCGGACTGGGCCAATGCCCGGCAGTCTCATCCCGAGGCGATTCAGGTGGGCCCACATCTCAGATGGGCTGAGGAATTGCCGGTTGACATCCCAGGTGTCCCAAGCTTCCGGAAAGACAGCATCTTCTGCCATGTCAATGTGACGCAGCCGCTTCCCCGGAGCCTGAGCGGATATCCGACGGAATCCCCTCGGTGGCCGCCCATCTGGATGACCCTGCTCTCCCGGAACCACCGGATCTGCTGCTGCTGCCATACCCTCGGCCGGTGCGGGTCTCTCTGCCACGGCAGCCCCGCTGCCACGGGCGGCCCTAGCTGCCCTCCGACCCCGACCTCGAGATGAAGGAGGTCCACCGTCACCAACCCGGATCGTTGGCTGCTTCAGCATCTCCCCGGGATAAGCAGCCTCCCAGCTGATGGCGTACTCCTTCACTAAGCCGAAGGCGGTGGTGGATGGAGGCAATGTGATCTGCATCTTCCCATCCTCACGCGTGAACATGAGCCACAACTGCCTCATCACGCACGGGTGCTCCTCGTGACGCACCTCCCAGTATACCTGCGGGGTCAGCCGCTGGAGGCACCGGAACTGCCTCGCAAAACGGTGCGGGGTGTACGGCTCACAGATTGTCTCACGATCTATCCGAGCCACCAAAACGCCACCGCGGAAGGCCAGGAGGTAAGCCCGATGCTCTTCCGTTCCCCGTCCATCATCAGTAAGCCTCCCCGTTGACAGTGGAAAGGGATGAAAGTTGAACTCATCCGCCCTCCACACCCTATTCAGCACCATCGGAACGGCCAGTTTGAATGGGAAGCTCCCAACTGCGTTCAGAATGGAAGGGCGAAAGTCTGATCCCGGCGGCGAAATGGGGTTTGGATACTCGTAAATCCCCCTGATATGCGCCACGATCCACCCATACAGGAGGTGGAAGGGCCCACATATTCTTGGCGGCTTCTTGCCCTCGCTGATGCGCCACAGCATTCTGTATAGTTTGGCAAGCATCGGGATCCCCAGGTTGATCCGCTGCCCCATGGCCAGCATCGATGCCATGATGAACGAGCTAGGCCGTACCCCCATGCTTGTATCTCTCACCGGCAGGATCCACCCGCAGATGAGAGCCGCGATGAATGCCGCCAGCCTGACTATTGGCTGTTGTTCGGTGCTGACGCTGAAGCCCCAAGTCTTCCATTGGCTGTCCTCCAAAACCCGCCAATACGAGTGCCCCTTGCCCCGCTGGGCTGCCCTCGGACAAGTTCGAGGCCTTGGAGGGAACTCTCGATTCTCTGGAAAGTTCAGGAAACACTTGAACCACCTCTTGAAGTGGACGTCCCTCACGGCCTCCTTGTCCTCTCCGGGGACAAGCGCCATCAGCGCTGACGCGAGCCGTGGCATTTTCTCAGCATCTCCCCACGCACTGATGACGGGGAGGAACTCGTCGTACATGGCCCCCAAGATCGGGACCCCAGAAACCTGGTGGACATCCCACAGGCTGATGCCCACCTCCCCGTGATGCAGATGAAAAGTGTTGGTCCTGGACGACCATCTGCTCAGCAGTTCCGGCATCAGCTGCTTTGGCTGGTAAATGTGGAACTGGGAGGCCCATGCCGCCTCGTACAATCCCACTCTCCTCAGCTCAGCCTCGAACTCCTCGCACGAGGCGCCTACCCAGTAGGCCCAGGCCCAGTCGTCGGTGAAATTGCCGCCCTGGCGCAGGTCCCACTCATCGGACCATCCCTTCTTCGGATCCTGCAGAGCCGCCTTCAGCATGGTGCGGTAGAGAGGAGGGGACGTCTCCGGTTGCAGTGGCCTCCCGTCGATGTCGTTCACATGATTGTAGAAGCAATCGGCGGTGACGGGTGTGAAATCCTCCCGCGCGTGACCATCGGCCGCCCTGAACCATTGGTGCTGGCACGGTGTGCTCCTGAACCAGCAAGCTGGTTCATCCCTTCCCGCTTCAGGGATGAAGACGTCATCCCTCAGCCCGAAGCCGTACAACGGCAGCTTTTTGCACTGTGGATAATCCTTCTGACCTTCCGACAGCAGATCTGTCAGAGAAGTGTGGTCCGAGTGGCTCCGAACCATTTCCCCCAGGCCTGGACGGTTGGTCATCTCATCTCGACGAGCAGCGTCTGCAAGGACCCCCAAGGTAGCTTCTTGATGGGCCATTTTAATTTTGGCCCTCAGAAAAGCTTTTCCCCCTGGATCGCGAAGCTCGGCCGCGAAGCTCGACCGCGAAGTCGGATCGCGAAGATCGGTCGCAGGACCAAGCCGCGAAGTCTGGCCAAGGCAGACAGAGGTTCGCTTAGCACGGACGCGGAGTCGGAGACTCGCGGTTCGCCGCGAAGCTCGATTCGCGGAGTACGCGGAGCGTCGCGAAATCGAGAGCACAAAAGGACAAGGAAGGCGCGTAAAGACAAAAGAACGCGGACCCCCTATTTATAGGCGACGACCCCCGGAGCATCCGGCGCGCCTCACCCGCGCGGAGCATCGCGGCGCGTCCGGACCCGCGGCCCCGGCGAGCAGCGCGGGTCCCCCTTCGCGATGACACATCGCGAACCACCGAAAGTTTTTGGCGATGTCCCTCAGACTTCGACCCTTCGCCCTCCATGGCTCCAAGTCTGAGGGGGGGCATTTGTTGGCGCCAAAAATATGGCCCGAAAGGAAGGAACAAAAAAGACAGCCGGCGCGCTGCCTCGCGAAGCACAGCCGCGAAGCACAGCCGCGAAGCCCCGCCGTGAAGCGCCCCAACCTTGGCGGCCCCGCGAAGCTCCGGAGGCGTTAATCCTCCGCGGACCGGTTTGACGTTCGCGAGGCGCCGCGAAGCTCCAGAGGTGGTAATCCTCCGCGAACCCGTTTGACGTTCACGAGCCGCCGCGAAGCCCCGAAGGCGGCGCGCGAGCCCTGCTTCGCGGCGCCCCTTCCCTATAAATACTCGACTCCCCCTGAGTCCCTGGGACGGACAATCTGACTCTTCGGCTTCTCCTCTCCCGAATCGCGAAGCACGCTTTGCCCCGGGAATCATGAGCTCCGCGAGGTATTTCTACTTCGCGAGACGACTCTGATTTGTTTCGTTTTGAGCCCCTCTTCCGAGAGGGATGCCCTTTGCGAAGCTCAAGGGCTTTCGCAAAGGAAGGGGATTCCCAAGGGAACCCGGGCAGCCGCGGAGCACTTGTGCTTCGCGAAACACACAACCCATGCTAGTAATCCCTATACCAAGGCAGGATAACTATGCATCGCGAAGCACATTGCTTGGCAGGACCCTGCTTCGCGAACCACTCCTTCTTCGCGAGGCATTGCTCCGCGAACACTGTTCCACTTCGCGAAGCACCTCCCACTTCCACCTATGCCCCATGCTAAGGCCAAGGCACCCCACTTCGCAAAGCACACTCCTCTGCTTAGCGATTCCTCTTTCCGTGCGACCCTCCAGGTTCGCACGATGTGATTTCAAAGTCCCATGGACAACACCTCTCGTAGCGTTGCTTCGCCTAATGCTTCTTCGCATAGGCACGCTAACGGCTATTGCTTCTTCGCATAGCCACGCTAACGTGGACCCCTCGGTGGTTCCTCTCACGACCCCCCTTTACCATGGCCTTACCGACACCTTCCCTTCCCCAAGGACCAGAGGGTACCGGTTATGTAAGCCCTAGGGGTGTGGAGTGAACCCACCTCGTCCGCGCTGCAGGACGTTAAACTGCCAAGCACCACGTCCTCAACACATGACGTTAAACTGTGACCCAACCTCGTCTCCCTCACGAAGGGTCCCCCCAGCTCGAACATTCATTACACCACTCGTCTCCACGGGAATGGAACTCTTCCGCACATGGAATGAGATCCTCCTTGTCGGAGTGGTGTATGTTCGCAGGGGAAGGGTCGCCTCAGAGCGTAAATCCCTAACCTTTGGTACGGATGATTGCACCCGTGCATCTCGGTACTTCCCCACTACCAAGGTCAGTGGAGGACGTGATAGGGAACGAGGCACCTCCCATCGTCGGACCAAGGTCCATCTTTCCCGCGCTTTGTCGTGCCCTGGGCCTCCATCCTGGAGTAAGTCCCAACACCATGGGCCGCCCAATGCGTAAGCCCCATTTCGCTTCTCACGGACGCACCCTTCGCGACGTGATCGTCAGGTCCTTGCAACCTCTTGTTTCTCACACCGAGCATGACTCACGTGAGCTTAGAGTGAGCACCGACCCTGACAAAACCATCCGAACTACGAGGACTTTGATCCGTGTCAAGGCATGGTACGTAGGAAGCCTCCATGAGGTTCAAGCCACATTGCTCGGTCATTCATTCACGTCGAGTTTCACCCACGTCCAGCACGACGTTAAACTGTATGCCCCATCCAACAAAGACGTTAAACTGCACAACCTGATCCGAACTACGAGGACTTTGATCCGTGTCAAGGCATGGTACGTAGGAAGCCTCCATGAGGTTCAAGCCACGTTGCTCGGTCGTTCATTCACGTCGAGTTTCACCCCCGTCCAGCACGACGTTAAACCGCACCCCAGTCCAGCGGTAAGCCGTTGTGACCCACCTGAACTACGAGGTCTTTGATCCGTGTCAAGGCATGGTACGTAGGAAGCCTCCACGAGGTTCAAGCCCACCATCAGTGGACCAAGGTCTGCTTTCACGTCGGTTCACCGACAAATCCCCACCTGAACTACGAGGTCTTTGATCCGTGTCAAGGCATGGTACGTAGGAAGCCTCCACGAGGTTCAAGCCCACCAACAGTGGACCAAGGTCCACTTTCACGTCAGGGTTCACTATCGCCCCGCATGACGTTAAACTGCATCATCCGAACTACGAGGACTTTGATCCGTGTCAAGGCATGGTACGTAGGAAGCCTCCATGAGGTTCAAGCCACGTTGCTCGGTCGTTCATTCACGTCGAGTTTCACCCCCGTCCAGCACGACGTTAAATCGCACCCCAGTCCAGCGGTAAGCCGTTGTGACCCACCTGAACTACGAGGTCTTTGATCCGTGTCAAGGCATGGTACGTAGGAAGCCTCCACGAGGTTCAAGCCCACCATCAGTGGACCAAGGTCTGCTTTCACGTCGGTTCACCGACAAATCCCCACCTGAACTACGAGGTCTTTGATCCGTGTCAAGGCATGGTACGTAGGAAGCCTCCACAAGGTTCAAGCCCACCACCAGTGGACTCACGAGTCTACTTTCACGTCGGGTCACACCCGCGTCCAACATGACGTTAAACTGCACACTCCTGTTCGACATGACATTAAACCGCACCCCGGTCCAGTGGTAAGCCATTGTGACCCATCCCATCCGAACTACGAGGACTTTGATCCGTGTCAAGGCATGGTACGTAGGAAGCCTCCACGAGGTTCAAGCCCACCAACAGTGGACCAAGGTCCGCTTTCACGTTGGTTTACCGACGCAGCCCACCCGTCATTTCACGTCGGGTCCCATCCTGGTCCAGTGGTAAGCCGCTGCGACCCATTCCCTTTTGAACTACGAGGTCTTTGATCCATGTCAAGGCATGGTACGTAGGAAGCCTCCACGAGGTTCAAGCCCACCCATTACCCAATTCACGCCGTGTTCTATCTTCGTCCCGCATGACGTTAAACTGTATCATTTGAACTACGAGGACTTTGATCCATGCCAAGGCATGGTACGTAGGAATCCTCCCAGAGGTTCAAGCCCAACTCCCATCGGGCCAAGGTCCAGCTCCACGTCGGTTTATCGACACCATCCCGAACTACGCGGACTTTGATTCCCTGCCACAGGGATACGTAGGAAGCCTCCTCAAGGCTCAAGCCCAACTTCACCGTCGCCCCTGCGATGGTCCCATTTCATCCCCATCCACTTCATTCATCCATCCATCACCCATCCTGATTCTCACCCAGGCCACCACATCCCGGGGGAGTTATGCCATCCACTTCCTCGCTGCTCCTAGCGGCGCTTGGGCCACTTTCCATGTGTAAGCCCCATCATATCTCCAGGTCGCTGTCCTCTGTGTACACCCCGATTCATCACTCTTTTCTCCTATAGGGAGTGTACAACCCCGGATCTGTCCTCATTGGGCATTCTGATCCGTCTCTATGGGACCACAGCCGTCTCCATGCGGTACACTAATCTGATCCGTCCTTGTGGGACGTTCTGATCACCCTCATCCGTCTCCGCTGGACGTTAAACTCGCGGCATACCCTGTGTTGAACACGGGAAGCTGAGGAAAACCTCAGATACGTGTCTATGACATGTAATTCCCCGCGCTCGATGTGGGATGCCTCGGGCTTCCACGCCCTTGAGAAGCCTTGTGATCAAGGATAACAGACAGACATGCCAGGTACCCCAGCATCCAGACACGCTACTGACTTCTCAACGTGACTACTCCCCTGACCGAAGGTTGTTGCCCTGACCGGACCCTCTGGAATGTCCCGACAGGAGCGGCGTAATTAACCGGCACCCATGGAAACATGGCACTGGGATGAGTTTCACGAACTACGTATTAAATCTATAAGGGAGACCCGGACTAGGTGACGAGTTCTGAGGAGGAATCCACAGGAGGAAGAACCGACATCCCATCATCCCGTTTCGATCAAGGAGCAGACGTACCTGAATAAGGAACGAATGCCGCCCGCCTTTGGAAAGCAGGAATGTGGGGCAACAAAGCCGCGCGTCCCCCCCGCCCGACGGACGGATGCGCGCGCCCCGGAGAAAGCGTCGGAAACAGTATCATTATTGGGTCATATCATCACAAGAAATGGGATATCTATAGATCCCTCCACGACAACTGCAATTGAGGGCTGCAAAAGGAAAACATCAGTAACATATATCTATAGCTTCCTATGTTTAGATAGATATTATTGCTGATTTTTGAAAATTTTCTCACAATTTTCCAACCCTCTTTCCTTGCTAACTCAGAAGCAAGTAAAGTAATCTTGGAGTGATGAATTGGAAGAGAGCTTTAAGGAGTTAAAAAAGAGGCTTATCACTGTGGCCATGCTCACACTACCCACATGTGGAGAAATGTTTTGGGTATTTAGTGATGCTTCAAAGAAGGTCATGGGCTGTGTGTCGATGAAAAATGACAAATTCATTACCTCTTCTTCAAGACAATTGATTGTGCATGAGAAAAAATATCCAACAGATGATATGGAGTTGGATGCAAAAATTATTGCTTTAAAAATTTGGAAACATTACCCCTTTAGGGATAAGTATGAAATATATATGGATCAAAAAATCCTCAAGTATATATTCACACCAAAAGAATTTAATATGCGTCAATGAAGATAGTTAGAGCTAATTAAAGAATACGACTCCTCAATCCATTACCACCCTGGAAAAGTGAACAAGGTGGAAGATGCTCTAAGTAGAAAGGACCCAGTGATTCTATCATTGATGTGGATTTAAAAGGATCCCATCTTCATATATTTTTTGATGATAGACATGGGGATCTTAAATAAAGAAAAATCGTCAATCCTTTCACAAATGATTGATCATACGTCTCTTTTGTAATGGATAATGGATGCTCAAAAGAATGATGTGTGAATTCAGATGAAAGTGGAAGCTATCAAAAAGTGGAAATCCTCATATTTCAATGTTAATAAATAAGGAATTGTGATATTTGGGTCAAGAATATGTCTTCCATAAAATCCCGAGTTAATGAAAGAACTTTTGGATGATGCACATAGTTCGAAATTCTCCATTGACCTAGGGAACAGAAATATGTATCTAGATCTCCGAGAGCATTATTGGTGGGATAACCTGAAGAATTAGATCACTGAGTATACATTAATGTGCCTAGTATGTCAGAAAGTGAAGGCTGAGAGGCATAAGGCTAAGGGGACGCTGCAACCATTACCCATACCAGTTTGGAAATGAGATAACATCACCATGGACTTTTTCCCTGGACTTTCAAATACATCTAAAGGAAAAAATGTTTTCTAGGTTGTTGTGGATCATCTTATAAAGGCTGCACACATAATTGCAATTCAATAGGATTTCTCATTCGATCAAATAGCACAAATATACATTATAGATGTGATAAGGCTTCGGGGAGTTCCACTTTTTATTATATCAGATCGAGATCCAAGATTCACCTCTATGTTCAAGAAGAGTCTTCAACATGCTCTGAATACTGATCTTATATTCAGTACAACTTATGTTCCTCAAACTAATGTCCAATCTGGTCGGAATATCCTAACACTTGAGGACATGTTGAGAGAATTATAAATATACATAAAATGAGGATGGGATCAACTTCTTCATCTAGTAGAGTTCTATTAAAATAATAGTTTTCACTCAAGCATCCAAATGGATACTTATGATGCCCAATATGGGAAGAGGTGCAGAACACCGACATGTTGGGATGATGTTTTTGGAGAGAAAACTCCTAGGTCTAGAAATGGTCAATGAAATGGTTGAGAAGTTTTAGACCATCCAACAACACATTAAAGTTGCTCATAGTCGACGAAAGAGCTATGATGATAATCGTCTATAAGACCTAGAGTTTGATGTCGGAGACATGGTATTCCTCCGCATATCACTATGGAATAGGGTTATGAGATTTGGGAAGAATGGAAATCTATGTCCATGGTACATCTTCCCTTTTGAGATCCTTTATCACATTGGAGCAGTGGCCTATCGACTACCTCTCCCATGAAACATGTCTCAAGTACATGATGTATTCCATGTATCACTCTTGAGGAAGTACATACCCAACACATCACATGTACTCAATACAGAGTTGGGGCAACCAAAAGTTTGAAGAGGCACCATGTGAATCTAAGGAAGTGATGAAGCATATTTACCATCGTCTATTTTAGTGTGGGAAAATGAAATTTCGAGGTTGAAATCTCTTAAGGGGGGAAGATTGTAACGACCCAAACTTTTTTTAATTAAAATTCCTTTTGATCTATTTAAATATCTTATTATGTAAAATGGTTATATAATACATATTCAGATACTTGGTTTTATGTATTTGGGATTTTAAAATACTATTAAGAATTTTTATTGTTGCTAATATAGTCATTGAGTAATTACCACATGATTAGTGTAAATATAGAGATTTAACATATCCAATTTAATCAGACAATGGAAGTGATGGCCTCATCCAGTAGAATTTCTCTATACAAATCCCATTTATCAGAACTCAGAAATGAGTTGGTGTCATGGGGATTCGTTCTTAAATAATCCAACCTGAGCATCAATATGTTAAGCTTGAACGGAACCACATAGTGGATAATTTAATGTTGATAGAGATTACCACCCGAGCAATGTTATCCGAGCCACCCCAAGAGTTTGTCATCATCTCAAACCTTACCCGTAGGTCATATGTGGGTGTTATAAGGGGTTATGTAACAATACCTTAACACTATGATTATGTGCATTATTTTTTTATATAATAAATAATATACATTTATTTTATTATTTTTACTTTGTATATGTTTTTTAAAGCACAAAGAGTATTTTTGGTTAATATTAAATTAAGATATCTATTTTGATGAATTAATGGATTTTTTAATTAAATGATATTTTAATAAAATATTATTAATAAATTATTTTTTTATTAAATATAAAGCATAGTATAATTTTTATGAATAGAATTTTAATTTTTATTATGGTTTGAAAGTAATTTTTTTCAAAATCCATGAAAATTCGATAAATGTATATTTTTATTTTAAAAGTAAAAATTCACATATTTAGAAAATTATTTTGATAAAATGAATATTATTTCTAGAATCAGGACGTTGAAATTATCCAATGGTGAATTTTTCATAATTTTCTGAGACACTGAAATGTTAGGGTGAAAATTAAATAACTTTTGAATATATAATGTGTTTTATGACATCAAATTGACCTAATAGTGATGTAATAAACAAACTATCAATGAGATTTCTGGAAAATATATGTTTTATATTTAAAATAGAGTTATTTTAGATTTTTTTATTAATTTTATGGTTCCTTAGTGGACCCTTCAAGACTTATAAAATATTTTATCTTTTTAAATTTATTTCCTTGAGAGTGTGACTCACCTCCACATAAGCGAGACTAGTATTTTAATAAGTTCATCCATTGGACATATAAAACAATTTTTTCCACTCCACTTTGGAAAAGCCATGGTCAAAAATCATTGGTTGGTTTGTAGTTTTGATTAGTTTAATGTGTAGTGTCCAAAACCTAAATTATTAAGAATTCCCTCTCTTTTCCAATATAATCCAACCCAAGATCCCACTTCCACTTCACTCAAAACCTTTGGAGCTCAAACAAACTATGACCTCCTATCTCTTGAATCATCTCATTTTACCTCAGGAACCCAAGAATCCTCTCTAAATCCCCTCCCATGCCTTTGGGATCACACTTCTAAGTAAGGGATTTCTTACTTTCTCATTTTTGACAAATTTTTATTATGTTGTTATGTCATTTTATTCAATTAAAAATGTTGGGGTATGCTTAATAATCTCCCTCAAACTTACATACATGTTTTTTAATGATTATATATGCCTTTATCTCTCATTAATGCCTCTCATGTACACCTGTTACCATGCCAAAATTTCATAAGGGATTTCTCTATCCTCATTTACATTCAAGAAATTATTTTAATTTATGAATCAAAATTCCATTAAATATGTTGGGAAATGTATATATATAACAAACTTAATATAAATTTTATGTATATATGATGATACAACCCCTTTTCTATCATCAACCATTTTTATGAACTCTTATGTCATGTCATTATGCTGTCGAAATAGCACCACTAGTTTCTAAGCCAAAGTCATTCTCTAGTGAATTCCATGCCCGTTTCACTATTAAGGGTATTCAGATTAATGAAAATTTCATTATTGATTATATGGTTTCATGTATTAATTACACTTACCTTTATTTTGGAATAAATTATGATGTTTAATGAATCCATGATATATGATCTATGTGGCACACTTATGCATGAAATAAAATGATTAAGAAGGGTGTGCCCTGATAGCACTCCAATGAATTGGGTAAATAATAGTATCATGATAATTAAAGTATAACGAGGGTTTAATCATGATAATTCAAGTGCAATGAGGGTTTAATCATGATCCATGTGCAATGGTCCTTGGATCATTCTAATATCATTTTAAATGTTGTTTCCATATTTCCATGTTATGATAATCATGCTATATAATGCCCTTATGTTAATGTTTCTCCTTTTCTTCATTGATATACTTATTTACTAACATGTATTGTGTTAATCATGTTATTACTTGTTTACTACATTATTGGTATTTATA
The DNA here is from genome assembly GCA_963277665.1 of Viscum album. Lineage (NCBI taxonomy): Eukaryota > Viridiplantae > Streptophyta > Magnoliopsida > Santalales > Viscaceae > Viscum > Viscum album. The sequence goes on from OY728139.1 coordinate 1,105,339,845, forward strand.
TCTCACCCTTTTCTTATGAATGTCCTCAAGTTATCCCATAAAATGCTAAGTACAAAATAATGTGTATGGTCTTGTAAAAGACGTTTTCATAAAGATGTGTATTTCATGTTTTAAGTTGTTATGTTATGGTCCAAATCCCAAAAGAAAATAGACATCTCAATATTTTATATTTTATCAAGTTAAGAGTTTATGTAATAAATTATGTTTATGTGTGAAATAAAGAGCAGGGTTATTATAAAGAATCCCATGAGAAGTGCTTGAGTGGACTGTGTGTCTGTTATAAGTGTAGAGAAAAGGGTCATCAAGAAAAATACTGAAAAGGGAAAAAAATAAAAGAATAATATTCAGTGTTTTAACTATAGTTAAATGGGGCATTAATCATATAAATGTCCTAAGCGTCAAGGAATTATAGCTCAGAAGAATCAAAGGGATCAAGGTTAAGAATAATATGTTACTACAATCAACATGGAATAATTAATGTATTTGTGTTTTTGGAGTGAAGAATTATGTCATTTTAGTGTTGTATAAATGATGTACTGGTTATATGAATTATAGAAATAAATAATTATTGTAATTCTATACTATTTCATTAAGAATTTGAGATTGTAGAATACTAAGAAATGCGACTCAATAACAAGTTTAAATTTTTGGAAAATCCATGGTTGTGGGAAAGATAAACCTTAATATGGTCTTAATACTGAGGTAGTGGTTTTGTATTAAGAGATGATTGATTTGGATATATTATATTAGATATTCTTGACTACCTTGGAATGAATTAATTGTTTTTTATTCCATCATTGTTGGATTTTACAACATTTTTGGATTTAAGGATTATATCCAGTATTCTATAAGGAATAAGGGAACATGAATGTATTCAATAAGGTTTTATGTTAATTCATGGTGTTACCATGTTTTCATAGAATACATGATGAATCTATTTACATGTTATTATATGGGAAAAATAGATCTTAATTATGTTTACCTCCCATATATTTTTTTTCTGTGAGTTTGGATGCAAGTATTTTGGATAAGTCTAAAGGTTGGAATGGACTAAGTTGAGCACTTGATATTTTTTTGTTGTTAAAGTATAATTTATTGGATACTTTGACCTAACCTTTTGGATTTTAGTGAACATATAGAGTATTAAGGAAAAAATTTGGACCTTATGATTTATCAAATGTACTTCAGGTGTAAAAAATCACTTTTGATCATTTATTTCCTAGTGTAAGGGATGAAGTGAAAATAGATCGAAGCACAACCAAATGATGAGATTATGATTATGACAGTTAATGAAATCAAGTATGTTTTATTGAGTTATTATCCTGATAGTAAATTAATACCTCATTTAAAAAAATATCTATTTTTTTATCCTAATAGCTCATGTTTTTTTGAACCAAAAATATGTTAAATCGTCATATATTTATGGCTTTGTGCCCTCAATTTTCCATTTATTGTTCACTTGTTTATGATTAATGACCTCAATCACTCCCAATAAATATTTAAATTTTCCTCCAATTATGTGTCTCTAATTGACACCAATGTTATTCTATTCAGAATCATAATTTGGTAGTGACTTTTTCATTTCCCTTTCCCTCTTATTAAGACCAAAGTTTATTAATCTTATTTCCTATGTGGGTTTTCCACACAGGTATTTTCTATTTTCAACCTTTTATTTTCAAAGAACAATTTAAAATTATGAGAATTCAATTTATTGAAGGAGGGGAGAATGTAACACCCCAAGATTTTATAGTACACTATCTCTTTAATGTAGTTTAATAGCTTACATTGCATTCAATACCCACTTATCTTGTATTATACACAAGATTGAGTTTCTGTGAAGCAACACATTAGTATTCTAATTATTTAAATGATATATTTATTTATCAATTAAATAACACATTATTAATATAATTATTTAAATGATATATTTATTTATTAATTAAATTCTGTAATATGAATAGTAACAAATAAATTTTAAATGTTATTTATAATGGTTTCACAAAAATAAAATGAAAGTTATATTTTTTGTTAAAATAGATATATATTTTGAAAAGCTATTTTCTTAAAAAAAAGTTTTTGTGTCCTTTTTGAGAATAATAATAAAATTAATTTTAGACACTCCTAAAAATTTAATTTGGTAAAATAGTATTCATTTTTTAATTGTAAATATAAAAATTATCTTAGTGTAAATTTTTGGATTTTTTCTAAAAACATTCAATTTTTTTGAGTAGTGAAAAATAAGGCATAATACATTAAAACCGACCTTTTCATTTAAATAATTATTTTTAGTTAAAATTTATCTTAAATTAAAAATAGATACATAATAAATATACTATTCCAAAATAATTCATTTGAGTCATTTTTTAATAATATTAGACTTATAAAATTTTATTGAAGTTTTTAAAGTATTTTTCCCACCATCTAGGCAGTTTTGGAAATTTGCATAAAATGTAATGTTACTTCTTTCTTCAATTGAATTTCAAAAATCAGATAGAAAAATGTTTCATCAGTAAGTAAAATTTGGTTCAATAGGATGAAAATAATTTTTGATGAATAATAACTTTTGAATTTAATTTACCACGGTTAAAAGTAAATAGTGTAATTAAAGGTAAGAATAATATTATAATAATATAAAATTACCCCAAAACCTTTCTAAATTATATTGGATAAGTTTATTTTGATCAAAATAAAACTTGGGACAAAAATATGATCCCTTTTTATCCACTTGGGTTAGATTAAGCGATTTATAATATTTTTTTTAAAGAAGAGTTAAAAGTATTAAATTCAAATTTTAATAACTAATCCATTTTTAATATAGGTTTATACATAATATAAATTAGACTATAAATATTATTTATAAATATAATATTATTTCATAAATCATGGTATTTTATTTATAAATTTTAGACATTAAATATTTAAATTTATTTATGACACAATTATGATGCAGTAATTACCTTATTAATGAAAAATTAAAATAAATTATATTATAAATATTAAAATAAATGTAAATTGAAAATTTTGATGCCATCCACGAATTTTATAGGTTAATATGATATGTTAGGATTAAATAAATGTATTCATTTTAAAAAGAATCACGTTTTTATGTATCTAAAAAAATCATTTACTAAATAGTGTTGAAATTGACATAAATGCGTTTTTAAAACAAGTACTATTTTATTAAATTATATATCAGTCATAAACATCTATGATTCATTAAAATGACTTAGATAATTTTATATATATCATTAATGAACCACTTGAGGTTTTTTTGGATTTTTATAGTAAGTTTATTAACCATATATTGTAACTATACAATAAGACATTGTAAGAGTTAAACTATTTAACTAATGGTTAAATATAAAAGATAAGGTTAATATGATGACATAAACATGTATAAAAACTATTGGTTGTTTTTTTCGACCCATACCCATCTTATACTATAAATAAATCAATTTGGAGCTATTATAAACCTAAAATAATTTTATAATAAATTAATATTTCAATCTTTTCCTAAAGTGCCATTCACCTCTCTTATAAAAGGGCACTTCCCATTCTCTTAAATTCACACCTCCGTAGACAATTGGATCATCCAATACCTACCAATATCTCCTAAAAACTTCCCTAAATTCAACATAGATTCCTTACCTTTATATTAAATCCAATCTATGGATCCCTTTTTTTTAAAATCAAATGGAAACACCTAAAAAGAGGTAATTCTTTATCACCACATTCAAAAGTTATTTTCTTCATCTACTTTCTCATTCTTTGTTTTTACCATACTAAAATTATAAATCCAGTACATTATACATTTTGTGATGTTATTATAATTATGACACAACCATATTCAACATTCAATCCATCGTATGAATGAGAAAGTCACCATGCGTGTGTACGTACGACTTAACGTCTCCACGTCATGGTGTAGTTTTGTTATTCAACACTATATGAATTTGATTGGTATAATTATGAGTATAATTAATGTAAATAATTAATATAACATGATAATGATTATTTATATATAATTTACCATCCAATTAAACACTATTTCAGCCTCAGTAGAATGATATTGTCGCTTGTGCGTATATACAGCTTATAATCTCCACAACGCAATGAGATGCATCTTCAACAATCACCATTCATAAATATATATATATATATATATTGATTAAGTATGAGATATATGAAATAAATTGCTACTATAATAAAATGTATTTATTTAGATAAATAATTTTTTTTAATTACTTCCATACTATACGATAAGAAAACGGAAACAACATTCATGCGTACGTACGGACTACCGTAACCATAAACGATGTTTCCATTTCATATATATATATATAGATATATTACTATTATACATATTTATATTCTGAATATATATGATATAAAAATCATGTTTTATAATATGGACGTATTTAAATTATGATCTAAGTGATACTATCAAGAATAACAAGTTAAAACACATACGATAAAGAAAGAGATTATTACATGAAATGTTACTTTAACATGGAAATTATTATCAAATAGAAAGTAGAAAGTCATAAATGAATCATATATCATATCATAAATAGGAATATGGTTTTATTATAATTTAATAACATACTATGGTCATTGTACAGGAGGTTAAACATACCCTTGACTAAAGTAAAGTATTAGGTAAGGGTAAATCTCACAATATCATTATTATTCGAGGTTTTTGACATGTAAGTATATACTGGGACATATTTATCATCCATGTCCATGTTTCTAAAAATGTTTTCATAAAATGTTTTACTATAATTCTATAGATGTTTAAAGTCATATTTACCCATGTTTGAATTTTTATAAAATGTTTTGAAAGGAATCTTTCGTTCGTTTTCCAAATAAGGTACTTTATGACTTTTTCGAAAAATTAAGGAAATAATGTTTTTTAACTTATACAGTGTGAGCGGATATTTTTCATTGTTGTGTCAACTTACCATTTTCAATCTTATCTTATTTTCTTACTAGGTTATTTTCAAAATAAATGTTTTATTTTAAAATTTCAAGGATTTTAAATGTTTTAATGTAAAAGGGATATTTTCTTCAAAGAGTTTTATTGAATTTATTAAATTATTTTCATCTACATCAATATACTTTGTTGGATTTTCTGTTTTTTTGTAGTTGATTTGTTATGATAAAATATTACATATTGTATTGAAGGTTTTGTGATAAGTTTAACTATGAATGTTCTATTTTTATTCCATTCATGGTTTATGGTTAAATTATTAACATTTTGTATGCTAGTTTTAATACGAATGTTTATGTTATGTTTCAAACTTTTAATATGAGAAATGAATTGGACTTAGTAAGTGATGGTCAGAGCCTACTATAGCCCCTCGATGCATCTGTAGTTCTCATGATACAAACTAGTCTCTTGGAACAAGGCCTCAAAAAAATATTCATGAGTGGTCTTGGAACAAGGTCTTGATGTAGTAATTATTATGTTGGGCATTATGCATTCCCTCATTATGAAATTAGTTATTACATGTGATTATTCGATTAGTAGAATATACATGTTCATGTTTATATGCTAATGTTGGATTTATGTTTTCCATATTATGTTCATGTTTTTGTTTAAAATGCTATTTTTTTATTATACATCTTGGATTAAAATTTTAAAGCTTCCACTAAATTATTTACCATTACTGAGCATCTGAGATCACCCCTTTATTCTGTTTTATTTTTTCAGGATTCTAAGAAGTGTATTATGATTGATAGATATGGTTGTTCTAGAGTAATAATAGAATTTCAAAGGATTATTTATGTTGTCTTTTATTTTATAAAGTGTAATGTAACATTCATATATGTAATATATTTTATAAGACTGCTAAACTGATCAATCCTTTGGGACTTATGTAATCATTTCAATGTATTAAAATAATGCACCATCTCTGGGTAACTGGGGTTCAGGAATTACATATGGTTTTGCTCCTCATCTGTCACATAATTGACTAGGATTTCATCCACAAATACTAAAAAAATAATCATGACACTTGTGAATCACCGTGTTCATAATCTCTATAAATACCGCTCGGGCATTTTTCAATCTAAAAGGAATGACCAAGTACTCGTAATGTCTATACCGGCTTCAAAAGATAGTTTTTGGGACATCCTATTCTCTAAATATTAATTGATGAGAACCATAATGCAAGTCAATATTGGAAAAGCACGATTTTCCCATAAGATTATTGAAAAGTCATAAATACCAGGAAAATGTTACTTTTTTTGATTGTTATGTTATTCATCATGAGATAATCAATATAAAACCAAATAGATCTATTATAATTTTTCACAAACAAGACTGAGGTGTCCCAATGTGATATTCATGGGAAAATGAATCCTTTGGATTTCAAATCATCCAGTTATACCTTTAATTCCCTCAACTGGGTGGGGGTCATATGGTTTAAGAGAAGATATATCAACTATTTTTCTAATGCCAAATCAATAGATACCTCCAAATCCTTCTCCATGGGTAAACCTGATAAATACTATGAGAAAATTTCTAGGAACACATCCGAAACTGGAGGTATTCTACCCTTTATAACACCATCATGTTCCTCCAACACAAGCGATGAGACCTGTAAAACAAGATTTCCCAATTACAGAAGTGGATGCCTAGCACGACCTGAACGGGGATCCCACTCAACATGAAAAATGTGGGTATTACCATTAGGTGCTAAAAATATCCCTCACCACCTATATAAATCAATGTTCTCCTGGAGACACAATATCCAATCCATACCAAGGAAAAAGTAAAATATTTCCATTTAAAAAACAAGAAAATCTCAGTCAAACTTGATCCCTGACACGGTGCATGCATAAAAAAGACTTCAAAATCCTTGATATCACCCTATACCAAGCGGCGTTACCAACTCCATCACATACGACATAAGCATGGTTAGAAAAATGGACACATCAAAAAGGCATGAATAAATTAAATAAACAAAATCACCATTATAAAAAAGAAAAAAATAAAGATTATGTAGTGAGAAGGATACCTTGAACTATCACATTCCCTAAATCTGATTCCACTAGTTCTCTATCCACCATATGAAACTTCCTTATATTTTCCTAATCATGAGAATTACCACTGACCTTTGGATCTACACTGAACTCAATATTCCAAGAGGAAAATCCAGCCCTTCCACCATGACTTACAAAATGATAACCCTCTATCCTAGAGAGTTCTAACCACACTAACATCAACTTTGAAGCCACAGATCCCACACCACTATGATATGGGAGTTCAAATCTAAAAAAACATTGTAATTGTCCCATAGATCCACATCAGTGATAAGGTATCAGTGGATATGTGAACGAAGTCCATATATTCCCTTCCCTCCAACACTTATGGCACACAACTGACCCAACATCGAAAGCCACATATGGAGACAGTCAAGAAGGATAGCCTTAACTTCGACATCCCTTCTTTCTCTGATATTCCCTCTTCCTCTTCTTCATAGATTTACTACTACTACCCACTACTGCTGAAAAACCATACTTTCTTACACAATCAATCTCTACCCTCATTGCATAATCAACCTCCTCACCATAAGTTTTCACCTTGAATAAAAATACCTAAGATTGGATCTATGGTTGTAAACCCCTCTCAAACTTCTGATAGTTCATCATCTCCTTGTAAAAGAACTATTTTTCATTCCAAACATTCTATGTAATGAAGTTAGCATACTCTTTCATAGAACGGTCTCCATGGATAAGCTCTATGAACTCCCAGTATCAATAAAAGTTTAAAACATCTGGGCAATAATTCTTATTGAAATAACCATAAAGTCTTTCCAACCCATCTACAAATGTACTCTATATTTAACAACCGGGTCCCTCTATTTATAGTTGGGACCATCCAACATAAACGAGGGACACATTATCTAGAAAACCTCATAATTATCAAGAATCTCAAACATCCTCTTTGTCTTGTCACGCTACTCCTCAGATTCTATAGGTTCTATGGTACCCTAAAAGTAAAGAGGCTTATTCTTTAGGATCTCATGATATTTTTCCTTTATAAGACATAGTTTGAATTCTCTAAAATGATTAGGACCAAATATTACACTTTTTTACAAATCTATGACATCCCAAACCACTGCTTCAACCATGCACTAATCAATCGGTGAAAGATAATTCTATCCAGCCTCTTCCAATGGTTGTACACGAACTCTTCGAGGATGAATCTTTCTACAAAATTCATTAACCACAATTAAAACCATCAATACAACCCTAAAAAATGTATAAAAAATATTAAGAAACTATAAAAAATATCATACATTTCCATAAATCAAAGAAGAACCAAAATTATTATAATAAAAATACCAATTGAACCATTCCCCCACCACCAAATTTTCTTATACAGTCTTAGAAAAGTACTTCTCACTAATAGAATAAGTAAAAATCCAGTCCCAACACCCCATGGTGACTCAAATCCCATCAAGAGGTGTGCTTTCCTGGGACCCCACTTGCAACCAGATCCTCAAGGCCCAACAATCCGAGCTCTATTATATGTAGAATCTTTTCCAGATAACTTGTCCCATACTATGATACCATTTTTTCTTGATCCGAACCATGATTCCATTTAACCCAACATCAAGACTGATCCATGGTAAAACCCAAAGGGTGTTCCTCATCCCCGTGGTCTAGAAACTAGTCCCAGGATATCAAAAATATGCTTTTTAAAAGATATCACCTATTTACATAATAAAAAATAAAAAATAATAATATGTATCTCAATATTAAATAACTATGAACAAATGAGGTATAATAATATTCTGGATCAATGTTTACAAATATAAACAAACCACAAAAGTAATAAATGGAAATTGAACCAAAAATCTATCCCAAAAAACCACCAAGAAACTATAGGGCCATGACACTCAATCCACCACCTCCAAAACCATCATGAAAAGGAAGGCAAGTAACATGATCTAATATCACCTCCATAAATCATGAATTTATATGGGTCATACCTAAGAAATTATATATATACCCGAATGTGTAAGTAGGGTGCAATCTAAATCCTAGTAGGATGCCACCTAAAATAAATATTCCATGAATTAAAAATTTATGAAAAAATAGGATTCAAATTCCCATAATAATTTATGAAACACTTTCAACAAACATTTTGAGGAAACTATTTTTAAGGAAATTTTTTTTAAAAGAAAACATTTTCTCAAATAAGCTTTCATGAAAAAAAATATATACACAATGTCAATCGTATATGGTCGGCTAACACCATATCACCTAATTATCAAGTCACAAGGGGAAAACATGGTAATATCCCTATATATAACTGGAATATATAGTATCATATGGATATCAAACCAAAATGATCAAAATCCTTCAACTCAACTACCAAAAATGTTACCATCCACAAGCCATTGGAGGGGATCTTACACCAAGGTCGAATGGTTTCTATATGATAAGACAAAACCAATAGTGTTCCTCCTAAAAATCCACTAGAGGGGAACACATCCCAAGTACTAGTGGTATGAAATCATATTTAATGTTTAGTTAGTTTTGTAATAATGAATCATTCTAGTTAAATCTAGGACACTGCCACTTATGAGTCAACTAGAATACTTGTTCTAGGTTTCCCATCTACACACTCAGAATTACCTATATTCTCAATTTACATTTCACATATCACATAGATAATCACTTTCACTTGATCATACCAAGAATCAAAAGCACACAATGAAATCACTACATTAACATTTTCACATTGATTCAACAATCAAGGGTTCACATGGAAACCACCATTTACCATAAACAAAACCACTTTTTTTTCACATTCACAACTAAACTATTTGAAAAAACATTTCGTTTTACTTATACAATTTATGAAACCCATTTTTAATCATAAAAATATGTGAACATATGAAATGTAACCATTTCTATAGGAAAACCCATTTCAAATACACATTTACATAAAAAACATTTCATAATAGGCTTCACATTACTTTATCCATTCAAATAAACATTTAAGATGCACAAAAAATAATAAATGTGAAATATAAATCCATTTATCTTATAAATTTAACTTTTAACACATTCATACCCATAAGTATATTTTAAAACACACTTTTCACCTTCCACACAAGGAATAACACATTCACAATATGAACCACCATGAAACACATAAGAAATATAATTAATTTGTCTTTAAAACCCAAATTTTAGCACATAAGCATGCCAAAAAATTTCCAAAATATATTTCAAACCACATAAAAACCATTGTAATCATTTAGAAAACTATAAAAGTATATTAAAATCATATAATAATTTAAAATCATGGAACCACCTACCTCACACATGGAAACCTTTAGAATTTGGTGTCAAAGTACAACCTCACCTCTAGAAGTACCTATTAAGGTATTATCAAACATTAATCCCAAATATATCCCCTAGAAACATAAGATCAAACACTCATTAGGTCACACAACCAAATAGAAAATATGAAATAAATAAATTAGGAAGAAGATCCCAATAAGGAGGTACAAATAAAGAGGAAAATTACCTATATGAGGTTTACTTAAATATTTGGGGTCAAAATAAATGAAAATATATATTGAGAATAGTCCTAGGAAATAGTTCACTAGGATCTCATTTCTAAAAATATACAATGGGAGTGTTGGAGTAGAAATTGGGTTAATATAAAAGAGGAAACAAAATTAATTTCTCAATTTTTAATGACCTGGACATGTCGCACAGTTTTGCTACATGTTTTTACAAACCGAGCATAAACCCTGTGGTTTCCAATTTCCAAGAATGTCATTCTACATGGTTATCACACATAGTTTTCCAAACTATGTTCCAACCTTATAGTCTCCATTATACATAAATCTCCATTTTCCATAAATTTTCATGGGTAATGGTGAACAGTTTCCCCTAATAGTGCGCCAAATGTGCACCACCAAATTTCAAGATAAAAATATCTATTATTATCTAATAAAACATGGGTAAAATAGGAAAATATTATATGAATAAAAATAAATAAAATAAAACATCAATAAAAAATTACAAAAGTGAAATGTTTTCAGGTATTTTCAAGATGATTTTGGAGATTATTTCTCTTTTCATCTATCAGAGAGGGAGGAAGTGTTTACAATTAATCTAGTTATAGGTACACATCCAATCCTAATTCCTACTAATGGCATGGTAATAGTTCAATTTAAAGAGTATAATATTTAATTGAATTTTATTATATGAAAATGATTCATTCACCCTAGTTTCTTTCCTTATGAATCCCCTATGCTCTTTATAGTGAATATAGATGGTTCAATATGATTATGTTTGTACTATCAAAAGTTGTATCATTTAATAGTTATGAAAAAATATTAACTTACATGTGTGGATGACATGTTTTACTATTTTAATAGGGAAATTTGGTTTTCAGTGATTGATATTTTGTTGGGATATCATTAGCTTAGAGATCGGGAGTATGATATATCAGAGAAGTATGTCAGGATAATGTATTTTAATTAGGAATATATTGTTGTGTCATTAGGTCTGACTAATCCTCATATAGATGTTATGTATTTGATGAAACCAATATTTCATTAGCACCTCCATAAATTATTGGTAGTGTTCTTGGATGACATCATGGTTTATTTCAGATCCTATTGTGATCAAGTGTAAAATTTTATTTTGGTTCTGGAAATACATAAGTGTCACTATTTGTATAAAAATATTTCAAAATGGAGTTCATGATTCTATAAAGTGATGTTCTTGGGTAATGTAATTTTGGGGCATGTCTTATAAGATGATGATGAGAAGTTAAAGGATCTATTTTCCTGAGAAGATCCATGAAATTTCATTGAGATTTATAGATTTGTTGGACTCTCTCAAAAATATTTCAAGGTCACCAATGATTTATAGAATATACCATCACCATTGACCTATATTAATAGATATAAGAGAAAATAAAATGGGATGAAAATATTTAGTATTATTTCAATGAGATTAAATGAATTCTGACATAAAATATTATTTGAATATTACCTGATCTTGGTTAGGGTTATACGGTTTTCTATGATTCTTCTGAAGATGGTCTAGGAAGTGTGCTTATATAGGATGATCATGTGGTTACTTATGGATCTCATGAAATTTTACTGCATGATAATAATTACCAGACATAGGATTTTGCGATATTCATAATTTTTCATGTGCCAAAATATTATTGAAATCATATTATTGGGGAGATTACCAAATTTTATTCTAAGAATAAGATTATGAGATAAATATTTTCATAGGAATATATGAATCTCAGTTATTTTTGGTTGATGGAATACCTTCAGATGTATGACATTAACCACTCATACAAACTAGGAATGTGAATTTCCTTACAGATTCTCTAAAAAATAACATTTTAGGATGTTTAGGAATCAAAAGACTAGTGAGAACATATATAAATCATCACTCAATTTCACATGGATTCATAGGAGTACATTTCATGTATGGTTCTGACTGTTTTATTTTTAATCATCGCTCCTTGATCCTACAATCTAGGATCAATAGCTGGATGGAAAATTTAGGGTAAATTTAAGTACAATATATAGTGTGGAGACTATTTCTATTTTGTATCTAAATTTAGATGGTATAATCTATTTTTGGCATGAATTTTCGAAACTAGAATATATGAGGAGTATAATTTTTTAAACTGTCATATTTCTTTATGGACCATTCATTTCAGAACTATTGATATGTATTATAACATGAGATAGTGATTCTTGTGAACATGTCTAAAGAGTGTAATTATATATTATGTGTCACGATGGTACATATGGTAATAGTTAAAAGCATATAATTTAAAACCTTATTGGTTACTCAAGCCTATTTAGGTACATATTTTGAAAAGAGATGAGGTTTCCTTGGAATTTTCTTTCAGATTACCATAGACTCCCCATGAAAGAATTATATCTATATGTTAATTGATCTATTAACAAAATTTTCTCACTTAATTAAGAATAGGAACACCACCTAAGATGATTACATGGGAAATAATTACATAAGGTTCTATATTCCATTATTTCAGAAAGTGATACTAGGTTTACCTCATAGTTATGTAAGAGTATCTATGATGGGATGGAACTCAGGTCATGTTGAGTACAACATATTATCCATTGAAAGATGGTTAGATGGAGTATGTTATTCATATAATTGGGGATACACTCATATATTATGTCTTGGAATGTAATGGATCATGGGATAACTCTATTGTAATGGTTGAGTTTTCTTATAATAAAAATTATGAATCATCGACCTGAATGTCACCCTTCGAGGCTTTCTATGGTTCCTGACACAAGTAACTTCATTGTTGGGAGGAGGTGGGAAAGGCCTATTTTGTTTTACTGAGTCTAAACCAGGACACATCTGTGAGTACTCGTGGTATAAATTATTCTACGGTTAAAACATTGACTGGGTTGATATCATATGTTGATTGTTGGTGCCATCCTTTGGAGTTTTTTAATAGTGAGGAGGTTTTCTTAATATTTTATCCTCTAATGATTCACTGTCAGGTTTGAAAATCTGTAATATTTTCAATAATATATGTTCGACCATTTGAGGTCATTGAAAATACAAGGAAGTTTTCTTATTATTTGATATTTCCAGTTTAGTTTATGGTCATTCATTATCATTTACAAATTTCTCATCAAAGGAAGTATTGTAGTAATACCTCTCATGTTCAGAGTTGGATGAAATCAAGTTGGAGATATAAATATAATTTGTATAGTAATGAGTGGTTAAAATTGATTATCAGGTGAATTTTTTACATGGGAATTAAATTACATTGGTCAATGTATTATAGATATATATATATATATATATCACGTTCTAATGAGACTTGTGGCCACAATTCATCGATGCGGGATTAATGGAATCAATTATTTCTGGGAACTATTCTTCGACATGTATTCAAATGGATGTGAATTCTTATGGTGGGGAATTTGTAAGACCCTGTTACTTTATTAAACGAATATTTCATCTCACATTTCATTTCCTTCTTTGGTTGAGTGATTTTTGGGCCTTCTTAGGATGTATAGAGTTTTCTAGGGGAAATGACCTAATGATCAGGGATGTATGTTTGTTGTAATTAATTTATTTTGGTAATAAATGTTAAAAAGGAATAAGAATATGTCATTTTGGGTCTGGGATGAACCTGTTTGTTTTTATAAATGTTTGTTTGGAAACTTCTTGCTGGGCATGTTCATGATGTGAACTATTTACTTGATGAGAAACCTTTTTCGGGAAGATTTTGTGAACTTTTTCAAAACAAGAAATGTTTAGACACATTGAAATGAGTTCACATCATTAAAGTGTCAATAATTATTTTTTTAAGGGAGGTTATTCCGTTTTCATTGTATGAACCTTTTTTGGAATTAATATCATGAATCCGAGATTCATGTCCTGAAATGTGCATGTTCTATATGTTTTTTTAATATTCATTACATATAATTATTTCACTAGACTATAAGATCCTATTTTGATACCATTTATCTCTCCCATGTTATTTTCAGTATCTCATTTACTTTGGGACCATTTTCTTTAGTGATCTATTTTTTTGTCTTTGAGATACATTACTTTGTGTATTTGATTTTTCTACTTCTTCATTTCAACTGGTCCTAGTAACACCATTGTGCTATATTTTCTAATCATTTTGATCATGATGTTGATTCTTCTTTATCATTTTTAGATTTATTGTGTGATCAAAATATAGAGGCTACCCTTTGGGTCATTCGTGGTGAGGTATGTGAGTTTCTTGAGGTAGATACTATTTAATCTTCTCTACCAACTATTTTTCAAATTTAATTGATTAATATATGCAATTGTTGATTATAACACCTATGTTATTTTATTGTTTATATACTATGTTTATGGATCTTGTTATAGGAATGTGTGAACTATGTTTCAGGATGGTGGTTCAATATCCCTCCTATGCTAGATGAACTATATTTATCCTATGTTATTAATCATTTTATAAATGATTTAATATGATTTTATTGACTCTATGGGAATTTTTTTTGAGAAAATGTGGAATTCCACTACTTTTGATAAATGGTAAGGTATTTTTAATGCTTCAAAAATAAATTTATGAAATGATTTTGAAATATTGTTTATGATAAATTTTTTTGAAAAATGTATCACAAGAGAATCTTTGGGTACATAGGAGGAAGGTGTGGTAATAGTCCTATTCAGTTGATACTATCTTGAGGTTCATTAAGAAGGTTTTATTTTCATAATAGGATCATTTTTTAAAGAATTCTTAGACCTTTTTGGAGGTTCACTATCTTGGGTGTTCCTTTGATCTCTAGATTAGTTGTTAATATTAAGATACATGATGCACACAATTCTATATGTTTGGGTAAGAGTGTTCTTTCTAGCCTGATGTGTAGTGATCCGTAGTGTGATGTTACCTATTATTTTGAGTTATTTTTCATTTATATGATTACCTTATTTATAGAAAATATATTATTTGAAATTGGGTAATCTTCAATATTTGGAATAGTGGAAAAGGGGGAAACATATTACCTTTCATTTTGTATTAATTGTTTTTAACTTATTATCTTGTCTGGGTTCTTTAAAATTGATAGCATTAATATTTTATTTTTGAGAAAAGATATGGAACTCCTGGGTGGGATCCTAGAGAGAATTTTTAGATCATACCATGTGCACCCCTTCGGAGATGCATATGATAAGTTATATTGTAACACCCTGAGATTTTATGAGAAGTATTCTTTTTAATTTATTTGATGTGTTGTGTTGTATGATACACCAATATTATCTTGTGCTACACGCAACACCGTATTAGCTTGAAGTATACACAACACTATCCTTGGATTGTGTAACAAGAAATTTCAAGTTCGTTTGATAGAAGTTATTCTACGCAACCTTGAGTGTAAATATATATATATATATATATATATATATTTATATTCAATGTATAAATGAAATATGGTTGGACTCTATTATACACAACAACAAAGGAATCTTGCTCTACAGGCAACCTTAACTTGGCTTTCTTTACATGCAATCACGACCATCCATGATAGCGTGTGTTGTACGCAATACCAAGTTTCACAAAAAAACGATATGTTATTAAAATATTATATAAACTAGCAGTTATGAATAGTAATACACACTTTTTGAAATTTTATAAATTTTATCTTCCAAAATGGACTTCATTTTTGGATTCTAAATATCGAAATTAACCTAGGGTGAAATTTTGGTATTTTTCTCAAAACATTCAATTTTTGATGAATAGTGAAAACACTGGGTTACTATTTAAAAACCGACTTTTTATATAAATAATTATTTCATTTATTTAAATTTAATTTAGGTAAAAATTGATTAATAATACCTATATAAGTTCAATGTAATTCATTGGAGTCATTTTATAATAATTTTAGATATATAAAAATTTTATTGAACTTTTCACCGTCTTTTACGCACCTCCTAGGAGAATTTGAAAATTTACATAAAACATAATTTTACCGCTTCTGTGAGTGGAATTTCTAAAATAATAGAGACACTGTTAATATCAAGGAGTAAAATTTGGTTCAATAAGATACAAATATTATTTGGTGAATAGTAAGTTTTTTACTTTTATTTACCACGGGTAAAAGTAAATAGTGTAATTAAGGGTAAAAATGATATTATTATTACTCTAACACATGTCCTAATTATATTGGATAACTGTAATTAGACAAAAAACAACCATAGGAATAAAATATTATCATTTAGGTCCACTTGGATTAGATTAGGACATTTATTATTATTTTATTTAAAGAAGAGTTAAAATAGTTAAAATCAATTTTTAATAATTAGAACATTTTTAATATAGGGTTATACATAAGTTAAATTGAAATATAAATATTAATTAGATAGATAAAAAGATTTTCTACATAATGGTATTTTATTTATAATTTTTAGACATTAAATAATTTAATTTATTTATGACACAATGCTGATGTAGTAATTACCTTATTAATGAAATATTAACATAATTGATTTTATAAATACCCAAATAAATGTAATTTGAGAATTTTTATGAATTCCAATAATTTTTTTAGGTTAATATGATATTTCATTATTGATTCAATTAATGTTTTTTTGAACTAATAATGCTGTTATACTTTTCACAAAAATCAATTACCAAATAGTGTCAAAATTGACATAAAATAGTTTTTTTTTTAAAATATTATATTATTAATTTTTATTCTATTCCTAAAAATTTAAGGTTCATAAAAATGACTTAGATAAGGTTATATATATTAATAATGAACCACTTGGGGTTCTTTTGGCTTGTTATAGTAAGTTTATTAACCATATTGTGTAAGAAAACAAGAATACACGGTAAAAGTTAAATTATTTAACTTGGAGTTAAATCTAAATGATAAGGTTAAAATAGTAACCTAAACCTGTCTAAAACCTATTGGTTGAGATTATTTTGACCCATCGCCACTTTAGCTTCAAAATAATTCAATTTTGAGCTATTATAAACTGAATATGAGTTTATTATAAAATAATATTTTAAGTTTTTCTTAAAGTGACCCTCTCCTCCCTTATAAAAGGGCACCTCCTCCCTCTCCTATTTACACACTTTTGAGCCTTGAATCTCAGAAACACCCTGACAATCCCTCTTGTCAACCTATATATTTATATCATAGAGGTTCTGGTATTCTCAAAAGACCAACCCTAGTTCCCTAAGAAGAAGTTTAAAGGAGCTGTGTCGAAGAAGAGGTAATCTCTTCTACCGATTATTTCAAGTTTCTTTCTTCTTCAACTTATTCTTCTTCAGTTATTTAATTATATTTTAATAACATCAGTATCAATAACATACTGATATGTTATTATAAATATTAAACAACCCCATTTCCCCTTCTATCCATCCTACGGAAAATAAAATCACCGCGCGTGTGTACGTACGGAATACTGTCTCCACGCTGGGTTGTAATCTGTTTTTCCACCACCACCTTACTTGGATGGGTATAATGGTGTAAACAATAACTGTATATGGTTATTATAAAAACATACTGATTCTGAGATATTATATCATCTACTCCAATTCTATTCAATAATTATGGGATCGATATCATCACTCGTGCGTATGTACGGACTACCGTTTCCACGAACATGATGAGATTCATTTTCCATGATTAACCATTCAAGTATAATTATAAATTAAATATATAATAAAAAATAATGAAAGATATTAAATAATAATGATACTGTATTTATGTACATATATGTTTCATTTACTTAATTCCATTCAAGTCAATAAGGAAATGAAAACATCATTCATGCGTATGTACGACTTATCATCTCCACGAACGGTGTATTTCATTCCATTTATAGATCTATCATATATATTTATATTCTTAATATATATTATATATAAATCATTTTTTACATTCTAGAATTAAGTAAATCAGGATATAATTAATAATATCAAGAACAACAAGTCGAAACACGTACGATAAATGAAACGATTTTACCCAAAACACTGCTTTAACATGGAATTTACAAAAGAACAGGTAATATAAAGTCATAAGTGAACCATATATTATATCATTACAATGAATATGATTCTATAATAAGTCAATGACATTATTTAAATCATTATACAGGAGGTTTGGATACATACGAATCATATCATAGATAAGGTAAGGGATAATTATTTCAATCTCATTCTTATCTGAGATTGTTTATTCGTAAGTATTTACTGGGGTTATGTTTATCATCCATGTACATATGTTCTCAAAATGTTTTCATAAAATGTTTAATTTTCTTCCATGTATGTTTAAAGTCATTTTTACCCTTTTTTGACTTTTACCAAATCATATGGAAGGAATCATTCTTTTATTTACCATATGAGGAACTTTTTGACTTTTCCAAAAAAAGTACAAGGAGACTATTTTTTTAACTTATACGGAATGACCGGATTTTTATGGTTTCATAACTCCTTATTTTAATGAATCTTACTCTACAATATTTCATGAGTATTTTCAATAAAATCCTTTTCTTTTAAAATTTCATGGAATTTTGTAAAAAGAAAATGATTTTGAAGAAGAAAGGATATTTTCTTCAAGAATTCATTTCAAGTGTTTTATCAAAACCATTTTCCATATAAGATGGAATTATTTCATATGTGTATGTTTAAAGTGTAATGTCTCTATTATTTACATGGTTTCACTTTTCTTATGATGAAATGATATCCATTTTTTATATGGATTATGTTATGATGGAATGTTTTTTATGAAACCCATTTTATTCTTTGGGTAATGATGAGTGATTTATGTTCATGATGTGGGACACGTAAGAATGATTTCATTATGAGATGGTGGGACCTATATCTCCCTCCAATTCATTGGGTATAGATTTATATCTCATGAGATAGACATGGCTGGAACAGCGAGTAAACCCGGCTCACTAAGGGACTTTGTCCACTAAGATGGTCTTGGCAGCAATGCCTTGGCTACTATGGAAATCATATCATGTGCTTAATGTTTTGCCACAATTACAAGTTTTATTCCAATGTTATTTTATCATGATTGATTTGAAATTATGATCTATGCCTTATGTACTACCAAGTTTTATGTCATTGCTCATGATTTTGAGGTTTAAACACTATGGTCATGTTTTTAAGTTCAAATGTATACGGTTTGTTTTATTTTCTCCATGCCTACCCTTACTAGGAATTTGAGCTCACCCTTTATATGTTTTATTTTCCCCAGGATATAAAGAAAGGTTTTAGGTAAGAAAACAAAAGGGGAAGATTATTATGGGAGATGTTAAAGATCTTTCACCATGATTAGAAGATTGTGTTCCGAGTTTTCAAAGGCACTAAACTATTATGGTCCTTGTGTTTTGGTTTTTTTTTATGTATTAAGAATTCTGAAAAAGTAATGTAATGTCTATGTATGTCAAGGATTGGGTCTCTACAGTTGGTATAAGAGGAAAGGTTTAGTTAACCTTTGGAAACTAGGATGTGAAAACTTTTGTGATATCCCTTTAGATATTTCTAAGGTATGTCTAGGGATGTCCCTAAGGTTTAGTATAACTATTGGTTACAATCCTAGAGTTATTTTGACGATCATGAATAACCTAGGGTGAACCTAAGGTATCATGGATTAAAGAATGTGTGATAATTTAGACATCCCATAAGTTATTTTTAATGATTATGTGGTTCCTCGTTACTTTAAATGTTTCTTACACTATGGTTTCTGGTTTTAGTAAATGGAGGAAACGAAAACGAATTCAGTTAATGTTGATTATGATGGAAAAATTGGTGACTGTGATCAATAAAATCGTGTAATGGATAGAGAGAAAGATATTGTTATTATGCCGAATCAGTCATCACGATATATTATTAACAAGGTGAACTTTAGTGGCATTCCTAATTCATCAAAAAAGAGGAATATGGCCTTTTATGACTTTTTTCATGTTGAGGAGCATAGAGAAAGGAAGATTTAGATTTCTAATGAAGGGAAGAAGAACCTTGATGAATTTATCAAATGGAGGGGAAGATGTTATCTGTGTGGAGAGAAGGGTCATAGAGTGACATACTGTTATGGAGTTCAATGTATTATCTGTGGAGAACATGGGCATTACCCAAATCAATGCCCTGATGTAAGAGGTTACTTATAAATCAAGGAAGTACTAATTCCAAGGCAATCATTAAAGAGAATGGATTAAAGTGTTTATGTATTGGTATTCATGAATAATGTTGTTGAGATACTTTTATGATATATTGGAATATCTATGTATTGTTCCATTGTGGTTTTCCATAAGAATATGGCATCAGTAACCATGAAAAGTGATTGAAATAATTTGGGAAAGCAGATGATATGAGGATAATGAAGGGATAAATAGAAAATAATATGATTGATAGTATTCATGAGCTCATGACTGATATAAGCACAAAGTTATATCATGGTTTGAGTATATAGAAATTTTGGGATTTTGGTATGTGTAAAGTGCTAACTTTTAACTGCATTCATTTTTTCACTAATGTTCAATGGGTATTAATATTTCAAGAGAATACATGATTAAGGCATTTGAATGTTTAGAATGTTACCGACAAGACATATCTTATGATATATGGGGATAAATGATGGTATTTACGTTCTTGGTAGATGAACTCTCTATCAATATTTTTCCTTATACTGTGAGTTTGGGAAATCCTAAAGACTGGAATAGATTAAGTTAGACCTCAGATAGTATTGTTTAAGGCGAGATCTTTTTGATATTATTTTTTGAATGTTATAATAATATAATTTTAGAAAAAGGACAACCTGTAGGATGGGTGACAACCCGTCGCGTCGGACAAGGCTGTGGGAATCAATCCCATAACCGTAGTGCAACATTCCTTTATCGCCTACCACTGGCCTACAGGAAGTCCCTAGTTAGTAGAAACTAGTTTTATTTTATTAAGTGGTATGATAGATGAAGTATAAGTCCATTTTTGGAATCATATACGATTAACCTCACCATAGATAGACTTATGTATATTTGATAATTTTTTCTACCCTTTTGTTTGAGACAGATGGAATGACCCATCATTCTATCACATGATCTTCTAACACTTCAAGAATGACCAATTAAACTTCATTTCTTTAAGAGATGAAGTGGAAATTGTTCAAGGCATGAACAACAGTGAGATTGTATCGAAATAAAGTAAGTATTTCTTCTAATTAAAATTCTTTAACTTTAGGGAAATGATCTTGAAAACCAAAAATGTTTTCCTAGTGTCTTCATATCTAATGAATCAGATGGTACCTTAGATCATCACAAATCTATGGCTTTGTGATTGTTGGATTTTTCATAGCCATGTTCTCTACCACTCTCTATCAGAACTTGATGGTTAGGTTTTTCTTCCATATCCATATTTTCACCTATGTTCTCCTATGTGGAAACCGAGCGATGAGTTAATTTGGGTAACCGTTACGTTTCATACATTAGTTTTTAAAATAAAGTTTTTGTATTCCTTTTTACGATGTGGGTTTCTATGAAAGAAACTTTCAAGTAGTAAATGATTTATAATCCCGACGAATTTCGAGGGAGAAATTCATTTTAAGGGGGGTAGAATGTAACACCACTAGATTTTATGAGAAGTATTATTTTTAATTTATTTGATGTCTTGTGTTGTATTCTACACCAAGATTATCTTGTGTTATACACAAAACCGTATTAGCTTCCAGTATACACAACACTATTCTTGGATCGTGTTACACAAAATTTCAAGTTTATTTGATAGAATTTATTCTACGCAACATTGCGTGTATATATACATATATATATTCAATGTATAAATGAAATATGGTTAGATTCTATTATACACAACAATAAAGTAATCTTTCACTACACACAACCCTAACTTGGCTTTCTTTATACGCAATCATGACCTTCCACGATAGTGTGTGTTGTATGCAATACCGAGTTTCACTAAACACCGATATGTTATTAAAATATTATATAAACTAGCCGTTATGAATAGTAATACCCACTTTTTGAAATTTTATAAATTTTATCTTTCAAAATGGAAATCATTTTTGAATTCTAAATATCGAAATTAAGTTAGGGTGAAATTTTGGTATTTTTCTGAAAACTTTCAATTTTTGATGAATAGTGAAAACACTGGGTTACTATTTAAAAACTGACTTTTCATATAAATAAATATTTATTTTATTTAAATTTAATTTATGTAAAAATTGATACATAATACCTATATAAGTTCAATATAATTCATTGGAGTCATTTTATAATAATTTTATATATATAAAAATTTTATTGAACTTTTCACCGTCTTTTACCCACCTCCTAGGAGAATTTGAAAATTTACATAAAATTAATTTTACCTCTTCTGTGAGTGGAATTTAGAAAATCTGAGAGACAATATTAATATAAAGGAGTAAAATTTGGTTCAATAAGATAAAAATAATTGTTGGTGAATAGTATCTTTTTACTTTTATTTACCATAGTTAAAAGTAAATAGGGTAATTAAGGGTAAAAATGATATTATTATTACCCTAAAACATGTCCTAATTCTATTGGATAAGTGTAATTCGACCAAAAACAACCTTATGAATAAAATATTATCATTTAGGTCCACTTGGATTAGATTAGGACATTTATTATTATTTTATTTAAAGAAGAGTTAAAATAGTTAAAATCAATGTTTAATAACTATTTTTTTAATATAGGGTTATACATAAGATAAATTATACTATAAATATTCATTATAAATATAAAAATATTTCCTACATAATTTTATTTTATTTATAATTTTTAGACATTAAATACTTTAATTTATTTATGACACAATGATGATGTAGTAATTACCTTATTAATGAAATATTAACATAATTGATGTTATAAATACCAAAATAAATTTAATTTGAGACTTTTTAGGAATTCCACAAATTTTTTAGGTTAATATGATATGTTATTAGTGATTAAATTAACTTTTTTCCAACTAATAATGCTGGTATAACTTTCAAAAAAATCAATGACCAAATAGTGTCAAAATTGACATAAAATAGCTTTTAAAACAAATATTATATTATTAATTATTATTATATTCCTAAAAATCTAAGATTTGGCCAAATTACATAGATAAGGTTATATATATTAATAATTAACCACTTGGGGTTCGTTTTTCTTGTTATATTAAGTTTATTAACCATATAGTGTAAGAAAACAAGAAGACAAGGTAAAAGTTAAATTATTCAACTTGGAGTTAAATCCAAATGATAAGGTTAAAATAGTCACCTAAACTTGTCTAAAACATATTGGTTGATATTATTTCGACCCATACCCACTTTGGATTCAAAATAAATCAATTTTGAGCTATTATAAACTGAATATGACTTTATTATAAAATAATATTTTAAGTTTTTCCTAAAGTGCCCCTCTCCTCCCTTATAAAAGGGAACCTCCTCCCTCTCCTCTTTACACAATTTTGAGCCTTGAAGCTCGGACAACCCCTGAAAATTACTCTTCTAATCATATCTAGTTATATCATAGAGGTTTTGGTCTTATCAAAAGTCCAACCCTTGTGCCCTAAGAATAATTTTAAAGGAGGTGTGTCGAAGAAGAGGTATTGTCTTCTACCGATTCTTTCAAGTTTCTTTCTTCCTCAACTTGTTCTTATTTAGTTGTTTAATTATATTTTAATAGCATCAGTATCAATAATATATTTATATGTTACTATAAATATGAAACAACCCCATTTCACCTTCAATCCATCCTATAGAAAACAAAATCAACGCGCGTGCGTACGTACGAAATACCGTCTCCACGTCGTGGTGTAATCTATTTTTCCACCACCACCTTACATGGATTGGTATAATGGTGTAAAAAATAAATATATATGGTTATTATAACTTCATACTGATTCTGAGATATTATATCATCCACTCCAATTCTATTAAATAATTATGGGATCGATATCATCGCTCGTGCGTATGTACGGACTTCCGTCTCCATAAACGCAATGAGATTCATTTTCCATGATTAACCATTCAAGTATAATTATAAAGTAAATATATAAAAAATAATAATGAAAGATATTACATAATAATGATACTGTATTTATGTACATATATGTTTTATTTACTTAATTACATTCAATTCAATAAGGAAACAAAAACAGCGTTCATGCGTACGTACGACATACCGTCTCCATGAACGGTGTATTTCATTCCATTTATCGATCTATCATGTATATTTATATGATGAATATATATTATATATAAATCATGTTTTATATTCTGGAATTAATTAAATCAGGATATAGTTAATAATATCAAGAACAAAAAGTCGAAACACATATGATAAATGAAACGATTTTACCCCAAACACTGCTTTAACATGGAATTTACAAAAGAAAGGGTAATTTAAAGTAATAAGTGAACCATATATGATATCATTACAATGAATATGATTCTTTAATAAGTCAATGACATTATTTAAATCATTATACAGGAGGTTTGGATACATATGAAGCATATCAGACATAAGGTAAGGGATAATTATTCCAATCTCATTCTTATCTGAGATTGTTTATTCGTAAGTATTTACTGGGGTTATGTTTATCATCCATGTCCATATGTTCTCAAAATGTTTTCATAAAATTCTTACTTTTATTCCATGTATATTTAAAGTTATTTTAACCCTTTTTTGACTTTTACCACATTGTAGGGATGGAATCTTTCTTTTGTTTACCATATGAGGAACTTTTTGAATTTTCCTACAAAAGTAGGCAGAGAATGTTTTTTTAACTGATACGGCATGAACAGATTTTTTCGGTTTCATAAAGCCTTATTTTCATGAATCTTTCTCTACAATATTTCATGAATATTTTCAACAAAATTCTTTTCTTTTAAAATTTCATGGAATTTTCTAAAAAGAAAATGATTTTGAAGAAGAAAGGATATTTTCATTAAGAATTAATTTCAAGTGTTTTATCAAAACCATTTTCCATATAAGATGTCATTATTTCATATGTGTATGTTTAAAGTATAATGTATCTATAATTTACATGGTTTCATTTTTCTTATGATGAAATGATATCCATTTTTTATATGGATTATGTTATGATGGAATGATATTTATGAAACCCATTTTATTATTTGGGTAATGATGAATGATTTATGTTCATGTTGTGGTACACGCAATAATGATTTCATTATGAGATGGGTGGGACCTATATCTCCCTCCAATACATTGGGTAAATATTTATATCTCATGAGATAGACATGGATGGAACGACAAGTAAACCCAGTTTACTAAGGTACTTTGTCCACTAAGATGGTCTTGGCAGCAATGCCTTGGCTACTATGGAAATCATATCATGTGCTTAATGTTTTTCCACAATTAAAAGTTTTATTCCCATGCTATTTTATCATGATTGATGTCCCATTATGATCTATTCCTTATGTACAACCATGTTTTATTTCATTGCTCAAGATTTTGATGTTTAAACACTATGGTCATGTTTTTAAGTTCAAATGTATATGGTTTGTTTTATTTTCTCCATGCTTACCCTTACTATGCATTTGAGCTCACCCTTTATATGTTTTATTTTCCCCAGGATATAAAGAAATGTTTTAGGTAAGAAAACAAAAGGGGAAGATCTTTATGGGAGATGTTTAAGATCTTTCACCATGATTAGAAGATTGTGTTCCGAGTTTTCAAAGACACTAAACTATTACGGTCCTTGTGTGTTGGGTTTTCTTATGTATTATGTATTCTGCAAAAGTAATGTAATTTCCATATACATCAATCTTTGGGTCTCTACATATATCATTCTATATAGGGAAAGGAATGTTTCCAAATTGATGTGGTCAGGTTTATATTATATTGTTTTTGGGTAAATAGGGGTGAAATAGTGGGACATATACCACTCTATCATATAGAGTAGCTATTTAAGTTTTAGTATTCATTTTTTTAGAATTATACCATAGATATTATTTATATAATTTAGAGATTATCATTTATGCAATATTTTTTTATTTTTTAAATATATCTATATTCCTATTTTCCATTCTATTGGTTGTCTCATATATGTATATATATTCTATTTTTATTCTTTTGATTGGGTGAAATCATTCCCTATAGTTGTTTTTGATACTTGATTTCTTGTCCCTATCCTATGGGGATCAAGAATTCACTTCGAGTATGTGCCATGTAGGTTCGGGATCAGGTTACTGAGGTTATCTAGGCCGAGTTCATCAAAATAGCCTTTGGAAAACATATCAATGTGATATTTCCTATGGTAAATTGGTGATGACACCTAATCCATTATATAATGTGAAATCAGTTGGGATACCTAATCCAATAATATTTGATACTCTAAAAAATTAACCTCAACTTATGAATTTTGTTTTACACTTATGATGGTACCATATATTACATGAACTTATGGTTCATCATTTATTATAATTATTTCTAAATCTTATTAAGAACGTATTTGAAATGATAATATTTTATTCCACGACTCATTTTTATGATCTTAGAAATATTGGGAATTAACCTTGTAAGTTATGTTCATGATTTTGTATCCTTATGCATATATAATGCCAACTTATGATCATTGATTGATATCTTCCATATATACCCTCAATAAGCATATATTTTCAATAGTTGGTATGTTTCCTTTCCCATGCACTGAATAACGGTTCATGTAGGTTATTTCAATATCGTGGAAAAAATTGGATTATCTTTATAAGAGATATAGAAGATAATTTGTGGAATAAGATTTTTGTTTATTTAGTCTCTAATGATACTAAACCTTTATTAACCTTAGGTGTGTATATATGAAATTTACTAAATATTCACCTAAAAACTACAAATATTATGTATCAAAATCATGGGTCTCTATAAATAACCTCCAATGTACCCTCATGTTTTGGGAATGTGAAAAAAATTAGTGTATTGTCTTTTTTTGGTCTTGGGATAACCTTCTATATACCACTTGAGATTATAGAACATTAATCATTATAAAATTCACTGGAAGAGATATATGCCCTGCTCATAACAAAATCCAAACATTTGTTTTACACAAGATCATAAAACACTCATCTCATCATAGCTTGTGAAAGGGAAATTATATTCTTGATAATTTCATCATAGTATAACCTCTGGGGGAAAACAAGTTTCATAAAAAACGTTTAGTCTTAATCATAAACATAAACAATCCAGAAAATGAATAAGGATGGTTCCATGGGATCATATTCCTAGTAAAACCTAAGAAGCACTAAATATTGATGTATATTTTGAATATAAATTCCCTAAAAATGTCATTAAAAAATTTTAGAGGAAAATATCATTAACATTATTAAATAAATTAAATTAAATATGGTAAATTATCAACCCTTAAAGACAGTATTTTCATTGAATATAATTTTTGAAACATGGAAATGATGCTAAAAAATTTAGAAGTTATGATGGAAGAAAATATCATTCATTTCGTACACATTAAAACAAATATTCACTTAATATTTTTGGGAAAAGTACAAAAGTAATTTGTTCAGAAAAAATAAGATCCCCTTAAAACCATTTTTTTAAAATCCAATCATTTGAAAAATGACAATAAATAATATTTAGATAATAATAAAAACATTATTTAATACATTATTTATAAAATATACACGTAGAAGAGAAATGATTTTAGATCAAAGAGTTAAATAATGTTATTTTCCTTAAAAATATTTTTTGGGTCTATTTAGTTAATAAATATAGGAAATTGAAAGGAAAATATTTATTATTTATAAATTACCCTGACAGAATGAAATTCATGAGTTTCATTAGTGGTATATCATAATATTTCATCATCAGAAACCGAATCATAGTCAATCCCAATAAAAATAGATTATAACGATTTATCACTCATTTATTAACAATCCTTAGTTAAAATAATGTGTCGGGTTATAGCTGCATCTTTTTTTCACGTATGCTTTAGTTACGTAGTTTTAGTCCTTATACATTTATCATGGTTTATTAAAATCTAAAATTTTAACCATGAAATAAATTTCTTTTATATTCATTATTTATTTATTTATAGTATTCCATTTATGTATGGTATAGAAAATGAATTACATAGTTCATGTAGATGGTACAAAAAATGTATACGTGAATGTTGTTTCTAATTTCTAATTAAATTGAATAAAAGAAAGGAAAATAAAATATAAAAAAATAGAATACTTTTTATGCCATATATATCAAATATATTCATTTAATATATCATTTTTACCATCTATTTAAAATTAAAATGAAAATGTATCACATCACTTTATGAAGGTGGTAGTCTACATGTACACATGAGAGATGTTATCATTTTACAGAAAATTTTTAGGTAATAAGGTATATGTGAAATTATAAATATATAATTATAATTATTTCATAAATATCCTATACATATGATAAATATTCCATTATATCGAGTCATGAATGATGAATATGGAAAATAAATTTTATTAGTTCATTGGAAGGTAATTTGTTATACGCGAAATAAAAAATTTCATTTCCTATTTTATGGAATAAAAGATGGATCTAGTTCATTCCAATAACATAATAACATCATAGTATATGGTAGATAATTATTTTGCTACACCAACATAGTTGAAGATTATTTGATGGAGTTAGAAGAGGAAATAAAAAAAATTCGCTTAGGGAAAAAATTTGTTCTCCGAACAACATCCTTAGGTAATATCCAAGATAAATCATTTTAGGGTATAATAATAAAAATAAGGCATTTAAGATGTCTTTAGGAGAGTAAAAGAAGATATGTTGCGTGGTAATAGATTAACCAAAATTCTTTTTTACGATTGAAGAGGACATGATATGGGGTTCCCTTTTACCACACAACTCTAAAATGGGTATTTATCAAATTTAGAAGTGATATGGTAAAAATATGTCAATAAAATAGTATCTATACAAGTTATAGTTCATTTTTACCATTATAATTTTTTATTCACCACCAGTAATTCTATTTTATCCTTATCCGAGATAATTAATTTATACTATTTCTTCTATTTATTATGACTAAAAAATAAATTGAACTTATTATATAAAAAAATTATGACGATTCAAAATATGGATAAATTTTCTCGAATTCAATTTATTGAAGTGGATTAATTTAATTCAAAATTAAACTCATGGATTAAAAAAGTGGGTTTGTAGAGAAAAAATTTTCATATGTATAAAAAATTAACATCAATAGATAAAATTAAATTTATTTGAATGTCATAATTACTATAAATTATTAAATAATTGAACTAATCATAGTTTTAATACATTTTAAAAAGAAATATAACTTTTTTAATTATTTAATCAAAAGGGAAAAATTTAATAAAAACTTGTATTTTTTATTATTCATTAATTTTTTTTACATTACAGAAAAATCAAAAAAATAACCTTAAGATATTTTTAACGTATTGATTCAAAAAATGAAATTAATATTTTAAAATAATTTTTATAAAATAATAACAAATTTCATTGCATATTTTTCAAAAAAATAAATAAAAAACAACTTCTTTTGAGAAAAATATATATTTGAAGTACACAAAGAATTTAATAATTATTATTTACTTATTGATAAATATATTCTATTTATATAATACCATCATACTTACTTTTCAAAAAAATTATTCCAATTGATAAAAAACATATTTAATGGCTAGGTTACAATGGACATGTTTAAATAATAATAATATATTGAAGTTTGATAAAACATGTGACTGCATGTAACACAAGCTATCAAAAAAATTATTTATTTGAAAAACTTATTTCATAAAATCTCATGGTGATATATTTTACCCCATAAAATTACTTTATCCCTCAAAATTGTATCACTCTGATACAAAAATATAAGGATACCTCTTCCTCATAATCTCCTCTAGTTACCATGTAACTTCCCCAAGATTATTTTTAATAAAACATTGGCTATGTGAGTTGTATTGTTTTTTAGAAAATTATCTATAAATTTTTAATCTCTTATAGTTGTTTACCATATAAGGAATCATCGTCTATCAGTATGACGTCTGAGTTCAATACATGTTAAGGGTTAGGTATGTACTTCCTCGTGAGATATATGTTAAACACATCATGGACTTGAGAGATGTTCTATGAAAGACCCTTTTGATAAGTAAAAATCTAAACTCAACCAAGAATCTCAAAGGATTTAATATAACTAACCCATAAATTCATTTATTTATGATTCTCAAAAACTTCTTCCCAAGATAATATAACCAGAATAAGTTATAACCAAGTTGAATCTCTAGATAACACTGAACATTTTCTATAAAAACCTATCTCTTTATTACATATTTAAACATGATCTATTACATAAACATGCACTTAAAACAACTATGAGGATCCAGAGGTCTAGTGTCTTGAGAAATTAAGAGAATTACATAATAACATAAAAAATAAAATACAACATCATTATTTAAAACTTTTTTTACATGACCAACTCATTCCTTTGTACTTAACACTGCCTGGGATAACCTGAGGATATTCATAAGAAAGGGGAAAGCTATAAAGCCCAGTAAGGGATTAAACAAAGCATAACATGAAGAATACAATACATGTTAGTAAATAGGCATATCAATAGATCACAAGAGAAATATGAATATAAACGCATGATATAGCATGATTATCATAACATGGAAATGTGCCAATGACATACAACATGATATTAGCATGAGGAAAGGCTCATCGCACATGGATTACCATGAGTAAACCCTCATTGCACTTGAATTAGCATGATTAAACCCTCATTTAACTTGAATTATCATGAGTAAACCCTCATTGAATATGGTGTATCATGATACTAAACATCAACCAATGCATTGGAGCACTATCAGAGTGCACCATTTATCAACATTTCATTTCATGCATAAGAGACCACATGGATCATATAACATAGAGTCATTTAACATCATAAGATATTACATGATTAAATAATGTGGAATAAATACATTTATTTACCAATAAATAAGTATATGTGTATAGAGTTTAATACCCTTGATTGAGAAATGAGTATGGTATTCACTACACAATGATTTCGGCTTGGAAAATCACGGTGCAATTTCATCATCATAACAACGTGACATAAAAATTCAAAAAAATGGTTGATGATAGAGAACTGGGTATCAAATCATATTTAAATGAAACAAAAAATAATTGGGTCATATAGATACATGTCCCAACACAAGAAATTTGGAAATAAAAGGCATAACATAATAAAGAAACTTGAAGAAAGAGGAGAAATGGAATAACTCTTGCAAAATATTGGCATGGTAATGGGTGTACATGGGGAGATTAATGAGAGAAAAAGAGGTATCTCATCATTAAAACATAAGGAGGGTAGTATGGGGGTGTTTATAAATCATACCCCAATATTTTTAATTTTTGAAAAAAGGTATAACAATATAAAGAAACTTGGACAAAAAATGAGAAAGGAAGAAATCCCTTACTTCAGTGTGTGACTTCAAGAGCTTGAGGAGGGGTTATTTGAAATATTGGGGTGCCTTGGGTGGTTTATATATAGATTATGGAAGATTAGGGACGTGATCCATGGATTTTTAGTGAAGGGAAGTGGGAGCATGGTGGGTTTGTATATGAAATGAGAGGGGAATTTTTTAATATTACACAAACATAGGTTTTGTAATATATATAATTATTTATTCAAAAACCAAAAACCATCCCATGTTTTTTGCCTATGTTTTTTCCAAATGGAATTTAAAGACATAATTTTATATGTCCAATGGCCGAACGTATTAAAATATTAGGCTTAATTATGTGGAGGTGAGCCACACTCTAAAGGAAATCATTTTAAAAAGTTAAAATATCTTATATATCTTGGAGGGTCCACTAAGGCATTTTAAAATTAATCAATCAATTATAAAATCAAATTATTTTAAATGTAAAACATATATTTTCCAAATATATATTTTTATATTATTTTATTACATCTCTATTGAGTCATTATGATATCATAAAACACATTATATATTTATAAGGTATTTATGTTTTACCCAAAAATTCGATTGTCTCAAAAAATTATGAAAATTTCACCATTCGATAATATCGACATCTTGATACCATAAATGATATTCATTTTATCTAAATAATTTTTTTAAATATGATAATTTTCAATTTTAAAATAAAAAACTGAAATTGAAAATTCATGGGTTTTGACAAAAATAGTTATCAAACCTTAATAAAAATTAAAATTATATTCATAAAAATTTTATGATAATTTATATTTAATAAAAATTAATTTAGTAAAAATATTTTATTATAATGTTATTTAATTAGAAAATCCATTAATTCATCAAAATATATTTCTTAATTGAATTTAAATATTAACAAAAAATACTATTTGTGATTTAAAACCCATTTACAAAGTAATGATATTAAAATGAATGTATATTCATTATTCTATAAAAAAGTAATGCACATAATCATAATTCTTGGGTCTTGTTATATATCCCTTTATTATATGATCATGTTCCCTTAGAGTATGGTGTGCGATGGTGGGGATTTATTGTGGTTGTTTGGTGAAAATGGTTTGGGTCGTGATCTCGATGAGCTTGAACTTCTTATATAAACGATTTCACTCATGCTTAAGTTGCTGGATCTCAGCTTGGGCATGGTCTAGGTAAAATCCAAGACATTCTATCTCCATCTAAAGATTCGACAAATGGGCATCAAGGGGAATGATTCTGCTGGTCGAGGCCATCACTTTCTTTTTATATGTCAAAGAAATTTGTAAAAACCCTATATATATAGTAGTCATGTGATCAATGTTCAATGACTATAATATCAACAATAATCATACTTAATTGTTATTTAAACCTAATAAAAAATTTGTATGTGTTTTCTATATCCATAAAACATTTATTTAAATAAAAGAAAGAAAATTTTATTCAAGAATGTTTGGGTTGTTACAAAATTCCTCCCTTCAGAAAATTTACCCTTGAAATTTTCTTTCCCTACACTAAAATAGATTAGGGTAACTCTAACTCATAACTTCCTCGGGTTCCCATGATGCTTCTTAAAACTTCTGGTTTCTCCACAACAGAACATTGTCTTATTTTATAGAACTTTTTCCCTGTGATCTAAGATCTTCACCGACTTATCTTCATAGTAGAGGTCATTCTACAATGGTACCACCTCTGGATTGAGTACATGAAATGGGTCAGGTATGTACATCCTCAATAGTGATACATGGAATGCATGATGTACTTGAGACAAATTTGTTCATAGTTCTAGTCGATAGGCCATTACTCTAATGAGATCAAGGACCTAAAAAGGGATGATGTACCTTGGAATAAGCTTTCCTTTCTTCCCAAATCTTATAACTCTATTCCACAGTGATATACAAAGGAAAACAATGTCTCCATCATCAAACTCTAGGAATCTTCGACGATTGTCAGTATAGATCTTTTGTCAACTCTGAGAAGCTTTAATGTGTTCCTGGATGGTCTTCACTTTCTCCTCCATTTTTTCCACCATTCATGGACCTAGGAGTTTTTGCTCCCCAAATTCATCCCAACATGTTATTGTTCTGAACCCTTTCCCATAAAGGGCTTCATAAGTAGACATTTGGATTCATGAGTGGAAGTTGTTATTGTAATAGAACTCAACTAGAGGAAGATGTTGATCCCATCATCTTTTGAAGTCCATTGAGAACGCTCTTAAAATTTCCTCGACTATTTGGATAGTCTGATAAAACATGCCATTAGTTCGAGGATGATAAGTCTTACTAAGGTAAAGCTCAGTATTCAGAGCATGTTGGTGATGATTCCAGAACATAGAGGTGAATCTTTGATCTCAATCAGATAGAATTGATAGTGGTACTCCATACAGCCTTACCACATATATGATGTATATTTGTTCCGGTTGATCCAATGAGAAATCCTCCTGAATTTCAATGAAGTGTGTAGTCTTTGTAAGGTGGTTCACAATAACCCATATATAATTGTTCCATTTGGATGTCTTCATACGTCAAATGGAAAAGTCCATGGAGATGTTCTCCCATTTACATGTTTGTATGGGTAATAGTTTCATTATCCCTTAGACTTCTACCTTTGAGTCTTCACTTGCTGACATACCAGGCACTTTGATGTATACTCAGTGATATCCTTCTTCATGTTATCCCACTAATAATGCTGTCAGAGATCTTGATTCATCTTCGGGTTTCCTAGGTGAATTGAGAAATTCAAACTTTGTGCATCATCCAAAAGTTCTTTCTTTAACTCCAGATTTGATGGAACACATATTCATGAAAAAAATCTCAAAATTCTTTATTCATTAACATCTAACTATGATGATTTACCTTTCTTGATAGATTCTACTTTCTTATGGATTCCCACATCATCCTTAAATGTTTCCAAAAGAGATAGTTGAGAAATCATTTGTGAAAGGATTGATGATGTTCCCTTTTTTATGATTCCCATGTTCATCTTCATCAAATATAATGAGATTGGATATTTTTCAATTCTCATCAATGAAATTTTTGTTGGATCCTTTCTACTTACAACATATTCCATATTATTCTCTTTCCCTGGATGGTAGTGAATTTAGTAGTCATAGTATTTGATCAGCTCTAAACATGTTCATTGGACAATGTTGAACTCTTTCTATGTGAATATATACATGGGTCTTTTGTTATCCAAATATATTTCACACTTCTCCCCAAATAGGTAATGTCACCATATTTTTAATGATAAGATTACTTTATCCAACTCTAGATCATGGGTTGTATAGTTTTTCTCATGAACTTTCAATTACCTTGAAGCATAAGCAACAGATTTTTCATTTTGCATCGACACAGAACCCATGACCTTCTTTGAAGCATCACTGAATTGAATAAAAATTTCTCCAGTTGTGGGTAGTGTTAACACGAGTGTAGTGATAAGACTCCTTTTCAACTCCTTAAAGTTATCTTTTCATTCATATCTACAAGAAAAATTGACTCCCTTTAGAGTTATCTTGGTAATAGGGTTTTACAATCATGATAACTTTCTCACAAACCAACAATAATAACCATTTAACCCAAGTAATCTACGGATATATATTACAGATGCTGGCCTCAGCCGTCCCTCAATTTCATTTTTCTTGGAGGGATCCATAGATATCTCATTTCTTGTAATGATATGACCCAATAATGAGACTTCATTCACCCAGAACTCATAGTTGATTCAATTTTCATAGAGCTTCTACTTTCGTAAGGTCTCTAGTACAGTTCTGAGATTCTCCTCATGCTCCTCCTTGGTTTTGGAGTATATTAGAATATCTTCTCTAAATAAGACCATAAAATTTTCGCTGTAATATCTAAAGAACCTATTCATCAATTATATAATGATTTTTTGAGAATTTGTGATTCCGAAAGGAATTAATATGAATTTATAGTTCCTGTACCTTGTACGAATATATGTCATGGGAATATCCTCCTTCTTTACCCATACTTGGTAATATCCTGACCACAGATCCACCTTAGAGATGTATTGTTTCCAACATAGCTGATCCAAAAAGTCATCAATTCATGGTAAAGGATACTTTTTCTTTATCATTATTTTTTTATCTCATGATAATCAATGCAAAGGTGCATTAACCAATCCTTCTTCTTGATGAAGAGGACTGGTGAACCCCATGGTGATGCACTTGGGAGTATAAAACCTTTGTCCATATTCTCCTGTATTTGTTTTTTTAGCTCCACAATATTCACAACATCCATTCTATATGGTTTCTTGGATATTGGAAACACCACAGGTATAAGATCAATTGATAATTCAACTTCTCTTCCAGGAGGAAGACAAGGTAATTCCTTGGGAAACACTTCAGTAAATTCCCTCACAATAGGAATGTCTTCAAAGATGGTTTCTTCCCTGGAGTCATACTTTTGAGAAAGATACGAGTGCTCATCGGGAAGTAATATCCATGATTGAGATGATGGTTCTAAAGAAGATTCATCCTCCTCATTTCACTTGTACAGAATCAGGGGTTGATTCTTCATATGGAGAGTGGTTTCCCTCTCAGGGAAATTTCTGTTGGCTCTATTTACGGAGAACCAATCCATGTCATGAATTGCATCAAATTACACTATATGGAGTATGTTGATGTTTTGTAAGAAGTTAAATCCAAAAATTTTGACAGGGGAGGAGTTATATTCATTGGATTTAATAATTAAACCATTTTCAATTTTTACCAACATATCTACTTCTATGATTTTTGGTGGTGTTGGGATTGCTCTAATAAACCTCTGGGATATAAAAGAATGTTTAAAAAAAGAATTAAAAAGTAAATTCTCTATGCTTTAATGAATAAATAGCGTACCTGTCACCACTTATTTTTTAGGATTTTATTCAATGGTAGTGATGGAAAAATCTCACCCTTCTTTCCTTGGAGGTTGTTGGTTTCCTCAAAAAATACATGGATTTGGGAACTGGTTTAAAAAGTGCCCTGGTTATTTGTAGTTGAACAATGAAAAATGCGTTAAGGCCAGAACAGAGCATTCCTCTCCTATGTCGCAACAGCGGGGTTTTCTTGACAGAAATTAATGGCCAGGTGCCCTTATTTTCCACACCAAAATCATTTCCTTATCCCCTTCAGGAAATTTCTGAGGTGCTTATTTTCTCACCTCTAGAATGTGGGGTGATGGGATTTCATAACACCATTAGATTTATTCACCAAACCACCAAAATTAAAGTTCACTTTCTACTTCTTATCCCAACGATACCCCTAATATTCTCTAATCTCTATTTCAACTTTGATGGAACATCAAAAAATTTCTCTATAGCTATCAAAGTCTCTGATCGCTAGGGCTTTCCATAGGATAGGTTTTAGCCCACCAATGAAGTAGTAAATCATGAAATTTGGGGTAACGACAAAGTAGAAGGAATATCATTAAATGATTGTGAAGTTTTCCTCATATGCACTAATGGATTTTCTATATTTTTTTGTTGAGGGTAAGGAAGGCCCTTTCCATATTAAGTCTAAGGGTGCGGGGAAAATAATTTTCGGAAAACATTTTCCAGAAATCCTTCCATTACAATGCCTCAATATCTTACTCAGGATTCATTTTTTTGATCAATGACCACCATTGATAAGCTTCACACTCTATAAAATAAGCTACCAGATGACCCTTTTATTGTTTAGTACATTGAATGATTGAGAAGATCCTCTCAATGGAGTTGATCCACTGTTCGATGATTGAGGGATCAAATGATCCATTAAAAGTAGGAGCCCTTTGTCACATGAATCCCTCTGTTGCAGCTTTTTATTTCTTTGGTGGTGGTGGGGGGGGGGGGGGGGGTTGAACGTTCCTTATGACCATTGTCTCTATTAAAAACATGAGTTTACTGAGTGATTATTATGAAACATTTTTTTGATTCTCGCTCCAATTGGATTGAGTATCTCATTAGAACAGTCATCACATTGATCTTCACATCAGTTGTTATCCTGAGTCCTCCTATTACCGGCCAATGGCTATAATAAAGGGAAATTTATGGGTAACACATAAAGGGGAATCCAATGAAAAATAGGATAACTTATAAATTATATTTATTTACATAACTTATAAAGTTATAGGCTTCAATATATATCATCCATGATATAATTCCCAACATATATTCCTTGGGGGATTTTTTTATTCCCTTAATAATGGATCATACTAATATTAT
The DNA here is from genome assembly GCA_963277665.1 of Viscum album. NCBI lineage: Eukaryota > Viridiplantae > Streptophyta > Magnoliopsida > Santalales > Viscaceae > Viscum > Viscum album. The sequence goes on from OY728139.1 coordinate 1,105,378,073, forward strand.
TAACTTACCAAATCATATCCCCCAGGAGTTTCAAACCAAGAGTGCAGCAAGCCCCATTGTCGTGCACCATTTCCTATTCGAGTCTAGCTCAAAGCTGTGTTTTTGGTTTTTACTACTAGATACATCTCTGCCAGATCCACCCTACTTGTTCTTATCTATATATGGACGTATTTGGTTGATAAAACACTTACTATATACTCACCATAATTTAGGGGTGTTTTTATTATACTTAGTCTTATCCCTAAGTATTTCACCAGGGGTTTCTAATCTGGATCCAAAAATTAACTTAACCTATCCTTTGATACCGACTATAACAACTCTGCTCTTTATTACATATTTAAACATGGTTTATTACATATACATGCACATAAGAAAACAATGAGGATCAAGATGTCTAGTGTCTTGGGAAATTAGGAACATTACATAAAATCTTAAAACATAAAATACAAGAACTTTATTTCAAACTTCATTGACATGACCAACTCATTCCTTCATACTCAACACCACATGGGTAACCTGAGGACATTTATAAAAAAGGGGTGAGCTATAAATCCCAGTAAGGGAGTAAACAAGGTATAAGATGAATAATACAATAAATTTTGGGAAATAGTAATATCAATGGAGAACAAGAGAAACATGAACATAGAGGAATGATGTAGCATGATTAACATAACATGGAAATATGGAAATGGCATACAATATGATATGAAAATGAGTCAAGGCTCATTGAACATTGATTAGCATGGATAAAACCACATTGCAATTGAATTAGCATGATTGAAACCTCATTTAAGTTCAATTTGAATTATTAAAACCTCATTTCAAATGGCTTATCATGATACAGAACATTACCCAATGCATTGGAGCGCTATCAGTGCACACCCTTTATAAAAATTTCATTTCATGCATAAGTGTGCCACATGGATCATATAACATGGAATCATTCTACATCATAAGATATTCCACAATTAAGGAATGCAGGATATAGACATGTAATTACTATTCAATATGTATATGTTCATAAAGGTTAATACCCTTGATAGATACATGGGTATGGTATTCACTACATAATAATGTTTTCATGGAAAACCGTGGGGCAATTTCGGTAGCATAACAGTGTGAAATAAAAATTCATAAAAATGGTTGTTGAGAGAGAAGTTGGCATTTCATAATATGTACATGAAATTTAAAGTAAGGGGTTAATATAGATACATGTCCCAACACATGTAATTTGTAAATAAAAGGTGTAACAAAAAAAGAAACTTGAAGAAAGAGGGGAAATGGGATAACTCTTATGAAATTTAGACATGGTACCGAGTGTATATGGGAGGTATTAATGAGATAGAAAGAGGTATATCATCATTAAAATCTAATTAAGGTAGTATGGGGGAGGTTAAAAATCATACCCCAATATTTTTAATTAAAAACTAAAGGGTATAACAACATAAAGAAACATGGACCAGAAAAATGAGAACGGAAGAAATCACTTACATTAGTGTGTGACATCAAGAGCTTGAGGAGGGGATTATTGAGATCCTAGGGTTCCTTGGGTGGTTTCTAGAGAGATGAGTGAAGATTATGGATGTTACTTAAGTTTATTTAATGAATATAAGTAGGATCTTGAGTGGGTTACTATAGGAAATGAGGGGGGAATTCTTTAATATTTCCCAAACTTAGGTTTTGGAATCTATATAAATAAATATTCAAAACCACAAACCAGCCCATGGTTTTTTCTCATGTATTATTAAAAATGAGAGTGGAAAACATTATATTATAATTTCAGTGGCATAACGTATCAACATATTAGGCTTACTGATGCGGAGGTGAGTCACACTCTCAAGGAAATCATTTTAAAATGTTAAAATATTTTATAAGTTTGGGAGGGTCAACTAAGGCATTGTAAAATTAATGAAACAAATATAAAATCACATTATTTTAAAGTTAAAACACATTTTGGAAGAATAAACCTTTTATAGTATTTTATTACACTACTATTTTGTCATTATGATGTCATAAAACACATTATATATTTATAAGGTATTTAATTTTTACCCAAAAATTCAATTGTCTCAGAAAATTATTAAAAATTCACCGTTTGACAATTTTGAAATCATGATTCCCAAAATAATATTCATTTTATCTAAATAATTTTTTAAATATGTGAATTTTCACTTTTAAAATAAAAACTGACATTTATTGAAAATTAATGGGTTTTGACAAAAATATTTCTCAAACCATAATAAAAATTACAATTGTATTCACAAATATTATAAGATAATTTTTATTTAATAAAAATTAATTTAGTAATAATATTTTTTAAAATATTAATTAATTCAAAAATCCATTAATTAATCAAAATATATTTCTTAATTGAATATAAATATTAACTAAAATACTATTTGTACTTTAAAAACCATTTACAAAGTAAAAATAATAAAATGAATTCATATTATATATTCTATACAGAAATAATATACATAATCATAATGTAATGGTCTTGTTACATATCCCTTTATTAGATCATAATATGCCCTTCGAGTATGGTGTGTGATGGTGGGGATTTTGTGGGGCCGTTCGGTCAACATGGTTTGAGTCGTGATCTCGATGAGCTTGAACTTCTCCCATAAATAGTTTCTCTCATGCTTAAGTTGTTGGATATCGTCCTAGGCTTGGTCTAGAGAAAAGTATATAAATGTTATCTTCCTTGAAAGATCTGATAAATGGGTTTAAAAGGGAATTATCCTTCTGGTCGAGGCCATAACTTCCTTTTTCTGTGTCAAAAGGATTTGTTATAACCCAATATACATACTAGTCATGTGATCACTGTTCAACTACAATATTACCAACGATAATCATACATAATGGTTATTTACACCCAATAAAATAGAGCATGTTTTTTCTATATCCATAAAACATTTATTTAAATAAAAGAATGTAAATTTTATTCATTAATGTTTGGGTTGTCATATTTTCAATATAACTTTTTTATCAAAATTTATCTTTCCATATGTGTTGCTAATTTCTCTAAAATTACTGGTCATTTAATCATCTATTTCAAGTCCCAAGAGATTTATTTACCCAAAATCATCTCAACATGATAGCTTCTTGCACATCAATTGATATGTGGTTTCAGAAGGAGAAATCTTAATACTTTAATGAAAAAATTTATTGTATAAAAACTCGACCAGAGGAATGTGTTTATCTAATTTTTTTTAAAATCACTACAAAAATATCTCATTATATACTCTATTGTTTGAATTTTTCTCTCAAACAAGACATCTATCTGAGCATAATATAATATTCTAAATCTCAATTCCATATCATGATCATGTTGAATAATTTTCCATAACATTGAGGTAAAACTCAGATCCAAATGTGATATAATAGATTGTGGTACTCTATTAAGTATTACCACTTCATTAAATTATATTATATAAAATTTATATAGAGTGAAATATTATATGATAATAATTAATTGTTCCATATTTGTAAGTCTATCAATAGTAACTGATATATAATTATATGTTTTATATGTTTTGGGGAGTTTGATGAAAGAATACATTATTATGATTTCCATTCCATTTAAATAGAAATTTTATAAAAAGGGGGAGATATGTACCGAAAACCTAAAAAGGGAAAAAAAATTGGATTTATAAAGTGGTAAAGACTTTGGACATCCCCTATATCAATATTCACACCTTACAATGGATGGTAACCCAAAATAGAGGAAAACATAATATGTTAATCCTTGCGTGTATTGGAATCAAGTAAATAATCTACTTTGTTCCCCTCTTTTCACATGTGATTGACATTATTTATGTTGTTTATCAAGTCACTACACTTGTGAATTTGGTATGTGGAGATCCAATGGATGGGGTGGTGCACATGAATAGAATTATTAACTATTTGAGAGTCTGTTTTAGTCACACACTACGTGATTTTTTTAACTCTATATCACTTCAGGCTAGTTAAAATTTCATTGGATTTAGACTATAGAGAGTCACCACATTTGACGAGTTCCATGAATTCTATTAAGTTAAAGACTATATTGTCACAAACTATACCACTTCCACAAATGAAACACATACTAAATGAACAATAAATGTTAATATGGATTGTTAGGACGACTAGGTCGAATACCCTGAGAGGGGGATGAATCAGGGTATGAAATATTAAAATGTTTTCTCATTTGGATCATGTTTTTTTTGTTAGAAAAAACTCGATTATCTATTCCTCAGGTTGCAATATACACATAGATATAAAATCATGCACATGACACAATGATTTTTAACTTGGTTCACCCCCACCAGGCTATGTCCAAGGAGCATACAACAACAATGTGTCGATTTACCGAATTCACCAAGGCTCATTCCCAATAATGAGTACAATGTTTGGGCTAGATCTTCTATACCCAGGATCACTGCCTTTACAAGGTTTAGGGTCGGATCAGTATATTCCCAAGGGACACTCCCTTTGCTTATTTCTCTGGCTCACTACTAGTGGAAAGGGTCGCCATCTTCCTCTTCCTTCACTCACTGCTCTTAGAAAGGAATCCACCCACAGTTTATGGACTTTTAGGTCAAGCACAGTTTATGGACATGTAGGTCCCTTCATTTTCTTGAATTCATGCATCCTCCACTATAGGTAGATGCTCTGTTGAAGTTACTTTTTCACCTATAGATGCATTTCTCCTTCCCATGTACTGTTAGGTACTAGAAAACCCTTTCACAAACTAATTTGAAACATTCAAAAGTATCCTTGTGAAAATCACGAACCAATTTCCTCTCAAGAATACTGAGTACTGAGTTTGGTATGCGGTCATCCCTTCTGCATACTATTTTCACCGCTATAAACCGTCCTTCATCTATGGAATACCCCTTCCTTCACTATCGCGTACCGCTACCGCGTACTGACTCTGGGAACCATCTCTGTAAAATCCCTCCTGTCCGCGAACGGTTCTCAGTTCGCGGACTGCCTTTGCTTCCACGTACCAGATTTCTCCCTCCAAATACCACTTGAAGAATTCTCCCTTCGGTGCAAACCTCTTTCGGACATTGCAGAATTTCCATAGAAAAATATTATTTCTAATGAAATTCAATACCCAAATTAATCAGTTGGATTATTCATTATAATATAATAAAATATATCTGTAAAATCCTTTAATTCAAGATTTAAAAAATCATCAAACCAACCTCCAACACATACTGATTCTTCTACCACCGTTAACCGCATGCCACCCGTGAACCGTTTTTCCACATCGTTCATGTACTTCATTTTGTCTTCCGCATTAGATATCTTCCACCATTGACACACCATCTGCGTACTGCACCACCATCCACCATCATCCATATTCAGTTTTGCGAACAACATCTGCCATCCACCTCGAACCATTTACAGTTTTTCGAATTGCATCTGTGTATATTTCCTGCTTCTTGGTACATGACCGGGTACCCTTCTTGGACATGGTACGTGATCCATGTCCTGGGCTCCTTATTCTTCTTACTTTGCTGATTTCATTCTCCATTATTCACACTAATTCCTGATTTTGAGGCCGCAAAATTTGACAAACACTGGGAAACAACGCCATCTTAAAAACCTGTCTTCGGAAAACACCAGCCATACTTATTCATGATCATCTAGCTTTGTCCACAAACACAACCACACCCAAAACATACTGATAGGTTTCCTTGAGGGATTTTTTTCCACAAAATTGATCCCCTATATTTTGGTTATACTAGTGTATCCAATGACTATGAGACAAGTTATGGGTAATAGAGAGGGGAACCCTAGGGTCCTTCTGGAATCTGAGAAATGGAGAAGTATATCCAATCATTAATTGAAAAACCAAATCAATAATTATTAATTTAGTTTAGAACATAATGGCCACTCTCAATAAATTGTTCCCTTCGATCCAAGCTCTATTCCTCCCATTACATATACACCATCTTCTGGATGCATGAATGAGATCTCTGGGCTTCATGTGAAGGTTTTAGTTCCCCTCACCAGGAACCCATTAATAATGAAAGTTAATACATGGAGATTATATTGAATCTTACAAAGTATTTCAACACATTTCCCTCCCAACAGCCCTTGAATAGTATATTTTTTGTGGTTTTGACATCGGTTTCACTACATTAGTTTCACTAGGACCCATTACAAATAACTATTCACTTGACACTATAATCGGTGGGATATGCATGGTTCTTGATATTTCAAACTAGATAATTTAACATAGTGTGGATATTTTTTATCAAGAGAAATTGACAACATCTTTCTAGCTCGACCAAAATTTCTGACACCCTGTGATAATATTTAATAGAGAAAACTCTTAATGGTGAACTAATAAAAACAAATTTATAGAGATTAAGTGATATCTAGATATAATAAAAAATTAAAATTCTGATAATTTTACAAGACAGAATGGATTAAATTAAGGTAAAATATTGTATTCCAAATGGAAAAATCTATGGATGGACACCCTGGGTATCTATGATTATTATTAACCCAATTATGGTGCATGAAGATGATATTTCCCAGAACAATGATCTAGTTCACATGGATATCGAGAAAAGTGACTAGAGTTTAGATCTTGCACCATAATGTAGACTTGAATCCCTTCCGAGACACTACATCAGTCCCATTATCATTAATGATGAACCTTCCCCATAAGTTACATCCCTCAATGACCTCCTAGGAAAATTTGGAATCCATAGAATTCACAGTTCTAGATATTCCCCTAACATTGATCCCACAATATCTCTCTATCCTTGCTAGCATGCCCACGAGGCCCAGTGATGTATACACTCAGAGTGTACATCACTAAGTTATGTGACCATTTTGTTTTCAATACCAAATATGAATGAATTCCCCACTTTGAGGGATGAAAATACATGCATGGGAAGAGAGTATAATATATTGTCAACCATTTTAATTATATCTCTAAACAATAATATGTTAGTATTCAATTAGTGACTTGTTTGGTGATCTTATTTATCTCCTTTTTGAGGAATTTAATGAAATCCCACTTTTAGGAGATCATCTCACCATGGTATTCCATTAGAAAGATCATCTTGTGCATACCAAGTCTAGATTTCATATCTCTCACCCTTCAATCCAGACACCATCTATAACTAAGGATGATTCTATTCTGCTATTTCATGATCTATGAACTCATTTTCAGAAATAATCTACAAAATTCATGATCCCATGTATTAAATGAATGATTCCATTAACAAAAATGAAAACATAATCAATAAAATTGAGGTGATAATTTCCATGAGCAAGAGTTATTCACTGAAACCATGTGAGGTTTCCATTGAGGAGGATCCTATTGATATACCTACTCAGATTGTCAAGTATCAAGATAAATATTCTAGAAGACTATGGGTCTCTTTACCTTAAAAAAATAAATTGAATGAAATAAAAACTTCTCCTAATGAATGAAATGTATACCCACATATATATTGTTTTAAAAAAATATGCATCTTTTTTTACTTCGAGTATGAATAGAGAATGAGGACCTTGGTGCTTATTCTAACTACTCCTTCTTCAAATATGGTATAAATAGAACACATACATGATTCATGAACCGTATACTTTCATCATAATCAAGGGAAATATTATGAATATTTAGAACCCTCTTATACATCCCAACATCTTTCTTCTACATCTCTTTAATCTTCAATTTTATATATGGTTGAAAAACCATTTGTGTAAGATAAGATTTCTCCACTTCAATAAATATTTACATATGCATCATTTTCAAATCCATAAATATTAGATATTTAGTGATCCTTATAATTTTATGATCTTGCATGATCCTTTAGACTAAAATAATTTCACACCTTTTCTTCTTTCCTAGGCTGGTATCGTGTTGAGTAGCGATAATCATTAATCAGATCCAACCATTTACTATGGAACATTATTAACTCTTTATGTATGAATTTATACATTAATCTTGTTAATATGTATATATAACAGAACTATCCCCATAAAGATAACACCACTATATCTTTAATTCATATATTACTATAGGTAACTCCATATTATGAGTTGGGTACTTTTTTTAATGAAGATTCAATTCATGTTAGAAATAATCTATCACCATTTCATTTTGCATGAAAACGCATACTAGTTACTTATTTAATGCATCACTATAGATTAAAAACCTTTCTCAACTATATGGTAATGAAATCATTAGTAGGCTGTCTAAACTTCACTTTTTTTCAATAAAATGTACCTCACATTCTACCATCTAGAGTAAAATGGGTTGCATCGAAGTTGACATTGTTAGTGGATTGGAAAACTATGAGAAATTCTCTAAAAACTATCAATAATATCCCATGATTAATTAAATCTCTAGAATTTAGTAACAATAGTTGGTCTATGAAAATGATTAATAGCATCTTTCTTTGATGCATGAAAATATAGACACACTCTTGATATTATATGACCGAAAACTGTGAATATTTTACCCAAAATTTATACTTAGTAGATTTTTCATGTAGCTTATGATTACATTGGGTCATCATCACAGTTCCCAAATAATATCCATGATCTTCCTTACACATTTATTATATAACAATATAATCTATAAAAAAAATTACAAAACGATCATAGTAATTCTTAAATACACTATTCATTAAATTCATTAAGATAGATGGGGTATTAATATTAAAAATTTTAATAAGTTTATATTCATAGGAACCATACCATGTATGAATTATTGTTTTGGGTATATCCTCTTTATTTTATTACAATTAAGGATAACAATAATGATGGTCAATTGTGGGAAAAATATTGAGCACCAAGAAGTTGATAAAAAATGTCACCAATATGGGATGGATGATACTAGTTATTAATTTTAATCTTGTTCAACTCTCAATAATCAATATATATTTGCATCGGTCCATCTTTTTCATCATAAAAAAATAGGTGCCCCTCTAGATGAAAAATGTTGCTAAATAATACCCTTTAAATATTCTCCTAGAGTTTCTAATTTTATACTAATAACTCAATCAAGGCCATTATATGGGTTTTAATTGAAATAAGTGTCACACTATGTGTGAGTTTTGTTGAGAAATCAACTGTATGAATCAGTGGATGACTAGGAAATTATACTAAAAAGATATAGGAAACTCTCTGAACATAGTAATACCAATGATTTTCAGTTTTTCTCCAACATTATGAGATAAATAACCATTTTTAATATAAATCAAGACCCATACAATAGGTTTAATTTCCTTTTTTATCTTCATATTTATTGACACACTAGAGGATGATCAATTTTTCCTTTATAATATCAAACCTCACTTCCCTTCTATGTAAATTTAAATGGGATTTATATAGGTAAATTCTATCTATGACTAGGATAACATAAACTTAAACTAGAGGGATGATAGAATAATCTATATTCACATTCCTCTAAACATCAACATGTGATGAATCATATTCTTGAGATGGTATAATCATTTTATTATGGATTTTCACTAGTAATTCACCATCTAAATTTTTATTACAAGAACATACACTACATGTTACTATTTGAAATATACTAGAATTAAAATAAATAATATTAAATAGGTTATGTCAATATTTGAGCATACATATTACCAAATCAACTTTATCATTCTACTATCAACTCCATACTAAATCAAAAATGGTTTGAATGACCACCATCATTCATTAATCAGAGTGATTAATCATGAAATATCATTCATATGATGTTAAAATCTTGAAAACCTCATTTTAATTATATAAACCTTAGGTTTAACCTATATCATTGATTATTTAAATTTATTTAAATCCTTCATGATGGTTTATATAGATTTTTTGAATGTCCAAAACATGTCGCCGGATACTATTAAACGAGGTGTGCATCAAGGCCCATTGTCATACACCAAGTGATCATCATGTAAGAACCCATTGCACAATTTTTATAGTTATTATCCCAAGGTACAACTATTCCAGATCACATCCACATAAAGTATATAGATAGGGAATTTATTTAATTTAAACAACACACTCTATACTTCACAAATGATTCAGGATACTTTACTATATATAGAATTAAATTTATGTTTCTCACTAATGTTTTCAAATCCTAGTTTCAAAATTATAATAAATGCATTCTTTTATTCCAGTTGTAAATACCAACACTTATCGTAACTAAATATCAAATATCAATGTATGAATATACAATAAAAAACATAATGATATACGCTTGAATAAATTGGGTAATGTGGCTTTGGAAACATGGATAGATAAAAAACTAATTCATAATTAAATATTATATCGAACTATGTTATTCTTAACTAGCACCATTATTTGAAATATCATAGATAATATCTTTCTTTATACTACGAAAAGGAAACACAATAATGGATGATCCTAGATGTCCAGTGGGGGTAATTAATGGTGATATCAACAATATATTATCATAAGGGTATGAGAACATTAGATTTTTTAAACCTATACCTTATATATCACATATCTTAAAAATTCATCAAGGAATAAATATTTCAAGTTCACAAGACAGTAATCATAAAATAAATTTATCAAAATTCATGAGAGAATAACGTTATCATAATACATAAGATTATTGATTATATATATGAATAGAAATTGTTTTTTTAATTATACCCATCAAGACATTCATAAAATTTCATGGTTGGGATAACTACCCATGTAGCCTTTTATGCATCAGCATAACATCTTTTGTACCATGTATTGGACTTATGATAACCTCTCATGTAGCCTCTTATTTTGGGTGATGGATAACCATAGATGTGTCCTGTTTGTTGGGTATTGGGATAACCTCATATGTACTCTCTTTTTCTATGAATGGTATAACATCATATGTACCCTCTAGATTTAGGTTTTAGATAACCTCTATTGAACCAACTTTTTTAAGGCTTGTGATAACTTCATGTGCACTGTTTGATCTCATAGAACATTATTTATTACCCAATGTATTAGAGAGAGATATAAGTCCCAACAATCACATAATACCTAAAGGGTCATAAAATATTCTCATAAATTAGACTTCATATCATAACATATGAAAATAAAGTAAATTTAATATAAACTTTATCAGAGTATAACCCATGGGAAAGAAATAAGTTTTATAAACCTCCTTTGAACATAATCATAAATTTAAACCCTCTAAAATAATAATATGACTAGTACCATTGCAACATATTCCTAGTAAAACATAATCACACAAAAATTTATTGTCATTGATGAATTTTAATTCCATAAAAATATCATAACAACATTCTTGAGGAACATATCCTATCCATTTTGAAATCAATTATTTAAAATCCAAAAAAATTATTAAACAATAATGAAAATATTTAATTCGAAACAAACCATTGAAATAAGTAAAATAATATTTAGACCATTGTGTTGTCATGATAGTGGAAAATTCCATTTATGTTTTACATGTTAAATCTATGATTTATTTTACATTTTCAAAAAGTCAAAGGTATCTTGTTTAGAAAATGGATATAAGATATTTGTAAAATCATTTTTTATAAATTCAACCATGCATAAAATGAAATTAAAATTATTTTTAGAATACAAAAAATACAGTTTTTAATCTTTTTAATAAGAGATAATCATGGAAGGGAAAATATTTTGGGCCAAATAGAGAAATAAATCTATTTTTAATTTAATATATTCGGTTGGTATCATTAGTAATAAATGTGATCAAATTGATAAGAAACAAATTACTCACTAGAAAATTAAAAAGGAGAAAAAATTTAATTATGGTAATGAGGAGAAATTAAACATATCTGATCACCAGAAACATAGTCAATAACATTCCTGATAAACAATTGGATTATAATATAAAACTATTACTACTCTGATAAATTTGGAATCTTAATCCTTATGACTAAATGAAATTAAATGAAATAGTTAATATCATGGGTAAAAATAAATTCTGGTAATTAAAATTTAATTAGGATGTATATAAACATCCCAAAAAAATATAGGTTCATAAGATAAAAACTGTCCCGAATTAGGTGTGTTGGGACAAAAATACATTACCTCAAGTTTCAACATGATTTGTATACTTTTTCACATCCTATTTAACCAATATAAGATTATTATAATTATATTATAAAAAATTATTCATATACATCATAACATATATGATTTATTGATAACTATTTATCATAATTTTCTTAAATATTCCTTTTAAAATTGGATTTATGGCTGTAACTTCTTCGTGTTTCATATATGTTTTGGTTTGGTAGTTTTTGTCTTTTTCTTTTATCATGTTTCTATCATATATATTTTTTAACCATTATATAAATATCATATATATTCATTATATATTTATATATATTAAAAAATTAAATATATATATTTAAAATAAATTACATCTTTAATGGTGATGGAGGACCGCACGTACACATGAACATTTTATCCATTTTATCGACTAATAGAAAAAATGAAAGGTAAATAAGATATTATAATTATTGAATAAATTCTATTTCATATATATCATATATATAAATTAAATTTATTTTTACTACCATCTATTATAAAATAAAATGTAAAACATATAATATCACGTCGTGGAGGTAGTAGTCCACACTTATGCATGAGCAATGTTATCATTTTACGATAGATATGATCGAAAAAAATAATTTATTCTATTATAATTAAATAATTATAATTATTTCTTAAATAATATATATATATATATATTAAATCCATCACTATATCCAGCCTCTAATGTTGGTGATGGAAAACAATCTATACAGTTTCACGAGGTGGTAGTCTGTCAAAAACATGATTGACAATTTAATTTCCCATTTGAGAGAAGAGGAGATGGATATAAGTTATTTAATTAACATAAACAAATATTACCACATTTTAGATAATTATTTTATTATATGATCATTATTGATGATTCAGTCAAGTATGTTTAATAATATAGAAACTAAAAAATCTTTGTTAAGAATGTTACATCTTTTTCAGACAATATCATTAAGTTACAAACAAATGAATTATTTGGAGTGTTTCATTTTAAATTTATGGTATCTAGGATATTTTGAGGGAACTATGAATATATTTAAGAAGGGTATGACCAAAATAAAATTCATGGGATATTTTAAGAGGATTGTTTATCGGGTGACCTTTTAAATGTGGGAGAGAGGACACACTAGAAATTTCTTACAAGGAAAAGTTATAACCATGTTTTACAATTGTCGTAAGAATATGAATTAAATAATTATCAATACAAATTTCATATAATAATTGAATATTTTCAATATTGTAGTTGGAAATAATTTTCTGTAATTATAATCTTTATCTTTTTAGTTTAACCACTGGTAAACCCATTTTAACCTTAGCTACGATAATTAATTTTTACTCTTTCACTATTCATTATTACCAAAAATTAATATTAAATTATTATATAATATTAATTATAATTTTTGAAAAACATATTCCATTATTTTTAACTCAAGTAAAATAACTGGATGAATATAATTTAATATTCCACCCACATTTATGTTGAATGAGTGGTTTTATAAAGAGAAAATTTACATTATTATAAAAGTTTTAATTGAAAATTCAATATTAAATTTATTATAATGAAATAAATTTGATTAACTATAAAAATATTAAACTAATGTTACTTTTCGAAAAATTTAAAACAACATATAAATTTTTAATTTATTCATTCATAGTGACTGTTTTCCATGAAAGCCATTATTTTTCACTGTTCATTAACAAATTATGTTTTAAAAAAAAACATATAGAATACCCATAAAATTAATTTTTACATGATGATTCAAAAAATTATGATAATTTATTAAGATAAATTTTCTAAAAGTGTCCAAATATATTTTTTCCGTTATTTCACAAAATGAAATAAACTTTTGTGGGAAAAATGTATTTTTCAAGCATATAAAGAATTTATCCAAAATTATCTACTTATATATCACTATATTTTCATTATATAATCACATTATAAATTATTTTCAACAAAAATTAAACATATTCATATCTCCACATTTAATGGCATAGTTATAATGGTCATGTTTAAATAATATTAATAAAAGTGTATTGTGGTTATCTAAAAATTGGTGTAGCATGTAACTCAATTTTCTAATGAATTTAAAATTATTAGATAAAATATATTTTCTAAAAATATTATTTTTTACCATAATATTATACTGATAATAATTGATGATATCTATGCTTTTTTGTTAGTGATAAGGTAATTCTTGGAGTTTCTCCACTAAATATGGTTATGATATTTTCAAACAATGGAATGATGAACCCTAGGTTTATTTGCACATTCAAGATTCAGAGTCAGTTAAATATGATAGCTTATTCATTGGAGTTTTGATAAAATAGATCTAAAGTTCATGATGTGTCACATGTATCTCTCTTGTTGAAGAATGTCACAACCTCCTCCCCACAATGTGTACCACTCCTGGGCTAGAAATGGGAGAAGAGAGATAGTGAGCCTTGAGTCCCACCACTAGTAGACCCTAGGTCGGTGAATAGAACATATTGTATAACAAACACACATATGGGATACATTAACCTCTAAGAGAAAACATATGAAATATATAGATATGGTAGATACCAGCCAACTCCTTCCTAGTCTCTAATATTATAAAAATTTCAATGTGAAAATATATAATGTCATGCAAGAAATACTAGAACGGAAAGGAAAAAATATAAGTATTAAAAGAAAGTTAAGGACGAAAATTACCAGGAATCGCATACAGCTCCTAAAAGACAATAATCTAGTAGTAACTATCCTAATCTCCAACATACTCCAACTAACTTGAAAAAAAAACAGTTTATATTTACGCAGGGTGAGTATAAATGTATACTCAATAATATCTTTCTCATAGTCTCTCATATAAAGGTTAAATAAAGCATGAAAAAGATCAATGATCAAAAAGTGAAAATAACTTTCCACACTACAAAATACAGTCATAGTAAAGGGGGTTATTTTTTACATTTGAAGGGGTTATAACCCCTTCAAAAGACATTAGCAGTGGTTGTGAGGAACCACCGCTAATGTTTCCTCCTAATTTATTTAGTGGTGGTTTTGTGTAAGCGGTGTTAAATTCATTGGGAATTTAGTGGTTTTTACATTAGAGGGGTTTTAAACCCCCTCTAATGTCAACATAAATTCACCAGCGGTCCTAGAACCACCACTACATGGAAGGATTTAGGGGCAGTTTGAACTACCCCTAAATAAGGAATTACTTTAGGGGCCAATGTGAGCTGCCCCTAAAGCATTTTATTTTTATGAACATCCCCGATCCCCATAGCCCTGCCTCCCAATTCCCCGCCCCGAGTCCCCAGCACCGGTTCACACCCCATCCCACCCCATCCTAGTTCTCTCCCTCCCTCCTATTCCCATCCCATCACTCCGGTTCCCCCATCCGCCTCCAGTTCCTGTCTCCCGCCCCGAGCCTCTGCACTGCTTCCAACTTACCACTACCTATATAATTCCCACACCCACACAGTAAAAAGTGGGCGCAAAAAATCGATCATGCACCTTATCAAAGGACCGTCGCCGAAGATTATACAACAAACCACTAAGGCATTTTTTTTGATATATATGTTCCACATTATTGTATTTATATATGTTTGACTATTTATTATAATAAATATTACTAACATAATATATTTACATACATTTAAATAGTAATTAAATATATTATTTACTGTATTTATATGTATATGAAATTATATATATTCTATATTATATATTTATATATCACCTAAATATATTAGACAATTATATATGTTCATATTGTACTTATATATATATATATGTGTGTGTGTGTGATAACAATAATATTATTAATTATTATTATTCTTATTAAATATATTTTTTAATCTATAAAAATTATATGTTTGTTTTATAAATACTATACATTTATTTTTGGATTTATATCAAATGTATATTATATTAAATACATTTATATTATATATTAAAGTATATTATTTATATAAATAAATAAATATTTATATTATATATATATATATTTATTTAAATAATATATATATATAAATATATAATTATTTACCTAATATATTTATGAAAGGTCTTTCAATATATAGTTATATAATGTCTTTTAATACATATATTTATTATTATTTATATTAATAAATAAATTTATTTTTATAAAATGCATAATATTATAAAAAATAAATAAATTATTATTATATGAAATACAATTTGTACAAATATTAATATTATATGTTATTAATTTTAAATTATATATAACTAATATTATATTATATATAATTAGTATCTATATTATATATTATTAAAATGTATATTATAGATAATCAATATTATATGAAATATAATTTTATATTATATATAATTAATTTGTATATTATATATAATCAATATTATATGAAATAAAATTTTATACTATAAAGATTTAATATTATATGAAATAGAATTTATAAAAATATTTATATAATGTATTTCAATACATATATTTATTATTATATAGATTGATATATATATATATATATATATATATATTAGTATTTAAATAAATATACATTAATATAAATTTATTTGTATAAATTCTATTTCATATAATATTAATTATATATAATATAAAGTCATAAACCTATTATTTAAAAATATATTTATTATTATTATTATATAATTTATAAAAACTACAAGATTGGGTTTTCATATTATAATTTTTTTGATAAATTCATTTTATTTATATATTTATATAATATGTTAATTCTTTTATATTATAAACAATTAATATTATATAAAATATAATTTATACAAATAAATTTATATTATTTTACATAAAATTTAACAATTACATTTATGTTTCCATATAAATACAATTAAATAAAATCATATTAATATTTTATATCATATGTTCATATAATATATTTAAATACAATTATATAGAGTGTTTTAGTTATATATGTATATATATTATGGAAGTTTCTTTTTTTTTTGACAGTGGGGGTTCACAACCCCTTTAATCTCTTAAATTAGAGGGGGGTTTTGAACCACCAATAAATTATAGACATTAGAGGGGTTTTGAACCCCCTCAAAATTAATGACATTGGAGGGGGTTTTGAACCCCCTCTAATTTAAAGGCATTAGGAGGGATTTTGAACCCCCACTAATTTAAAAAATTAGAGGGGGGTTTTAATCCCCCTCTAATTTTAGACATTTGAGTGGGTTATCAACCACATATAATTTAAGATATTGGAGGTTGTTTTGAACCCCCTCCAAAATCCAACTTGATAATAAAAAAACAATGATAAAATTTTTATAGGGGGTTCAAAACCTCCTCTAATTTAAGAAATTAAGGGGCTCCATAACCCCCTCCAAATTTCATGATTAGTGAGAGTTGTACACAATCCCTCTCAATTTTTGTTAGAAAATTAATTTGGGGGGGGGGGGTCATAACCCCCTCTAAATTCGATTATTAGAGGGGGTTGTGCAGAAAAACCTCTAATGTTACTGAAAATGAATTTAGAGGGGGTTGTTCATAACCCCCTCTAAATAACCCCCTATAATGTACTATTTTTTTAGTACAACCTCAATAGTTATACTATGTTCCTAGCCTCACCATGGATACACTCACCATGTATCACATAAAAGAGAGTGTAATGTAATAATGAAAACCAAGGGTACCATGATACCACTTCCCCATTAGTTTTCAGCTCCGCCACAACATCACACGTCATGATGATCAATATCCTAAAAGATGTCTTGTAGAGACCTCTATGATGCACCACAATGATCACCTCATGAATCCCACCACCATGTGCATATAACCAAAAGTCACCAGGTAGATTTCTAGAGCCACCAAAGCTTATATAACATGTATCATACATCAGGTATTATACCTTAATCCATCACATCCCATGTATCGAGTAAGGATCCTTAAGCCATCACAGCCTGTACATGTTACACCTATATTAGTCCTTAAGAAACTATATCCAAAATAAATTTTTGTGAAATAAACACAAGTCATTACATCCCTTTACACACATATGTGCGGAAAACTAACTCTCGTGTATACCATTAGATTTTACAACCAAGTGAAGGGAGAAGGGTCAATGGGGGTAGTCAGACATCCATCCTCCCCTTGGGTTGTTGGGGAAGACACCCACAGGGATTATAATCCTTAGGATGTTATTTTCCATAACTGACCTGATGGAGTAGCATAAAAAACACAAAATGTACATGATTTAATATAGCTTATAACCACACTATGGGTATACCATAATTTTAGAATCAACGTCATTGAACATCTCTCAGACTCTTGGCTACAACTACTAAGGCTAGATATGCTATATGAACACAACCATTAAAAAGATATATTAAATTACATTATTCTTATAAATCAGTTTCAATGCACGTAAATAAATTTATTATCCATTAATTAACAATTAAAGTATTCCACATTACATTACATCTGCACCACAACAATGTTCCATTCCCTCTAGTCTTAAGTAAATCAACTCCATCACTTCTAAGAATTATAACCATGGCATTGCATCCCAACAATCACTAACCCCATGGGTTTAATATTTATTTATTTATTAACATTATAACTTTATATATTACTAGGTACTCTATGAAAATGTACTAAGGGACCAAACATGATATATAAAAAATCCCACCCATCTTCCTTAAGTAGTGGGGAAATGAATGAAGATTAACAAACAACCTGGATGTCATCCAAAAAAAATTAAAACAAGAATCCAACATTCATATGAATTGTAAAACCCATATTTCACCCCTTAAATCATCCTCAGTTTCCTCCCTAACTACAACATGCCTTTCCCAAAGAATCCCTCCATCAGAAGCATCAACTGCCGCCACAACAACTGGGACTCCCCACCCCATATACCCCAAGGACCTATAGGCTCAACCATATTAGGCCTAAGTCATATCCAGGTTTCAAATTATAAAAACATGGATAGAAACAACATTTCCCAATCTATTCCCCATGGACTATCTGATCTGGAAAGCTGTGTCGTCTTCTCCCATAAAACTCACCAAAGAGTGATGAACACTGGTATCTCCAAATCAATATCATCTGAAAATAAATCCAAATTCCTCATTCATCATTTACTAATCATGAAAATTACATGATGATAAAAAATATATACATAAAATTCTCTATTGAAACATGATGATAAAACCTTGAATTTACAATTTCTAGCAAAAAATGGATTTTTCATGATGGTGTTTTCTTCTGTTCCTAAGGAGAGCCTATACACTTGGGAATGAGTATGTTTTCATGAGAAAGGGTGGTGTAGTTTTTTATAAATACCTATGTTAGTATTCATATTTTGTGTCTATATTTATGGAGAATCTATCATTTATTAAAAAATGAAGAACTATGAATCCTTCTAGTTGGCGGAAACAAGTCTCGTGCTTACTCTGTTTCATGTGAAGAAAAGAGGTCTCATGATGAAAATGATACGTGGTCTTCACACTCACATTGTTTCATAAAGATTTGAGAACCATGAGGAATCTGGGATAGCATTATGTGTGTCTCCATGGATTTCATGGAGAACCTATTTCACAAATCCAGATAACGAAGTGTGATACATTACACATGTGTTCACTTGCATTGTGAAAACAATATGAGAAGGCCATATATGATTCACGGTGAAAGAAGTGTCATGCATGATGTACATTCTTGTGGTTTTCATATATGTTGATCATGTTTTCTGTGTGTTTCACATAAGGTAGTGTGAAAAATTGAAGAAGGATTTTTTTAAGAAGTAAGTAAACACTAGTTAGTATCTAGTTTTGTGTGTCCATATGGTATGGGCAGTGTGTGTGTGTGTATGATTTGTGAAAAAGTACTTGCATATCTATTTCACTATGAGTATGCTTGCATGAGGATAATAAGTGGGTTCATGAATGGTTAGATACATATTTGAATATAGAAATATTTATAAACAATCAGCGAGTGTGTGAAAAATTGAAAGATGCAGTGTGCATGTACATGAATTAAAGAATGCCCTAATTGTGAAGACCAAGAAAGGAATTTTATACATGCATGATGTTTGTAAAATGTGTATACAGTATACATTGAACAATATATAGTATTATGAGATTGAATCCAAGGGAGTTTGACTATATTAGAATCAAAATATATTTGTATTTGAGTTTTCAGTGTTTAGAGAGGCCGAGTTTTCTGTGGAAGAATGAAAATTTTCATGATCAGTTTTTTACTAAGACCGCTGACCATCTACATGTGATCAGAATTTATTAATAATGAATAGCACTAGTGAGACCGATCTTGAAATTTAAACAGTCTTTTTCTATAGAACAGGATCATGGAAGAGATTATAAAATAATCATATCAGTGGATCAAATCTTCTGTGACTCAATAATGTGGAAGTCTTAAGTGGGACTCTATAGTAGGATGATTGGGTGTTTGTTACACTATGGGATGCAGTATAAAGATCCTCATATGGGACTAAAGTTTCACTTGTATTGGTGGTAACATGTTTTCTCTAGTGGTACTCTATAGAAAACAATTGTGGGACTTAGTGTTGAAGGGAATGATACTTTTTCTATTGTAACCATCTACATATAGTGAAAAAACTATAACCAGTGGTGATAACTAATTTCAGAAAGGATATTAGTATTAGTACCAAACCATATAAAATAATGTTATGTGATGTATTTTTCATTTTAATTATTCATTTTATAAAGCATCCACTCGTGCTTATAGGTGATAGAGGTTTATAGAGATTTAAAATGAAAATAATTTAGGAAAAACAAATCACACTTGATTCACCCCCCCATAGTCTTAGTGTGACTGCATAATCCATTAGATGAATTAGTCACATCACAAGAAGTAAAAAACAAACCTAGAAATTAGTATCTCAACCCTAAAGCAAGGAATCTATCCTTTACATGCAATGAGCTCCTGCGACTCTAAATCCCAAGACATCAGATCTTTAAAAGTAAGAGGTAAACTCAGTCCCTACATAGGAATTATCTTCTATCACAAAACTTATTTTTATTCTATCATGAATTAACCGATTAATTAATTACAGGTTCCAACTGTGGGCGACCCAACAAGAAAGCTGTCAAAATTTGTAAAACATTTATTAAAAAATAAATTTAACATGCCTTTGATTATTACATTTATATGAATGAACATTATTCAAATCGTTATTCAATTCCATTAATACATGGAAGGAAAATTCATTTAAACATGTTTGAAACATTAAGATTACAGCACACCAGATTCATTTAACATACATCTTTAATCATCTATCCTTTTAATTGAAAATTAATTATGGCTTTATATTCATGGAAAATTGATTAGTCACTAAAAGTGGCTAATATTCATTGTTAATATCTTTAAATTAATTGTTCCAATGTCCATAAACATTTTTTTAGTGCATTACATAAATAGAACTTCATTTCTCATCTAAAATGCAATTCTTTTTTAAAATGAAAATTTGGGCCCAATCATTAATTTGTTTGTGTACAACATTATATTCATTTTATGAATCTGAAATTTTGAGATATGATTGATAACTTTGTTTGGAACATTTTATCTTTTAGGTCCGATGGATGAATCCCAAGGGAAGATGGAGAATTTTTCCCCCGAATGCAGCAATTTGCTGGAGAAAGCATAATGGGCCTATGGCCCATCAAAAAAATGTGGGGCTCACAAAACAAGCCCAATGTTGTTAAAATTTATAAAGTAGAAATATATAAATATGAGGATCATTTTATTCAACTGTGGACGGAGCTAATTCTTAATTGTTCATGATGATAAAGGGATCTGAAGCTGAGATTTAAATGGTGAACCTGACATTAATGCACATAAAGGCGTCCCACCATTTCGACCGTAACTTCCAAAAGGCTGAGCCAAATGTCTTGATAATTTTACATCGGATAGAGGACACATGGACGAAGAGATATGTCTTCTACTACTCCTCAATATTCGACCTCCATAAATTAAATATTCGAACGTCAAAATGGTGGACGAATCTGGACAGTTTTCCGGGTCAACTTCGAAACGTCAATTTCCTTTTGATTATTCACCCTCGTTTTGACTCTATTAATTGTTGGGGGGTGAATTGATTGTGGGGGGTGGAACTAAGGCTCCTAATATGCCTATATAAGGAGATAGTGGTGAAGGGAATAGGTGTGGATATTTTTCTTATCATCTTTTGTTCCTTGTTTCATTGTAAGGTTATGCTTCCAAATTTCCTTTGTAATGTTTTCCATTTCCATGTAAGTTTCTTTTTTGTATATTTATGTTCTTAATAAACTTCTTTCTATTTTATATTTTTTATTTCATTTATTAAAACTTTATTATCTCAAAGCACAGTGATATCTCTGTGTTGTTGTGAATTAGTTCACACATAGGTTTGAATTTCATTCACACACACGGAGGAGTGCTCGTTATTTCCGCGGGTTTAATTTCTTCAATCCAATTCTTGTTAGCCATCTTCCGCCCACCATTGAGCGTATACCATCAATGGAGGGCTAAACCCTTAATGGGATGATATTAGGAGGATGCAAAGGCTGGATTGAATGTTATTTTATGAACGAATTGTTGTTAATTGGATAATTAATTTAAGACATCCATTCTTCAATTATTTTTACTCTTCATCTTTACTATGTTTGAGCAAACTAAATTCAATTACTAAATGACCATATACCTCAGAGAGATCATGAATTTGGTTCTATAAGTGTATACGAGATTAGTAATTGTGTTTAGTAAGCACCAAACCAGAAAATTATGAATGTAATGTTATTTTCGAAGAATGGATTCAATAAAAATTAATAAAACCAAAATTGTCTAATGAAGTAAAATTCATTCAATCCACCCCGAGAATAATCCTAAGATCAACCCATTTCCATTTAATTGAATTCACTTAGGTTTATTAGTGTTCTTTAAAAACCATCCAAAATCAAACCCAAAGTCGGCTACTTCATAGCCGATCCATCACACAATCATAGCGTCTCAAGGTTACTTCTTCGGTCCCTGTAGATTTGACCCCTACATGTACTACTTTGATCTCTTTTACCAGTAGGGTAAATTTGGGCCCAACCATATTTTGGCGCTGTTCCCGGAGACCCAAGTAAGTTCTATTAGACACCCACCTTCTATTCTCACCTAACTTCTCTTTTCTCACCTATATTTCTCTTTTCTTTTCCCCTTTCTGTTTTCGTGTATCCAAAAAAAAATCCAAATCCAAATTTCATTCAACTCCAATGGAGTATCATCAACAATTTGCTTTCATAAAATCAATTTGGAATCAAATAGAAAATCAACAATGGGAATCCCCTCAGATAGAAAATTACTTTGATCAACACTTGAATGATTACCCCACACCCGATATATTGAACAATCAATGGGATGCTGAATGTTTAAAAGATCAATTTACATACTTATCAAGAATGATTGAAAAGATAAATAATGAGGAAGTCCATGATGTGCAAACATATATCAACCCTAATCCTAAAAAAATTCTTGATCAATTGTGTGAACAAATGGATAAAATGAATTTAGAAGTTTCATCTTTCAAATTAGAATTACAAAGCTTTAATACTTTTGAGGAACTCATTCCCACTCAAGATGTTCTTTCGTCATCATTGATAGATGAATCTTTTATCCCAAAAACCTCTCATGAATTGAAAAAAGAACTAGCCTTTGGATATGGGATAACTGAACAAGATCAAGGAAATGTTGAAGGGTATTTAAATCAGGAAATTAATTTTTTGGATTCACAAGGGGAAAATTTGTCTTCATGGATTGAGTGTTCCGAATATTGCTCAAATAATTTTTTTTAGAATCACCGATCATTGAACCATTGGGAGATATAACGAATAGTGATCCCATACACACTTCTTATATTCAACTGGACAATTTTCAGGATGAATCTTATTTTCAAAATGAACCAATTCTTTCTAAATGTTTTGGAAAAGAAACTGATTTTGATTTAATTTGTCAATCTCCTTTAGGAAATTTTAATAAACCCGAGCTCAAAATTATTTTACTTTCTTCTAAACTCAAGAATCCCACTATAGGAGATAAGAAAGACCTTGTATTTGTATTTCATTCTTCTCAAGAAACCAATAATGTTGGAATGGTCCTTGATGTCTTAGGAAAGACTCGAAATTCAACTGAATCAACCATTACCAAATTTCCTTGGACTTCCACACTGATTATTGACCGTGGGATTTCACATGAATCAAATTATAAAAAAATCAATCTGAATCAAGTTGAAGTGGAAAAAATGGGGTCCTAAAAATGTTGAAAGTTGGAATTGGATAAGTTTGGGGGTACAAGTCGAGCCAATGACATTAAACAAAAGCGATGCATGGAAGGAAACCCATGGTTTTCATGTTTGCAATCATTTTGAATAATTTTATTTTTCATATAATAAATTACCATAAGCTGTTGACCTATTCTTCTTTTATGAGTAAGGATGGGTATGAAAGGGGAGCTCCATATTCATCCGTGTCACGTGGTGTGATCTCTGAGTAATACCTTACACAGAACATATAAAGAAGACAATGTATCATCAGTTTATTTTATTTTGTTTTATTTTTATGTTTTTATAGGTTAAAAAAATTAAAGGACATGTCGTAAGTCATAAGGAAAATCCATTCACCACCATCCAAGCTGCTGAGACTCAAATCCAGGATTAAAAGGAGACTATGGCATGCGCTATCATCATCAACCACCAGGTGACTTAATTCCATGATTATCATTTTGAATTTCTTCTTTGAACTCCTCTCCTACCCCCTTCTAACTTTTCTTTTCTTTAAACACTGGGGACAATGTTATTCTAAGTTTTGGGGGATAAAAAATGATTTTTTTTTCAATAAGAACATGCATGGAAATAAAAAATTCCATTAACCTTGAACATGATAACACACATTGCAAACTCTAAAATTGGATATCAAAAAATTTGGATGCTTTGATTCTGATTTTAATGAAATTTTAAGTTCATGAGCATTGTTTTTGGAAAGTGCGGTTGTCTAATGTGATTTTTCAAAGTTTACATTTTCATCCTCTTAATAAAAATGCCACAATGCACGTCTACTGGATCGTGGGTGTAAATTGGAGTTCTTGGGTCCCTTTTATTATAGCATAGGGTTCTCGGGTCACTTTTAGTTTAATTTGAGTATCTAAAAAAACAACAACAAAAAAACAAAAAAAATTAAAATAATAATGGCCACATAGAGCAGTGTTTTGTCCAAATGTGTGGCGTCCGACACTTTGGGATCGTGACTCTATAGTTGTCTTTCCTAGAGTTAGGCTTTATATCTCTATTGTAGAGAATGGAATTGACAATATGTGTGGCGTCCGACACTTGGGGATCGCGACTCCATAGTTGTCTTGCCCAGAGTTAATCTTTTCATATCTATTGTGGATAAAAAAATCATCAAAAAATATAAAAAAAATGGATACTCATATTTAGGTTTAATGTGATTCCCACCTAGCGCTTCCATTTTCTCCCCTTGAACAATAAAATGGCCCCCATATCTTTTGTGATTCACAACACTTACTCATGCTTAATTGAAACTGGATGAAATGTGGCGATGAATTTGAACAAAGGAATGGGTTTGGGCTTGGGATATGCTTATGAACCTAGCTCATTTTAAATGATTTTTATGGGTTCCACAATTTATTTTGGTATGAGATATTTGGGTGAGCAATGTGTATTAAAATGTTTTTGGAAAAGGGGATTTGAATTTCATATTTGTAATTTATTTTGCTCGGGACAAGAAAAACTCAAGTTGGGTGGGGTGATTAGTCACTGAAAGTGGATAATATTCATTTTTAATATCTTAAAATTAATTGTTCCAAAGTCCATAAACATTGTTTTAGTGCATTACATAAATAGAACTTCATTTCTCATCTAAAATGCAATTCTTATTTAAAATGAAAATTTGGGCCCAATCATTAATTTGTCTGTGTACAACATTATATTCATTTTCTGAATTTGAAATTTTGGGATATGATTGATCACTTTTTTTGGAACATTTTATCATTTAGGTCTGATGGATGAATCCCAAGGGAAGATGGAGAATTTTGCGCCCGAATGCAGAAATTTGCTGGAGAAAGCATAATGGGCCTAAAGCCCATCAAACAAATGTGGGGCTCACAAAACAAGCCCAATGAAGCTCAAATTTATACAGTAGAAAGATAAAAATATTAGGATCATTTTATTCAACTGTGGATGGAGCTAATTCTGAAGTTTTTATGATGATAACGGGATCTGAAGCTGAGATTTAAATGGTGGACTTGACATTAATGCACATAAAGGCGTCCCACCATTTGGACCATAACTTCAAAACGGACAAGCCAAATGTCCTGATATTTTTACATCGGATAGAGGATACATGTACGAAGATATTTATCTTCTACAACCCCTCAATATTCGGCCTCCATAAATTAAATATTTGAACGTCAAAATGGTGGATGAATCTGGACAGTTTTCCGGGTCAATTTCGAAACGTCAATTTCCTTTTGATTATTCACCATCGTTTTGACTCTATTAATTTTTGGGGGGTGAATTTATTGTGGGGGGTGGACCTAAGGCTCATAATATGTCTATATAAGGAGATGGTGGTGAAGGGAATTATCATCTAACATTTTTCATTGAATCCATGTTTTTCTTTCATCCATTGTATTTCTTTCAATTGTAATTTCCTGCTTTTAATTTGTAATCACATCGTCAAGTTTTACCATGTAAGTTTTTCGTTCATGTTTATTATTTTAATTAAATTTCTTCTTCTTATTAAAATTTTATTTTCCTTTTCTTCACACATTGATACCATTGAATCATGGTGTGAAATTATTCACACCAGCACTTGTGAATTTCTCACACAAAGGTGGAGTGTTCATTTTTATTAATGTTTTTCTTCTTCAATTACACTTCTTTAAGTCGACTTCTCGCTTCCATTGATATAATAGCATCTATGGAGGGCTAAACATTTATGTTTTGGTCCTAGAGAGTTTCATGCGATGGATTGGATGTTATTTCATGTGCTTTAATTTTTAAATCTGTTTGTTATTTTAAGATTTTCATTCGATGAGTTATATTCTTCTTCATCTTTGTCAAGTTTAACGATGACACATTTTGAGTTCTAGTACGATCTATTTACTTTGAGTGCTCAGTAAAGTGATCCTCAAAGTGAATTGGTGATTGGCCTTGGAATTTTGTAGGGATTAAATTGGTGAATGATTTGGGAGAATTATCTCGTTGTTTGGATACGTCTTCAATTAATGACATGAAATTTTTAAGAAAATAAATGCATCCAATCCACCAAAAGAAAAAACTTAGGATCAACCCATATTAATTAATTCACCCCCAAAAATTAATAGAGTCAAATGGAGGGTGAATAATTAAAAGGAAATTGATGTTTCGAATTTGACCCGGAAAACTGTCCAGATTCTTCCACCATATTGACGTGTGAATTCGTAATTGAAGAAGGCCGAATCCGCAGGGTCGGTAGAAGAGAAATATCTTCATCCACATGTCCTATATTATCTGTAAAAATTTCAGGAAATTTAGATTATAATTTTGGAAGTTATAGTCGAAATGGTGGGACGGAGTTTTGTGCATTAATGTCGGGTCCACCATTTAAATCTCAACTTCAGATTTCTTTATCATCATGATAAAATCAGAATTAGCTCCGGACACAGTTGAATAAAATGATCCTCATATTTTTATATTTCTACTGTATAAAGTTTAGCTTCATTGGTCTTAGTTTGTGGGACCCACATTTCTTTGATGGGCCTTAGGCCCATTATGCTTTTTTTCCAGTAGGTTTCTGCCTTCAGGCGCAAAATTCTCTATCTTCCTTTGGGATTAATCCATCGAACTTAAAATATAAAATGTTCCAAACAAAGTGATAAATCATATCTAAAAATTTCAAATTCCGGAAATGAATATAATTTTGTCCACAAACAAATGAATGATTGGGCTCAAATTTGCATTTTAAACATGAATTGCATTTTTGATGAGAAATAAAGTTCTATTTCCGTAATGCACTAAAAACAATTTTTATGGACTTTGGAACAATTAATATAAATATATTAACAATTAATATTAGACACTTTTAGTGACTAATCAAAAATTTTCATCAAGAACAATATGCTGATCCATGAAAGGCATAGATATCACACAGTGTAAAAAAAGGCAACATGTTATCACAGTACAAAAAAAAAACATCGCCATGAGAATGATATCAAGTCTTTAATATAGTTCATGTAATTATTAGTTTAATTTTATTAAAATATATGGGTATAAATCATGATTTATCTCTGATTTCTTGTAAATAAATATGGAAAAATGAATCCCCTACCTTAAAAATGGTATTAACATTCTTTTTATGAAAATGAACCAACATTGGGGATATAGATCACCTCTCTTGTATGAACTAAATCCACCTTAGGATGTTGTGCCACAACTTCACCAAAAAATAAAAAAACTCATTTGGAAACATGGAGATAAAGCACCATAACATGGAAATGAGAAAAGAGAGGAAAAAATCCATGAAACCACAAGAATAGACGTAGAACATACCTTTGATCGAATAGGGAACACTATAGATCATAGGAGGAAATCTTGAGATAATTATTTTAAAATGGAATCTATAAATCGTCAAAGCGGGGGTTGCCAATTTCCAAGAATGAGAGGGATATATGCTATAGTTGTAGGGTTTTAAAAACAAGAGCGGCTAAAAATGTTATAAAACTTACAAAATCAGATATTTACATGACGTGTAATTCCCTTTCACATCATGTAATCCTCAAGATTTGGTTTTCACTAAAAAAAGAATCAACTTTTTATTTTATTTTATTCTAATCCTTGATTTATTACACATCGTGAAACCTACTTTAAAGCCATGTAATTTTACAAGGCATGAAATATCCCTGCTTCTTACTTCTAGAAAATGAACTACTAGAGACTTGCTCTGAGCCACCTCTAAGCACCATGATCTTTGAAAATGAACAATGGGTTGATCCATGTGAATCTGGGCCATCAAAATTAATACCTCCCAAATCGTTATCATCCTCAATAATCCAAAACCAACCCAAATATAAAACCTAAATATTCATTCGAACAACCAACCCCAAAGATACCTCTCAGGGATCTGACCACCATAATAGCTCAACAACTTCATCAGATGAATAGTGAAAACCCACTCAATAAAGATAACCCGCTCCAGACAAGTCTCCTAGGGATGGAACCTCTAAAAGAGAGAAAGACATAATAAGAAAAAATAGATATCCATACCATTAAATAGAAAAGTTCTACAACCAACAAATGATTAGTGTTACAAGTTGAGAGATAAACATCAAACAACTTGGGGGCACTGAGAACATATCTGTGAATCAGGTTCTCGGGTACTATCCCCCAAACCATTGCACTTCCACAAGGCAAAAACAGAGGGTATAGTATTATAACACAACACCATATCTAGGTGTTCGTGGATCTCTACAGGATACTCCTCAAAGTTTACATCATAATCAACATTCATCTCACCCAAATCGATGATATATGAGTCATCATAAGGATAATGATGAAGCTATGATACATGAAAACATAGTGTATTGACAACATTTGTGGGATACGAGTTATCTGTTAATCCATAGATCCAACATGAGATAAAAACATGAAAGGCCCATCAATCATAGGAGAAAGCTTACTCCCTTGAACAAACCTTCACTCCCCATGACAATTAGTCACCTTCATGAACACATGATCCCAAATGTTGAAGTCCAAACTTGTCCTCCTATGATCTACATAGGATTCCCACTAATCCTGTGCTGCTTTAATCCTCTCAAAAATCACCTGAACCATCTCTGTTGTTTTCTGTACCAGTTTCAGTCTAAAAATTGTTGACCGCCCAAAACTAGTCCCGCACAATCTAGAATGGAAAGGTTGGCCAGAAAATATTTCAAATGGTGACATTCCAATGTTGGAGTCAAATCTATTGTTGTAATATAACTCTACCAAGGGAAGGTGACTCATCCATGAACCTCCAAAATCCAGGAAAGAATATAAAACATTTCTTCAAGAGTTTGGATGGTACGCTCTATCAAACTATTCATTTCTGACTGATAAGTTGTGAAACTTCAAAATTGATATCCAAAATCATACTGGATACCTCTCCTCAATGTAGTGGTAAAACAAGGATCATGATTATAAATGATCATCCTCAAAACCATGTTGATTCTCACCACCTCATCTAGATATTTTCTCGACAAAACCTCCATTGAGATCGACTCCTTGATCGTTATAATGTGGGATAATTTCACCAATCGATCCAATGCCACCCATATAGCATCATAGCCTCCCTAAAATCATGGTTAACTGAAAAAATGGCAATTAATATTTCCTCCCACTTCTACTGAGGAACTTCTAATGGTTTGATAAACCCACTAGGAACAAATTGATTAGCCTTCACCTTATAGAAGACCAAATATTGAGAAAAAAACTCTAAATCTACATGACTCAACCCAGGCCACCAAAAATGGCCTCTCAAATATCTATACATATTTTTCACTCCAGGATGTACTGAAAAATGGGAACTATGGAACTCTCAAAGAATATTTTCATACATCTTATATGGAACTAAAATCCTTTCTTGAATCAATACTCGATGTTGTTTATCTTCAAACCATCCATTAAGGACATTGCCACAAACAACTCAGTCTCTCCAGACCTCTACCTCAATATTCCCCATCCGAGATTCCTCCACCTAATGTACCATAAATGATTTCATATTTATATGAAAAGGAAAACCTCTTCCCCTATCTTTTCTAATATCTAGATGCAATTATGAATGTTATTATGTCATTATCTAAGAATTTTTTTATTTTCAAACTATATCACTACATGAATTATTTATCAACACATCGGATAAAATATTCCCCTTTCCATGTGTATAAAAAATATTGATGTTGTAATCCGTTATGAACTCCATCCACCCATGCTGATGAATGTTTTTGTCAAGTCGAGATAAAACACACTTCATGCTCTTATGAATGGTGAATACCACAAATCGCTCACCGTTGAGGTAATGTATCCACAACTTCAAGGAAAATACCGCTGCCACTAACTTAAAATCCTGGGTGTCATAGTTACTCTCATGGGGAGGTAATTGTTGAGACCCATAATAATCGACTGATCATTAATATATCTGAACATTGCCTAGAACAAGATGCAAAGAGTCCCAAAAAACATCAAACTAAACTCCTTCTATTAGAAAACAAAGAATATGAGCATTGACCAACTTTTCATTTAGATACTCAAAAGCTGTCTGATACTAATTAGTCCACCAGAACAACTTATCCTTTCTGGTCAATGTTGTAAGACAATTCACAACTTGATAGAAAACAGCTATAAACCTCTTATAATATCCTATAATACAACAGAAACATTTCACATCTAACACTATCTTGGGATATTCCCAAGGAAAAACTGATTTTATCTATAATGGATCCACCACTACTCTCTGCAGAGATATAACATTCCTCAATAAATGTCCTTCTTGATACCAAAAATAACGCATTGAAAACATCTCAAACAAATGGTCGTGTTGAAGAACTCCAATAATGGAATTCAGATGCTCTTCATAGTCCTCCTCAGATGCGGATTACCCAAGGATTTCTTCAATGAAAACCACCATGAACATGTCTATGAACCAAATAAACAGAGCATTAATTACCTCCATAAACACATCTGAATCATTCGTCACACCAAACGATATCACAACAAACTTTTATTTCCCATGATGAAAATAGAACACATGTCTTTGGGATATCCCCAAACTTTACACAAATTTGCTTAAACTTTGACCAAAAATCGATCTTAGAGAACCAAATTGCATCATTCACTTGATCAAAAAAATAATCAATCAATTGAAGAGGAAAGTTTTTCTTCACTTTCACTTAGTTCAAGTAATGTTAATTGATAAACAACCAAAAACTACCATCATCCATCTTTAAGAAAAAAATGATGCACCCCACAGTGACACACTCACCTGAAGAAGACCACACTACAATAGAAAATTGATTTGTATACACCTCTATTAAAATTTAGAAGTTGCCGTAATATACGAAAACATTGAGATATGAGACATTCATGGAAGTATTGCGATCCTAAACTCAATCTCCTATTATGGAGGTTACACTAAAACCTCCTATGAGAAGACATCAGGGTACTCTTCTATGACACTAGGAAACACTGATTTTTGAACCTTTAACGAACTCAAAATCAGCTTAGTTATCAAGTATGATAACAAGAGAACATGCCTCTAACCCATCCAGGGGTCTTGCTCACCGAAAAACACTGTTACCTCTACATAATCATTGATGAAGACATCCTTACTCCAAAATAAATCCATGATGGCTTGCAGTGAATATAATCAATCCATACAAACGATGATGTCATATGGTTGTATCTGAAATCATAGGAAATATACCCTTGAGTGGTGCTTCCCCAACACTAGCTTATAGTCTCTACATACACCAAACAACTCAGATCAAACTCTAACTGACATAGTAAACACCAATGGAACATGTAGTCTCTCTTAATCATGTACCAAATCATGGAAATGGGAAGGTTATATGGGTGAGTATTTTTCTCCATGATCATATTAGGAACGTACCCAAGTAAAAAAAAAGAAAAGGGTAACTCGAACGATGTCCGGAATTCCTGGAACTGGTAATGATAAATCAAGAAGCTAAACATGACATGATCCATGACATCTATGACCTGACCAATGACCACATCTATGGAAACACTATGATCTCTGAGGATAGGGAGTGTCCTTGGGATATCCTCTTCCTGCCCCATCTAATCTATACAAATCCCAAATTAGAGAAACCTACAGTTTTTGCCTCAGCAAGAACTACCTCAATGGAGGAGCTTGAAGTGGAAAAAATATCACATTATGACTACTTAGAAAGTTTGGGAACTCTCATTGCTGATGACCATGGACTCCATATGGAAAAAAGCATATGATACTTTGGATTTGGTCCAAGAGCTGCTACCCTGGATAGATGATACATTGAGGGATGGGACCTACTCCCATCTATTCAAATGATTTTATTTCCTAACAAGTAGGAACCCCAGACCAAATCTATCATTCATGAGAAATCATGATGACTCCCCTATCATGATTATCTGCTTCTACCTAACATCATCTCGATGACCTCTTTTCTCACCAACACCTAGAGATACTTCTTCATCATAAAGGGGGTGACCTGGTGCTAGATATATTTATAAAAATCCTCCTCAAAATATCTAACCTTTTCCTCCTCTTATGGAAATATGTCTGAAGAATATCTTGGAAGGATCTCGAAACATATCTAAAACTCTCATACATAAGATCTCCCCTACTGAATGGTAAGAAACACTTAGAAATAGGACCCTCCATGGTCAAAAAAAGAAACATGGATTTGAATTGGTCTCAAAACTCCTCCCATGATATTTTAAAATTATTGTGGTCTAGAAGGAATAAGAACAACCATTGGCTCACTACCCCAAAAGAATCATCAAGGCCAATGATAACTAGTGCTTATTCTGAGTACAAATAGAACTAAAGGATATCTAAACCTCCTCTTACCATTCTTCTATGACTAAAAATAAAATGGACCCCCCAGTACCTCTGTTTACTTTGGTGCTAAATATCATAGATTTTCCTCCTCCACGTGTCATCGTTTTTAGTCTCCACCATATAGTGATCTGCTGGTTTAGCCTACTAAACATCTTCTATGTGGACCTCAAAATGATGTCAAACTAGAGCCTTGACTGCAAAAGAAAACAATTTATAGCTCTTTACTATTTATTAATTGCATTTTTATTAATTTTTGGTTAACATATCCCAATTACTACCCCTTAAAACACATTCAAAAAGAATAATGATGGATGATCCTTTTATAGGTATCTACCCTACAACAAGTAAGACCTCGTTTAGTAGCTATTGAAAGATTAATGTTTTATGAATCAGATCATAGGGAGACCTAAAACCCATATTTAAAATGGTCTCCCTTATTTAAATCACATTATAATATTATAATACATCGTTACCCTACTTCCCCATGCAACCTCATACGTGCATAACTCCAACCTCCATCTTATCCTCCAACCAGACCTCTAATACCACTCTTTAATGACCCCATCCCCACATTGTGTACCCCTACTGGTATGGAAATGAGACAAGAGTTATATTGACCATCGAGTCCCTCCACCAATAGGCTCCGAGTTGGAGACTTTCACCCTGGGTACAATAAATATGCAGGTGGGATTCATTACCCTTTAAGAGAACACATGTGAATGAGAGAGATAAGATAAACACAAACCAACTCTAGTTTAGAATACAATATAAAATAAATGCCATAGTGAAAATTTTTAATGACATGAAAGAACTACTAAAACTATAAGGAAAATATACAAATACCAGAAGAAAAGTAAGGACAAAAGTGACCATGAGGCCCAAATAGCTCCTGCAAAATCACATACTATTAGTAACCATCCTGATCTCTAACCTCCTCCAATGGACATAATAATATTTTATACATAAATAGGTTGAGTAGAATAGCATACTTAGTACCATCCTACCTAGAGATTCTCATGAAAAAGGTAATGAAATAATACTAAAGAATAATGGACAAAATGTAAAACAAACTCATCACCTAAACAGAAATAAAATATTTCTAGCCTCACCATGGCTACTCTCACCAACTATTTCAAAAAAGAGCATATTATATAACCAAGAATATCATTGTTACCCCTCTTCCACTTACCCACTAGTTTTCCACTCTTCCCAAATGTTTCCCATCCTAAATATCTCTATCTAAAAAGTTATCCCACAGACACCTAGGCAAAATACCTCAATGTGCACCTCATGAAACACACCAGAACATCCACAAAACAAAAAGTAACATGTTAGTTTATGAGATCCAACATAGCTCGTATAATGTGCATCATATATTTAGTATTATACCTCAATACATTAGAGCTTATACATAGATTAATGATCCTACATCCATAACAGACTATACATGTTATACCAATAGTATTCTTTAAAAAACTATATCCAAAATACATGTGCGTGATATAACCACAATCCATTACATCCCTTACACACATATATGGAGAGAATTAACCACCATGCTTCCAATATAAGTAACTACCAAGAGAATAATATGGGGCCAAAGGGAATAAGCTAGTCCCAAACTCCACTGCAACTAACGTCTCTCAGACTCCCTGCTACCACTCCTAATACTAGATATCCTATAAGAAAAAAAACCATTTAAAGAGATGTATTAAATTTTATTATTCATTTTCATTAGTTGAAATTTATATTAATTAATATTTTAACCAATAATTAACCATTAAAATTTTCAAAATTATATTACAATAGAATCACAACAATATCTCATGCCCTCCAAGATTAAGAAAACCAAGCCCACATAGTCAAAAAATTATAACCTCAGCATTGCATCCTAGAAAGATCAAACCTCATTGGTTAAGCATTTATTAATTTATTAAAATTGTCAATTTGTTTATTACCAAGTAATCTTGGAAAACCACCTATAAAACTAAAAAAGGTATATAACCAAGAACATCCATCTACCACAACCAGTGTGGAAAGGAAATAAGATAAACAAAAACCTAACCTTTCTCCCAAATAAATCAAACAGGAATCCAACATTTATAACAGTGGGTAATCCTATCTTCAACCCGTTTAATCATCCACGATGTCCTTCCCGACACCCAATTGCATATCTCAATGCATATCACCATGATGAGTGTCAAATACTCTCACAAAAATTGTGCCTCCCCACCCCATATACCAAAACAGCCCTACATGATCATCCATCCCAGACTCATGTCACATGCAGGCCTCACTGCCCCATATACCACAACAAACCACCAAGATCAGCCATCCTGGCCTCACGTCACATCAAAATAAGTAATAAAAAACATATAAATGGAGTTCTTGTCCCTAAAGAAAGGTATCTAGCCTTCACACATAATGATCTCTCAGGTATCCAAAGCACATGGAACATGGCACTTACAAGCATGTGGGAAACTCATACCCTACAAAGGAATTATATTTAAAAAAAATGATTCTTAATCCATCACGAATTAACAAATTCATTAAATACATGTTCCAAATGTTATCAAACTAACTATAAATCTATCACAACATGTCACAAAATGAAAAGACAATGTGCACATATGTAATTACATGTAATAACTTCTACAATTTCATGTAAAAACTACGAGTAAAAAATAAATGCAAGGAAAAAAAACCACAAATCCCAAATAGCTCCAAGAAAACCCCAAAATAGTAGTAAACATATATACTAATTTCTTTGCCTCACCATGGATACTCTCACTAAGTATCGCATACAAGAGCATATAATATAATAATTAATATCATGGGTAACCCACTAATGTTTCCCCTCTAGTTTTCCACTCTACCCCAAAGTCAAACATCCTGATCATCTCACTCCAAAAATCCAGCCCATACACACATGAGAGTGCACCAAAACATACACCTCTCACAACACACCACCATATCCACACAACGAAATGTAACTAGGCAGTTTTTAGGATCCACAATATCCCATATATCATGTATCATACAAAGGGTACTATACCTCATTCCATCACATCCCAATCACTGAGTAAGGATTCTCAAGCCATCACTACCTATACTTGTTATACCTATAGTATTCCTTAAGAAACTATATCGATAATACTTATGTGTCAAATAATGGAAAGCCATTAAATCTCTCTACCCACATAAATGGGGAAAAATAACCATCATCCATACCATCGTATTTAACTACTAAGAGAATAGAGAAGGGTCAATGGTGGTGTTCAGCCATCCATCCTCCCATTAGAATATTAGGGAAAACACCCTTTAGGACTTAAAATCCATGGGTTGTAAAATTACATAATTGAAAGAGTAGAGTAGAATATAAAAACACAAAATATTTATGATATAGTTTAGCTCACAATAACATTATATTAATATCCTAGTATTAGACTGAACTATATCTAATGTCTCACGGACTCCTGGCTACCACTGCTAAGACCAGATATCATATAATCACACAACCATTTAAAGATCAATATTAAAAAACTTAATTTATTTTAATTAGTTTCATTTTACATTAATTAATTAATTAACCATTAATTAAACTTTTAAATTTTCAAAATTACATTATTTTAACATCAGAAAATATTTCCACGACCTCTAGGAATAAGCAAACTGATTCCATGGCTTCTCATAATTATAACCTCAACATTTCTTCATAGCAAGCTTCATCCCCATGGATTAAACACTAATTAATTTATTAACATTATCATTTCCTATATTACCAGGTAATCTTGGAAAATATCCTAAGCTACCAAAAAACGTTATACAACCAAGCACATCCATCTACCTCAACCATAGGGGAATGAAAGGAAGATAAAAAAACAACATGGATGTCATCAAAAAAAATTCAAATAATCATCCAAATTTCATATCAATGGGTAATCCAAACTTCAACCCATTTCTCCATCCCCGATGTCCTCCCTTACACCCATATGAATATCTTGATACATCCCTCCATCACAATCATCAACTTCTACCACAACAATTGGGCATCCCCATCCCATATAACAAAACAGACCTCTAGGCTCAACCATCCTATGATCAAGTCACATCTGTACCTCCCCATCCCATATACCATAGTATCCCTTGAGTATTATCCATCCCATACTCACGTTACACCATAAGTAGTTGGAAAAAATCATAGAAACTAGGCTCTTGGACCTAAAGAAAAGAATCTATCTTTCACACACAACAAGCTCTCACGACTCCACATAACAAGGTACTTAGCCTTTTCCAGAAATTGGACAACTCCGGCCCTACAAATTCATTGTATTTTATCAAAAAATTGATTCTTATTCCATATTGAATTAAACAATACATTAATTACTTGTCCCAACTATAGGAATCCTAACCACAAGTTGTCACAAGCTATCAAAAATTAATTAAAAAAATAATTTAACATGCCTTTAATTTTTATATCAACAACCATTGACATGATTCACAACTTTATTTAATTCTATTAATGCATGGATGGTTAATTAATTTAAAATTTCTTGAAGAATTAATATGAAAACACACCAAATTCATCAAACTTTCCACTTTAGTATTCTAGCTAATTTGTTAAAAGTTAATTCTAGCTTTACCTTCTTTACCAATTTCCATAAAGAAAAACATTCTAATCCAAAAGTGGCATAGATATCACACTGTCTAGAAAAACAAGAAGAAACATGTTATCACTGTACAAAACAATATCATCATTATGCGACCGATATGAATTCTTTAGTCTAATTTATGTAATTATTATGTTACTTTCATTGATATCCAAGGGGATAAATCATTGTAGCTCTATGATTTCATATAAATAAATAGATAATAAATGAATCTACAACCTCAACAAGGGCATCAACATTCTTCAGCTGAGAATGGTCAAACACTATAGATCATTATTTCCACTCCCATAAGAACTGCATCCACCTAAGGATGCTCCACCAAAACCATTCCAACAAACAAACAATATTTATTTTAGAAACAAGGAGATCCTGAACCATCACATGAATGTAGGAATGGGAGGAAACATATCAAAGAAACTGAAAGAATGGAAGTAGAACAAAATTTTGATCAATATGGATCATTATGGATCAAAGAAGGTAATCTATAGATCAATCCGTGAAAGTGGATTCCCCAAAATGTTGAAGAGGGTATTTTTTGGATTCCTAGAATGATAGTGAGGGCCACTACACCCATATGTATTGACAAAACTAATTGTATGAAAATGTTATAAAATGTACCGCATCGAGTATTTACATGATGTGTGATCCACTTTCATGTCATGTAATCCCTATGGTTTCGTTTCTTCTAAAAAATGTTTCATCTCTCTATTTTATTTTATTTTAATCCCCTAATTTATTACATTTCATGAAACCTACTTTCACATCGGGTAATTTTACAGGATGTGAAATCTCCTTGATTCTATCTTATAGAAATGGAACAACTCCAGACTTCCTTCGATCCTCCTATGAGCACATCGGTCTTTGAAAAAGCACAAAGCGTTTATCCAAATTAATCCATGCTAATATAAAGTATATAACTTACAAATCACTTGTAATAAAAATAGATGACGAACTACTATAAAATGTTATTTCTTATGAAGAACATACAATAGAAAAATTTTACTATAGGTTTACAGTTACACTGAATTTTATTACTCATCTGGTTAATGTTAATTGGTACAATTATAAATTTGAAGAAGATACATGTTAAACCGATGATGTAATTAAACAATGATATCCTCTGTTGTTTTTATTAGAGTGATATAATTTCACATGGAAATTGATTTTAAGAGGGATATAATGTAATACTAAAAACATTTAGTGATATATTCTAGTATAAATAAAGTTTATTTCATTAATATCCTCATTTACAAGCAATACCAAGTTGAAATTAATCATGATATACTATTGAAATATTAATATTTTATGTGATTTTAATCAACTATTTTTTGTATTGATGGTTATGAATAGAAGTAAAAAAATCATTAAAAATTTATGTTTTAAATATGTATAAAATTAATTTATTGGTTATCAATTTATTTTAAATGAAAATAAAAATCATTTAAAAGTAAAATAATTGTTTCTATGAAAACTATTTTTATGACCCCAATATGTTTTTATCTTAATAAATTAAATTAATTACTATTTTAGATTTATTTACTAAAATTTATAGGATATATTTTCAATAAAATATTGTAATATTGATCTATTTTTTTATCAGAACGAGATAATAATAAATCATTCTTGATACTTAAAAACATTCTTTAATAAAAAGGTTGTCATCCTATTTTGATCACTTATTTTAAAATTAATTTCTTTAAATTATAGAAATTTAATATTTAAAAATAGATTCTACATTTTGAATATTGAGGATGATTTTTTAAATAGGATCCTTCATTTATAGTTCATTTTGAATAGGAATCTTGGTGAATATTTATTAACTCTATTATGGTAAAATTAATAAGATGGTGTTATAAACTTTGGCTTAAGGAATTAAATTTTCTAAAAAACCCACTTTTATCATATTTTTTAAGTGGAGTTCATATATTTCCATCCAATCCATTAATATATGGACACTTGGTGATTTTTTTTGGATTATGACCTTTATATTATTTTAGGAAAATAACAAAATACCAAGTTTCACTATCATAAATTCAATAACTATAATTTTTTTAAATAAGGATAAAAAGAGGATATGTTTGGTTTCATATTTTCATTAGAAATATGAATTAAATTTTTTAAAACGTAAAAATTAAGATCATTTTTTAGTATTGAATAATGTCATTAATTTATAATACAACATCAACATCATATTTTATAAATAAATAAAAAATTAATTAAATTTTCTTGAATATATTAGAAGTTATATAATTTGGACGAATAATTATGATCCAAAAAATTTTATATAAATATAATATATTACATATCTTCTAAAAGTTCAACTTCCAATTCATTGTATTTCATGTTGTTTTAAATTTAAAATTAAATTAATAGGACAAAAAATACATTAATTATTATTTAAAATAACAATATTTAATTAAATGTTTAAAAATTCAGAAAAATATAATTTATTTACCAATTTAATGGTGTCTTGTTTAAAATATCAAAAAATGATCCATTTATTGATAAATTTTTATTTTATGGTATCATTATTGACCGTTAAATAGTAAAATACATTATTATCATATTAATTGTCAAAATGGTTAATGAGGTGTTAAAAAAATGATAAGTTTGAAAACATAATGAACAAATGTAAAAACAATTGAAGGATAGGATTTGCACTCATATTTATAATATATACTAATTATATCATTTTTGATACATTTTTGATGAAAATTAATTAATATTAATTTAATCTAATAAGTAATTGCAAGAGTTCCCATCCCATCCCTGATAAAAGAGATCCAATTCTCCTCCCCTCCTCACACCTTTGGATCCTTGTATATTGACCAATAAATTCCATTGTACCATGAAGTAATACTTTAACATATCCTAGATAGTCATTTCTTTCCAATATTACATCCCTTTAAGGCTTAATGTGTATGCCAAAGGAGGATTATCAACGAAGTGGTATATGTAGAGACCCGAAACTTGACGTACATGGAAATTACAGTACTTTAGCGGAATACTTAATACATAACAAAAACAGACACACAAGGACCATAACAGTTTAGTGTATTTGGAAACTTGGAACGTAATCTTCTAATCGTGGTGAAAGATCATCAACATCCCCCATAAAGATTGTCCCCTTTTTTTCTTACCTAAAACATTTCTTTATATCCTGGGGAAAAGAAAAAATAAAAAGGGTGATATCAAATGCTCAGTAAGGGTAAGCATGGATAAAATAAAACATACCATATACATTTGAACTTAAAAACATGAACATAATGTTTAAACATCAAAATCTTGAGAAATGACATAAAACATGGAAGTACGTAAGGCATAGATCATAAAGAAATGTTAAGAATGATAAAATATCATGGGAATAAAACATGTAATTGTGGAAACCATTAATCACATGATATGATTTCCATAGTAGCCAAGGCATTGCTGCCAAGACCATCTTAGTGATCAAAGTCCCTTTCTGAATCGAGTTCACTCCTCGTTCCATTCATGTATTACTGAACCGGTTTAACTTGCCGTTCCAACCATGTCTATATCATGAGATATAAATCTTTACCCAATGTATTGGAGGGAGATATAGGTCCCACCCATCTCATAATTATACCATTCTTATGTGTTCCACAAAATGATAAATTATACATCATTTCATAACCCATGTAATAAAAATGGGATTCTTAAACATCATGACATCATAAAACAATTCATATAAGATAATGGAATCATAAAAATAATTCCATCACAACATAATCAAATCAATGTAATAATAGGGATAGAAACAAAACCCTATATTATCATAGATGGAAAATAATTTAGATAAAACACTTCAACTCCATTCTTGAGGAAAATATCCTTTCTACTTCAAAAACATTTTCCTTTATTAACATGTCATACAATTTTAAACTAAAAGAAGTTGATTAAAAATAAACTTGGAAACTTTTAAATGAAGCTTCTTTGAAATAATGTTTTAAAAATCCATTCATGTCGTATAAGTTAAAAAAACATTCTTCTCATACTTTTGTCAGAAAAGTCAAAAAGTACCTCATACGAAAAACGACAAAAGATTCCTTTCATATCTTTTACTAAAAAATTACCCAAGGGTAAAACTGGATTTAAAAAACTGTAGGTGGATGGAAATAATATTATATATTGAGGAAACTTGGATGTGGATGATAAAATACACCCCAGTAAATACCAAAGTATAAACAACCTCAGATAAAAATGAGATTGTGATATTTTCCCTTACCTTAGGTTCGATATGCTTCATACATATCCGAAACACTTATATAATGATTTAAATAATGTCATTGACCTATTACAGAATCATATTCATTGTTATGATATCATATATGGTTCACTTATGACTTTATATTACCCATTCCTTTGTAAATTCCATGTTAAAGAGCATT
Organism: Viscum album; assembly: GCA_963277665.1. Taxonomy (NCBI): domain Eukaryota; kingdom Viridiplantae; phylum Streptophyta; class Magnoliopsida; order Santalales; family Viscaceae; genus Viscum; species Viscum album. The sequence continues at coordinate 1,105,420,783 of OY728139.1, forward strand.
TTGGGTAAACTCGTTTCATTTGTCGTTCGTGTTTTGACTTTTAATTATTCATATGATTAATTAGATCATGATAACTTAATTCCATAATATAAAACATTATTTATATATAATATATATTCATAATATACATATATATAATAGATCGATAAATAGAAAGAAATACACCGTTCATGGAGACGGTAGGCCGTACGTACGCACAGATGCTGTTTTCGTTTCCTTATTGAGTTGAATGGAATTAAGTAGATGACATATATATATATATATAAATCCAATAGCTTTATAATGTCATATATTTAATTATTATTTCTTATATATACTTTATAATCATTCTTAAATGGTTACCATGGAGAATGAATCTCATCACGTCATGGAGACGGCAGTCTGTACGTACGCACGAGCGATGATATCGTTCACATAATTATTGAATTGAATTGGATAGGATGATAAAATATATCATAATCAGTATTATGTTATACTAACTATTTATAGTTATTCTTTACACCATTATACCCATCCAAGTAAGGTGGTGTTGGAAAAATAGATTACACCACGGTGTGGAGACGGTATTCTGTATGTACACACGCGCGGTGATTTCATTTTCCGTAGGATGGATAGATGGTGAAATAGGGTTGTTTCATACTTATAATAAAATATAAGTATATAAGTGATACTGATGTTATTACTTCATAATGAAACGACTAAAGAAGAAGAAGTAGAAGAAGAAATAATGTTGAAATAATTGGTAACAGACATTACCTCTTATTTGAAGCGCCTCTTTGAGACCTCCTCTTAGGGCACTAAATTTGGTCTTTGAATAAGACCAGGACCTATAGGATGTTTCTATAAAAGTGGAGAGGAGAAATTGTCAGGGTTTGGCCAAGATTGAAGGTTCAAAGTGGTGTGAGGAAGAGAGGGAGGAGGTGCCGTTTTATAAGGGAGGAGAGGGGCACCTTTGAAAATCTTAAAAATATTAATTTATAATAAATATAACCCCACTTAAAAACCTCCATAAATGACTCATATTCTAATATTAGATGATATATGGTTTTAATATCACCAACCAATAAAATTTAGACATGTTAGGAAATTATTTTAATCATTATCAACTTGATTTATCCTTAATCAATTTAATTTTATATGTGGTAATAACATTCTAAATTTTAAATTATAACAAATAATTACCTATTTGTTGTGAATTGCGTATAATTGGATACTTTATAACATTTTAGACCATATAAATTTAAATTTATAATTTTTATATAGTTTTGTGATTTTTAAATAATTTTATAATACGTTATTTTTATAAAATAACAATAGTGTCAATTTTGACAGTATTCATTTATTTGAATTTAAAAAATATATATACAGACGATATGTTCAAAATAAAAGATTTAATAGATTCATAAAAGGTCATATGTATCTATAAAATTAGTGGATAACATTAAGTAGTTCATATAATATTTATTTTATTATTTGTAAAACCATTTATTTTGTTTATCTCTTAATAAATTAATTACTACAACATTTTTGTATAATTATTTAATATACTTATTAGTTGCATAAAAATTAAAAATAAAATTATATAGTGAAGATAAATCTATTAACTTTCACAATAATACTTCTACTCGAATTTATCATCTTAAAATTGCAATATTTAAATTGTTATATTTATTAAATTATGAAGGTGACAAGTTTGGAATCATTTAAAATAAAATAATATAAGTGTCATAATCTCTTTTATAAGACTCCAAACGGTTATATATTAGGTAATTGGATTATTAAGGTGTAGATATAAACTACCAATAAGTTTTGGTCAGGTTTTTGGGCATTTTAATGGGTATAATTATTTCAATAAAAACTATATTACTAATTTTTCACTTAATAAATAATTTCTGCATCATTAATGTATCACCATTAATGACAATTATTTAATCCCTAAAAATTATAAATAAATTATCATGATGTAGATACTTTTATTAGATTTCTAGAGACTATTCATTTTCGATGTTTTATGATGTTTATCACTAAATTAAAATTATTATACTTATAATATTTAAGAGAGTGACATGTTGTCACTTTCTTTGATTTTAATAATAATTAAATTATTTTCATGGTCAAAAGTCCATAAAATGAATCTAATCCGACCCTTAGGTGATATGGGTTGACTTGTAGTCATCCAATAGAATTTTCGAATGTGTTAGTGTAATTTTATAATATTATATTCACCCTTAATTACCTGATTTACCTTTAACTATGGTAAATAAAATTTACCGTAGTTACTATTCATAATTCCCAAAAATAAAAAGTAGCCTATTAACATAATTTGGACCCACTGATTCCAAATATGGAACCATGTTTTTCAAATTCAATACACAGAAGTTGCAGAAATTAAATTAAAATTAATCCCGTTGTCGAATGAAAACGGGTTTTTGATTAAAACATTGCAAAAGATTGAATTGATTTGACCTACGAATTCAATGTAAAATCAATTCTAATGAAATACATTATATTAAATGGTAAAAATATATTTTATTTATACTTTAAAACCATTCAATATTATAATTTATCCACATAAGTTATTACGATGAAAAACAGTTGTTGTTAACTAAAATATAGCGTGTTTTTACTATTCATTAAAATATGAAAGTTATTAGAAAAATATTAAAACATTATCCAATGTAAAAATTTTATATCATGATTCAAAATAATAAGTTTATTTTGTAAAATTTAACTTATTAACTTCTAAAAAATTATATTTAAAATGGGTGCGCCATCAAAAGGTGGCAAAACTGCATTTTTTGAAAAAATACTTCTTTTACCCGAAAAAATTTGTTTTTTTCTCATACCATGTTCTAGAAAATGTGTAAGATGAATAATAATGTTATAAAATTCAAAATTTAGTTAATAATATTCATAACGGCTAGTTTATAATATTATAACTATATATCGTTGTTTAGTGAAACCCGATATTGCGTACTACACACGCTACCAAGGAAGGTTGCGATTGCGTATAATGAAAGCCAAGTTAGGGTTGCGTGTTGTGCATGACTCCTTTGTTGTTGCGTATAACAAAATCCAACCATATTTCATTTATACATTGAACATATATATATATATACACTCAATATTGTGTAGAATGAATATTATCAAATGAACTTGAAATTGTGTATAACACGATCCAAGAATTGTGTTGCGTATACTGCAAGCTAATACGGTGTTGCGTATAACACAAGATAATCATGGTGTAGCATAGAACACATGAAATCAAATAAATTAAAAAGAATAAAATCTAGGGGTGTTACATTCGACCCCCCTTAAAACGAATTTCGCCCTCGAAATTCGTCGGGGTTATACATGGTTTACTATTTGAAAGTTTCTTTAATAGAAACCCACATCGTAAAAAGGAATACCAAAACTTTTCTTTAAAAACTAAAGTATTAAATGTAACGGTTACCCAAATTATCTAATCACTGGGTTTCCATGTAGGAGAACATAGGTGAAAATATGGATATGGAAGAGAAATCTAACCATCATGTTCTGATGGAGAGTGGTAGAGAACATGGCTATGAAATAGCCAACAATCACAAAGCCATATATTTGCGGTGATCTACGGTACCATCTGATTCATCGGATATAAGAGCACTAGGACAACATTTTTGGTTTTCAATATCATTTTCCTAAAGTTGAAAATCCTGAATTAGAAGAAATACCTACTTTATTTCGATATAATATCACCGTTGTTTGTGCCTTGAACAATCTCCACTTCATCTCTTAAATAAATGAAGTTGAATTTTTCATTCGTGAAGTTTTAGAAGATCATGTGATAGAATGATGGGTCATTCCATCTATCTTAATCAAAAGATTAGAAATAGTTATATACATAAGTCCATCTGTTTTATATCGTTCCAAAATGGAAATATACTTCATCTATCATACCACTTAATAAAATAAAACTAGTTTATATTAACCAGGGACTTCATGTAGGCCATTTGTAGTAGATTAAGGCCAATCGCACTTCGGTTGTGGGTTCAATTCCCACAGCCTTGTCCGATGCGATGGGTTTTCGCTCGTCCTGCAGGTTGTCCTTTTTCTAAAACTACATTACTATAACATCCCATCAATAATATCGAAAAAGTTCTATCCTTAAACAATACTCACTTATTTCCAACATAATCCTTTCCAATCTTTAGGCTTATCCAAAATACTATTGTCCAATCTCATATTATAGTGAAAACAATTACGAAAGAGTTCATATAAGAAGCATGTTAATACCATCATTGATCCCCATATATCATGAGATATGTCTTGTTGGTTACATTCCAAACATTCGAAGGCCTTAATCATGTATTCTCTTAAAAAATGAATACCCATTGAATCTTAGTGAAAACATGAGTGATGTCAAAAGTTAACTCTTTTCACATACCAAAACCTCAAACCATGATATAACTATTTCTTTATATTAGTCATGAGATCATGAATACTGTCAAACATTTCATTTTCTCCTTATCCCATCATTATGCGCATATCATCCTTTTCCCAAAAATATCTCAATCACTTTCCATGGTTACTGGTACCATAAAATTATTGAAAACCACAATAGACCAATACATAAATATTCCAATATTCTACGATACTATATACAACATTATTTTGGAATCCCATTACATAAAAACTTAATCATTCCACTACATCATTGTCATATTCAACATTGCCAATAGTGATTGCATGTGACTTTCCATTGTCCTTTTCCTTAAGTGGTTTCTCATGTCGATCATCACTAACCCCTGGATTAGGGCATTTATTAGCATAATTCCCCATTTCCTTGCACTTGAATCATTGAAGTGTTGGTGGTGCGTTCTCTGTAGTCTTTTCTTTATTCACATCATTAGAAACCCTTTTTCCATTACTTCGACACTCAGCTGCTCGATGACCTTCTTTTCCACACTTAAAAAATTTTCTAGTCCCTTTAAGACAATCTCCACCACGCTTCTTTCCACACTTTGAGCATAAGGAAACATTCATCTTCTTTTCACCATTATTCTGAGATTTCTCCTTGAACTCCATCTTTCATTTCTTGTCAAAACTATGAGATGGATAAGTAACATCAACTTACATTTCTACCTTGATAGAACAAAGCACAATTTATTCATAGCTACTGAAGTCTCTTATAGCTAATGCCCTTATAAGATTTGGTTTTACGCCACTGAAGAATCGATCAACTTTACTTTCAGTTTGGATGATAAAGCCAGATGAATACCTTGCAAGCCTTGTAAAATTCACTTCGTATATACCAACAGATTCATCATCCTTTTGCTTTAGTTCAAGAAACTGCTTCTCCATCTTTGTTCGAAGAATACGAGGGAAGTACTTATTGAAAAATAAGTTCTTGAACTCATCCCATTCCATGGTCTCAATTTCATCTCCTGGCCTAATATTCTTGATAAGATTCCACCATTGATCAGCTTCACCTTCCAAATGATATACTGCTAAGATGACTTTATCATGTTCAGAACATTGAAGAACTGAAAATATCTTTTTAGTGGTACTGATCCATTGTTTTGCAACAAGTGGATCAGAAGACCCACTGAAAGAAGGTGGACGTTGCCTCATAAAGGACTCAATAGAATATTGTTCCCTTTTCTGCTGATTTGGAAGTCCAGAATGATTCATAGCTTGTGTAAGTATAGCAATGAGATTTTTCACTCCATCTCCCATAACATTTGTTTGTTTAGGAGGACAATCATTGCATTGTCCATTGAATTGATCAACATGATTCCTTCGGGTTCCAACCATCGTCTAAAACCCAAAAAGAATAGTGTGAGAGGAAAAAATCATGCTAAGGAAAACAACATAATAAAGGGGGAGTACCTTCAATACCTATCATCTTAGGTTTAATTATAAGATCATTACCGTAATTCTAGGACTATAACCTATACTTATACTTAACCTTAGGGACATCCCTAGACATACCTTAGAAATATCTCTAGGGATCTCACTAAAGTTCTCGCATTCTAGTTTCCAAAGGTTGACTAAACCTTTCCTATAATGCCAACTGTAGAGACCCAAAGTTTGATGTACATGGACATTACATTACTTTAGCGGAATAATTATTACATAACAAAAACAGACACACAAGGACCATAATAGTTTAGTGTCTTTGGAAACTTGGAACGTAATCTTCTAATCGTGGTGAAAGATCTTCAACATCTCCCATAAAGATCATCCCCTTTTTTTTATTACCTAAAAACATTCTTTATATCCTGGGGAAAAGAAAACATAAAAAAGGTGAGCTCAAATGATCAGTAAGGGTAAGTATGGATAAAATAAAACATACCATATACATTTGAACAAAGAAAACTGAATATAATGTTTAAACATCAAAAGCATGAGCAATGACATAAAACATGAAAGTACGTAAGTCATATATCATAAATAAATGTTAAGAATGATAAAATTTCATGGGAATAAAAAATTTAATTGTGGAAACCATTAATCACATGATATGATTTCCATCGTAGCCAAGGCATTGCTGCCAAGACCATCTTAGTGGACAAAGTCCCTTTCTGAATCGAGTTCACTCCTCGTTCCAGTCCTGTATTACTGAACCGGTTTAACTTGCCATTCCATCCATGTCTATCTAATGAGATATAAATCTTTACCCATTGCATTGGAGGGAGATATAGGTCCCACCCATCTCATAATGATACCATTCTTATGTGTGCCACAAAATCATAAATCATACATCATTTCATAACCCATGTAATAAAAATGGGATTCTTAAACATCATGACAACATAAAACAATTCATATAAGATAAATGAATTCATAAAAATAATTCCATCACAACATAATCAAATCAATGTAATAATAGGGATAAAAACAAAACCCTATATTATCCTAGATGGAAAATAATTTCGATAAAACACTTGAACTCCATTCTTGAGGAAAATATCCTTTATACTTCAAAAATATTTTACTTTCTTAACATGTCATACAATTGTAAACTAAAAGAAGTTGATTAAAAATAAACTTGAAAACTTTTAAATTAAGATTCTTGGAAATAATGTTTTTAAAAATCCATTCATGCCGTATAAGTTAAAAAAAACATTCTTCTCGTACTTTTGTCAGAAAAGTCAAAAAGTACCTCGTACGAAAAACGACAAAAGATTCCTTTCATTTCTTTTACTAAAAACTCACCTAAGGGTAAAATTGGATTTAAAAAATTTTATGTGGATTGAAATAATATTACATATTGAGGAAAAATGGATGTGGATGATAAAATACACCCCAGTAAATACCAAAGTATAAACAATCTCAGATAAAAATGAGATTGTGATATTTTCCCTTACCTTAGGTCCGATATGCTTAGTACATATCTGAAATCTTGTATAATGATTTAAATAATCGTTTCATTTGTCGTTCGTGTTTTGACTTTTAATTATTCATATGATTAATTAGATTATGATTACTTAATTCCAGAATATAAAACATGATTTATATATAATATATATTCAGAATATACATATATATAATAGATCGATAAATGGAAAGAAATACACCATTCATGGAGACGGTATGCCGTACGTACGCAGGAACGCTGTTTTCGTTTCCTTATTTAGTTGAATGGAATTAAGTAGATGAAATAGAAATATATATATATAAATAAATCTAGTATCTTTATAATGTCATATATTTCATTATTATTGCTTATATATACTTTATAATCATTATTAAATGGTTAACATGGAGAATGAATCTCATCGCGTCTTGGAGACGGTAGTCCGTACGTACGCACGAGCGATGATATCATTCCCATAACTATTGAATTGAATTGGATAGAATGATACAATATATCATAATAATTATGATGTTATAATAAATATGTATATTTATTCTTTACACCATTATACCCATCCAAGTATGGTGGTGTTGGAAAAACAGATTACACCGCGGCGTGGAGACGGTATTCCGTACGTACGCACGCACATCGATTTCGTTTTCCGTAGGATGGATAGACGGTGAAATAGGGTTGTTTCATAATTATAATAACATATCAGTATATTAGTGATACTGATGTTATTACTTCATAATGAAACAACTAAAGGAGAAAAAGTAGAAAAAGAAATTAATTTGAAAGAATCGGTAATGGACATTACCTCTTCTTTGAAGCGCCTCTTTGAGACCTCCTCATAGGGAAATAAAATTGGTCTTTGAGGAAGACCAGGACCTCTAGGATGATTCTAGAGAAGTGGAGAGGAGAAATTGGTAGGGGTTGGACGAGCTTGAAGGCTCAAAGTGGTGTGAGGAAGAGAGGGAGGAGGTGCCCTTTTATAAGGGAGGAGAGGGTCACCTTTGGAAATCTTAAAAATATTAATTTATAATAAATCTAACCCCACTTAAAAACCTCCAAAAATGACTCATATTCAAATATTAGATGGGTTATGGTTGTAATCTCATCAACCAATAAAATTTTGACATGTTAGAAAATTATTTTAAACATTATCAACTTGATTTATCCTTACTTAATCAATTTAATTTTATTTGTGGTAATAACATTCTAAATTTTAAATTATAACAAATAATTACTTATTTGTTGTTAATTTTCTATAATTTGATACTTTATAACATTTTAGACCATATAAATTTAAATTTATAATTTTTATATATTTTTGTGATTTTTAAACTATTTTATAATATGTTATTTTTATAAAATAACAATAGTGTCAATTTTGAAACTGTTGATTTATTTAAATTTAACTAAAATATATACAGAAGATATGTTCGAAATAAAAGCTTTAATAGATTAATAAAAGGTCATAAGTATCTAGAAAATTAGTGGAGAACATTAAATAGTTCATATAATATTTATTTTATTATTTTTAAAACCATTTATTTGGTTTATCTCTTAATAAAATAATTACTAAAACATTTTTGTATAATTATTTAATATACTTATTTGTTGCATAAAAATTAAAGATAAAATCCTATAATGAAGATAAATCTATTTACTTTCACAATAATACTTTTACTAGAATTCATCATCTTAAAATAATAATAGTTAAATTGTTATATTTATTAAATTATGAAGGTGACAACTTTGGCATCATTTAAAATAAAATAATATAAGTGTCATAATCACTTTTATAAGACTCCGAACGGTTATATATTAGGTCCTTGGATTATTAAGGTGTAGATATACACTATCAATAAGTTTTGGTCAGGTTTTTGGGCCTTTTAATGGGTATTATTATTTAAATAAAAACTATATTACTGATTTTTCACTTAATAAATAATTTCTGCATCATTAATGTATCACCATTAATGACAATTATTTAATCCCTAAAAATTCTAAATAAATTATAATGATGTAGATGAATTTATTATATTTCTGGATACTATTCATGTTCTAAGTTTTATGATGTTTATCACTAAATTAAAATTATTATACTTATAAGATTTAAGAGAGTGACATGTTGTCACTTTCTTTGGTTTTAATAATAATTAAATTATTTTCATGGTCAAAAGTCCATAAAATGAATCTAATACGACCCTTAGGTGATATGGGTCTACTTTTAGTTATCCAATAGAATTTTGGCATGTGTTATGGTAATTTTATAAAATTATATTCACCCTTAATTACCCGATTTACCTTTAACTATGGTAAATAAAATTTACCGTAGTTACTATTCATAATTCCCAAAAATAAAAAGTAGCCTATTAACATAATTTGGAACCACTGATTCCAAATATGGAATCCATTTTTTCAAATTCAATACATAGAAGTTGCAGAAAATAAATGAAAATTAATCCCATTGTCGAATGAAAACGGGTTTTTGATTAAAACATTGCAAAAGATTGAATTGATTTAACCTACGAATTCAATGTAAAATCAATGATAATGACATAAATTATATTAAATGGTAAAAATATATTCTATTTATACTTTAAAACCATTCAATATTATAATTTATCCATATAAGTTATTAAGATGAAAAAAAGTTGTTTTTAACTAAAATATAGCGTGTTTTTACTATTCATTAAAATATGAAAGTTATCAGAAAAATATCAAAACTTTATCCAATGTAAATTTTTATATCATGATTCAAAATAATAATTTTATTTTGTAAAATTTATCTTATTAAATTCTCAAAAATTATATTTAAAATGTGTGCGCCATCAAAAGGCGGCAAAACTGCATTTTTTGAAAAATACTTATTTTACTCGGAAAAATTTATTTTGTTCTCATACCATGTTCTAGAAAATGTGTAAGATGAATAATAATGTTATAAAACTCAAAATATAGTTAATACTATTCATAACGGCTAGTTTATAATATTATAACCATATATCGTTGTTTAGTGAAACCCAGTATTGCGTACTACACACGCTACCGAGGAAGGTTGCGATTGCGTATAATGAAAGCCAAGTTAGGGTTGCATGTTGTGCAGGACTCCTTTGTTGTTGTCTATAACAAAATCCAACAATATTTCATTTATACATTGAAAATATATATATACACTCAATGTTGTGTAGAATGAATATTATCAAACGAACTTGAAATTGTGTATAACCCGATCCAAGAATTGTGTTGCGTATACTGCAAGCTAATAAGGTGTTGCGTATCGCACAAGATAATCATGGTGTAGCATAAAACACATGACATCAAATAAATTAAAAAGAATAAAATATCGGGGTGTTACAGTATAACTCTTAACCAAGCCTTTTAAATTTTATTTATTTTTTTACACCACCTAAATTTATGGTACCCATTAAAAATAAGGAGTTTTGTTTATTTTATATGTATAATGTTTTTGTTAGAATATAATAACCATTATCCACCTTTTCCCATTAATTTTAAAATGATAACATTGGTCGTGCATACGTGTGGTTTACCACCTATATCAAGTGTTGTAATTAATTTTTCACCTCACATCCCATGACTTGTAATAAGGGTAAATTGAATGAATATATATGATAAATATTTTATATAAATTATTCTTTAATGTTTAATTATTGTTCAAATTTCTCTTATTCCATCTATCGAAAAGTGAAAACAATGTTCATGCTTACATAAAACCTACATTATCCATTAACAATGTAAAGAAATTTATTATATATAAATTTTATCAATGAATGTAAAAACATATATATTGAATATATATAATATTAATGATAGTATTGATACAATGAAGATGATTGAACCTTGTTCAATGTACAAGGACCAGAAATACTGAACCAAAACTCCCATGAAAAAGAAAATACATAAAACCACAAAATAATTATTTTAGTAAAGAATTATTAATAAGTTGGCATTGATATATTTTAATTTGATAATATATTAAATTACACGTATTTAAATGTTTATGGTATAAAATTATAATAAATATGAATTTTTCATATAGGAGTTTAGATCTCTTTTTATGAAAGTAAAACTTGAGGATATGGTTTCTCATTTTACTTTTATTTCTATGATTCATATTCTATATTCACCACTTTTTCATTTATCTGGTTTACATATATTTAATGAATGTATTTTATGATTATTTTCATTATAATTTTTTGGATTTAAAAATACATATATTTTTCTCTCTATCATGAGTTGTTTATTTAAATGATTCCAAATTAGTATGTGTTATATGTTACAATATCATTGGTTAAATGGACTATTTATGATTGAGTATTCATGGAAGAATTTAATTATATAATTTTATATAAACCCTTGAAATTTATTACACTCTATTTATTTATGTATATTATATATTTTACTTTAATTTTCCTATCTCTTTTCACTCAATTGAGAGAAATAACAATCTTAAGTAAAACAAAAAAATTACAATTTGATCAGGAATCTTATTCTTCCATATACATGCATTCTAATCATTTTCTATAATTTGTTTTATTATTACCCAAAAGTTCTATAACGTAATTTTCATCAATGATTCAATTTTTTTTTAAATTTCTTAAAAGGAACTATCTTTTCATTTTCTTAAAGAGGCACTTTTGTAAATTTTCATTAACATTTTAAAGGAATCCTTGTTTTAAGATATAAGAACTAAGTATAATTTCCAATCATTAGTGCCGAATTTATTGAATCATCCGCTATATGATTTAATGATTATTTTTAGAGAAAAATTTTCCATTAATATTTTAATAAGATTCATATTTTAAAATTTTTATTTCAAATTAAAATGGGTATTTTCTTCCAGAAACATTTCAACTGATCATTTAAATGAATTTTTCAACTATGATGATATCTTTTCATGTTGCATAAGCTTCACTAGGGATATGATAACATTATAATATAATTATTCTATATTTTTATGGTTTATAATTATGATGACAAGGTGTTCATGAAACATGTTTATTTTCCTCGGTTTATGCTATGATGAAATAATTAAATGATAATGGGGCTTGTGACCCTTTCATGGGTTAAAATATGATGAAGTGATCTTATCGAACACACACAAATGTATATATATTATAAATATATATATATTAATTTTATTATTTTATGAGAATTCCCAAAATTATATAACACTATAATTGATATGGTAATGACAGATCTCTCCTGAGATGATAAGGACTAGAATGTGTGACCAACCCCATTCAGTAAGGGACTCTATCCAATATGATAGTTTAGGTAGTGAACCTTGATTAATGATATGATGGAATTGGGAGTGAACCCAATCAACATTGACAGTATTTGCAGTGATCCTTCACAACTAAGGATAATATATTCTATTTTTATGTGTATTCCATAAAATTATATCTTATTCAAATGTTTTTACCTCACGTATCATGTTATTTATGTCATTTATGATTCAGGTCTTTTGAAATTCTATTCTTTATTCCATGATTAATGTTTATGATCATTGATATGTTGGGGATTGTCTAAAAACATAATCATTATATTATCCTACCTAAATCATGTTATGATTATGAGTTCATTTATGTCTCCATTATTAATCCTAACTAAGACTCTGACCCCACACTTTCTAATGTTTCTTTTCCCCAAGATATGAATAATGATATTATATATGATCTATCAAATTTGTATTATATTTATAAAGAAATAAGTGAAAAATACTATATATATATATATATATATTAATAACATATTTTTTATGTATCAATGTTTCTAAAGACACTAAACCTATACAATTCTACGGTGGATTATAATATTATTTAATTAATAGTTATCTAATAATATGTAAAATGTATGTATAAAATTATGGGTCTATATATTTATAATCCATGTATATTTAATTGAAAGAGAAAACCCATATAAAAGTAATTATATCCATTCCTCCTTGTTAAGATAAAAAACTCTTTAAAATTTTCCACATGATAAAAAAAACAAGCATAGTTTTTTCACTCTTCCAATCATAGAATGAGAAAAGGTATCACCACATACAACCGAGTGGTAGTTAATGTGGTTAAGTTCTTATCTAAAAGGATTATGGTTTTATTAACACTAAATTGACTCACTAAATAATCATTATTAAAATAATAATTTCACAAATATATTGTCCAACGGTTAGGGTACATCTGGATCCATCCATATAGTATTCATAAGGGACTATTATTATCTATTTTTTCTTGATCCCCATACCCCTAATAAATATTTTATTAACCTTTAAAAATAATTCAATGATGGGATATATAATAAATCATTAAACTCTTTCAAAAATAATGAAAAATTGAAAGATGATTTTATACTTTTCATTGAAGGAATTTTTTCATCCACTGTTGATGTTCTCAAGAAAGTAATCATGGGTATTAGAGAATTCATAAGAACCATGTTAACAAGCATGGACATGTCCCACTGTAATCATGATAAATAAACTAAATTAAATAATTGAAATTATGATTTCATTGTGAAACTAATTAGAGACTATTGTATTAGATCCTTACCTTATCATTCACTGGTTTATCTATCTAACAAATCACAATTATTATAAACATTAAAAATGGGGATTAATTTCTACAATATTTCCAAACCCGAGGATAAAGCATAAATGTTTTATGGAATACTTAATTTATGATGTCTAATACCCCATGTGGTTGAAAAATATTCTCTCCTTGAATAATAGTAGTGAAAAAATTATAGTTTATATTTTATTTTAGGATCTAAATTGTGATTCCCAATGGATTAATTTTATAATTTGATAACAAAATTTGATATAAATATAATTGATGTTTCTAAATCCATCATTATAATTTATAGGAATTAAAATTATAACCAAATCATGATTTCCCCAATGTTTAGAATGATATAATATTCATTGAACCTAATTGATTATATTGTTACTAAATAATTACCTTTGTATTATAGTCTATTAGAGAAAACAACTAATATAAAATACATAATAATTTCATGACCAATTGTGTAATAAATTGGAGTTGTATCAAGGTGACCTTGTAGTCAAAAAATGAAAGTGTCATGATCTCTATTTTGAATTTTTGATTGGTTTTCTAGGATAAAATAATAAAAAATAATGATTTAATAATTGAAATTACCATTGTGAGTTACTTACTAGAAACACCATTGGCATGTTTTTTAGTATAAATAAATCAAGGTCAACCCACCAAAGACAAATCCGATCCACTACATGAGCCCACCTAAAGACCATTAGAAGTTTATAAGCCATTATGGATGTATTTTTTACAATTGGTATTTAATCTCAAGAATCGCTATAATTTATTTGTACATTATAAATATGACAATGGAAGTTGAGTCCTATCAGAGGGATAAAAATTATTAGAGAACCAATGATAGTTAAAAAACGCTAACAAACTGATGTTTGAGACCCATTTAAAAGGAAATCCTTTGATCATCTATAAGGTTTTTTTTCACACTATATCGACTAGTTCCTTTCCAAAAAAATCAATACATTAAATAAAATACCTTATATTACCTTATTTATCCAATATTGGAAGTTAAGAGATGACATACTAAAATCAAGAAGAAATGTATCAATTTAATAATTATAATAAAAAATATATGAATTTCCTTGTGAAATTATGAGGTTTACTTTTTTAGCCACATTAATCGACAAAAGTACATCCTCAATTACCCATTTTTGAAAATTTTGTATGGAATGATGGTCATTGTACATTCCTAGTTTGATATATGATTAATTTCTGCGAGGGAAACCAAGGGTCATGCATGGACAAACATTTTTTAATCCCACCTAATTCTTGTAGAATTTACATTGGATATATAGTATCATGAGAAAGAGGTATTATTTATTTAAAAATCATCCAAAATTTAGAAGATATCATTTTATGATAAATTTTGAGTCCCAATTAATGAGAATTGGATGATCTAAAATTCAATAGCGTTAGATTGGGTGTTATCTTTATCTCCACTATAAGGACACTACTTATATACTCATTACTTCTCTTAGAGACATGTACCATGGATGAGGTTGAGTTTCACGATCTAACCACAAGTATATAATTAGAAATATAAATATTTATAACTCATCATAAATTCAATGATAAGTTAGACTTAATGATATACTAAATTAGTGAAGAATATCAAATTAATAAAGTGGATAGGGTTTCATTATTTGACTATACTAGATGAATAATAGTTCATTCTCCCAATCTTTTATTCCTTTTGTATATATTCTATATATATAAAACCCAAAAAAAATTCATTTACTAGAATTATTCACTTTTACTAACCTGAATAAAGATAGAAAAAATCATATTTATAAAACATCAAAGTGTGGTAGATCCTTTGGTAAGTTAAAAGACTAATGGAGTGGATAATATTTACATCACCATTCCCTATGATAAATCCTAATGATCATAAATTACGTTAATTTCTATTAAGTCCTAATCGTAGAGTATCTCCAAAATAAATACCTCCCATAGGACTAAGAAGAAAGGGAAAAAAATCCCTAGATGGGTGGTGAAATTTATCCATCATGATAGTACTAATATTAAAAAGATGCACTATAACAACATATTAGGTTGGGTAATCATTATTATCATTTTAAGAGGAGTTACCTGTGATGATATGAAATAAGAAAACACTTTTATATGTTTTTATAATTATTCAGATGCTAATATATTTTATGGAATCTAAATTTATCAGTATCTTTTTAATCTTAATAATTGTGAGTATATAAATTTCACAAATAACATTCATGAAAGATTGATTCATACTAACTATAATTACTAAATCATAAATTCATGACACAAAATAAATTATCATTGTCATTTTATATATATGATATATATGTCATGGTTAAATATCATATAGTGAATATAAAATAGTTTTATTTTATTCACACTACAACTAATATTATTTTTTAAAATACTTTGATGTAGATTCATCCATGGATATTGGGATGAGATAAATGTTCACATTTATTATATTTAACATCACTAGTAGGTTTGTATACCATATAAAATCCCAATGGATAATGAAATAAAGTTATATATTTATTAATTATTGAATATGTATTCATAATAATGAATATATTATAACAACTCCACCCACTAACATGTGGATACCAATGGATTTATAGAACTTTCAAAAGGATCCTTCCAAATATCCTATTGAAAAAAGTCAATAAAGATAAAAAGTAATTTTCTAATAATATTTTCAAAAAACTTTTTCCTTATATAACATTGATACTTACTCATCCCAGTCTATTCATTTGTTTTATGATAATATAGAATCATTATTTCCAATAGAGGTTCTACTCCCATTATTAAAAATTACCATATATGAAAATCGAACTAAATTTGAATTGTCAATTTTTTTTTGTTATATGAATTATGATGTTTCAATGAAAAGATATTAGGGAACTTAAATATTGTATAGGTTAACCTGAATTATATGTCCTTAGTGTTCAATATTAAATTTTAACATGGATCAATTGTCTTTGGGGAATTGTTATTATATTTGAAGATAACAATGATACATGCAAATAAGCATGAGAAATATTAAAAAAACTAGAATAAAACTACATAATATACATGTTTCACTATTGTAAATAATATTTCCTAATCATTTTAAATAGAGGAATCATTAAACAACCTACTAATAAACTAGTTTTATAGAATTATGTTGTATGGTAGTTCTTTATAAAATGTATTATAGGTGTATCGCACATGACCTTAAACTATACTAAGAGGTCCTTACCAAAAAATACTAAACTATATTTTATAATGCCTCTGACATATATCCTTAGATTACATTGTGTGAAAAACCTCCCGCACAATGTAAAATTATAGGAGTTACGTAATCTCTAAAATTTAATTTTAGTATCATATTGTATTTATCATAATATGTAACATGATAATACCCTAATTCATTATGTATATGATCCATATCTACATAGAGAACCTTCATAAACATTCACACCCCATATTCCAATGACAACTTGACACACAACATTTGTTTCTTTTAAAAATTATTTTTTATGAAAGTGTACGCACAATTACTCTTCCCTGGTATGTGTTTTATAAATCATTTAAAATAAAGTAAATTTAATTAGTCTTTCATCATAGTGGTCATTTTATGATGAACTATGCATGTCTTGTTTTTCATCCACTATATTTATCAATGTTCTTGGATGGTTACGTAATACTCTCTATAGTACATCTTTTTAAAATTTCAGCTATGTTGGAATATGAACTATACAATTCATGACGGGTTTGCTCTATTTGATTTTCACCTGGATGTAACCCCATTTAATGAAACTATGTTTATCTTGATTCTTATTCCAACAAGATAGATACATATAACTAAATATTTTATCCTAATACTATATATTAACACTCATATCATTTATCTTCCCCACTATATCTAGATACCATAACTATATGACTATTTTAATTGAAACTTGTCTCATTCATCACTTGAATAAATTTAATTTCATTATTCTGTATATGAAATATTCTCATTATGTTTACTACATATCACATGTGTATAGTATATAATATTTTTTTTGAGTTATATATCATTAAACTTCAAAAACCCGACCCATCACTAAAACTAAGGTGCTTCATGATAACATCAAAATATTTATCATTTAATTTTTTTAATTCTTCTCTATGAAATGTTTGACACCACATTTTGGGGAATCTAAAGATATCATTGAGAAAACTATTCTATCATAAAATATAATATACTATATGAAATATAAATCCATTACATAAAATATTAAATTATGTGCCATCATATGATTTTGGTGCATGACAATAAACTAATACCTATATATCTTTCTTCAATGGCCTTCTTTGATAATTTTTAAAAAATACATAAACAATTTAATTAAGAAAACCTACAAAGGGTGTCCTATAAAAATAGTTGAGTAATTTATTAAATAAAAATTCATCTTAAGTTATTAGGAAATAGTTATGTAAATATATATAATTGGTTTAATGTTCATAGTAATTAATTTCCCACCACAAAATATAAGACATTCCCTCCATTCGGTATATTTCATTAAACATTTCAATCCATTCAAATATGTCATATGATGTGTAAAAATATAGAGTTCCCACCTATATATGACATGAAAATACATGATACACATGTATTAAGATAATTATCTATAATGAAATACCATTTAAGTAATAATGGTCAATTTTGTTATCAAAGTCCACTTTCACCAATTTTATGGTCTATATAATGGGTGATAAACTGACCATCTATTAGAAACTATATGTGGAGTGATTCCTATTCCTCACAGGATAAGTAATGATTCATATGTATCCAATCTTGAAATCATTAAAAATACAAACTCACTTCAACAAATTCCCTATAATAACATTGGAATTTCACTCTCTCTAAGTGTATAACATCCATCCCTTACTTCTATCCCTAGACAGATGCACTATTTTTCAAAATATTACAACCAATAAATAACTATATCAATATGTAATTTTTTAATTTATATTAGATATTGATTTTTTATTTTCATTCAATTTAATTAATAGAATATTAGAGTCTTCAGTAATACCTCATAGCTATCGGTGGTAAATGGGTCTCATTTAGGGGGACCACCTTTGACAATATGAAGGCACACATGTATATAACTAGATAATACCTTACCATTAGAATGATTTAATCTATATGAAATAGATTATATAATTATATAAATCCAAGGAAATATTATATTTTATCCCATTTTTAAATGTGATAAATTGTTATCCGCATTATTCATATAATATGGAATAATGATTGGCTATTCATTCAAAGTTAGTAAACATTAATGCTAAACTATTTTTTGTTTATTTATCCTTACAAATTTACCCATTTAAAATTATGGTTTACCTTATTCAACCAACCAATTGTCAAAATTACATGATTTCTCTCTTATGTTACTTTTCATTTTGTTTACTTTTTATGTGACTTCATAACATAATCATTTTTGGAATCACTTCCCAATCAACTATATTTTCTTATATTTTACCATCCACTATAAGAAAAATCATTAACAAAAAAGATTGTGATTTTCAATAATATTGATTTACTTAAATAGTTTTAATGGTAAATAAATTAATATTTTTGGATTATATCATTTTCTAGGAGTATATTAATCATTTAAAAGGATAGAGTTATATACCCTTTAACTAAATGAATGCTTCCCTTCACATCAAAATCATGTTTTCTTTCACCTGATTTTTTCACCAGTCATTTGTTTTGTCTTTTCAAAGGTTGGGAAAGTGATCTCATATTTCTTTTTTCCCCATGTTGTAAATATAAGAGTATATATATATTTTTTTAAGCCATAAAACCTAAAACCTCATATACTATGTAGTATGTGTTGTCCCTTAATATAGAAGAAGCATGTGGTGGTGGGTGATATTTTAAATTTCCATTTAATATTTTAGTTTCCTGAAACCAAGATTGAGGATATTTCATGTAAAATTTATAATTTATTTAATTTAATTTCACAATAATTTTATTAATGTGTTTAATATCATTCTTTTTTTTATAAATGTTGATCACTCTAAAAGATTTTTTTTCTTACTTTCACTATGAGCATACGAGGATATAAACCATCTAGCGGTGACCCACATGAACTCCTTTGATCTCCATGAAATGTTAATTTATCTTAGGGTTACTGGGCATAAAATCGACTATTTTGTATTATTTGTGATGATCTATTGTACTTTGGTCTTGAAGTCATATCTCTTGTGTTTCTAATTATTGAGAGGGAGAGAGAAGAATGAGTTGATATATAATTATTTTTATGAATGAAATCCATATTTCATGTGCACTTATCGAAATGTTTTCTCACCCTACACAATAGACCCAGCCGTCTATTTATAGAGCTAGGGTTTAAGTTAAAATAAATATATAATTTCATTATGACCATTAAATATTACAATAAAATTCAATTAAACCCATGACACATATTATTATTATTATTATTATTATGTCGCATTCACCAACATGCACAAAATAAAATATTATTTAACCATCTTGTTATCTAATATTTTTCAGTGGACGTGGCCATGGTCTATTCAAAATCCTCCAGAATTTATTGAACACTCATATAAATATTTATTTTAAATATTCCCTCCATCAATAATTATTTTCTAACAATATAAATTGAATAATATTTCCCTTGGACTTGTGAATAATAGTTTTTAAATAAATAAAATTCAAATAAAAAATCATCAAGATCCTTGGAAACACATAATGTGAGACCCTGTAGGATTATTTCTCATTAGAATTAGGTGGGATTTACTAATTTCTATATTATATTATAACAATAGGCCATGTTACCCAACAGAAATAAAGTAATTTCATAATTATGGCCACTACGTTTGAATTCTAACTGTGTAATATAATACTATGGTCACCATATCTCATCAAGCAGGTTTCACATCTATATCACCAACCTATATGTTTAAAAGTCATACATTGATATTTTGAGATAAAAACATCTTTACACAGTGGCCATGGAATTTAACGTGTCTATTCAATTCTAGTTAATGGGAATAGATATCAACTTTCATAATGATTGAATAGACCAATCCTTCCTCGACATATACATTAATGAAATGTCATCCGTGACACACTCGACATACCCTACCATGTGGGAACATATGTCATCATGGGTTTTATCAAAAAATCTATGTTCATGAGTCATGAAAAGCATTAATGATGATAAAAAATTGTAAAGACCAGTACACACATTCATGCATAGTAATATACAAAGACATAAATGTATTCAGAATTTCTACTACCGAGTCTGGTCTTATAATCTACCATCATTGAGGATACCAATTGAAAACATCCTGAAAAAAATCCTTATCCACTTATGATCACTCACACATAATAGTTTATGTACTATGTGTCCCATCATATTACATTATAAAACCATAGAACATTATTAAGAATATCATTTTATTATTTTTAGTGTTCCCATCATTGAAGGGAATCTATATGACTGTATCAATGAGACATATACTCTAAGAAATTATTATACTATATTTATGAGGAATAATTGAAAAATTTTATATTAATATTAAATATATCTAGTATAAATGAAATAAAAGTAAACATAGCTGGTGATATGACAATGCCTACAAAAATCTCCCACTTGGACTAGAACCAACTTCTTGGGAATTATATTCCATATAATTTAGATGAAAATCAATTTTTTTATTCAACGCTTCAGTTAAGGGCTCTCTCAAATTGTTTTCCATAGAAATACACCTCACTAGAACATTACCTTTGTGAATAATCTCTACAGAGACGATACACCCAATATTAGTTCTTTATCTGCTAATGTAGACATGCCTCATTTGTGAGATCCACCACAATAGTATTTTCAAAGCAGAGTTTGATAAAATATTTACTACTAGTTTACACATCATTATCCTTGACAAGTATCACATTAATACTGCTTCTTTTTCTCCCTTAGAATCCACAATATACTAAGACTCTACTGTATAATCTACGACCACATCCTGTATTATGTTCTTCCATCTCACAACACCTCCATTCAAAGTTATGATATATCGTGTTTGGGACTTCATGCCATAATGATTAGTTTGGAAACTAGAATACACATATCCTCTGATGAGTAGTTCTTCATCTCCACCATAAAATCGATTCATATCCTTAGTGAGCCTCTTATGCGTAAGGATAGTCTTGAAGAGCATCAAATGGTGGTCACTTGGGATGTCAAGATATCTTCCTACCACACTTAATATTTTGGTGATATTTGTCATAGTACATATCATAGAATACATCACTCAACCAATCACTGATGTGAATGGAATCCTTGCCATTATATTTCTTTCCTCATGTGTCTTATGAT
Source organism: Viscum album (assembly GCA_963277665.1). Classification (NCBI taxonomy): domain Eukaryota; kingdom Viridiplantae; phylum Streptophyta; class Magnoliopsida; order Santalales; family Viscaceae; genus Viscum; species Viscum album. The sequence continues at coordinate 1,105,443,090 of OY728139.1, forward strand.
AAACATTAATGGAATGATGAATTCTTTGTGATGTTAGAAATAATACCCTATTGGATTATTCCACAATAAGTATCTTTAGTAAATTTTCAATGTTTGTACTTTGACTTAGGCTAAGAAACCTCTTGGATCTATCATGATCGATATTGATCCCAATAATATATACCACATCACCCAAATCCTACATAGAGATGCATATATTAAACCATGCCTTAATAGACTTTAAGACTGGTATTTCACCCCCAATGAGTAATATATCATCCACTATACTAAAATTTGCATTTAGTGATGGTTTAAACCGCAACTAAATCCTTCAGTGACGATTTCAGAAAAGCGCTGTTAAATCCTATGTCGCCAATCAATTAGCTGTGGGTTTTTAAAACTATCACAGAATGATTTAGCGGAGGTTTAAATCGTCGCTAAATCGTTTTTTATATTCGCAATTAGTTAATTATTTTATTAATTTTAGTTATTTATTATTTATTATTTATTAGTTATTTTTTAATTTTATAATTAATTAATCTCTTTATTTTCTTAATTACTTATTTATTTATTTATTATTTATTTATTTATTACATATTTACTTATTTCCATATTTATTATTTATTATTATTTATTTTTTGTAATTAATTAATTAATTAATTTTTTAATTAAATTACTTATTTACTTATTTATATGCTTATTTATTTATATGTTATTTATTTATTTATTTATTTTCATAATTTATTTATTATTTATTATCTTTTATTATTTATTATTAACATGATAATGTCCCTCACCTCTTATTTAATTTCATAATTTATTATTTATTAATTTATTTTCATAATTAATTAATTAATTTATTTTCGTAATTACTTATTTATTTATATTTCATAATTTATTCATTATGTATTTATTAGAAATTCTACATTGGATTAGATTTTAGCCCCTTATCTCTTGCATATTCTTCAAATACTTTACCACTCCAACATGCTCTTCATGTGGCCAATAAAAAATTTTAATATACTTATATATATATATATATATATATTAACTGGAAAAACAAATAATACATAACAAATATGTACACATTAAATAATTGTTAATCAATAATTTTTAATCAATAATTATTAATCAATACTCAATAATTATTAATCAATAATCAATAATCAATAATTAATAATTAATAATTAATAATTAATAATTAATAAGTAATTATTAATATTTAATAATTACTAATTACAAATTACTAATTAACAAAAAGAATATAAATGAATAATAAATAAAGAAATATATAATATTGAAATAAATGGTAAATAAAAAATAGTAAATAAAAAATAGTATATAGTAAATAATTAATAGTAAATAATAAATTGTAAATAGTGAATAGTAAATAGTAAATAGTAACTTGTAAATAATAAATAATTATAATAAATACTAAATACTAAATAATATATAATATATAATATATAATATACAATATACAATATATAATATATAATATATAATATGTAATATATAATATGTAATATGTAATATGTAATATATAATATGTAATATATAATATATAAAATATAATATAAAATATAAAATATATGGTATATAATATATAATATATAATATATAACATATAACATATAATATATAATATATAGTACATAATATATAATATATAATATACAATACTTAATACATAATATATAATACATAATATATAATACATAATATACAATATATAATATATAATACATAATACATAATATATAATACATAATACATAATATATAATACATAACACATAATATATAATATATAATACATAATATATAATACATAATACATAATACATAATATATAATATATAATATATAACATATAATATATTAGTAATGTATAAATAATAAATTAATTAAAAAATAATTTAATATATGATAAATAAATAAATATTTAATAATAAATTAATAAATAATAGATAAATTAAATAATAAATAATAAATAATAAATAATAAATAATAAACAATAAATAATAAATAATAAATAACAAATGATAAATAGTAAATAGTAAATAATAAATAATAAATAATAAATAAATAAATCTTAATTATTAATAATTAATAATAACTAATAATTAATAATTGATAATTAATAATAAATATTTTATAGTTAATATTTAATATTTAAATAATTATTAATATTTTATACCATATTATGAAATTATTAATAAATAAATAATTAATAATGAAAAAATAATCAATAGAGAATAAATAAGTAAATAATAAATAATAAAATAATAATAAACTAATAATAAATTAATATTTAGTAAATTAAAAATAAATTAATAAATAATAAATAATAAATAATAAAGAGTGAAGAATTAAGAATAAAAATAAATAAATAAATAATAAATAAATAAATAGACTAACAAACAAATAAACAAACAAATAATAAATAATAAATAATTAGTAATTAATAATAACTACTAACTAATAATTAATAATTGATAATTAATAATTAATTAAACTTAATTAATATTTAATATTTAAAATTGAATATTCAATATTTAATAAATAAATAATAAATAAATAAATAATTAATTAATTAATAAATAATAATTAACAGATAATAAATAAATATATAATAAATATATATAATAAAAAAATAATAAACTAATGATAAATGATTAATTATTAATTAATTACTTAATTAAAAAACAAATTAATAATTAATGTGTACATAATAACTAAAAAAAATAAATATTAAATATTAAATAAATAAATAAATAAAAATAAACTTATCAATAAATAAATTGATAAATAAATAAATAAATATTAAAAAATAAAAATAGATAATAAGTAAATAAATAAATAAATAAATAAATATTAAATTAGTAAATTAATTAATTAATTAATAACAAATAAATAAATAAATAAATCATAAAAGTTAAGAGCATCTGAAAACCCTAAAAATATTGAAATGAATAGAAAATATGATTCAGGATGCCTTTTTCAATGCCAAAACCAATCAAATTGAAGATCATGAAATGAGCATTGATTTGATATGTGGTACCGGCCGAACATACACCTAGATTCAATGTTATAACCATTTTAATTTTAAGAAATTAGGTTCATCAACTAAAACATCTATTTCGGAGGCCTTCTAAGCCTTTTGGCAGGAAAAAATGGGGACAATACTCAATAAGTTATTTCTAGAGCTTGCCGCAAGCTTCGATTTGATATGTTACAGAGCCCAAACAGACACCCGGATTCAAAGTTATGGTTGTTTGGAGTTCGAGTTTGATTTTAAACATGGGAAATTTGAATATATATTTTTTCATTTGATTATCGAATTATTTAAATGTCACTTGGGATCATTTGATAAGTTTTGATTTTACTGGTTGTGGAGTTGAAATGGACTCCCGGATCAGAAGTTATGGTCATTTGATGCTGAAGTCTATTTTCCATCTTATTAAAGACTTGTTTTCAGTTTAAAAATATTATTAACTAATAATTATGAATATTTATTAATTGACACATTATTAATAATTAAAAATAAAAATAATAAACTCTATTAGATTATAAATAATAAATAAATAATAATTAATAAATAAATTATTTTTAAAAACATTTAGCTATGGTTTTGAAAAACATAACTAAAAACCAGCTGCTAAGTTTTCGATCGAAAATTATTTAGCAACGGTTTTTGAAAACCACCACTAAAACACAATTTTCTTGTAGTGATCAACATATACTATTAATAATATGACTACACTCCCACTATACCATTTTTATAAAAAGGGGTAAAACTCAATATTTATGAAACAAAATTCCATTTTAGAATCATCAAAATGAATGTTCCCTAACCTACATTATTTCATTAATCCATGAATGGATTTATAAAAGTTTCATATCTTGTTGGCATCCTTTGGAGTCTTAAACACATTGTGTGGTATCATTTATACATATTCTGAATGCTTCCCTTTATCGAAGGATGTTTTGATATCCATTTTCTAAATCTCATAGTCATGGTATGCTAAATTGGAAAATATATTTTGGGTGGATTTCATTATTGAAAATGGTGACAAGGTTTAATCATAGTTAATCCCTTGACATGGTTTAAAATATTTTGTATCCCATAATGCATTATATGTACTAAGTTTTCCTCATATTTATAGTTTCTTATTAAATACCCATTTATAGGAACTAGGTTTTACACCCCCTGGAGTATCTTCTAATATCTATAATTGGTGTTGGTACATGAAATTTATTTCATAATTCATGTATTTTCCACCTTGAACTATCTATTCAACTTAAGGATTTCTAGTAGGTTATAAGATAATTATTTTTCTACTAATAATGATTCACCCTCCTCATTAACTTTAAATACATACTATTCTAGTTCTCTAACCTCCCTTTTCCTCTATGTGGTTCTTGTAACTCTAAAACATCTTATTCTACCTTAAGATGTTGCAGAATTTGGTGTTGCACCACCTCTTGTGTATCTTGAGCCTGGACTTTGTCGATGTCTATCTCACTCCCATTTCAACATTTAAATATAAGACCCTCTACATGAAATGTGGTTTGACTATCAACCAAAACCTTTTTCTCTAAAGTATTTTATATTTAATATCCCATTGTTTCATTGAGATATCTTATAAAGATACATTTCATTCCTTATGGTGCAAACATATTTAATCAAGAGGCCTTAACAAATTCTTTGCAACCCAACGCATTAATGTATGGAATCAAGAAATTATTTCTATTCCATAATTTTTATGGTATAACATTTGTTTCTTTATGTATAAATTGGTTTAGTATGTATGTTTATAGTTGTAATGTGTACCCCTAAAAGGATAATAGATAACTCACATGACTCAACATTGATCTCACTATGTCCAATGAGGTGCATATCCTCCTATTACTTTCACCATTTCTTTGAGGCGTATAAGGAGGAGTAAGTTAATATTGTATCCCTAACCCCCATAAAAATGGGTGAAATACTCATTAAGTTATTCTCTACCATGGTATGAGTGTAGTTTTATAATATACATACCATGATGGTTCTCAACATCATTCTTATATTCCAGAAATTTATCAAAATAATCCAACTTAATCCGTAGGGTATTGACATATTGATATCTACTAAAATCATTACCAAAATTATAAAGAACGAGTTCCCACTCATTACTTCAATTTTAAATGTTCCACACACATTGGTATGAACTATTTCAACATGATCTATAGCCATTTCCCCTTTCCCAGTAAATGGGGATTTGGTCATTTTTCTTTATAATAATGTGTAAAATAAACCATGTTGTTTTTGTTGAAAATAATATAAATATGAAAGATGATGTAATTTAGACCATCATTTTTTTAATTACATGTTTTATCTAGTGATGCCAATATTATGTGTGGTATGAGTCATGTGAAGTAACATGGTCATCAAATTCCATTACATGTTTCAGGTAATCTAAGAAATGAAGACCATTTTTTACCTGTTACATACCAAAAAAATGATATATTTAATAAAGAAGAAACAATTATCCCCAAAATTTAATATAAATCCATTTTTTGTAGTCTACATATAGAAATATTGTTTTTGGTAATTAAAGTAACATAACAAGCATCCTTTTAAAATAGATCACTCTTGTATGAAACGTGAGATTGTAGTCCTTGATAAATTCAATTGAAAGATTATTTTCTATACTTTCATTAAGATCTACCTCTATTTAGTAACTCATTCTAAATATACTTGGTTAATTTTTGTTTTAATACACAAGTGATAAACACAAAATATTTTTTATATCCAATTTTAGAAACATCTAAATTTTACACGGTAACAAATGGACATTAATAATCCCCTTTATTCTTTTTATGGGTGTAGTTTTTCATCTAGCGACCCTCATTGGCAGATGCTAAATAGAAAACAGCGTGTTCAATTTCTTCCCTTTATCATCTTTTTCATATAAGGTTTTTAATAAGATGTGGGTTTAAATCTCTTTTCTTTTCCTTTATATTTTTTCACCATAAGAATATAAAATTTTTCATGATTCATATACTTATCTACATAGTGATTAAGAGTAAGATGATCTGATAGATAATTATCAACGATGTTCATACTAAAGTTCAAAATAGCTTTAGAGAAGATATGAGGGAGTGAATCCAGAATGAGATCATTTTCCAATTATTTTGGAAGCTTAATGCCTAGATCCTATAGTCAATCAATGTAGCCAATGATAGAGATTACGTAAGGCCCAACTAGGGAACCCTCTCCAAAATTTCACTAAATTAGCTCCTTAGAGATCTCAAACCATTCTTATCTATGTCTATCAAGGTAAATATCATGAAGGTTCTCAATAATGATATATCAATCCTTATTTTCGTGTGACTTCATCAATTCACTAGAGATAGTAAAAATAATTTGAAATTGAACATAGAATGATTCCCTCAAATGTTTTTCATAGATGAAGAACTCTTCTTCACTCGCCTATTTTTGAGGTGGTTCTAGAATTGAGGATTATAGAATTTATGATTTCTGTTTAGGGAATAACACAACACAAAGGCATATAGGCCAATCCTAGAAACAACATCCTATTAGTAGGTTGCTTTGTCCAATATTGATCACAAGGATACTATGGATGATAAGTTTTCCATTTTATTCTGAAATTAAAAAAGAATATTATTTGTAATTTTCGGTGATTACAGTTTATGTAATAAATAAAATTTTATTTTATTTTTTTAAATCTACCACTATTTTTTGAAGTCCTAATAGTCCTCTCCATTTAACATGTACTTGTTATCTTTTTGTGACATTCTATTGTAAAGGATCTACAGAACATTGATCAAGACATTGGAAATAAGAACCATAATAAATTCATTTGATAGGTGGTCTTTCAAACTAAGGGCTTGCTAATTCATGATCCATTTAGTGCATTATATTATCCTGAAATCATATATATGACTTTGAAAACAAATGACTCCAAATTTTTATTGAACATTAATTTTCCATTAATATCAATACATGTTCGGTTAAGTCAACCCGAAGCTCTCATGATAACCCCAAAATCATTGTAGTTTTCTATAATTTTCTATGAACTACACTTAGTTATTTTTATTAACTCAAAATTATGTAATGAAAGACTTAGTCTGACATAATTTATGGTTGATAGACTTTAATTAATTATGCATAAATTTTATCATGTTTTTTGATTTCCAGGTCTTTTTAATATCATATATATGTTACATAATTAGTTTATAATTTTGGATAAACAATTTACAAATAATTCATTAATTTGATTTCCATATTTTCATATATATGAACTTATTTAAGTGATATTGTTGTTTCATCTATAAGATTAATAATTAATGAAATTAACTATTCATGAGATTTATCTAATGGTTGATTTAACGAGTGAATATTAAATAAACCCTTAACCTATGAGAAAAAATTCTTGTTGTTGGTCTTGTAGTGAGTTTCCACATTCCACCTCCCAACCTATGAAACACTTGGGTTGGCATTATTACTGTTCCATCTTGAACCGCCTCCACATGACATGAAAAAAATCCATTAATTAAAAATTCTTATATCTCAAATAAAGGTCAGGGGGACTGATGGAATGGTTAAAGGGTGGATTACATAACTATACATGGAAATATAGATCATATATAATAATGGAGAGGTGGGGGATTTCTCACATTTCTTCATATTTAAATCAATAATAAATAATTTCAAACTCATGCAATAAATTAAATTAAATAAATGTGAACATAAACACTGGTATTGGCCTAGCTCACAAAAAATCAAACATAAAATTTATTCAAAAATGTAAAGGGATAATATATATTTCATTATTCATTATTTATTGTTTAGATAAAGGAACTATCATTAAAGATACCATCTGTTTCTACTACCTCAGAGGTATCGAGCCATGCACAATGACTTCCATGTTTCATAGCTTCACCAATAACATGTTAACCAGTATCATCCTTTGATCCTGAGTATGTTGAGTTAGATGCCAATTATACCTTTGAGGAGTATCCAGTTTGCATCGTTTACCGGAGCACGAATTCCATCCAAAGCTGGTATGTCCCTCTGGTATGGGTGTTATGGTGGAATATATGCATTCATGAAGAGACTTGGGAGCGGGAGGCCAATGTACATGCCTAATGGCATGAGTTTTTCTCAGATAGTATTTCTCCACCCTTGGAAGGTGAACATAGGGACAAGTTATTTTACAGGGGGAATACTGTATGAACCAATTTTTTTACTTAGGTATGAATCCTTTAAATTTCAGTTTAATTCCTTAGTTTGGACCTAATATGGATACCTCATGAGTTAGTGAAGGTTTTGAGGGTGTCTGAGGCTTGTTAAGAGTCTGGAACACAACTTTTTGGGAAAATTAGTCCTAGTGCATGGTTTCTAGTAAACTGTGCTAGAAGGATCAATGGTTAGATCAAACCATTTGAGTGATGCCTTTTTGGATAGAGCCTTACCACATTGTTTCTCTAGCTATGTGTCATATCTGTGATAGTTCACCTCTTCCCCATGTACCCATTCACGGGTTTTTCATGGTTTTTCAAACGTGCAGACAAACCATGCATAAAATATTTTATGGGTAATTTTACCATTTCACCCTTAATGATCCCTAATCTGAATTCCTACACAATTAACCTATTTTTCTATCATTTTGGTGCTCGTTGAAGGCATAAGGAAGATATTTAATGATATCTATCATTTGGGATCTAATAGAACTTTTGTTTATCACATTGGATGCTCAGCGGTATGTACTTGAGTTATTTTTAGTTTTTATTCTCTCATCTTTCTATCAACCTAGTTATCTAGGTGTGATAATTTTTCTGTTTTTCTTAGATCTACTTCATTATAAGTCGAAAAAGAGGTTGATATATAAGTAGGAGAGTCGTACGACCCTATGGTGGGTGGTCTATAACTCATCACTGAAGTTTGTTGATTTTTGGAAATTTCATGTGGCACCCACAAATTTCATCAGCTGTCATTTATTGATTTTATAGGCCATTTTTATAATAATTTAAACGGTATGGTTATTCTCTTTCCAAATATGTTATTAAGTTATAGTGGTTAGGCCCACAACTCCATCCATCCCATGTTTGAGGTTTTGGAAAAATTGGTTTTTGTTGTATTTGACATGTTCGAGCCCATGTTTGGGAGTGACTTGGCTTCACCCTTATAAGGGTAAACTTTTCTATATTAAATGGTTTTTTTGTAAATAGTGAATCACATAATTGTAAGTACCATGTATTCTCACCACTTGACCCGTGTAAGGTAAGTGCATCAACTTTATAACTAAATGAGAAATGATAATTAGAATGCATACCAAGTATATAACTTGACCATAAATGTAAATAAATAATACTTTTCATGTCTATAGAACCTATTACCACGTTAATGGAAGGCAACAGAATGAACCTTGATTACTGAATAAGCTTAAATGGATTTAATGAACAGTTTCATGCTACTTTTCCTTGCCATTGGAATGAAATGATCGACTTGAACCAAACAAAATTATTGATAAATTATGAATTGATCAAAGGGTATTATGATTCATGGACTTATCATACTAATAAAAGGAAAGGATTGAACCAATTGAAATTATATATGACTTTGTTATCAAATAAGAGTATTCTGACTTGATCTCACCTTCGTTTCTTATTAGGGAATGCCTTGAGCACTCGTGAACCCGATTACAATTCCAAGATATGACTTGCTTATGTTGAAACACACCTAGATCCCAATCATTGTCTATTCTTGGATCCCCATTATGACACCATAGGATCCCTCATATAGTATTAAAGGATTCCTTGGATATACTCCTTAGATTAAACATTGAAATGTAGGTACCATGGTTAAAGACCATCTGGCCCAGTCATTTAATTGAACCGTTTTACTTTGGATGAACCCCTACGACATAATAGGCATCTCATTGTGGAATTCCATGCACAATGCTCCTTAGATCACACTCTTACCCTTAGCCAGACTTTAGTTATTATTGAGTTGGTGACCATTGAGTTCTATGTTTCCTTGGTTATTACCTTGGAACATCATTATAAGATATCATTATAGGTTTCCTAGTTGCATCTTGGAACCTTCACTATTGTTAATATGCGACTTATTTATTAACTAGTGACAATCAATTAATAAATTGGTTATATGTTTAGACACTGGATGAGGGATGAAGTAGGTACTTGAGTATTTAGCTACATTTTACTATTTTACTTAATATATGCATGATTTCACACTATTTCATTTCCATTACACAATATAGAGGTTATAAACATCATTGATGGTGGGCCATTTACATTTATCTTACACCCTCTATAGACATTGTTTGGTACCCTTAGTAGATTACATGGTTGTAGGTGTTGAAAAAGGGAAGCATATGGATTAAAATACTTGATTAATTTCTATTTAGGTTGGAGTTTGATAGAAAATGAACAAGATAAAGCTCATTATACTTGGGATAGTATGTTGATTTACTTTATACTTTTCTGAAAAATGTTATGCCTGCTATCTTGTGTCCATGTTTAATATTTTTCTAGATACATGACATATCATCATTTGTTGTATGTTATTCCAGTTATTTTAGTTACTGTTAATGTTGTCTTTATTTTATGATGTGCCTTATGTCTACTTATATCTATTTTACTACTTACCTATGTTTATACTTATCCTTTGTGCTAAACTTTGGTAACGAGGTCATAGTATCCCAATAGAAAAACCCTTGGCCCTCACTGCAAGTTAGCTACCTCTAGAGTTTGGGGAGATGCGCTTGAGATCATGTGGCCCACTGAGCTCAGGATACCTATTAAGTGGAAGCCGAGTTTAGGACGTCATAATACACAATACCACACAAGATTCCCGTATTCATTTTTTTATTGTAAATATGTAATGATGAAAACCAGATACCAGTTTCCCTTTCTCTGAATAGAAATCTGTGGAAAAATTTCAAATGATGAAGAATTAAAGAAGTGGCTAGATGAGTTAAAAATATCAATGAGAAATGGTTTAATACACTTCACAAAATTAAAGTTCATCATAATTTTATTGAGTTATATTTAAACAAAAAGGTTCTCCTCTACTGATTCTCTCATGGAGAACAGGTCTTGGCTCATATAACCTTGATGATACAATGCTGGAAACCTCTACAGCATTAACACAAGTGGGAATGGCCTTCAAATAATTATAATTTACATCCCAATGGATCTTAATCATTGTCTATAATAGATGGGGAATTTTTTATGCATCCTAAAAATGTGTGTTTTTTTTAAGAAGTAAATTTCATAAATTGTATCAAAAATCATAAGTCTTGTTATAAAGAAATATTATTTTATAGAATACTATGTCCATACTACATGACATTAAATTTTCGAAATCCATCCTACTGCATGATGTTAAAATTCACGGAAGATGTCATACCACATGATGTTAAACCACATAAATGATGTTACTTCATTAATGATTCAATACACATGGCATATACTTTTGTAGAAGATAAAATGAAGTAACCCTTACTTATGTGTGAATTAAATCCACGTAGGGGACTTGAAGGGCTATGTGTTCCTTGATCCCTATTTCTATAAGATATATACTGACACATAGATCCCAAATCCTAGGTCTAGCCAAAATATAAAAGGGAAAAATATCCCCTCCCTGCATATGGGTCTAGAATACATAACAAATTATCCCTAAAAGAAATAAATGTTCCCAAATTCATGTTTCTATATAATACATAGTTATACACAGACCCCAAATCATTTTTCCAAACACTATATAAATGAAAGAAATGCACCCTCCTTACATATGGGTTAGACCTGTACTAGGAATTTTATAGTCCAGAACCACATGTGTAATGATTATTATTACCATGAGATATATAAAAAAAATCATATCACATATAATGAGACTGGATACAACATTAATTGAAAAATTCCTACTCCTTGTGTATGGGTTATATATGGATAGGGAATTTTCCAATCAATAAAAACATGTTTCCTAGTTCAAATTACCGCGAGATATGTAGTCATGCCAAGATCTGAAATATTAGGTGCAACTAAAATATAAATGAAAACAACTCGCCCTTTTCATGTAAGTGTCAAACCTATATAGGTAATTTTCTATTCAATAACCACATGTGTTTTTATTCCTATTATAATGGGAAACGATGTGATTTCAATATTTAATATCATGGGTCCATATGAAATATAAATGGAAAAAATCCCCCTTACTACTTATGGGTTAGACTTGTTCCTAGAATTTTCCATTAAAGATCTACGTGTTGATTGACTCATATTACCAAGTGATACTTAGTGACACCTAGATCTGAAATCATATGTCCAACCACAATATAAGTGCAAAAAATGACACCTCTCATTGTATGTGCTAGATGTGTGTAGTGGATTTTTGACACAAGAACTACATGTGGCTCAATTACTAATTTTATATGACTTGTATAATGAATATAACTCACACATTATGCATAATAAAGACACATAAAAATGACAACATCCTGTCATATGAGCCAAACCTATATATTGATATTTATCTAGAACTATGTATGGCTTGATTTACCATAGGATAGATAGTGATTCCGATATATCCAATCATGTTTCCAAATGAAATATGAATAGAAATAATACCACCTATTTATGTATGGGTTAGACTTTCTCAGGGAATTTTCCTTCTAAGAACTATGTGTGGAATTATTCCGGTTATCATTGGGTTATTAGTGATTCTCATAACTCAAATATTTTTCCTTATCTACAATATGAAAAAAATTCCCTCTCCCCATATAGGAAATAAAGAAATATGGGGGTTGTACCGTGAAGCAACCACATGTGATTTCATTCCTATCACCACAGGATATATTGTGATGCCCATATCTCAAATCTAGTGCAAAAATATAACATAAAAGGAAAATAGAGTAAACAATTCCCCCTCATGGCATATGGGTTAGGCTTATTCATGGATAATTCTACATAACTACATATTTCTTGATTATTGATTACACATGATACACATTTATGCATGGATAATTTATTCTAGACATAGGCCTCAATTTAAATCACACCCAATCACGTCCTTCCAAAAGAATCAAATCATTTTAAAGGTTTCATTTCATGTAAAATTTTGAACACCCCTATATATTTCATATCACACACTCCCACACATCTCAATTGACTACCCATTTATCCCTTGTTCCTCATATAGAACATGATTCATGTGATTTTAGGGAACTTTGAAAAAACCTCTAATTGGAATGATCAAGATGCATACTAGATATGGAAAAATTTCCTACTCATCTTGTGTTAAACTTCATGATAATGTTATAGTCACATAGTGTTTGTATCTATCAAAAAATTCAAGTCTTATGATGCTAAAATATGTTAAAAAGTCTGAATTTAAAGATTTTAAACTACTTAATAAGAGGTCATCATACCAGAAAGATCACCATTTCTGACTATGTATTCATGAATTTCCTTTTTTATCCATTCTCCCCTCTATTTTATTCAATACATGTTGGTGTGGCCTTTATGGTGCTCAAACCCCTCTTGAACATTACATTCATTATGGAACAACTTAGAACGTTCTATTTCTAGGATAATACTAACCAATTATTAATGTTGATATCCTTCTCTATGAACTACATAGACCTTGAACCAACATTCAATTGGTTCCTCAATAATTAAAACTCATATCAGAGACTGAATAACAAAAAAGGGCCCCACTAGGATTCAAGGGTGAATAAAGTAATGCCTTGGAAATTTTTCTTTGTGTACTTAATAATCCTAGAGGGGAGGACCCCATTAAATCCAGAATATATTGTACTAGCTTCATGAGATATAATATTCCTTTATAACTAATAGTTCATATACAACAACTTGTCAATATCTCCCATTGACTCCAATATTCTTGGGTTAGGATTTAAACATCCGACAACCCAATTATTCTTGTGGGTTTGGGTACCCTTAATGTTACTCATTAGTGTATCATAACCATTTTCATAGAATAATTATTAAATCACATTATTATCCCTATTGATATCTGATTTTTTCACTCATTTGAAAAAATATCTTCATTGAGATTCAAAATCACTTCAGACAATATCATTTTCCACCAAAAAAATTCTATATCCCCAAATTCATAATAAAATCACAATACAACTTGTTCAAAAATTCTCTCATATTTTAAAGAAATATTTTTAATAGGGACTGACCAATCCTAATGTGACACTACTAGGATTTACTAGTGAATAACATCGCACATAATAGCTTGTACCTAGAGGTTGTTTTGGATCTGTATGAATGGACAACCTTAAATTTATGAGATCTTTCCCTAATGCTGTTGTGTTAATTCTACCAGTCATCAGAAAGAAATGTCTTATATATATCTAATGAAATAATTCATTTAATTCATTTTCCACATGTAAAAGATGGATATTTAATGAGTTGGTATTTTATTCCTTTGTTTTCCATGTCTTGGCAGTAAGACATTAAACTTCATGTCACATATATAACAATCATGATAGAATTGATTGTTTTTAACATAGGATATGTATTGATGCTAAGGTCTCTAACCTTAGGTACATCCATGATGCAATGATAAAATATATGTTTCCCATGTGTGACTTCGATCTATGTGAAAATCTTATTTCATAACGACGTTTGGAATTATTCCAATACAATGGTATATATAGTGACTCAAATATCCCAATTCATAGATATAGCCATAATATAAAATGAAAATGTAACTCCCTACATATGGGTCAAACTTGTGTAGTGAATTTTTCACATATAAATTATGTGTGGTTTGATTCTAATTCCCCATAGATAAATAGGGATGTTTGGATATCACTTTTCAGGTTTATCCATAAATCATTTTGTACATGATAACTAGATCTGAGTAGATGCTTTTGGAACATGAGAGGCATGTTCCTGAAAGCTATAGTTCCTTCCTTTCCTTCAAATGTGTCTGATTTATGTAACACTAATTATGTTGAAAAATAATGTGTGGCATGATTCATGTGATCATAGAAGATATAGTGGCTCATGTGATTACAATCCTTGGTATAATGGTGATTGAAATAAACCAAAATTACATTTCTTTCCTTTATGGGTCAGAACTACATATGGTATTCTCAAATAAGAACAATATATAATATGATTCTCATTCTACAGGATGGGTTAGTCACACTTGGTTCCCCCTATTGAGGCACAGATGGTAAATCTTATCACATCCAAGAATTTCCCTCGATGAAAACTAAATCTAATTTTGGATTTATGCTCATACCAAAATGTGAATTCTCACATATATTATTTTTTTACTCTCTCATGGCTTAATAAATTTTATAGTTATTCCATGTTTCACATGATGAGAATGACACATGTGATAATTTTGATTGTAGAAAGATTATCCGATCGGTGTGGTTACGATGTGTTCTATTCATATATAGGGTGAAAAATCCTAGTTGTATGATGTGAAACCTTAGGACAATTTCCTAATAACATGATGTGAAACTACTTGAAAATTTCATTCTTTCACGATGTTAAAATAAAAGGAAAATGTTCATCACATTTTAAAACTCATATGATCGAATGTATTTACATTCAAGAATCACATGTTTTTTCAGTTTGACTTGAAATGTGTTCATGAAATACATGTGTAGCATATATGGTTCTCAAAACTTTCATGAATAATATTATTTACCTGAACCAATTTTATATCTTCTATATCTATGTGGAAAAAACCATTTCATTCATTTTATTTCATTCTCATGAATTTTAATGGATCATGAGCTCTAATTATCTTCCTTCTCCCCTCTATATAAATTGTATCAGGTAATAGATAATCCAAAAAATGCCTCACTATGATTCATTGGTGAGTAACACAAAACCACATTTATTGAACTTAGTGGATGTTTTGGTCACATAAGATATGGGCCCTTAAATCTAGAAATTAGTATTCTAACTACAAGATATATTAGCTTCTTCTGTTTCTAATGGTTGACCATTACCCACTTGTCCCCATCTTTATTTGATTTAGATATTCTTGGGTTTTGTTTTACCCAATTTATAACCTAGTTATTCAAGTGGATTCAGATTCCCTTGATAGTGCAGATCTATGAATCATACCCAATATCAAAGAAATATTATAACGTAATATTTGTGTACCCATTCATCTAATGATATTCCTCTCTTACGAAGGCCCAGTTTTTCTAAGTTAGTCATTCTTATTTTCAACTGATGATAAACTGCACAGAAACATCCAAATCATATGATTTTAAAATACATGATAACATCCTAGTAAAAAAAATTAAACTACAATACATATGGTCCATACATAAAATTAAAATATTACATAGAGTGGGTCATCCTACCCACAAATATTTGGTAGAGATGAGTGTGATATCTCCATGCTAGAATGAATATTTAAATTCCATTTCCCAATGTATGGGCCTGGTCTTATTAATGGAGTCCTGAGCCATATATTATGATGATGATTACTAAGGGAAAATAAAAAATGTCCCTTCCTTAAATACAAACTAGATTTATGCAGGGAGTTTTCTTTTTTATAATTGATATGTGGGGCTTTATTCCTAACCTATCAAGATATGTAGTGATTCCTTGGTATATTTTTCATGGCACAGTCAAAGATTCACTACTATTACAACCCCCCATAGTTCTTGATCCATATTGTAAGTTGTCAAACTTAGTTTCCCATGAGACTGTAAATTTCTTCCACATGTGAAAGCCTCTCCCAATATGAGAACACCACAGAAAAAGGGAAAATCAAACAATGAGATATTGTTGACCCGAATGGTGGTTGGTGGCCTCCCTTTTAGGGGAAACATGACCCCATCACCAATAAATGAGTCATATCTATGAAAATGGACCTCCTTAAAGGACATGACTATATTTTGATTCGTACCCATGAAAATATATTGGGAAATCCAAATAATCCTTAGCATAGAAATTGAATGTGGGCCTAGGATTTGGCCCTTATTGAAGGATGATAATTTTTTTATGAATGAATGATTAATATATATTATTTTTCCTATGTGTGAATCATATATTTGTATGGTTTTCATGCATATGAGATAGATTTGGTAAATATATGATCCAGTATATGGTTACCCAATAGTAAGCATATAATTGAAAAAGAATGGCTCCTATATTTGAATTACACCATATAGTAAAATATTTCCGTAATAATATACTGCAAAATTTTACATTGGATCCAATATCCTAATGGAAATATGATAACCTAAAAGGTAAAAATACTTATCACATTATGTTAAACTAAAATACATATGCATCCAGATTCTTTGATATTGAACTATAAGACCATATTCTATCATACTTTCCTATCAAATGACCAAAAAAGCCTCACCCTAGTCAATCAAAGTTCAAGTTGATACTATCATCATTTAGATCACCTCAATCCATAAAGTAAACTAAATTTATTGAGTTACATGGATTTCCATAAACCATTATTTACCCTTGGAAAAGAGCACCCAACTTAAAGGGACCCATTGTTACACTATTCATGTATTTCACTTTCTCCTGTACATGAACTCTTAACTTTTGATCAAAATGATTATTTAACTATTAAAGGGAATTGTGATTCTTCTGAGCTCTGATAAAATTATAGTGGATCTTATTACCATATAGAAATTCAAGATCATCCTCATAATTACTATCCCATTCTATTATTCATGACCCGAAAACCATGATCCATTATTTACAACATTATCTACCTCTATTTGGAAGGGTGTTGGACTAATAATGTCCTCGAGAATCATAATTAGGATGTTGTGTATCACTCCCCTAAAACTGGGTCAAAATTTCATGATCTTAAACTAATATTTAAAGAGACATAAATTAGGCTATGCTAAAAACCAGTAAAGGTATGTTTGATTAAAACTATTTTATCCAATCACTATAATCATAATCAATAGAGGTTAGGAAAGATTTAAATCATAAAAAGGAATAAATATTATAGATCCCATACTTTGGAAATATTATGAGATGTTCCATGCTCCCAAGAAACTATATTCCAAACAAGAGTTAGAGTAATGACATGTCACATCTTCTTTTCATGATAACATGTTAACTAGGTTTAAAAAAATTAGGTGGATAAAACACGTAATTTATAGGACATTTTCCACAAATAACATTCATCTCATTGAAGTCTAAGTTGATATAAACCAATTCTACATGTTGATACTCTTCAATTAGAACCCATATCGATGATTTATTTCTCTTAGTTCTTCCTTATATGGTATTGGAAATAGTGGCCAACTATACTAAAGGGACTCCACTAGGATTCACTATAGACTAATACAATTCCTCAGATCATGATCTTAGTTAGAATTTTTGTACCTGAGTAATGGTCCACCATAAATACATGATCTATCATCTTAGTAACGTATGATAATAGCTTACACCATTACTAGTGGTTGACCTATTTTTGATAGCCCATGTTTTTAGTTTTCTGAAATATAAATTGAACATGATTTATGTCCCCAATAACTAGACTATTAAATTGGATTCGATATCCTCAATCTCACAATGATATGTACCGAATCTATTATCAATCCAGTAATGTGATATTCCATACTTTAATCTCTTAGTGTCCAATGAAACATGAAAAAAAATCACGTGATATGGGACCCCAGCTTCCCATCCATAAAATAGAATTACCACCAGTGTTTCAATATATGATCTGAGATAGATGGCCATAAACATAAAAATATATGGTCTATGATAAAAATTCTTATACTTTGGAAAAATAAGTTTCCTGATATTCAATCTAAAATTATATCACCCCTTTGGTAGGGGATGACCCAACACAAAATATCCAATTGAAAGGGAAACAATTCCCTCTTGGAATAAAACCCACAAATGGAACACTGGGAAATTGTCCTGCCTCTGTTTTCTAGACTTGAACATTTTTTGATCAAGACAATATTTAGTAATTATGAATGTGAAAAGGAACAAAACATGTTTATGTGATAACATGCAATGGGATGCCTAAGAAATATTCTTTTCCTCACCCAGTAAGCTTACCCCATACAAAGAATATGGAAATGTTAAGGCTAAAACAAAGATACAATTATTTTGGGACAAATATATATTAATATAGAAAAAAATATTATTTCTATGTCAATTAACATAGTAAAAATATAGAACACTCTCCCTCTAAGATATAATTACCAAAGATATCATTTTGAATCTGGTTATATCTAATTAGCAGAAGTAGATGTTTCAATGAGGATGTTTGTTCCAATAATTATTTATTGGAATTTCTCACAGAATTTCTTTTACGATTTTATGAAATGAGTGAAAAAATCTGGGTTCCCTAATTATTATAAAAATAATTTATTTCATTAATACTATATTTTATATTGAGTTAAAAAATCACATGCATAAGATAAAATAAAAGTATCTACGAAAAGACATGTAATTTTTGAAATGTTTTTTCATTAATAATGTAAAGAATAGGGAAGAATATACACATTAAGGAGTCTTTCCCATGATTTCACACTATGAAAAAAATTTATATGTGAAATTATAGATCATAAAAAATTATGGTCGAATAAGATTTGGAAATTATCTAGAGTTTGATGTGATTCCACAATTGGGAACTGAAGTGTTTTCCACTCCATTAAATTTTCAATCACTAAAGGAAGAAAAAAATTAATAAAATAAAACAACTCTTCACATGAATTATTAGTGATAACTAATAATTATGATGTTATCTAATTATGGTCATTGGTGCGAGATATGATCACTTCATGTTTTACTATCTCTATAGTCAAGTAATTTATTTGAGAATGAAACTAAGAGAGTTTTCAGTGTCAATATTAATGAACCCCTGAAGATTACCTTATTGATTATACTTAGGATAATCTATCATAAATGTAATTAAATTATAGATCATTATTTGACAATTATTTCAGATCCAACAGAATCTATAACATGATATCATATAATTGATGATTGTCAAAGACACCAAATATAAAATCAGATAATAGATTTTGAATTTGTTCTTTTTAATCACAGATATTCTCCAAGGGGTCTCAATAATCAGGCCGTAGATTTGTTGAAAAATTATACATCATGATATTCATCTCCCGATAATAATTTGAGGGAGTGCATTAGTTGGAAGAATGGTTGATGGAATTCATTTGGACATTAATCCCACTGAATGTGGGTTAATAAAAGACTACGAGGATATAAGAGAAAAAGTATTATGTGTTCTACCCCCCATATGTGCATCCTCTATCATGGGTACTAACATCCTCCATGAATCACACCTTACTGATTTAAGATCCATCAATATAAAAAGATATCTTCCTTATGGTATTTCATTAGTCCAAAATAAAATCCTACACAACCATGGAAAGGGGGCTTCGAAATACACGTGGAATGTCTACAAGAAGTATAAAATGATCTAGTTTTCAAACCACTATGCTTCTCTCCAAAAATGGGAAAAGTCCAAAGATAATATTATATGGGCATAAGCAGTAGGATGAACAATTTATGAATTTTTATATTAACCTTCCATTATAATCTAGAATTTTGAAACAAGTAAGGGATTCTACTCTCCCTACACAACATCTATGGGATGCGGAGAAACCCATTGAGCATATAAAGTATTTAAAGAAAACAAGTAGGTGCTATATGGATCATTGATAATTAAAAAATCTACATGAGATGCAAGATCCCCATCCTCATGTGAGATTTTATATGATCTTCCAGAGGGAGAGCCACTTTGTAAATAATATTCTCTACCAGTGTGGGGTATGGTATGAAATTGAAATGTTTATTTTATATTAACATATAAATAGCCTCATTAACACCTAATGAGAACATTTCACCCCTAAACCCATTTATAATCCATTGATATAATAGGAAATGTGGAACATTGTTAGTATACATATATTTGTAACACCAAAAATGATATCCTATCCAAAGGAACACAAATTGAAAAGTGCCATTAATCTGATAGGGTAAACTAACCTATTGAAAATTTCATAGTAGTGGATAATGATGAGAAAGGGTTGGAGCTACTATCATGAGAGGCATACCTCATTCTAAATGGGATTATATCACCAATGTTCAAAAAAATGCCAATTTGTGGGTCCTTGGCTATGAAAAAACATCTGTTTGAGAACATGGAAAATAATAATTCAATACAACTTTTTAATATACATCTATTCTCACCCTATATACTAATGAAGTATATTCCCTGACCACTATAATGGCCTAATAAAAACTAGAATTTTTTCCAAACTTTTCAAGATGGATATTGATGATGATGTATGGTAGTTAGATGAGCCCATCTGTCTCACATGGGTTTTAATTGAACCTTGGACCTGGCCTGGGTCAGGTCACATTTTTTTTACTCAGGAACCAGGTGTGATGGGTTTGAGGTTTCGGGATATGTTTTCTGAAGTTCGGGTTTGGGTCTTGGATTAAATTTTTTAAGTTTGCATACTTGGTTGGTTTTAGGCCAGTTCGTAGATATTCCACAGTTAGCGGAAGTCATGCGTTCATCTTGGGTACCATTACGGTTGCTTCTAGAATGGAAAAGAGCCACCACATAGTTAGTGCAAGGCAACTTGAGGCATGTGTGGTTACCACGTGGTTTCCTAGCATTAAGAATACATAATTCACTAAAGAGGAGATAAAATAAAATAAGAAAGTCGAAGTAAAACACATTGAATTTTAGTTTTATATAATAATAATAATATTATTATTATTATTCGAGATTATTATTATTATTATTAGTTTTAATAATATAATATTTTTATGTTATTTTTATGGATATTATTATTATTATCATTATTAAGAGGATTATTAAAATTATTATAAATATTATTATTAGTTATTATTATTATTACTACTAATTTTAATAATGATTTTTTAGTTGGTGTAGTTTCTTTTTTTATTTCTTTTATTTTTCCCCTTCTTTTATTTTCTCCTTTTTCTCTTTCTATTTTTTTTCTATCCTCTTTCTTCCCCATCCATTGTTGCATTGTGCCCTAGCCCCTCCTCCACTAGTGCATGCCGCTATCCATTCCTTTGGTCACCAGCTCCCTTTGCTGGTCGTATATTCAATGGCGTGGCTCTCTCTAATGCCCCGAACTCCGTAGAGCCACCCTAATAACCCTCTAGTAGTCCCCCTTACGCCGCCCTCTAGTCTCCCCACACCCCTACTCACACGGACCACCGAACCGGCCGACCTCCCTCCTTCTCTGGAGACGTCGATCCTGACCAGATGCCTTCCCTTGTGAGACCTCGCCACCACACCCTCCCTATATGTCTAAGATCCTCCATAAATTTATTTAGGGATTTGGCTTCCCCATCCCCTAGTGTTGATTCAACTGGACCTAGGGTTTTATGGTTGACCCGATTTAGGTTTAATGTTTGTGTTAGTGTCCATTATAGGGTTTCTCATGACATGGTTGAGGTGTGATGGAAATTTCATACCATTTTCTAGAAACTACTTGGTTCGAGGTAGGTGGTTCAGTTCCCTATCAATTTTAGATAATTTATTTTTTATATTTTATTATTTTTCTTGTGTGTTATATTTTATTTGGGTGGTGGGAAATATATTTTTGAAACATTTTGGCATGTTTTACTATTGAAATTGTAATTTCAAAAGGGGAAAGGTTATTCATCTGTATGTTTTATTTTTATATTTCTCAAAAAGGATTTTATTCCTTGAATGGAAGGTGTGAAATGTGTTTCTCAAGGCACATAAAGAGTGAATGATTTTAGAGAGATTATTCAATGAAAATTGGTTTTCATGGAATGATTTCTACTTTGTTGTGTGCCTTTGAAATTATATTCCAAATTGTTTTAATAATGGAAAACATGTTTTAATGTGGATTTTCTATGTGTTTTGTTTTTAATAGGCGTTTTAATAGGAAATTTGGTGTTTTTTTGTGTAAACATTTGTTGTGCTGATTTGTAGTGTTTTTTAAATTCTTTAATTGGATTTATTAAATTATATTTGTAGCATGTGGTTGTGGTTTGGAGTCACCGGGTAGAGGTCGACTCTCCTGCGTGTGCATAGTTAAGTATATATATATATATATATATATATATATATATATATATATATGGGTTCTCCCATTATATGTATAATCATCCATGGTAGTGAATATACATGTTTGGTTATAGGTGTTCCCATGTATAGATATGAAAATGCATAAGTAGGTTAGTGGTGACTAGTATGTGAATATAAGCATATATGTATGGATCCCCTTGCACATGTTCATGGCCATATAGGTGTGTGCATATGGGATAGGTGTCCTTATATGTATGTGAAAGTGCATATGCATAGTGGGGAAGCAACAACTTCAAGTTAGAAAGATCCAAGAGATGAATGTTTGGTTTGGTTCCACCCTAAGGTAGGTTCCCTATGCCATGATAGTAAATTAGAATTTTCATTATTTATTGGTGTTCATTAAATGTGTTTCTTCTTATTTTACATGAAATGAACATGCTATATATATATATGTACTTAAATGTTCATGGTTCTTGAAAATTGTTCTCCTAGATGTTTTGAATGTGAAATGGGTATTTCCAGATACATATGTCCTTTCGGTCAATTTTTTTATAAAAGTGAAATGAGATGCTTGAATTTTTTTCCAAAGGGTTCTACATAGATTTACAATATGGATTTTTGTGTGAACATGAGATCAAAGAGTTTTTTGACAATCAAAAAAAAATTCTTTCATTGTGAGCTTGGGTTTTGAGACTGTTTTTTAAATATACAGTACTTTGGTTTTTTAGTTTAACATTAAAATTGTTTTTTAAACTTAAAAGTGTTGGGTGAATATGTTTTCTAAAATGAAAAGTGTTTCTTGTAACTAATTATTCCTATTTAACACTTTGATAATGGTTTTTGAAAGTGTAAAACCCCTCGTGAGGCATTCCCTCTAGTTCGAGTAACGTGATTTAGGTTTTAATATATGATTTGTGATATGTGCCTAGTATTTAGGCTTCTTCATTTTTGTGTGACGTAAAAGAGGGGAATGCGCTTAAGGTAGGAGAAAAGTGGTGAGAGGTTGAATGGGTTATGGGTAATTAAAGTGTTATGTCCATATGTGTTAGCTTGATAAAACCTCACCAAAAATAAAATAGATAACATGGGAAACCCTGGGTACCTAGGTGGGTATACTAGGACTAATAGGTAATATGATTCAGAAGTGGTTTGTCCCAGTTTCATCTAGCATGATTAATGCTATGACACTGACTAATTTTTTTTATGATAAGATACCACTAGGCCATTGAGGTGTACCCTCATGGTGGATCATGCAAGATAATGCTGATGGTTGTGATTTATATACCATATTTCACTAAGGTATGAGGATCCTAGGTCCCCAAATAACAGTATATTCTTAGGTATTTTCCATGGATCTTGTGATATGATTTTCAATTTAGTTTTTTCATTCTTGTTCCCTCTTTTGTAAAAACCATATTTTTAATCTCAATTTGTATCATTTCATTTTGAAATGATAATGCATGCTAAGAACCTAATTTGAGAACTACGTTGAATAAAACTACATTTTGTGAAAATGAAAACCTGTTACTTGAATTTGAACAGAATGAAAAACGTTATTTTATTATGTCTTATTTTTCAAAATAGCTTGTTTTGGGTTTCTTTTTAAAGGTAATGGCATAGGGAGTTGTCTATCCTTGGATTTCCTACTGATCATTTTGGTGCTCATTCCTACTCCATCTTTCAAATTTGAGGTCCCTCTAGTTTTTTATCTCTCTTGGAGAGAGCATGGTTCTGTGTTTGGTGGTGACCCACGAGATCACTTGGAGGTATGTTTAGAGGTTGAACTTTATTTTATTTTAGCTTTGAGTGTTTATCTATTTTCTTCAGTTTATAGTAATTTATTTGTTTTACTTTAAAGGACCAAATCATTCCCAACTATTTTATTTTGATTCTTGGAACAATTTTCTAGCTTGTGGGGATTCAGAACACCCTTCGTTCCATGCCGCAGACATGGTTGGGCATTGATTCGGATAGTGATCGAGCTTGGTTCATGACAAAATGTTATTAGAGGAGGTTCATTCGTTTGGATATTGTTTCTTGGGAAAGAGTTATGGTAGACCAAATCTATGATTGTCGAAACTCCATGATCTGGTTATGAGTAAGGTTCCTTGCCAGCACACCTCGTAGCAGGAATTGAGTTACCAAGGTAAGTCAGTTTCAAGTCAGTCTTTTGGTCCTTGTAGTTCATTGATGGTTTAGAAATGAATAGAGAGTTAGTTCAATGGTCTCCATTAGCTTTTATATCCTAGAAAGACATGTGGAGCTGGAGGCATTGTCCAAGAACACTCTCCTTGATGGTGGTGTGAATGTTGTATGGCCACCATGCATATTTCTGAGGCACCTGTCGACACTAGTTTACACTTGAATCATTTTGTGACTCCTTCAGTTCCTAAAATTATGTTTTTTATAAACCATTATTTGAAAATTGTGGGAATTGAAATTTAAAATAGAATTAGTTTTGTTTTCAATGGATGAGAAAATGGATTTTCATGTTTGTTTTGAATAATGCATTGGAAAAAAGGATTTCTGTGAAATAGTTTAGAGTTAATGGGGTTAAGTTTATCATGATTGGTTTTAAATAACATATACTTGTGGGTGGATTGATTTTTTGGAAAATAGAAAGGTTTTTTTGAACCATGGTGTTCTCATAGGTGAGCACAAGCATGGGTTATGTGAGGAAAGAAGATGGGTACCTATTTTCACAAGAGAACATGCACGTGTGCATCCCATGAGGCACATTTGGTTTATATGAAGCAATAATACTTGGTATTTTTCTAAATATGATTTTCAAGAGAATGTGGGGATTTTATAACCGGTAATCATGTGGTGTCCTTTTTATTTTTGGGATTTTTTTTGGGGTTTTGTGAGTTTGAAAACCCTTCTTATTTGTGAAATTTTTTCAGTTATTGTTTCACCGGTAAGTGGTTTTGAGATAGTGGCTAGAAATATTTTTCAAGGAGTGTTTTGGGAAGCCTTATTGGTGGTTCCCTTCATGCGTTCCAGTGATAGTTCATGGAATTGTTGTCCAATGGACTGGTTTGATTGGGTTCTTATGTTTACCTGTCAGCTAGTGTATGGCCCCATAATGAATTTATTTTTGGTTGAAGCTTGGCCACCGAAAATTCTATGTGGGTATTTCCTACAATTGATAAATGTAAGAACCTTTATCTTCTTGAATATTAGTATATGAATCCACATATATTTTTGTTGTATAGTGGATACTATCATAGAGGAAGAGCATATGAGAAAGGAGTTGGATGAAACATTGGTTTCTTGGGTTTACTGGGTTGTTCACTGTGATGTATGACATCATTAAGTCTGTAGGTCCTCTATGGAATTGGTTAAAGAACTTATAGTGGGGAAAAGTGGAAGTAGTCCAGAGTTTTCAGTGCATGCTTCTGTTTTAGAAGGTACTGTGGGTCTTTCGTTGGTTTCTTCGAAGTAAGAGATTGTGTTCTTCAACCCATGTGTAAAATATAGTCATAATAGGTGGTTATGGATTCTTACAGTAATTTTATGTTGTTAGAGACCCAGGTTAAGGTCTATATCTTTAAAACACCTCTATTGGTTTCAAGGGCCAGGTTTGGGGACACCTTGTGGTGTCATGTTCTCGCTCGATGGTAGAGGTGAAGGTTCTCTACCCTTCTGAAAACATTAATTCTGATAAAAGTGTGTTTCCTTCGATAAATCCCGAACTTCTACATTTTAGATGAAGGTGTCTTATGTGTGTCCTTCCTCTTTATTTTTCTTATTCGAAGTAAAGAGTGTGATGCCAGTGCGTCTTTTAAGCCTTTATTTCGGTGAAGTGTTTTGTGAAAAAATGGATGCTGAAGCATGATGTGTTGGATGATGTTGTTTAGGTCATGCTATGGTCGTTTGTGGCACCATAAGGGGAAGTTTTGTTTGGGGGTTTTTTGAAGCCTTACTATGAAGCATGAGATGCTTCAATCATCAAAGCTCTAGCCATAGGTCTTAGAGTGAATCTGGTGCATAGTCAAAAGAACCGAAATGGTATGAAATGTTTGGATCTTAGTTCTGTTCTTGGTGTGACCGATTTAGATAATTTAAGCCTCTGCCGTAGTTGTTTTGTTTTAATTGTTCATGTTTGGTGGAAGGAGGAGGGAGGAAGTCATTTCCACATTATTACCCATTTGGGTGTAACAGTTTCATATTGGTTATATGAAGGTATAGTTGTCATGTTTCCTTATAAATTCGGTGGTTGTGTTCTACCAAATGTGGGTCTTCTTTTAATGTCCCCTGCATGGGACATGCTTATAAATCAAGAGTATCTATATTTGTGTTCTTTTGGGGGAAATAAGCCATTGGGATGTGTTGGTGATGGTCTTTTGGTCCATTGGATGTGCCCCTTCTCTCCCATCCCCTTGTGGTGGGGGTTCTTGGTCCATATAGAGAGGTACTCGAGTTTGAATAATATGGCCAATTTTTGTGGTGGGGAGATCCACTGTGGGTCTTGAAGAAATTCCACTCAAATGATTCAATGTTTCCTAGTCTATATGGTGGGGAGTCCGTTCGGGCCTCCCCGTGTTGGTCTTCCGTCTTCATATCATTTTGCGGTTGGTTTTTAATTGTGTGGATTCTTTTCAGGCCTCGTTGTAGGGCGCACCCAATAGTTTTGTTGAATAAAGGGTATAAGAGTTTTCAACGGGGTTTGGTTTGTTTTTGTTCGCTTGTTTGAAGAAATTGGTTTTGATTCCATTTGGTAGTGTTTGAGGTATTTTAACGTAAGAACTTGGATTATGAGTTTTGGGAAATCTCTTTTCCTTTTATCGATCTATTGGAGGTGTTTTTTACTTTTGGGGGTGGGTGGCATATAGCAGGGAGTCCATTTTGGTCCCCTAAGTATAATTTAAAAGTCATTACTTATTATTAGTGGTTTCCTGATTGTGAATCAAGTGTGATAGTTTTGAGGTTTCAGATAAAATTTATTGATGTTCGGGTTTGGGTCCCGGTTTACGTTTTTTATGTTTAGAGACTTAGTGGGTTTTAAGCTGGTGTTTGGACACCACATAGTTAGCGAAAGATGTGCATTCAGGCCATGTACCTGTGCGATCAACTATAGAATGGGCAGGAGCCACATCATGGTCCGTGCATGGCCGCATGATCTGTGCATGGTTACTAAGCTGTTGACTGGCATAATGAATAATTAATTCACTAAAGAGGTGATAAAATAAAATATGAAAAATGAATTAAAACACAAAGGATTATTTTTATATATTAATAATAATAATATTATTATTTTTTATTATTATTCTTATTATTAGTGCCAGGAATATAATTTTATTAAGTTATTAGTATTGAAATTATTATTATTATAAATAATTATATTATTATAATTATTAAAAATATTATTATTAGTTATTAATTATTATCATTATTATTATTACTAATAATAATAATTATTTTTGATTTTGTGGAGGTACTTTTTTTGGTTTTTATTTCTTTTCTTTTTTTTCCTTTTTTCTTTTCTCCTTTTTATTTTCATTTTCATTTTTTCTCTCCTCTTGATCCTCCCTTTCTTACTGCATTGTTCCCTAGCTCATCCCCCCCTAGTGTGCACCACTACCCCTTCCGTTGGCCACCTCCTCCATTTTCTGGTCGGATCTTGTCCAGCACAACTCTCCATGATGCCCTGACCTTCCTAGTGACGCACCATTCACCCTCCGGTGGTCCCCCTTACGCAGCCCTCTGGTCACCCTGCACACCTGCTCATGCGCACCACTGAACTAGCCAGCCTCCCTCCCCCAAAGACGTTGATCTCAGATAGCCACCCTCCCTTGTGCGACCCTCTTCTACACCCTCTCCATCTAAGTAAGATCCTCCCTCAATTTCATTAGGGTTTTGGCTTCCTCGTCGCCCGACATAGATTCTTATAGACCTAGGGTTTGAAGGATGACCCAATTAAGGTTAAATATTTTTGTTAAGGTCCGTTATAGGGTTTCTGGTGGGGCGGTTGAGGTGAGATAGATATTTTCCACCATTTTCTGAAAACACCTTGGTTCGAGCTAGGTGGTTCCATACCCTAGAAATTTTAGATAATTTAATTTGTTTGATTAATGAATTTCCGTGTTTTCAATATTTTATTTGGGTAGTGGGAAATATATTTTTAAATCATTTTGGCATCAGCTCAAGTTTAAATTGGATTTTAAAAAGGAGAAATGTTTTGTTTTGGAATGTTATTTAGTGATGTTTCTCAAAAAGGGTTTTATTTTTACATGGATGGTTTGAAATGTGTTTCTCAAGTCACATAATGTGAGAATGCATTTAAAGTTAATTTTCAATGAAAATGATATTTTATTGAATGATGTATACTTTTTATGCACCTTTTATATTGAACAACAAATTGTTTGAATAATGGAAAACATGTTTTAATGTGGATTTTCTATGGGTTAGGTATTAAAGTTGATTTTTTATATAAAACCTGGTGTGTTTTTAGTGTAATCTCTTGATGTACTAATTTATAGTTATTTATAAATTGATTAATTGGACTTATTAAATTATATGTGCAGTGTGTTGCCCTGTGTTGTGGTTTCGAGTCACCTGGTCTAGGGCGACTCTCCTGCATGTGCAAAGGTTTGTGTATATATATATATATATTTGTGAGTGTGTGTGTGTGTGTGTGGCTTCTCTCGTTACATGTATAATCAACTATGGAATTGAATATACATGTATGGGGTTAGGTGTTCCCATGTATATATATAGATATATAAATTCATACATATGTGAGTTGCAGCTAGTATGTGCATATAAGAATATATGTAAGGATCCCCTTGCACATGTTTATTGACATGCAGGTGTGTTCATAGGGGCTAGGTGTCCTTATATGTATGAAAAATTGAATATTCTTAGTGGGGAATTAGTAGATTATAGTTAGAAAGAAGTAAGTGTCGAAATTTCAGTTTGGTTTTACCCTAATGTAGGTTCCCTATCCCTTGATCATTTATTATAATTTCAATTATTTCTTGGTCTTCTTTAATTGTGTATCATATGCTTTTATATGAAATGGACCTGCTATATATATATACATGTATGAATAAATGGTTAGGGTAGTGGAAAAGTGTTCTCCTAGATGTTTAGAATGTGAAATAGGTATTTCCAAAGACATGTGGCCTTTTAGCAGATTTTTTTTATAAAAGTGTAATGAAATGCTTGATTTTTTCCAATGGGATCCAAAGTGGTTTCCAAAATGGATTTTGGTGTGAACATTAGATAAAATGGTGATTTTACATTCTTATAAAATATTACAACATTTTATGAATGGTTTTTAGGATTTTTTTTAAATATATAGTACCTTGGTTGCTTAGTTAAAAATGAAAATGAATTTGGAAACTTAAAAGTGTTGGGTGATTATGTGTTCTAAAATCAAAAGTGTTTCTAGTAAGTAATTAATCCTCTTTTTAACTTTTATTATGGGTTTTTAATGTTTAAAAACACTCTTGAGGCATTCACCCTAGATTGAGAAATGTGATTTCAGTGTTAATATGTGATTTGTGATATGTTTCTAGTGTTGAGGATTATACATTATTTTGTGACGTAAAAGAGGGGAATGAACATAAGGAGGGAGAATAGTGGTTATAGGTTAAATGGGTTATGTGTAAAGAAAGTTTTATATTCATACGTGTCTTTTGGATAAAACCTAACCACCATTGAAATAGATCACATGGGAAACCCTGGGTACCTAATTGAGAAGACTAGGACTACAACTGTAGCTGACTCAGAAGTGGTCCATCCTGGTTTCATCTTGAATGATTGACTCTACAACACTAACTAAACATTTGTGATGATTAGAGACCACTTTAACATTGGGGTGTACCCTCCTAGTGGCTCATACATGAGAATGATTATGGTTGTGGTTGCTTTACCACGTTTCACTAACGTATGTGGTTCTAGGTCCTCAAATAAATATAACTACTTATGGATTTCACATGGTTCTTATGATATGATTTTAAATTCAGTTATTTCATGCTTGTTCCCTATTTTTTGAAAACAATAATTTTAATATAAATTTGTCTCATTTCATTTTGAAATGTTAATTCATGCTTGGAACCTGTTTTTGAAAATGAAGTGTAAGATAAATTATTTTTTTGAAAATTCATACTTGTTAACAAAATTTGAAAATAATGAAAAAAAATTATTTTATTATGTTTTATTTTCAAACTAGAACATTTGGGTTTCTTTTTAAAGGTAAGGTAATATGGAATTGTTTATCCTTAGCTTTCCTACTGAGCATCTCGGTGCTCATTCCTACTCTATATTTTCAGTTTCATGTCCCTATAGTTTTGGATCACTCTTGGAGTGAGCATGGTTCCATGTTTGGTGGTGACCCATGAGGTCACCTAGAGGTATGTTTAGTGGTTGAACGTTATATTATTTCAGTTAGTAGTGTTTATGTATTTTTTGAATTTAAATATTATTTATTTATTTTTTAATTATGGTTCAAATAATTTTCAACTATTTTATTTTGATGCCCATCACTAGTTTTCAGCTTGTGGTGATCGATAATGCCCATCGGGCCATGCCACGTATATAGTCAGGTGTCGATTCAGATAGAGACCCATCTTGGTTCATGAAACCATCTATTATAAAGGGTATTGCTGAAAAATCCATAAATGAAATTTTTAAACATAGGTTAAATTTCTTTATTAAAAACTCCTTCATGATGTTGATAATATATTGTAAAAAGGTTGGATTTTGTTTGAGGTCATCACAAAAATCCACATCAAGAAAGAATTGATAACACATCTCACCAATAGGTTCTATTCAGCCATACTGATAAATATCCCATCGACTAATCTGAACCTCACCATGGGATAGATGAAATGAGTTACTACTTCTAAATCAATGTCTGATTAGTTATATGATATGTTATGATTCATGGTATACGATGAACAAAGAAACCGATATCTCCCTATAAAGATAAATACCATAAAATTAATAAAAAAATTATTTACAACTCTTCCTAACAAAGAATGGCCAAACCCATTCATATAAATGATACCACCAAGATGACTATCTGACCAATTTTTGTTTTGTTTCGATAGGAAACACGTATTCTCGAGTAACTATGATCAATTGGATGATTTGAGTGACATAAACCATCTTAAAAAAGTGAATAATTATCAAACTTATATGATAGAACCTGGTATACTACATCAATAGACTAACTATCCTTAGAAACATCCATTTTTTTGCAGTCAACAGATTGTGATAGCTAGAGAGTTGATGAATTATAATCGAAAAAATGAATGGAATTGTCATCCAAAAGGATGAATCCATAATATTATTGTATGAATTATAATATCTTTGATTCCCAATCATAAAAATCCCATTAAGGAACTTTTTATCTAAAAATGACATCATACCAAGGGTCGACATTGTGATTACTGATAATCTTAGATATGCATTCAGCCGTATCAGAATATGTTTATGAAATAGAATCCATCCATACAAGTGTATGAATCATACATGAGAAGAGTTGTAATCTCAATGAAGTTATCAGTTGATTAATAAATAATAATTGCATAAATTGGGCCATGATATATAGACTGTATGATCCATTCTGGTAAATGTTAATTGTGTAACCCATATATAACTGCAACAAACCAAAGTTTTAACAATGAGAATTAATATTGATCTAATTAAATGTATTATTATGTAAAATGGTTATATAACATACGTACATCTTTGGTATTATTTGTTTTTATTTTAAAATGTCATTATGAATTTTTAATATTTCTAATATAGTCATTGAACATTGATCACACGATTAGTATAAATATAGGTCTTTAACAAACCTAATTTACTCATATAAAGGAAGCGATGGCCTCATCCCGTAGAATTTCTCTATATGAATCCCATTTTTCAGATCTTATAATGTAGGTGGCATCACTAGGTTTCACTCTTAACCAACCCCAAGCTGATCATCAATATATTAAGCTTGAACGAAGCTTCCTAGAGGAGAAGTGGAAGTTGATAAGGATTACCACCTGAGCGATGTTATCTGAGTGGCCACAAGAGTCTGTCACTATCGCACACCTTACCCTTAAGTCATATGTAGGTGTTATAAGGGGTAATGTAACAAGACTCTATCTCTATTATTATGTGCATTATTTTTGTAGAGAATAAGGAATATATATTAATTTTATTATTGTTACTTTGTAAATAGTTTTTAAAGGACAAATATTATTTTTATATAATATTAAATTAAGAAAACTATTTTAATGAATTAATGGATTTTTAAATTAAATAATATTTTAATAAAATATTATTACTATATTAATTTTTATTTAATATAAATGATCATATAATTTTTATGAATAAAATTGTTATTTTTATTAAGGTTTGGAAGCCGTTATTGTCAAAACACATGAATTTTTTTATAAATGTCAGTTTTTATTTTAAAAGTAAAAATTCAAAAATTTAGAAAGTTATTTTGATAAAATGAATATTATTTTTAGAATCAAGATGTAGAAACTATCCAATGATGATTTTTTCATAATTTTATGAGACAATCGATTTTTTAGGTAAAAAATAAATACTGTTTAATTATATAATGTGTTTTATGACATCAAAATGACCCAATAGTGATATCATAAAATACTATAAATTGCGTTTTTGGAAAATATATGTTACCATTAAAATAATTTGATTTTAGGTTTTTTTGATTTATTTTACAATGCTTTACTAGACCCTCTAAGTTTTATAAAATATTATAAACTTTTAAAATGTTTTCCATGAGAGTGTGACTCACCTCCACATAAACAGACCTAATATTTTAAGAATTTCGTCCATTGTCCTTACAAAATAATTTTTTACAATCCCCTTTAGAAAAAACCATGGGAAAAATCCATTGGATGATTTGTGGTTTTGATTAGTTTATTGTGTAGTGTCCAAAACCAAAATAATAAATAATTCCATCTCTTTTCCTATATAAACCCACCAAAGATCCCACTTCTCTTCGCTAAAAACCATTAAATAATGTCCTTACTCTACCCTCCTCTCTATATAATCCTCCTAATTTTCCCCAATCTCCCAATAAACATCTCTCAAGACCCACCCAAGCCTTTGAGACCACACTTCCAAGTAACAGATATTTTCCATTCTCATTTTTGTCCAAATTTCATAATGTTGTAATACCATTTTTTTCAATTAAAAATGTTGGGGTATGATTTAAAACCTACCCCATACGTATGTCGTTATGTTTTAATGATTCAAGACCCCTTTATCTCTCATTAATTCCTCCCATGTACACCGTTTACAGTGCCAAAATTTGGTAAGGGATTTCTCTCTTCTCATTTACATTCAAGAAATTATTTTGTATTATGAATCTAAATTCTATTACATATGTTGGGAAATGTATATATATGATTAACTTACAGTTAATTTCATGTACATATGATTGTACACCCATTTCTCTCTCATCAACCATTTTTATGAATTCTTATGTCATGCTGTTATGCTACCGAAATTGATCCCTGATTTTTCAAAGCCAAAGTCATTGTGTAGTGAATACCAAGACCATTTCTCTGTTAAGGGTATTAAACATTATTCACATTTAATTATTGGCTCTGGAGTTTCATGTATGAATTAAAAAATCTTTTATCATGGAATAAATGATGATTTTTAATGAATCCATGTTATATGATTCATGTGGAACACTTATGTATGAAATGAAATGATTAAGAAGGGTGTGCCCTAATAGGGCTCCAATGTATTGGGTAAAGATTAGCATCATTATAAATCAAGTGTAATGAGGGTTTACTCTTGCTAATTCAAGTTTAGTTAGGTTTCACTCATTCTCAATGTGCAATGTGCCTTGGCTCATGCTATTATCATGTTAAATGTTATTGATACATTTCCAAGTTATGATGATCATGTTATATCATGCCTTTATGTTCATGTTTCTTTTAGACTCCATTGATATTATTATTTCCTAACATGTATTGTATTCTTCATATTATGCCATTTTTACTCCCTTACTGGGCTTTATAGCTCACCATTTTCTTATGCATGTCCTCATGTTTTCTCATGCAATGTTAAGCACGAAGGAATGTGTGTGGACATGTAAAAGTAGTTTTCAATAAATATGGGTATTTCATGTTTTAAGTTGTTATTTAATGTTCCTAATCAACAAAGACACTATAACTTTCTATCCTTAGAGTTTTATTCATTGAATGTTTATGTAATAAATCATGTTTAAGTGTATAATAAATAGAGGGTTGTTATAGTTGGTATCATAGAGAGGTTTAGTTATTTTATGGATTAGGATTAGAAAACCCTATTGAAAGCCTTAGATATAAGACTAAGTATAATAAAAACATCCCTAAATTTTGGCTAGTAATGAGTATGTGGTTTATCAAGGAAATACATTTCTTTATGGATACGATTTTTTAGAGACGGCTCTAGAACATATGTATCTAGGGGTAAAACCTAAAAACACCGCTTTGAGCTAGACTCGAATGATAATTGGAGCATGAAAACTTTCCATACTGCACTCTTTGTTATAACAATCCTGGGAGATATGCTTTGGAAAATTCATAAACTTAGTATGAACCATTATTAATGGAATAAAAAATTCCCCTAAGAATATATGTTAGGAAGTAGATTATGGGTAACATAGATTGAAGCCTATAAATTCAAGAGTTAAAGAAATAAAAGTAATTTATAAGTCATATATTTTTGTCTTTGGATTACCCTTTATTTGTTACCCCAATCTTTCCTTTTATTCAATCTAATGACCAGTAATAGGTTGAATCTGGCTAACAACCGATGCGAAGATCAATGTGATGATTATGCTATTGAGATAGCCAATACGATGGGAGTGGGAATCACAAACTTTGTCACGATGCCCTCTCAGTTAACTCAAGGTTTGAATATAAATAGGGGTCAAGAGGAATGTTCAACCCCCCCTAAGAAATAAAAAGTCATAATCTATAGATTAATGAGATAAAGGACTCCTACTTTTAATGGATCATCTGATCCTTCAATCACCAAATAATAGATTAAATCCATTGAGACGATCTTCTCCATCCTTAATTGTTATTAAAAAGAGAAGGTTCTTTTGGATTCTTATTGTACGGAGGGTGAATATGATCAATGGTGGACCTTGATAAAAAATACGAAGCCCGAGGAAGAGATCGAGGCGTTGGAATAGAAGGATTTCCTAAAAATGATTTTTGATAAATATTTCCCCCGCACCCTACGACCTAAGATGGAAAGGGACATCCTTTCCCTCAAGAAAAAATACAATTAATCCATCAGAGCATATTAGGAAAACATCATAAGGCTTGTATGATATGCCTTTATCATTATCATTACCCCCAAATTCAAGGTTTACCTCTTATTTGGTGGGATAAAATGTAACACCCCAAGATTTCATAGTGTGTTATTTCTTCAAAATAATTCAATAACTTTCACTACATGCAACACCAAGTTCAAGCACACCATGACTTACCAAACAAGCCGTTCAAAAGAGGTTATGAATAGTATTAGATAAATTTTAATGTTTATATAATCCTTATAATTTTAGAATCCATATTATGAGTTTCTTAGATATAATGCAAGAACAAATTCATTTTCAGTATTGCACTTTTATCAACTTTAATAGTGAACCCTTTTTAAATACAATATTTTAAACTTTTTGACTAAATGGGGACATCAAAAAATTTAAAATGAAACATCCCAAGTTTCCACGGTACGCTTTCCTTTGAATAATACAGTAGCGTGTGTTGTACGCAACTTCGAGTTCTAAAACACCGCGACTAATCAAAGTTGCCATTATGAATAGTA
Organism: Viscum album; assembly: GCA_963277665.1. NCBI lineage: Eukaryota > Viridiplantae > Streptophyta > Magnoliopsida > Santalales > Viscaceae > Viscum > Viscum album. The sequence goes on from OY728139.1 coordinate 1,105,479,981, forward strand.
ATAACCACTTTTTAGAATTATAGAAATTTTATATTTCAAAATGGAATTCATTTTTGAATTCGTAATATCGAAATTATCCTAAGTTGAATTTTTTGTAACTTTCTGAGAACTTCCAATTTTTTTATGAATAGTGAAAAATACTTAAAACAACTTTTTTAATCAAAATAATTTATTGTGATAAATTATACTATTTAGTGGTTTTAAAGTATAATTAGAATATATTTTTATCATTTTATCCAATGGTGGTCATTAGAATTAATTTAACATTGAAATTAGACATAAACAATTGCCAATCTTTTGATATAAATTGTTTCTTAAAAACACGCTATTTGTTGTGACAACGGGAATTAATTATAAAATTATTTAATGCAACTTATATGTTTGGAATTTTTTAAAATAGACATCATTTTTTATTTCGGAATATCTAATTTAGCCTAAGGTGAAATTTTGGTACTTTTCGGATAACTTTCATATTTTGATGAATAGTGAAAATTACTAAATTTTAATTAAAAAACAACTTTTTTAATCAAAATAATTAATAGTGATAAATTATGAATTTGAGTGGTTTTAAAGTATATTTAGAATTTATTTTTACCATTTAATATAATGTTGATCATTGGACATAATTTTACAATTAAACCGAACATAAACAAGTGTCAATCTTTTGATAGTTATTATCTCTTAAAAACACGCTTTTTGTTTTGACAACGGGAATTAATTTTAAATTAATTTCTGCCACTTCTGTGTTTTGAATTTAGAAAAATGGATTCCATATTTGGAATCAGGATGTTCAAATTGTGTAAATAGGTAACTTTTATTTTTAGACATTTTGAATAATTACTGCGGTAAATATTTTATTTACCATGGTTAAGGGTAAATCCGGTAAATAAGGGTTAAAAAAATAATATTATAATAATACTAAATTACCCTAAAACGTGTCTTAAAACTATTGGTTGATACATGGTCGACCATGGTCATCTTTGGGTCTATTTTGGGACCCCATGGATCCACTTGTAAGTGATAATGACACATTATATTAATAAAGCTAAAATAAAAATAAAAATGGCATAAGCTTACATCTTTTAGAAGAACAATTTTTACATAGGGTTATACATGTTGGATTTTCGATTATAAATATTCATTAGAAAGCCAAAACGATTTCCTACATAATGATATTTTATTTATAATTTTTAGACATTAAATAATTTATTTTATTTATGACACAATGATGATGCAGTAATTACTATAATAGTGAACAATTAAAATAATTGATATTATAAATACCCAAATAAATATAATATGAAATTTTTAATGAATTAAACTAATTTTATAGGATAATATGATATATTAGGATTGATTTAATTGACTTTGTTCGAAGTAATCAATCTGTTATGAGTTTCACAAAAATCAACTATTGAATAGTGTCAAAATTGACATAAAAGAGTTCTTAAAACAAATATTATATTATTAATTACTATTAAATTCCTAAAAATCTAAGGTTCGGCCAAGAGACTTATATTATGATAGGTTAATCATTAATGGACCACTTGGGGGGCGCTTGGATGTATATAGTAAGTTTATTAACCATATTATATAAAAATACAAAGAGACATTGTAAAAGTGAAACTAATTAACTTAGAGTTAATACTTAAAGATAAGGTTAATATAAGTACCCAAACCTGTCTAAATTCTATTGGATGAGTTGTTTTCGACCTATCCCTACCTCATCATTTGAATAGTCAACTTTGGAGCCTTTGGAAACCGAATATGAATTTATTATAAATTAATATTTCTAGCTTTTCCAAAGGTGCCCCTCACCCCTCTTATAAAAGGGCACTCCTCCTTCTCATTTCTTCACACCTTCAAAGCCTTTTGGTTCTGCCAAACTCTGCCAAAATAATCTCCCAACATCCCTCACTACAACCTAGAGGCCTTATTTTGATCAGAAAGCCAACCTAAGGAGCCCTTTTGATCAAATCAAAATGAAGAACCCGAAGAAGAGGTAATGATTTCACCACCCTTTTCTAAGTTCATTTCTTCTTCCACTTCTTCCTTTGTTCTTACCATTCTAAAATAATAACTCCAGTATCTCACATATACTGTGATGTTATTATAAGTATGGTACAACCATATTCAGTATTCTATCCACCCTTTGAATAACATGTCACCATACGTGCGTACGTACGGCTTACCGTCTCCACGTCGTGGTGTAATTGTTATTCAATATAATATTATTTGGATGGGTATAATAATGATGTGTAACTCATGTAAATAATAAATATAACATGTTAATGATTCTGTATATATGATATACCATTCATTTATATATTATTTTAATATCAAAAGAATGATATTGTCGCTCGTGCGTACGTACGGACTACCGTCTCCACGAACGCGATGAGATTCATTCTCCATCGTAACCATTCAAGTATAATTATCATTTGATGATTTAAAAATGATGTTTAAGGACTAGATATCATTCTGGATATGAATAAGATACAACAACCATGGCTTATGTAACAAAACATATAAAGAAAATGAGTAAGTTAACACCCGAAACGACAATAATTCTAAGATATTATTAACAAATCAATGTTAAAAGATCATATATGATATCATATTAATATATATGATTCTTGTATAATTTAATAACAATTATTTCACCATTATACAGGAGGTTAACCTACCCCAACCAAGGAAAAGTACAAGGTAAGGGTTATTTCACAATCTCTTCATTATCCGAGGTTGTTTATACGTAATAATCTACTGGGATTTCTTTATCATCCACATCCATGTTTCTTCGAAATGTATTTCAAAACATATTTATTATTTACAAGAATATGGGTTAAATTCACTTATACCCTTGTTTGACTTTTTGTTAGAGGTTTATAAAGGAATCTTTCCTTCGTTTTCAAAACAAGGTCCTTTTTAACCTTTTCGACAGAATTAAGATAAGAATGTTTTTTTACTTATACGGCGGGTGCGGTTATTTTCCGCCGTTATAAAATCGTCAAAGTTTTCCTTACAAGCATACAAAGATATTTTCAAGAAAATGTTTTATTTTATATGGCTCTTAAATGATTTCAAAAATAGAAAGATATATTTCTCTAAAAAGTGTTTTGATTTCATCTATGTCAACATCCTTTAATGGATTTTACGCTTATTTGAAGTTGATTTATTATAATACAAAACTTCTATATTGTATTGAAGGTTTTGTGATATGTTTGACTATGGATGTTCTATTTTATACCTTTCATAATTTATGGTGAAACTATTGACATTTCGTATGCTAGTTTTAATCCGAATGTTTATGTTATATTTCAAACTTTTCTTCAGATGAATGTGCTAAACAAGTATGTTCCGGGTTGGGGACCGGTAAAAGTAAGCCCTCCAGGTTGGGGACTGGTTAAAGTAAGCCCTCCAGGTTAGGGACTGGTAAAAGTATGCCCTCCGGGTTGGTGTCCGGTTATTAGAGGCACTCCGGGTTGGTGTCCGGTTATTAGAGGCACTCCGGGTTGGTGTCCGGTTATTAGAGGCACCCCGGGTTGGGTTCCGGTTAGAAGTAACCCCTAGGTCTTGGGATGAGGCCTAGACAAAGAAATTAACGTTTAGCATTATGCATTCCAACATTATGAAAGTGGTTATTGACTTTTGCATGTGATTATTCGATTAGTAGAATATCCATGTGAATAAGTAAATGACATTATTTCATTTTATTTATGCCATACCATGTTGAAAGTTCATGTTTAAAAGGCTTTTGTTTTAGTTATACATTGCCTTAAATGTTTATTCTTATTGATGAAAGTTTCTGCTATATTGTTATCCTTACTGGGCATTTGAGCTCACCCCTTTTCTATGTTTTATTTTTCCCAGGAAGTGAAGATGTAAGTTATGAACGACCTGCAGGGATATTATGAGGGGATTATAGTGTGGACTGTGGAAACATTATGTTTTTGTAGTAGTTTTTCATTTTATGATGTAATGTAAAACTTATGAATATATCTAGTGTTTCCAAGGCTACTAAACCAATCGGTCTTTCGAGATTTGATCTTTCTTGTGATCATGCCAATGTTATGTAATAATGCACCGACTCTGGGTAACTGGGGTCGGGGCGTTACAGTTGGTATCAGAGGAAGTTTAGTACAAACCTTTGAAGCTAGATTTAGATAAACTCTGATTAGAGCACATAGACCTAAGATGAACTTTGAGGATTAGTATAGAAGAACTTCCTAGAATTTTGGTATTGTAGAGATTTTGTGAGTTTTCCGAGCAATACATCCCTGTCTGGATACGAGCAGGTAGAGGAGGCTCTGGCACAGATGTACCTAGGGGTAAAACCCGAAAACACCGCTTTGAGCTAGACTCTAACGGGAACTGGTGCACGACAACGGGCCTTGCTGCACTCTTGGTTACGACACTCCCGGGGGATATGCTTAGGATAACTCTCATTTTCTTTACAAATCATTTTGAAGGGATTATGAGTATATACTTACTCAAAGAAAACATTCTTATGATTATGGATTATATCCATAAATAGTTCAATTTATTTTAAGTGTTTTATAAGTATGGGATTATGTATTTTCATTCATAAACTGATCTAGTGTATGCCATTGTTTAGAAATGGCGCCCAGTAGAAGGAATGAGAACTCCAGAAATGCACATGATCCAAATAGAAGGAAGGATCATATCTTTCATGGTCTTAAGCTAGAATTTATAAGAGAAATAGTCTCCCATGTATTATCATCATATGAAGAAATAATATCATGTGTTGATAAGATAAGTAAAGAGTTTACTGAGTCCTATGGCTTTGAAGGGAAGAAAGAGAAGAAATGGATGGAAGAGAGAAAGATGGATAAAGGGAAGAGGGAAAAGAAGAATTTTTCCATATGTGGTAACTGTGGAAAGAAACACCCTGGAACTTGCCTGAAAGGAATGGGAGTTTGTTATAAGTGTGGAGGAAAAGGGCACAAAGTACGTGACTGCAAGGGTAAGAAAATGGTTTCAAATGTACAATGCTTCATTTGCAAGGAGTTTGGACACTACACGAACCTATATTCCAGTCATCAGACTATGCCACAATTGATGCTATTGGATAATAATCAAGTTATGATACTACCACATATGAAGAGGAATGATTAGAGTTCTTATGTTGATTATGTCAATTGAGTGTTGTATCAACAATGTACTTGTTATAATAATAATGGAGTATATAAGGATTGTACTGCAGTACTATTTCATTAAGGACTTGAGATTGTGTGGAACAAAGAAAAGTGACTCAATAGCAGGATAAATTTTTGGAAAATATATGGTTGAGAGAATGATAAACCATAATATAGTTCTGATACCGATGTAGTGATTTTCGAATAATACATGATTATTTTGGAAAAATTATATTGGATATTCTTGACTACCTTGGAACTGATTAATGATTTGTATATTCCATCATTGTTGGGGTTTAAAACATTTTTGGATTGATGAATTATATCCATCATTCTATATGGAATAAGGGAGAATGGATGTAATCAGTAAGGAATATGGTAATTCAGGATGTTTCAGTGTATTAAAAGAATACATGATGAAGGTATTCATATGCTATTATGGGGTAAAAAGGATCTACATTATGTTTACCTTCCTTTTAAATGTTGGACTATGAGTTTGGACATAAGTATTTTGGATAGTTCTAGTTTGGATTATTTTGGATTGCCATAAAAGGACAACCCGGAGGTCGGGCGGCAACCCGTCGCGTCCGGCAAGGCTGCGAGACTTGAACCCGCAACCGAAGGGCGACAAGGGTGTATCACCTACCACTGGACCACGAGATGTCCTGGATTAAATAATGTAGTTTTTATTAAAAGATCTTTTAGATGAATTATAAATTCTTTTATTTTGGAACCCTATACGAATAGTGTAAATAGAATTTTTTTTACATTCTATTATCTTTTAGAGTGAAAGATGAGTTTGTGGTAGAAATTTATTAATGGATAAAACACTAATTATAAAGTAAGTATATCTCTTTATGATCTTAGCAAATCTCGTAAATAAATTCCTCAATATTAAGAAAAGCAACTTAGAACAAAAATGTTTTCCTAGATGGTACCTTAAATCATCACTAATTTATGGCTTTGGTATTGTTGGCCTTTTCATAGCCATGTTCTCTACCACTCTCCATCAGATAATTGATGGTTAGATTTTTCTTCCATATCCATATTTTACTACATGGAACCCTAGTATGTGTTATTTTCGGTAATCTTCATACTTTCAACTCTTTATTTTAAATAGAGGCCTCATTAATTCATTTTTCGATGTGGGATTTCAACTAAGATATTTTGAAACGTCAAAAATGTGTTATCCTAATACCCTATGTTTTGTTGAACCGATGGTATTTCAAATCATCATAGATTGATGAGTTTAAGTACCTCAATTTTATACTTGTTTTTGATTGATGACCTCAATCACTACCTATAAATATTTACGTTTTTCCTCCAATTATATGTCTCAAATTGCCACCAATGTTCTCCTAATCGAGATCATAATTTGGTGGTGACCCTTTCATTTCTCTTTTCCTCATATTAAGACTAAATTTTAGTAACCCAATTTCCGATGTGGGTTTTCCCACAAATATATTATCTATTTTAAACCTTTTATTTTCTAAGAACAATTTCAAATTGCGAGGACGCAATTTATTGAAGGAGGGGAGAATGTAACACCCCAAGATTTCATAGTGTGTTATTTCTTCAAAATAATTCAATAACTTTCACTACATGCAACACCAAGTTCAAGCACACCATGACTTACCAAACAAGCCGTTCAAAAGAGGTTATGAATAGTATTAGATAAATTTTAATGTTTATGTAATCCTTATAATTTTAGAATCCATATTATGAGTTTCTTAGATATAATGCAAGAACAAATTCATTTTCGGTATTGCACTTTTATCAACTTTAATAGTAAACCCTTTTTAAATACAATATTTTAAACTTTTTGACTAAATGGGGACATCAAAAAATTTAAAATGAAACATCCCAAGTTTCCACGGTACGCTTTCCTTTGAATAATACAGTAGCGTGTGTTGTACGCAACTTCGAGTTCTAAAACACCGCGACTAATCAAAGTAGCCGTTATGAATAGTAATAACCACTTTTTAGAATTATAGAAATTTTATATTTCAAAATGGAATTCATTTTTGAATTTTTAATATCGAAATTATCCTAAGTTGAATTGTTTGTAACTTTCTGAGAACTTCCAATTTTTTTATGAATAGTGAAAAATACTTAAAACAACTTTTTTAATCAAAATAATTTATTGTGATAAATTATACTATTTAGTGGTTTTAAAGTATAATTAGAATATATTTTTATCATTTTATCCAATGGTGGTCATTAGAATTAATTTAACATTGAAATTAGACATAAACAATTGCCAATCTTTTGATATAAATTGTTTCTTAAAAACACGCTATTTGTTGTGACAGCGGGAATTAATTATAAAATTATTTAATGCAACTTATATGTTTGGAATTTTGTAAAATAGACATCATTTTTGATTTCGGAATATCTAATTTAGCCTAAGGTGAAATTTTGGTACTTTTCGGATAACTTTCATATTTTGATGAATAGTGAAAATTACTAAATTTTAATTAAAAACAACTTTTTTAATCAAAATAATTAATAGTGATAAATTATGAATTTGAGTGGTTTTAAAGTATATTTAGAATTTATTTTTACCATTTAATATAATGTTGATCATTGGACATAATTTTACAATTAAACCGAACATAAACAAGTGTCAATCTTTTGATAGTTATTATCTCTTAAAAACACGCTTTTTGTTTTGACAGCGGGAATTAATTTTAAATTAATTTCTGCCACTTCTGTGTTTTGAATTTAGAAAAATGGATTCCATATTTGGAATCAGGATGTTCAAATTGTGTAAATAGGTAACTTTTATTTTTAGACATTTTGAATAATTACTGCGGTAAATATTTTATTTACCATGGTTAAGGGTAAATCCGGTAAATAAGGGTTAAAAAAATAATATTATAATAATACTAAATTACCCTAAAACGTGTCTTAAACCTATTGGTTGATACATGGTCGACCATGGGCATCTTTGGGTCTATTTTGGGACCCCATGGATCCACTTGTAAGTGATAATGACACATTATATTAATAAAGCTAAAATAAAAATAAAAATGGCATAAGCTTACATCTTTTAGAAGAACAATTTTTACATAGGGTTATACATGTTGGATTTTCGATTATAAATATTCATTAGAAAGCTAAAACGATTTCCTACATAATGATATTTTATTTATAATTTTTAGACATTAAATAATTTATTTTATTTATGACACAATGATGATGCAGTAATTACTATAATAGTGAAAAATTAAAATAATTGATATTATAAATACCCAAATAAATATAATATGAAACTTTTAATGAATTAAACTAATTTTATAGGATAATATGATATATTAGGATTGTGTTAATTGACTTTGTTCGAAGTAATCAATCTGTTATGAGTTTCACAAAAATCAACTATTGAATAGTGTCAAAATTGACATAAAAGAGTTCTTAAAACAAATATTATATTATTAATTACTATTAAATTCCTAAAAATCTAAGGTTCTGCCAAGAGACTTATATTATGATAGGTTAATCATTAATGTACCACTTGGGGGTCGCTTAGATGTATATAGTAAGTTTATTAACCATATTATATAAAAATACAAAGAGACATTGTAAAAGTGAAACTAATTAACTTAGAGTTAATACTTAAAGATAAGGTTAATATAAGTACCCAAACCTGTCTAAATTCTATTGGATGAGTTGTTTTCGACCTATCCCTACCTCATCCTTTGAATAGTCAACTTTGGAGCCTTTGGAAACCGAATATGAATTTATTATAAATTAATATTTCTAGCTTTTCCAAAGGTGCCCCTCACCCCTCTTATAAAAGGGCACTCCTCCTTATCATTTCTTCACACCTTCAAAGCCTTTTGGTTCGGCCAAACTCTGCCAAAATAATCTCCCAACATCCCTCACTACAACCTAGAAGCCTTAGTTTGATCAGAAAGCCAACCTAAGGAGCCCTTTTGATCAAATCAAAATGAAGAACCCGAAGAAGAGGTAATGATTTCACCACCCTTTTCTAAGTTCATTTCTTCTTCCACTTCTTCTTCCTTTGTTCTTACCATTCTAAAATAATAACTCCAGTATCTCACATATACTGTGATGTTATTATAAGTATGGTACAACCATATTCAGTATTCTATCCACCCTTTGAATAACATGTCACCATACGTGCGTACGTACGGCTTACCGTCTCCACGTCGTGGTGTAATTGTTATTCAATATAATATTATTTGGATGGGTATAATAATGATGTGTAACTCATGTAAATAATAAATATAACATGTTAATGATTCTTTATATATGATATACCATTCATTTATATATTATTTTAATATCAAAAGAATGATATTGTCGCTCGTACGTACGTACGGACTACCGTCTCCACGAACGCGATGAGATTCATTCTCCATCGTAACCATTCAAGTATAATTATCATTTGATGATTTAAAAATGATGTTTAAGGACTAGATATCATTCTGGATATGAATAAGATACAACAACCATGGCTTATGTAACAAAACATATAAAGAAAATGAGTAAGTTAACACCCGAAACGACGATAATTCTAAGATATTATTAACAAATCAATGTTAAAAGATCATATATGATATCATATTAATATATATGATTCTTGTATAATTTAATAACAATTATTTCACCATTATACAGGAGGTTAACCTACCCCAACCAAGGAAAAGTACAAGGTAAGGGTTATTTCACAATCTCTTCATTATCCGAGGTTGTTTATACGTAATAATCTACTGGGATTTCTTTATCATCCACATCCATGTTTCTTCGAAATGTATTTCAAAACATATTTATTATTTACAAGAATATGGGTTAAATTCACTTATACCCTTGTTTGACTTTTTGTTAGAGGTTTATAAAGGAATCTTTCCGTCGTTTTCAAAACAAGGTCCTTTTTAACCTTTTCGACAGAATTAAGATAAGAATGTTTTTTTTACTTATACGGCGGGTGCGGTTATTTTCCGCCGTTATAAAATCGTCAAAGTTTTCCTTACAAGCATACAAAGATATTTTCAAGAAAATTTTTTATTTTATATGGATCTTAAATGATTTCAAAAATAGAAAGAGATATTTCTCTAAAAAGTGTTTTGATTTCATCTATGTCAACATCCTTTAATGGATTTTACGCTTATTTGAAGTTGATTTATTATAATACAAAACTTCTATATTGTATTGAAGGTTTTGTGATATGTTTGACTATGGATGTTCTATTTTATACCTTTCATAGTTTATGGTGAAACTATTGACATTTCGTATGCTAGTTTTAATCCGAATGTTTATGTTATATTTCAAACTTTTCTTCAGATGAATGTGCTAAACAAGTATGTTCCGGGTTGGGGACCGGTAAAAGTAAGCCCTCCAGGTTGGGGACTGGTTAAAGTAAGCCCTCCAGGTTAGGGACTGGTAAAAGTATGCCCTCCGGGTTGGTGTCCGGTTATTAGAGGCACTCCGGGTTGGTGTCCGGTTATTAGAGGCACTCCGGGTTGGTGTCTGGTTATTAGAGGCACTCCGGGTTGGGTTCCGGTTAGAAGTAACCCCTAGGTCTTGGGATGAGGCCTAGACAAAGAAATTAACGTTTAGCATTATGCATTCCAACATTATGAAAGTGGTTATTGACTTTTGCATGTGATTATTCGATTAGTAGAATATCCATGTGAATAAGTAAATGGCATTATTTCATTTTATTTATGCCATACCATGTTGAAAGTTCATGTTTAAAAGGCTTTTGTTTTAGTTATACATTGCCTTAAATGTTTATTCTTATTGATGAAAGTTTCTACTATATTGTTATCCTTACTGGGCATTTGAGCTCACCCCTTTTCTATGTTTTATTTTTCCCAGGAAGTGAAGATGTAAGTTATGAACGACCTGCAGGGATATTATGAGGGGATTATAGTGTGGACTGTGGAAACATTATGTTTTTGTAGTAGTTTTTCATTTTATGATGTAATGTAAAACTTATGAATATATCTAGTGTTTCCAAGGCTACTAAACCAATCGGTCTTTTGAGATTTGATCTTTCTTGTGATCATGCCAATGTTATGTAATAATGCACCGACTCTGGGTAACTGGGGTCGGGGCGTTACATAAAACCTATCCTATGGAAAGCCCTGGAAATCCGTGAATTTGATAGCTATGAGGAAATTGTCTGATGTACCCTCAAAGTCAAAATGGAAATCAGAGAATCTCAGGGGTATCACGAGGACAAGAATTTTAATGTGGACTTTAATTCTGGAGGTCTGATGGATAAATACAATGGTGGTAATAAAATCTGGCACCCCACATGCCAAAGGTACGGAAAGAAGCACCCAAAAAATTCCTTGAAGGGGATGAGGTAATGCTTTAGGTGTGGAAGTTAAGGGAACCTAGACATTAATTCCTGATAAGAAAAACCTGTGGCTACAACATAGGAGAGGAACACTTCGTTTGAACCTTGACGTATTGTTCATTACTTCAACAGCAAAGAACCAGGGCACTTTGGAAACTAGTTCCCTAATCCAAGTGTTTTCATAGGAAACCAACAACCTCCAAGGTAGCAAGGGTGATATTTTAACATCACTACCTCCGAAGTGAACCTTGACAACGAAGTGGTGATAGGTACGCTAGTTATTCATTAAAGAATATAAAATGTATTTTTTTATTCTATTTCTATACATTATTATATATCCCAAAAGTGTAGTAGAACAATATCAACACCACCACAAATCATGGAAGTGAAAATGTCTGTGAGTACTGAAAATGAAAAAAATCATTGAATCCCATGAATATAACTCCTCCCCTATATTAATTTGTTGATTGAACTTCATGAGAAACCTTTTCATACTCCCTTTGGTGAAATTTTATGTGATTCATAGCATGTATTTTCTTTCCTTATATAGAGAAAACATAAGATTTCATGATAGGGAATTCAATATCCATATGGAGAATTGACCACCAATTCTGTACAGGTGCAAGGAGGAGGATGAATATTATTTAGCACCATTACCTCAAGCATGGATATTAATTCCCTACCAGCACTTTTATCTTTCTTAGATGATTGATTCTAAGGAAGTAACCATCCTTGATGACATTCCTGTTGTGAGCGAATTCGCAAAAGTGTTTCTTGAATAATTTCATGGTCTTCCTCCTAGATGAGATATTGAATTATCAATTTATCTTATACATGTTGAGCTTTCAATATCCATGATTCTATATAGAATGGCTATTGTGGAGCTTGAGGAGATGAAGAAAAAACTACAGGAGAATCTGTATAAAGGGTTTATACAACCAAGTGCTTCACTATGGGGTGCACCGGTCCTCTTACTCAAAAAGAGGAATGGGTCAATGCACCTTTACATTGATTATTGTGTGCTCAAAAAAATAACGACAAAGAACAAGTATCCTCTACCAAGAATTGATGACTTGTTTGATCAATTACTTAGAGAACAATACTTCTCCAAGGTGGATTTGGAAGCGGAATATTACCTAGTAAGGGTGAGGAAGCATGATATCCCCAAGACTACTTGTTGTACAATATATGGGCACTATGAATTCATTGTAATGCCTTTCAGACTCACTAATAATCTATAAATATTCATAGACATGATGAATATATTATTTAGATATTACCTTGAAATTTTTTTGGTAGTCTTTGTAGATGATATACTAATATACTCTGAAACCGAGGAGGAGGATCTAGAGCATATAATCACTATAGTAGAGACCTTGCAAAAGAAGATACTCTATGAAAAGTACAACAAGTGTGAGTTTTAGTTGAACGAGGTCTCATTCTTGGGTCATTTAATCACAATAAATGGGGTATTTGTGGATCCATCCCATACAGATGCAATTGAGGGATCACTGAGGGCCACATTGGTGATAGATATCCAAATCATATTGGGGTTAATTGGACATTATCACCGATTTTTGAAAAATTTCTCACAATTTCCAAACCCTTTTACCATGCTAACTCAGAAGGGAGTGATGATTTTTTGGATTGATGAATGCGAATAGAGCTTCAAGGAATTGAAAATTAGTCTTATCACTGCACTCGTTCTCACATTACCCATAAGTGGAGAACTTTTTTATGGTATATAGTGATTATTCAAAAAAGGGATTGGGCTGTGTGTTGATGTAAAATGAAAATGTCATTTCCTATGCTTCAAGGCAATTGAATGATCGTGATAAAAACTATCCAACACATGATCTGGAGTTGGCTGACGTGATCTTCACTTTAAAAATTTTCTGACATTACCTCTTTGGGAAGAATTGTGAAATATATGCGGACCACAAAAGCCTCAAGTATATATTCACATAGAAATAGTTGAATATGTGCCAACAAATATGTTTAGAGCTGATCAAAGACCATGACATCCCAATCCATTACCACCCTGGGAAAGCGAATAAGGTGTTAGATGCTCTACGTAGAAAGTGACCAATGATTCAATCATGGATGAGAATTGAAAATGATCCAATATTCTTATATTTGATGAAGATGGACATGGGAATCATAAAGAAGGTAACATCATCAATTCTTTCACAAATTATTTCTCAACCGTCTCTTTTGTAAGGACTAATGGATGCTAAAAATGATGATTTGGGAATTCAGAAGAAATTAGAAACTTTCAGAAAATGGAAATCCTTAAGGTTTAAAATTAATGAAGAAGGAATTGTGAGATTTTGATCAAGACTATGTGTTCTATCAAATCCATAAATAAAGAAAGAACTTTTGGATGATTCACATAGTTATAATTTATCCATTCACCCAGGAAACATAATGATGTATCGAGAGATATGAGGTATTTATTGGTGAGATAACATGAAGAAGGAGATCACTGAGTATACATCAAAGTTCTTGGTATGTTAGAAAGTGAAGGTTTAGAGGAAAAAACTCTAAGGGGATGATGAAAATGGGAAAACATCACTATTGACTTTGTCACCGGACTTCCGAAGAAATCCAATGAAAACAATTTTATCTGGGTTGTAGTGGATCTTCTTACATACACTACACACTTCATTTCAATTCAAGAGGATTTCTCATTGGATCAACCAGCATGGATATATATTAGAGAAGTGGTTAGGCTTCAAGGAGTAACACTATCGATTGTATCTGATCGTGATCTAGGATTCACCTACAAGTTCTGGAAGAGTCTTAAACATGCTCTCAATACTAAGCTGAAATTTAGTACAGCTTATCATCTGCAAATAGATGGCCAATATGGGTGGACTATCCAAACACTTGAGGACATGTTGAGAGAATTCTCAATGGACATTAAAGGAGGATGGGATCAACATCTTCATCTAGTTGAGTTCTCTTTCAAAAATAGTTTCCAATCAAGCATCAAAATGGCTCCTTATAAATCCCTTTACGGGAAGAGATGAAGAACACAAACATATTGGGATGAATTTGGTGAGCGAAAACTGCTAGGTCAAGACATGGTCGAATTGTTTTTGGAGAAGGTTATGTATATACATAAGCATATTAAATCTGCTCAGAGTCGACAAAATAGAAATGCTAATAATCACCAATTAGACATAGATTTTGATGTGAGAGACATGGTATTCATCCACATATCACCATGGAATTGATTTATGAGATTTTGGAAGAGGGGAATGCTTAGTCCAAGGTACATCATCCCTTTTGAGATTCTTGATCACATTGGAGAAGTGGTCTATCGACTAGAACTCCCACCGATCTTATCTCAAGTACATGATCTATTCCATGAATCACTCCTGAGAAAGTACATACCTGACCCGTTAGATATACTTAGTCTAGAGGTTTTACCATTAGAGAATAACCTCTCTTATGAAGATAAGATGATAAAGATCTTATATCATAGGGAAAACGTTCTGCGAAATAAGACAATGCCCCTCATCAAGATGTTGTGGAGATACCACAAGTCCGAAGGGGAAATTTGGGAATCATAGGAGGTGATAAATCCAGGTTACCCACATCTATTTTAGTTTGGGAAAAGAAAATTTCGAGGGTAAAATTTTTTAAGGGGGAAGATTGTAACGACCCAAACATTTATGAATGAATATTCCTCTTGATCTAATTAAAAGAATTATTATGTAAATGGTTATATAAAATATGAACTCATTTTGTTTTATGTTTTTAGATTTTAAAATACCATTATGAATTTATTCTGTTGATAATATATCTATTGAACAAGTGATCACAGGATTAGTATAAACATAGGGCTTTAACAAATCCAATTTACTCAGATTAAGGAAAAGATGACCTAATCTAGTAGAATTTGTCCAAATGAAGCCCATTTTTTGGAGCTAAAAAAGGACATGGCATCACTAGAATTTGCTCTTAACCAATCCGAAACTGAGCTTCAATATGTTAAGATCGAACGGAACCACCTACGGGAGAAGTGGAAGTTGATAGAGATTACCACCCAAGAAATGTTATCTGAACCACCCCAAGAGTCTACACCATCTTACAACTAACCCTTAGGGAATATGTGGGTGTTATAAGGGGTTATGTATCAAGACCCCAACACTATGATTATATCAATTATTTTTGTACGGAACAAATAATATAAATTCTTTTTATTATTTTTACTTTGTAAATAGTTTTTAATGCAAAAATAGTGCTTTTAGTTAATATTCAATTAATAAATCTATTTTGATGAATTATTAGATTTTTAAAATAAGTAATATTTTAATAAAATATTAATTTTAAATTAATTTTTATTAAATTTAAGTTATCTTGTAATTTTTCTTAATACAATTATGATTTTTATTAAGGTTTGGAAGCCGTTTTTTGTCAAAACCCATGAATTTTTGATAAATGTTGTTTTTTATTTTAAAAGTAAAAATTCACATATTTAGAGAATTATTTCCAATGGTGAATTTTTCATAAATTTCTGAGATAATCAAATTTTTGGGTAAAAATTTATTACCGCTTAATTATATAATGTGTTTATGACATCATAATGACCCAATAGAGTTGTAATAAAATACAATAAATGGTATTTTCTGAAAATATATGTTTTACCATTAAAATAATGTCATTTTTGGTTTTTTGATTTATTTTACAAAGCTTTATTGGACCCTCCAAGGCTTATAAAATATTTTAACAGTTTAAAATGTTTTCCTTGAGAGTGTGACTCACTTCCACATAAGAAATCCTAAT
Organism: Viscum album; assembly: GCA_963277665.1. Lineage (NCBI taxonomy): Eukaryota > Viridiplantae > Streptophyta > Magnoliopsida > Santalales > Viscaceae > Viscum > Viscum album. The sequence goes on from OY728139.1 coordinate 1,105,496,268, forward strand.
ATTTTAATAGGTTAATACATTTACCTTATAAAATAATTTTTTCCACTCCCCTTTTCCAAAAACTATGGGCAAAACCATGGTAATTTTTATGGTTTTGATTAGTTTAATGTGTAGTGTCCAAAACCGATATAATAAATAATTCCCTCTCTTTTCCTATATAAACCCACCCAAGATCCCACTTCTCTTCACTCAAAACCCTTGTAGCACGTCCATAATCTTACCTCCACTCTCTATAATCCTCCAAAGGTGCCCCAAGCTCCCATGAATCCTCTCTCAAGCCCCTCCAAATCCGTTGGGATCACACTTCCAAGTAAGGAATTTCTTCCTTTCTCATTTTCTTCCAAATTTATTTATGTTTTTATACCCTTTTAGTTTTCAATTAAAAATGTTGGGGTATTAATTTTCACCTTGCCCACACTTACCTCCATTTATTTATTGATTAGATACCCATTTCTCTCTCATTAATTCCTCCCATATACACCCATTACTATGCTGAAATTCCGTAAGGGATTTCTATCTTGTCATTTACATTCAAGAAATTATTTTGTATTATAAAACTAAATTCCACTAAATATGTTGGGACATGTATCTATATGACCCTGTTACTATAAATTTCATGTAAATATGACAATTCACCCCTTTTTCTCTCATCAACAATTTTTATGAATTCTTATGTCACATCGTTATGCTGCTGAAATTGCTCCGTGATTTTTCCAAGCCAAAGTCATTGTGTAGTGAATACCAAGCCGAGTTTTCTATCAAGGGTATTCACTTTTATGAAAATTTTACTTATTTATTATGTCGTTTCATGTATGAATTAAAAATTTCTTTATGATGGAATAAACGATTATATTTAATGAATCTATGTTATTAGATACCCGTGTCACACTTATGCATGAAATGAAATGATTAAGAAGGTTTCACCCTGATAGTTCTCTAATGCATTGGGTAAAGATTAGTATCATGATACATCAAGTGAAATGAGGGTTTACTCATGATAATTAATGTTCAATGAGGGTTTACTCATGCTAATACAAGTAAAATGAGGGTTTAATCATGCTCCATGTGTAATGATCTTTGGCTCATGCTGATATCACGTTAAATGTTAGTGCCACATTTACAAGTTAAGATAATCATGTAATATCATGCCTTTATGTTCATATTTATTTTATTAACCATTGATATTATTATTTCCTAACATGTATTTTATTCTTCAGGTTTTTTCTTATTTACTCCCTTACTGGGCTTTATAACCCACCCTTTTCTTATGAATGACCTTAGGTTATCCCATGAAAAGCAAAGCACGAAGGAATGTGTGTGGTCATGTAAAATTAGTTTTTAATAAAGATGTGTATTTCATGTTTTATGTTGTAATGTAATGTTACTAAGACCCAGAGACACTATAAGTATCAATCCTCAATGTTTTCTTAAGTGAAAGTTTATGTAATAAATCATGTTTAAGTGTGTAATAAAGATAAGGGTTGTTATAATAACCCTATGATAACATGATGAATTTTAATAATTCTGATCGTATGACTCTATGATTTCACCTGAATCATATAAAAAAACAAAATCATGAGACAACCCATGATATAATCTCAATTAATGGGATGTTATCCCATGGTAAATGTTGTGATTTTCAGTTCAAGAGACTTATTATTAATCAGTTATTAGGTCAATTTCATGAGACATCAGGATAAGTAGACCATGTGAATATGTAAGTTGGTGAGATCAAATTATTGTCTCTCATGAATTGTACTCACAAATATGTTACACATTTTTTACATGGGAAGTGATCATTTGAGAGTGGAAATTAGGAGATGTCTAGGGGATTTTGTGACATTTTAAATAACCAGCCTCTAACTCCACTATTTATAGGGAATATTCGGCAACACATATGATCTCTCAAATGCCTAGAGGATTATTAAAACACTAAACATTGGATTCAAAATAGATACATGCAGTCATTTATTTCCTCAATAACAAGTACTTGTTCCTTTGAACTTTTCATATGTGGTGTGTCATTTGATGAAACTTCCAACTCAGAATCTATAATTATAAACTCATAGAAATACCCAAAAGATGGACATTATTGTTCTTTGACTGGAATGAAAGGAGAATAATATGATGGGGTCACTTTGTTTATATGTTATGTTCATGATAATGTGAATCCCCTATGACAAGGTATTCTAAACTCAAAATGGTCCAATAAAATCCATTTTGATCATGAAAAATCTTCTAGAGAAGTCTCATAATAATTTAAATCCTCATTAGACAAACCCTATGATCTTCTGTGTTCCGTCAGAAAAATAATTTTGAACATGGGTTATGACATCTCACAAACAAATGAAAATCATCAAAACCATTTATATAATAAAATCTAACAAACAAATAAATTTCATGAAAAGGTCGTTATGATAATTTTCATGTGATGGGACGATGCATTTTGTGTGATTAGTCTACTCATCAGTTAAATTCCATTAGTACATGGTGGCCACATCACAAGAAGGAAACTAGACATGTCACATTCATAATGTGAGGATATCTGACACGTACATTTTATTAATTGAATCAATGATGGAAAAAATTGGAATAATTTGTATGTTCTAAAAAATAAATGTGGATAATGGGGAAATATTTATGTGAATATAGTTTCATTTCTTTTCATGTGAATGAAGTTGTGTTTATTTTCACCCAATTTGATTATATTATTTGTGTTATTTGTTAATGATCACATGATTCCCCTCAGAAATGACTCCCTTGAACACTTGGAAGATTATTTGACATGAAACCTAATTTTCCGAAAACTCTAGAAATGTAATAATTAACTTTAAATTTCTATTCAACATGTTTTTTTTGAATATTTAAAATATTTTTCACAATAATTTGGGAGAAAATTTATAGAAATTATAGAATGATCATGTAGTCATTTTTTATCATGAAATGCAAAGATGATGTTATTAATGATTGGTGGTAGGATCAAATGAAACACATGATTCAATTCTCCATTCACCTATTCAATACCATATATAAAATTTAATCACCATTACAAGCGGTGTAGATTTGGGGTGATGATGTCCTCAAATCCACCTTTACACCATAACAAGAAAAATCAAAAGAGAGTATCCTAGATGTGAGATATGGAATTATGGATCAGATAACACTCAAATATAAAATATTATTACACCTTTTATGCCTAAGGAATGGATTAAGGGATTATGAATTATGTTTCTGTTCTTCACATGATCAACACATTGATCACATGAAAGGATTCTAGCATGCCAACCAGATCATGTGAAAATGTTATCACATGCCAACTTGATCATATGACACCTCTACAATAAAATGCCTAATTATCATTAAGGAATATAATTTATAAATGTTGATAATTATTTAATCTTTATGTGAATATGGTTGCACAAATTTTCATTCAATAGCATCATGAACTTCACACCATCTACTCATTGATCATGTGATATCTATTGGACATGTCAAACTAGTATTAGGATGTTCCCCATACATGTTATCCAGATCAAGAGATAACCTCTATAAATTTCATCTTATTCAAGAAAATTCCTTAATACATGTCATTTATATCATGTGATGAACTATGGACATGTTAGCCTCATCATATGAAGTCCTTTGGACATGTCAACCAGAATAAAAATAACTCAACACATGAAAGATTCAATCATGAAAAGAACTTTGGATATGTCAGATTCAATAATTAAAAGACACCCTAGAAATTCCATACATGTCAAGAAGATAGTATTAAATTTTCTAGAATACACTTTGGATAAGTTGGGAAGACACTCTAGACATTGCATCCAAATACTGTCGGGCATATCAGCCTTGTACAAAATAATTTATCTAGAATGTATCCTCAACCTTTGTAAAACCCAAATAATTATTCATTGGTCTATCATTCCCCTTTCATATGGTATGTTACCATAATGGGATAGAGAAGTGGACTCATGTATCCTTATGGGTTTTATGGGATTACCATTCCTTCTTAGAATACTTGGTCAACCTATCATGGTCCCTATTCATTATCCAGGATAGGATAAGAGTTTGATATCATCCAAGGGGAATCTAATACATTGAATGTACATGATATTCCATTTATTAAAGTTTTAGTACCTCCCCACCTGTGGGTATATCATTATTCCTCATCCATCTATAGATTGAGAAATATATTGAACATTGAGGACCTTGATTCCTATAATAATTAGAATATAAATGATGTCTTCCAAAGGTATGTGCTCCATATCAAACACCGTACTGGGCCCACCCCACTATATAGTTACTATATATACATTTAGTGCATATGATTAATAGTTTTCCCTTGTCTCTCGCACCTAGAATTTTTCACATGGGCATCAAGACTTGTAGTGATCATATAACTAGAATCATAAAATTCTCCAATCAAGGAAACCTCAGTGTGTATTCCCCATTCAATGGAATGAAACAAATACCTCCTTACATGGGAATCAAACATGTTGTAGGTCTCAAAGGAATTATTATTTTAATAAAATATTGTGAAATTTCTCTCATTATAATTAAAAATATTTCTCCACCCATCAATGGTTTAATGGAAGAATGAACTATTAATTCTTCAATTATTATTATCAGTAGGATACGTAGGATTCTTTCTTAATGCCTGATCTCCATACCGAATTCATATGTTCTCTTACTTATTTCCTTACCAAATGAAATTAAACTAAATAGTGTGGTTCTATTATATGATTTCTAAAAATTTCAAATAAACTATGGGGGTCTTAATTCATATTCGAACATGATAAATACGATGCCTCATAAAGGTTCAATCTATCTCTTGAAATTCTAATTTCCATCCTTGATGTCAATAATATCGAGATTTCCTAGTCATGTGGTTTAAAAAACACAACTAGTCACTCATTTCAAATAAATAATGTGATCCATATGGATAAACACTGATACACACAAATGTAATCATTAATATAACCCCATGGTATATTTATAGATTAAACACCTTATTTTTTATAAATGTATCCGATATTGTATTAGGATATGGGAGAGATTCATAAAAATAACAGAAAGAAATAAACGATTCATGGTGTATGTAATAATTCCTCCCACCCACAAGGGTGTGATGTGAACAACTTCACACTCTCTTAACTAATGTGAGTTCCAATGTGCCATTGGGTTTTAAACCCCAACTAAATTCTTAAAATTGGAAAAAATAGGTAGATTAATTATGAATATAGAACCCATTGGGTGTTTCAATTGACAATTCATTGCAACATTATTGATTTTAAAACTATACTGATCCCCTAACAATCAACCACTGGATAATAAAATCCAAATAAAATAGGAATTATGAGGTTTTTTTTCAATAGTACTTTTAAGGTGGAGATCTTATTTTCATTCATGAATCTCCCTTTAGATATGATCATATTTGGGAAGAATTTTATTTTCCTCATTTAATTAAGTATTTAAATATTAAAAAATTTATATTTGGAGGATATTATTTTATAGGAGGCAAAAATTTCGTTTTCTTGGATTCTAGGTCCATACATTTTTGGTTAGAATACTAATGAAGTAGCATGGATGTACACAAGGGTGTTAGTATTTGGACGTGGATGGTATAGTGTTAATGAATTCATATTATTTATAACTATTTAGTTTTGTGTATCTACATTCAATAAGTTCCCATCCACATAGTGGTGTAAAAGAAAGGAATTCAATTTTCTTCTAAATAATGTTGTAGAAAATTTTCTTGATTCTAGATAGTATCTCATATTTCATTAAGGAGACTTGGTCATTTTAATATAGAATATATTGGGAGGATTATTAGGTATTAATTTTTTCAGATATTGTCTTCATGATTCTATATAATAGTCATTTCATGGACATAGTGGAATTCATATTCTCCTATACAATGTGTGTTCATTTTAGGGGGATGTTAGGTTATCTATGATATACTAAATAATAATAGAAATAATGGATATTTCATATCCTTATGGTTTTGGGGGTCAAATTTCTCTCTCTGATTTGGAATATTGGCGATTGTATCATGGGGATAGATAAATGTCTTCAACATATGTTCCACAAAGAGTGGGTCAAGATTTATATAGATCCCATCAGTAGGAATGGAAACTAGGTGTTCTGGAAAAAACATTCTAACTGTAGGAATATTAACATTAATAGATTTTCTAATTTAGTGATCAATATATGTTTTGTTATGGAGACAAACAATCGGAGTTCAATGGAGGTGGATTATAGTTCTTTTTTTATGTTCCTTGAATCTATCGTATTGTTAAGGAAGAATCCCTTATCAAAAGACTTTTCATTTATAGTAACTCGTAATCACCCATGAATTTGCACGAAAATACGTTCAATGTTTATTTTCAGGAAGACTAAAAAATATTTCAATGTTAATAAAGAACATGAATATTGAATATATTGAAAACACAAAATAATGATACTTAATATTGGAATACAATTGGAAAAAATGTAGAGAATTGAAAACATATAAGTTAAATAAGAAAAATAAAATAACATACGAAAATATATAAGACAATATTAAAAACATATTGTAGAATATATGAGAATATGTAAGGAAAATAAAATTATTTGAAAATATAAAAAACATATAGGAAAATATATAAGGAAAAGAAAACATACATCCAAATGGATATTTCAATATAGTAGATAACATTCAAATGAAAAGAAAAAGAATATTTTGGAAAAAATTGAAAATAACATGAATGAAAACATAAAATAGTAAGGGAAAGAAAATTTTTCACACTTCAAAAAACAACATAAGTATAAGGCCCCAGCCTTAAACCTTACTTAATCTTGAGTTATTACAAGATTACACATTGAGGATCTTTTCGGGTTTAGAGTTTTAGAGAATTAGATCATAAAACTTGCATTACATTTCACATATAAACAAAGTGGTTACATAAAGATAGTATTCTTCATTCCCATCAATGGAAACTTATTTAAAATAAAACATGGATTCTTTCTTGACACTTCCTTGACACTATCATCATATCATGTACCTTTCCCTTGACCTGTGATAAACATTTCAAAAAAACATAGGATGAGCATAAAAAGCTCAGTAAGGGATATAAAAATATGGAAAGGAAACATGGGCACATATATACATAAGAATGAAATCATACTTTACCCATAAAACATAAGCACTTTAACATACCTCATCAAATCATGAATAAATCATAGAAATCCTAAGGCATAAAGGTAACTTGAGGCATTCATAACATTCTTACGTAGGGAGTAACCCTCTTGGTTACGTTTGGAATACCCATCACGGTATATTCCCTAAATCTCTTCAGAGAAACCTTAACGTTTCACTCCTTCGTGTTACCCAATGCATTGGAGAGCTATATCGGTCTCACCCGCCCATAGTTTATCACGGAACCACCCGTCTTTATAATACTGCCCAAGAACCTCAACATAATCGTATCACATAAAACATTCATAAAGGAAACATAACATTTCCACCTTTCAATCACAAGATATCAATACAACACATTGATATAAAAACATTATGAAAACCATTTTAAATACCAAAATAAAAGAAAAGTAAAACATGGTATTTAAAAAAAAAGATGGTATGGCTTGTAGAGGAAGCCGAAACTCAAATAATGGTCACGGCGGCGGAGAAGTCGTTGTCGCCGCATACGTACGACAAAAACATTCCCTTTTGTCATTTTGTAAAACGATTCGTATAAAAAAGATTCCTTTTGGATAAATGTAAAATTCAAAGGGGTTTATACACTGTATAAAAGAAAGTTGTGTATAAAATAAAATATGTATCAATGAAAGGAGATTGAGACGAAGTCCCATACCCCAGGTCCGACTTGACTCGGTCGTTCTTTAATCTCCTGAATAATAAGCTTGATTTAATTTCTACTTGTTTAAGAACCTTTTTCATGTTCATTATTCCTTTTATATCACTTATTTCCATGTCATGAACACTATGTAATTATTTAAGTTAATAACGGTCGTTTTAACGATCATTGGTACTTGAGTGAAAAATAATCCCTTTATAATTACAAGTTGTTCATGTATCCATTATATCCAGAATGGTATTCATGATTTAGATATTATATATTTCATATATATCCAGTACATTCATGCATTTATAATATTACATATTCATTTAGAGGTAAGAAATGAAATGCACCGTTCATGGAGACGGTAAGCCGTACGTACCCATGAACGCTACTTTCTTTTCTATTTCGAATTTTATAGAATGGAATCATAATTATATAAAGGTATATTATAATTCCAGTATAATATCATATATAATATCATAGTTCCATCCTTTATATGTCCCACATATGGTATTTAACGAGTCAACTCACTTTGAGGGGGCGGTAGTCCGCACTTCCTTAAATGAAGATATCGCGTTTACCCATAATGGAAACCATAAATGTATACCCAAAATGAAAAATACAGAAGATTAAGGAAAAAATAAACATATTACATATCATATATAAATATAGTGACATCTTAATGGCCACCATTGAAGGTGTTAAAAGAATGTTGAACAATCATCGTTTCGGGAGGCATAAATTCACTATCCACAGAAACAGTATGTTCGTTAACCATTAGATGTAGGTGTGTGTAAGTGTAGATCGAATCCTTATTATAACAACATCATAGTATATTGAGGATACTGTATTTGTTACAAAAGAAAATAATAAAAAGAGTTTAGGGGGTTGGAGAAGCAAAATAAAACAAAAGGACTCAAAAGAATACATTACCTTAAAATCGGGTAACTCCCTTTGGTTTGAGCTCAAAGGCTTCCTTGGGAAGACTTCTACCCAAAGTGAGGCTTCAAGGATTAATATAGGGAAGTGGAGAGACAAAATGGGCAGGGGTTGTCTAATCCAAAGGCTTTGGGAGTGTGGGTAAGGAGGTAGAGGTGGGTGCCTTTTATAAGAGGAGAGGAGGGGCACTCTTGGAAAGTAAAGAAATATTACTTTATTTGAAAATGAGTGTCGGATTTAAAAGGTCCCACATTGATATAATTCGAGGATAAGGTGATAAGGGTTCGAAATATACCCACCCAATAGGTTTTGGACATGTGTAAGTCATATATTTTACATTATCTTCTCATTTTATTTAATTCCTTTATTAATGAGGTAATCACTACATCATTATGATGTCATAAATACATTTATTTATTTAATGTCAAAAAATTATAAAATAACTACTATGATGTAGGAAATATTTTTATATTCCCAATTTATATTTATAGTCAAAAATATGACTTGTATAACCCCATTTAAAAATTGTTTTCGTAAAACATATTATGTTTGTGTCATTTTTACTTTTACATTAAATAAAAAGTTATTTATGTCATTTCCCAACCAAAGTGGCTCCATGGGGTCCCCAAGTTGACCCATGGATTTTCTTGGTCAGCCATGATACATCCAATAAGGGTAGGACATGTGTCTAGCTCATCTCATTTTATTAAAGCATTATTTTTACCTTAAACTAAACTAATTACCACTAATCGCGATTAAAAACTTAATAAGTTACTATTCACCAAAAATTTATTTTAATCCCAATGAACAAAATTTTACTTATTAATGACAACCATGTATGTTGGATTTTTGAAATTCAAAACACAAAGGTGGAAAAATTTCATTTAAATGGAAAATCAGTTTTTATAAGTACCACTTAGTGGTTTCACTATTCATCAAAAATTGAAGTTTTTCAGAAAGATACCAAAACTTCACCCTAAGATATATTTGATATTCTGAATTCAAAAATGATGTCTATTTTACAAAATTCAAATCACATAAGTTACATTAATTAATTTAATAATTAATTCCCGCTGTCATGACAAATAGCGTGTTTTTATGAAACTATAAGTATCAAAAGATTGACACCAGTTAAAGTCCAATTTCAATGTGAAATTGATTCCAATGAACAATATTGGATTAAATGGTAAAAATATATTATAATTTCACTTTAAAACCATTTCAAAAGATAATCTAATCATATATATAAATTAGATTAAAAGCAGTTTTTATGTAAAATGCAGTATTTTTCACTATTCATTAAAAAATGAACATTGTGAGAAAAATACCAAAAATTCACAAAAAGTAAATTTTGATGTCCCAATCATAAAGAATAAGTTTAATTTGATAAACATAGCTTATAAAATTGTCAAAAGACAGATTTAAAAATGGTTTGCCATCAAATGGCAGTAAAACAATCTTTTAAAAATATTAGTGTATTCCATGCTTAAGATTGGATTTATTCTCATTTTAAGCCTCTAAAACACTATCTAATTCATTAATAGACATAGATAAAAATATCTATTATTCATTACTCACTTGGGATGTTACATCCTTCCCCCCTTTAGAAAAGTGCGTCCCCGCAATTTATTTACTTATCAAATAAATGGGGGTACTTATCCCTCATTGCATTTTCATATTCCCATGTTTCCTCTTCAATCATGTGGTTTTTCCAAAAAACCTTTACCTGGTGAATCAACTTATTCCGTAACACTTGCTCCATGTGGTCAAGAATCTAGACCGGTTGTTCCTCATAAGATAGGTTCTCTTCCAGCTGAACTACCTCTGGACTCAAAACATGAGATGGATCTGGCATATACTTCCTCAACATCGAAACATGAAAAACATTGTGTACCTGAGATAAACTCGGAGGTAAAGCCACCGGTATGCAACTGATCCAACTCTCTCTAGAATTTTATATGGCCCAATGAACCTTGGACTCAGTTATCCTTTCTTACCAAATCGCATCACACTTTTCCATGGTGATACTTTGAGAAAAACATGATCACCTACCTCAAAAGTTAGATCCTTCCTCCTGTTGTCTGCATAACTATTCTGCCTGCTCTGAGTTGTTCTCATGTGTTTCTGAATCAGCTGAACTTTTTCTGCCATCTCTTCTACCAATTCTGGTCCCATCAACTTCCTTTCACCCACTTCATCCCAGAAAGCTGGAGTTCTACACCGCTTCCCATATAATGCCTGAAATGGTGCCATCTGTATACTGGAATGAAAACTGTTATTATATGAAAATTCAACCAAAGAAAGATGTTGGTCCCAACTTCCCTGATAATCCATCGAACAAGCTCGTAGCATATCCTCCAAAGTCTGAATTTTTCGTTCTGACTTCCCATCTGATTGAGGATGAAAAGCTGTACTAAAATTTAATTTAGTACCCAATGACTTCTGAAGGCCTTTCCAAAAGTTAGAAGTGAACCTGAGATCACGGTCAGATAAAATGGATAGAGGAACTCCATGTAACCTTAATATCTCTTTAAGATTCAAACAAGAAAGTTGATCAAGAGATAAAGTATCTTGTATAGCAAGGAAATGAGCATATTTAGTCAAGCGATCAACAATAACCCAGATTGCATTATTACCTCGAGATGTCTTCAGTAATCCCACAACAAAGTCCATGGATATATTCTCCCATTTCCACTCTGGAACTGGTAAAGGATGAAACATCCCTTTCGGTAACTGTCGCTCTGCTTTAACCTGTTGACAAGTCAAACACTTCACAGTAAAATCAGCAATATCTCTTTTCATTCCATCCCACCAGTAATACTCCCGAAGATCCCTGTACATCTTAGTACTGCCAGGATAACTGAAAACGGAGAACTATGAGCTTTACATAACAATTATCTCTTTAGCTGTGAATCACAAGGAACACACAATCTCTTCCCAAATCTCAGAACACAATCACTATCAATGTTGAATTCAGGTAACTTACCTTTCTGAACCAGCTCTACCTTTTTCTACAACTCACTGTCTTGCTTCTGTGCTTGCTTGATTCTATCTAATAGAGATGATCTCACTGATACCTAAAACAAAACAGAAGAACTTCCTGCACCAACAACTTCTATGCCAAAGTTCATCAAATCCTTAACCAAAGGATCACGTTCCAAATGCAACATTGCTAATGAAGCATTACTTTTTTGACTCAAATCATCATCCACTTTATTTTCTGTTCCCGGATGGTAATGAATTGTACAATCATAATCGTTGATTAATTCCATCCATCTCCTCTGTCTCATGTTTAACACTTTCTGAGTGAATATATACTGTAAACATTTGTGATCAGTATATATTTCACACTTTACTCCATACAAATGATGCCTCCAAATTTTTAAAGCAAAAACAACAGCAGCTAATTCCAAATCATGTGTAGGGTAATTTACCTCATGAGTTTTCAACTGTCTTGAAGCATAAGCAATTACCTGATCATTCTACATTAGGACACAACCAAGTGCTTTCAATTAAGCATCACTGTATATAACAAACTCACCATTCCGGGAAGGTAGTGCCAAAACTGTAGCATTCACCAATCATCTTTTCAATTCCTGAAAACAATCATCACATTATTTTGTCTAGAGAAACTTAAAACCCTTCCGAGTTAGCTTAGTCATTGGACTAGATAACCGTGAAAAATTTCTAACAAACCTTCGGTAATAGCCTGCCAATCCAAGGAAGCTACGAATCTCAGTTACATTTGTGGGTCTTGGCTAGTCTTCCACAACTTTTGTTTTTGTAGGATCAACAGTTATTCCATCTTTAGAAACAATATGACCAAGGAAAGAAATTTGTTTCAACCAAAACTCACACTTGCTGAATTTTCCATACAGTTTCTTTTCTTTCAAGGTTTGGGAAATAACCCTTAAATGTCTTTCATGCTCTTCTTTACTTTTAGAAAACACCAAAATATCATCAATGAAAACCACCACAAACTTATCCAAGAACTCATTGAAAATTCTATTCATTAATTCCATGAATACAGCAGGTGCATTGGTTAGCCCAAAAGGCATTACTACAAATTCATAATGGCCATATATTGTATGAAACACAGTCTTCAGAACATCTTCTTCCTTTACCTTCAGCTGATGGTACCCCGATCTCAGGTCAATCTTTGAAAAAAACTGAGCTCCCTGGAGCTGATCAAACAAATCATCGATACGAGGAAAAGGATATTTGTTCTTAACAGTGATATTATTCAAGGCTCTATAATCAATGCAAAGTCTCATAGAACCATCTTTCTTTTTAACAAATAAAACAGGAGCACCCCATAGTGACGTGCTAGGTTAAATGAAACCTTTCTCTAATAAATCTTGCAATTGCTCCTTCAACTCTAAAAGTTCAATTTGAGCCATTCGATAAGGGGGTTTTGAAATTGCCTTAGCATCAGGAACTAAGTCAACAGTAAACTCAACTTCCCGATCTGGTATTATTCCAGTCAACTCATCAGGAAAAAAATTAGGATACTCATTTACCACTAGCACATCATTAATCTGAATAGTTACTTTATTTTCAAAGATGTGTGCAAGGTAACATTAATTTCCATCTTTTACAAGTTTCTCGGCCTCTTGATAAGTTATCAACAATAAGGGTTCATTCTTGTACACAAACTGAAAGTCTTTCTAAAAAGAAACTTCTTTAGCTCTACAGTCAATCTTAGCATGGTAAATAGAGAGCCAATCCATACCCAGGATAACATCAAACTCTACTAGAGGTAAAACAATAAGTTTTTCAAGTAGGTTCTTTCCACAGATAAGGATAGGAAGATTCTTATAAATTCTTTTTGCCTCAACATTTCCCCCAGGTGTTTTTACCAGAAGTTCAGGAGTCATTTCTTGGGATGGTATTCCCATTTTACTAGAAAAGGTTTCAGAGATGAAAGAATGTGTAGACCCCGAATCAAACAACACACTGGCATAATCTGAAAAAACAAATAAAGTACCTGATACAACTTCATTTGATGGCCCGACGTCTGCTGAAGTAGTTGCAAAGGATTTCACCACCCCTTTCTGCTTGTAGTCTAACTGCTTCCCATCACTCAAGCTCTTTGTAGGACACTCGTTTGCATATTGACCCATCTCATTGCACTTATAACATTTCACTAACTGTAAATCAAATTTGGTCTTACTGTCACCCTGATATTTTTCAGCGCAATCACGTGCCTTGTGTCCCATCTTACCACATCGGTAGCACTTTCCAGAATTTAGAAGACATTCCCCAGCATGACATTTCCCACATTTATCACAAACTGGAAACTTAGTTTTCTTACCATCAGACTTTTTTGAAGAATTCTTACCTTTCTCCTGCCACCTTGGTCTCTTCTTCTGCTGGTTGTTATAGAACACTTGATCATCGGCAAACTCCATTTCCACCTTCTCAGCACATCGAACAATCTTTTCATAACTTTTAAACTCACGAGAAGCTAATGCCCTTCGATATTTTGGCTTTAATCCTGAGTAAAAATGATTGATTTTGCTATCAAGGTCTTAGATAAAATTTGGAGCATACCTTGCCAATCGAGTGAACCTTTCTTCATAGGTAGCCACTGAGTATTCCTCTTGCCTCAATTCCCAGAATTGATTTTCCATCCAAAGTCGAACAGCCTTAGGAAAATACTTCTCAAGAAACATACCTTTGAATTCATCCCAGTCGAGAGCATCAATCTCATCAGCGTCCCTGATATTTTTAACCAACGACCACCACTGATCTACTTCACCCTCCAAATGGTAAATAGCAAGACTACCTTTTGATTTTCTGAACACCCCATGACATCAAAAATATTCTCCAGTGCTTTAATCCACCCTTCAACTAACATAGGGTCAGATGATCCTCTGAATGATGGGGGATGTTGCCTCCATGAAATGTTCCGCCACTGACATGTTCCTCTGCGGTTGGTCTGGCTAATCTCGTGCATGGATACCACCACTATTTATCACCTGAGTCAACTGCGCCATTACTGCAACAAACTGTTCAGTTCCAATTCCAACCATCTCGGGATGCTGATTCGGAAGGTTATTTTCTTCTGTATGCCTTCCTAGCATTGCTTCCCTGTTTCCTCTATGGAAAACCATTCTGAACAAACATGTATTAGATGAAGAAACATGGTAATCATCAAATACTATATCACTTCAGAAAAAAATATTTTTGGATAATCATTTAATAGAATTTTAACTCCTAAAGTTATCTAAACCGACCTTTAATACCAACTATAAGGCCCCAGCCTTAAACCTTACTTAATCTTGAGTTATTACATGATTACACATTGAGGATCTTTTCGGGTTTAGAGTTTTAGAGAATTAGATCATAAAACTTGCATTACATTCCACATATAAACAAAGTGGTTACATAAAGATAGTATTCTTCATTCCCATCAATGGAAACTTATTTAAAATAAAACATGGATTCTTTCTTGACACTTCCTTGACACTATCATCATATCATGTACCTTTCCCTTGACCTGTGAAAAACATTTCAAAAAAACATGGGATGAGCATAAAAAGCTCAATAAGGGATATAAAAATATGGAAAGGAAACATGGGAACATATATACATAAGAATGAAATCATACTTTACCCATAAAACATAAGCACTTTAACATACCTCATCAAGTCATGAATAAATCATAGAAATCATAGGACATAAAGGTAACTTGAGGCATTCATAACATTCTTACATAGGGAGTAACCCTCTTGGTTACGTTTGGAATACCCATCACAGTATATTCCCTAAATCTCTTCAGAGAAACCATAACGTTTCACTCCTTTACGTTACCCAATGCATTGGAGAGCTAAATCGGGCTCACCCGCCCTTAGTTTATCACAAAACCACCCATCTTCATAATAATTCCCAAGAACCTCAACATAATCGTATCAAATAAAACATGCATAAAGGAAACATAACATTTCCACCTTTCAATCACAAGATATCAATACAACACATTGATATAAAAACATTATGAAAAACATTTTCAATACCAAAATAAAAGAAAATTAAAACATGGTATTTATTTTTCTTTTAAAAAGAAGGTATGGCTTGTAGAGGAAGCCGAAACTCAAATAATGGTCACGACGGCGGAGAAGTCGTTGTCGCCGCATACGTACGACAAAAACATTACCTTTTGTCGTTTTGTAAAACGCTTCGTAAAAAAAAGATTCCTTTTGGATAAATGTAAAAGTAAAAGGGGTTTATACACTGTATAAAAGAAAGTTGTGTATAAAATAAAATACGTCTCAATGAAAGGAGATTGAGACGAAGTCCCATACCTCGGGTCCGACTTGACTCGGTCGTTCTTTAATCTCCTGAATAATAAACTTGAGTTAATTTCTACTTGTTTAAGAACCTTTTTCAAGTTCATTATTCCTTTTATATCACTTATTTCCATCTCATGAACACTATGTAATTATTTAATTTAATAACGGTCGTTTTAACGATCATTGGTACTTGAGTCAAAAATAATCCCTTTATAATTACAAGTTGTTCATGTATCCATTATATCCAGAATGGTATTCATGATGTAGATATTATATATGTCATATATATCTAGAACATTCATGCATTTATAATATTACATAATCATTTAGAGGTAAGAAATGAAATGCACCGTTCATGGAGACGGTAAGTCGTACATACACATGAACACTACTTTCATTTCTATTTCATATTTTATAGAATGGAATCATAATGATATAAAGGTATATTATAATTCCATTATAATATAATATATAATATCATAGTTCCATCCTTTATACATCCCACAAATGGTATTTAACGAATCAACTCACTTTGAGGGGGCGGTAGTCCGCACTTCCTTAAATGAAGATATCACGTTTACCCATAATGGAAACCAAAAAAGTATACCCAAAATGAAAAATACAGAATCTTAAGGAAAATATAAACATATTATATATCATATATAAATATAGTGACATCTTAATGGCCACCTTTGAAGGTGTTAAAAGAATGTTGAACAATCATCGTTTCGGGAGTCATAAATTCACCATCCACGGAAACAATATGTTCGTTAACCATTAGATGTAGGTGTGTGTAAGTGTAGCTCAAATACTTATTATAAAAACATCCTAGTATATTGAGGATACTGGATTTGTTACAAAAGAAAAGAATAAAAATAGTTCAGGGGGTTGGAGAAGCAAAATAAAACAAAAGGACTCAAAAGAAGACATTACCTTAAAATCGGGTAACTCCCTTTGGTTTGAGCTCAAAGGCTTCCTTGGGAAGACTTATTCCCAAAGTGAGGCTTCAAGGAGTAATATAGGGAAGTGGAGAGACAAAATGGGCAGGGTTTGTCCGAGCCAAAGGCTTTGGGAGTGTGGGTAAGGAGGTAGAGGTGGGGGCCTTTGATAAGAGGAGAGGAGGGGCACTCTTCGAAAGTAAAGAAATATTACTTTATTTGAAAATGTGTTTCGGATTTAAAAGCTCCCACATTGATATAATTCGAGGATAAGGTGATAAGGGTTCGAACTATACCCTCCCAATAGGTTTTGGACATTTTTAGGTCATAGATTTTACATTATCTTATCATTTTATTTAAATCCTTTATTAATGAGGTAATCGCTACATCATTATGATGTCATAAATACATTTATTTATTTAATGTAAAAAATTACAAAAAAAACTACTATGATGTAGGAAATCGTTTTAGCTTTCCAATGAATATTTTTAGTAAAAAATATGACTTGTATAACCCCATTTAAAAATTGTTTTCGTAAAACATATTATGTTTGTGTCATTTTTAATTTTACATTAAATAAAAAGTTATTTATGTCATTTCCCAACCAAAGTGGCTCCATGGGGTCCCCAAGATAACCCATGGCTTGTCTTGGTCGGCCATGACACATCCAATAAGGGTAGGACATGTGTCTAGCTCATCTCATTTTATGAAAGCATTATTTTGACCTTAAACTAAACTAATTGCCACTAATCGCGATTAAAAACTTAATAAGTTACTATTCACCAAAAATTTATTTTAATCCCATTGAACCACATTTTACTTCTTAATGACAACCATGTATGTCAGATTTTTAAAATTCAAAACACAAAGGTGGAAAAATTTCATTTAAATGGAAAATCATTTTTTATAAGTACCACTTAGTGGTTTCACTATTCATCAAAAATTGAAGTTTTTCAGAAAGATACCAAAACTTCACCCTAAGATATATTTGATATTCTTAATTAAAAAATGATTTCTATTTTAAAAAATTCAAATCACATAAGTTACATTAATTAATTTAATAATTAATTCCCGCTTTCATGACAAATAGCGTGTTTTTATGAAACAATAAGTATCAAAAGATTGACACAAGTTTAAGTCCAATTTCAATGTGAAATTGATTCCAATGACCGCTATTGGATTAAATGGTAAAAATATATTATAATTTCACTTTAAAACCATTTCAAAAGATAATATAATCATATATATAAATTAGATTAAAAGCAGTTTTTATGTAAAATGCAGTATTTTTCACTATTTATTAAAAAATGAACATTGTCAGAAAAATAACAAAAATTCACACAAAGTAAATTTTGATGTCCCAATCATAAATAATAAGTTTATTTTGACAAAAATAGCTTATAAAAGTGTCAAAAGATAGATTTAAAAATGGTTTGCCATCAAATGGCAGTAAAACAATCTTTTAAAAATATTAGTGTATTCCGTGCTTAAGATTGGATTTATTCTTATTTTAAGCCTCTAAAACACTTTATATTTCATTAATAGACATAGATAAAAATATCTATTATTCATTACTCACTTGGGATGCTACAATAAGTATCTATCTTCGAATATATGAATGAAAATAAAAAATGAAAATTAATTAGAAAAGTATATTAAAAAACGAACATGAATGAAATAACATAAGTAATAATGTCACCACTAAATTATGAAAAGAACATGAAATAGATATTATAAAGAATAATTATATAATCCAGAAGTATAAAATATAAGAGTACCTGAATATGAAGAATAAGTATTAATGTTATCGGGAAATGGACATGAATAAAATATCCAACTGAAAAGAACATTCAAATGGACATGAAGCAAACAAAATAATTATATACATCACAGTTTTCAAATGGAAATGAATGAAAAGAACATTAAAATGGATATTTAAAGTTCAAAATATACAATATAAGTATTAATGTCACCAAAAAATTATGTCACATTGTACAAATATCCAACTTCAAATGTTTTGAAGACTTTTCTGCATTGAAAAAAATGATTAAAAGAAGAATAGTTGAATTTGTAGAATAAAAAATATGAATTTTAACATAAAAGAATTAATTAGAAACAAAAATAAAAGGAGGTAATGTCAATAGCACATACAACAAGATATTCATGGAAATTTTATTTTTTTAATCCCTGAAAATAGAATATGTGATTATTTCCACCTAAATCCATGATGGAATGTTTTATGACTGAATTTATTAGATGTGTTTTAACCCAAAAACTACGAAATCTATGCCATTTATACTTACATAAACATTAAAATTTAAACATCATCTCTAATTAAAAAAGGTCTTCCATATGTTATAAAGAAAATAGGTCTTTGACATGTTATAAAGAACCATGAGAATACCAACCCAAAAAATATTCCATAGATAAATTAAAATCCAGTTTTAAATTCACTTTTTGATGCTTATGTAATAGATTTTATGTATTTTCACCAAATAATAAGATGTTTCAATTTAAAAAGAATTAAAATTAAATAGAAATGATAAATCTTCCTATATGATGGGAAGTGTTCTACATGCTAAATTGGTAGTGATAGTTGTCTTAGAGAAATGACAGAAACTCCGAACAACCAAAATATTTGTGTGCACTTGAATTGGAGGAATATTCATCAGTAAAGAGTATACAAAGACAGTGGATACCTCTAAGATTGGGACTTACTTCAATGTTCTTGTGTTCAATGTCATCCAATTTTGATTCCTTGAATTCCATTTCATGCTTCACCATCTGGACTAAAATTTCAAATATATTTGCATGGATGATTGGAATAAATACATGAATTCCATAAAATATACATATGTATCTATGTAAGTATATAGAGTAAAGGGAGGGATGGCAGGGGTAGGGAAAAAATTGTTTTTCAGATAAAGATATTCTAATTTACCTTAATAAAGAAAGGCATCCTACAGTTCTCCTAAACCATTATTTTTTTTATAAAATAGCAACATCAATCCAATAAAATACATGAAGACTTGAAGGTGATGATAATAGACCAGAAGACTCTAATGGTTCCAATATGCTAAATAAAGTGAAACATTATTTTATCTTTAACCAATAAAGAAAAGAAGTCAATAAAAGGATAAGATTCCTAGTCATGAATTCAAAAAGCTGAGCTGAGATCCATCCCAATTTTCCAAACATGAACAACATGATTAAATCCATCACATTGATAGATGAAAATCTAAAACAGATTATCAGTCTAAAAAGTTTAATAAGATTACATATGATGTAGAATAGGATTTCTTGGTACCATCTTCAACCGAACCATCAATTTTTCCATGAAAAAATATGTTCTTTAATGCAAACCCATATCCTAAAATAAATATAATTAATACATCAAAACCCATAGAAGTAAAAAAACCAATTATCCATCATAAAAAAATAAGAGAATAAAAAATTATATTATGCATTTACACATAAAAGTATAAGTAAAGTGAATAATATAGTGATAGTACCATCAAAATCGGGTTCCAGCTTCATTATAATTGTCACTTTCCCATGAAAAAACCCTTTCTTCGATGCGAAATCATCTCCTAAAATTAATAGAAGTGACACAGTGAAAACTATACATAAAAAAATCCCAGTAAGTTTACATCATAGAAAAAGTGAATCCCAAAATCCAATATAATTGAACCTATTCCAAGTACTGTCATTAGATTATAGAGAATGTATACTCTAATGACAAATAATCCTTTTAATGTGCATATAGCCATTACTAGAATTGTATGCTACCAATTAGATTTGTTTACTACGATGATTCGATTGTACACCCTGCTAATAATGAATACTCAATAAATAAAGGCCGAGAAGATCCAACATGTGTACTTTGAGTATTTTAATAAGAAAAATTAGTTTAAATGTATCATTACCTTTTGATAAACTACAAATAATAATAGATTCACAAAAGGTATAGGTATTGAAGTACTGTTGGATAACATATCTGTTATAGAGAGGTTGGTTTGTAGGATTTCTAAAGATTGTTTGAGTGATGGTAATTTGGTTTGCGAGGTGGTTGTCAGGTGTTGTAAACAATGGTTGTCACTATAGCTGGTAACGTAAGGTATTGACTGGGGTGAAACATAGAGAATCCATGTGAAAGTCTCATGCATTCTCCTATAGTCATGCATAACTGGAAGATGGATGATATTATCCTAAAATATTTTTTAAGTGTATTATCTCATATAAATCATATTCATATGTTGTTAGAGCATAAAAAACAATATATAGTGGATTAAATAGTTAAAAGAAATTACCTACAGTTATATGTGGGATGGAAGGGAGGTTTACTCCCTACTTTTAGGATATATTACCTGCATATATATACTGTGTAACTACAACTAAAAAATGATGGATGAGAGGGAGGTTAATTCCATAATTTTTGGAAAACATACCAATTACGGAGATCTGGATATGTAGGTTATATAAATAAAGTATTTAGTGAATAAAAAATAATATATTGTGGATGCTAATATACTTAAGGGTGATGTTAATAGACCATAACACTCTAATGGATCCAGTAGGCTAAATGAAGTAAAACATGATGTTATCTTCAACCAAAAATGAAATGAAGACATTAGAAGGATAAGATTTTCATTCTTGAATTCAAAACCTAATCAGAGATCCATAAAAGTTTTCCAAACATGAACAACATGATTAAATCCATCACATTGAGAGATTAAAACTCTCAATCCGATAATTAGTCTAGAAAATTAAAGAAGCTTACATATGACGTAGTATATGATTATATGGTACCAACTTCAACTAAACCATCACTTTTTCCATGAAAAAACATATTCTTCAATGCGAAACCATATCCTAAAATAAATAGAATTCACACATCAAAAACCATAGAAAGGAAAACCCACCAGTAAGCCGTCATCAAACAATAAAAAAATAAAAAAATAAAGTATAAATTTACACATAAAAGAAGTATTAAAATGTAGAAAGTTGTTACAATACCATCATAATCAGGTACCAACTTCATCATAATCGACTCTTTACCAAAAAAAATGTTCTTGGATGCGAAATCTTCTCTTGAAATTAATAGAAGCAACACAGCGAAAACTGTAAAAAGAAAAAACCGTCAATTTACGGAAGAGAAAAAATGAATCACAAAATCTAGTATAATTGAACCTGTTCCCAGTACTGTGATGAGAGTATAGAAAATGTATATTCCATGGACAATTAATCCTTAATATTTTCATGTAGTATCTGATAGGGGTTTATGCTACCATTTAGAGTAATTTACTTTTTTTAATCGAATGTAAACCATGGTAATAATGAATGGTTAATAAATAAAGACTATGAAAATTAAACATGTGTATTGGGACTGTTTGAATAGGAAAAATTAGTATGAATGTATCACTACATTTTGATAACCTTCAAAGAATCGAAGATGAAAAAAGGATAGGTATTGAAGGATAATAGGATAACAAACCTATTGCAGAGAGGTTGTTCTAATAGATATTTTTGACGAAGTTTCACATTTATGAGGAACTATCATTTAAATAGTAGATTAATTTAATTAATCAGTTATAGTATGATGAAAATTAAGAAATCTAATTGAATGTACTAGGAAATTGAAATTTAACAAACTGCTCATATATAATGGTGACAATGGTATGTGTCCTCCTCTTTCGATGATGCAATTTGTTTTCAGTGCATCAGATGCTATAGTAGAACACTGGTGAGTATAGTACATAATAGAATTGTATGTACATGTAGAAACTATATGTGTAGAAAAATATTAAACAAATTTATTAGAAGATTCAAAAATTGTAGACTAATTTAATTTAAACATAATTTAGTACTCACAAGTTTTTTTGTTCTCTAATATGTAGTCTTCTCTGCAACCTTGTATCTCTAGATGTTGATGGTGATTGCATCTTCATACTGGTTTTATTTTGGTTGTATTGTCATGGTTTTAAATGAAACTATACTATGTATATGTGTGGGCACTATAAAGACCCGTAAATTTCAAGTAATTTTTTTTCATAATTTTCTTTGGAATTTTACAAGAATACAGTTTCTGACGGCACGTGATTCTGAGGACCGATGTGCCTGGAATCATTTTCCGAAGTTTGGCTCAGGTACGTTCAGTGAACGAACGAGTGGGTTTTTCTAACTTTTGAACCAGTGCTCGGAATCGAATTCTGAGGGCACCGACGGAATCGCAGTTCCGATACTTGCTTAGAAACGCCTCTTCCGGAGTTTCGTTTTCTCGGGAGAGGTTTTTAATTTTGGGGGTTAAGTGAATAAAATAAAATAAAGTGGTGCGAGAACTTTATTTTATTTCACTTAAATCCACTTAAAGCCACTTAAAGCCACTTAAAAGCCACTTAATCTAAGTTGAAGCGGATAGGGTGGAACCCAAAATATCCTACCCTCTTGGTAAGATATTTGTGAGGTGGGGCCTGCATGAGCCCCACCGTTTCTTTTCCTCTAAGTAAAGCACCTGCGAAAACTCATCTTTAATGAAAGTAAACTAGTGAATTTTCTATAACTCTTAACGCACCTATTAATTGGACAGTCAATACGTTGCCATTAATTCACCGAATTAATGGTTTGTTTCTTAACATGTTTTCAAACTGTTGGCATAATAATAAAATAAGACCAACACACTTTCTTCTTGGGTGTGGTTTGTTGAGAGGATTTGGAGAAATAGTATCTTCATCTTCCTACGTGAAGAACGCGAAGAACGCGAAGAATTCCGAAACCTCAAAGATCGACGACGCGACGCCGTGTTCCGCGACGCTAATGATTCTCCTTCCATGATGCTTCTTCCGCGACGTTCTTCCCCGCAACAAACTCCGATCATCAACTGCTTGAGGTAGGAGATTGCGGATCTTTTAAATTTCCTTTGTGGATTTTATCCCCAACATGGATTTAATTCGTGAAATTAAATCTGTGTGTTTTCTTTATCCCTCAGAGATCATCTACGCGACACCGTGTATCACGACGACGCGACACCCCTTCTGTGACTCGACGATCCTCTTCTTCCGCGACGGTCAATTCCGCGAAGAACTCGTCCGACGACAACGACAAGGTAGGGGTTGTTCCTTTTAAATCTTTCTGATTTATATCCCCGGTTGTTAAATATGATTGTTGTGAGACTTTAAGAACCGCTAACGTGGTGGGTGCGGACCAACGAACAAGTCTGAACCCACCGCCCTTTTTGTTTGTTATGCGTGGATTGGTGGGTGACGACAAATGGGGCTGTAAGTTAATTTTGAAGGCTTTGCAGTGAAGAACAAGTCCCGGGACGAGCACTGGCGAAGACCGCGCGCAAATCGGACCATCAGAGCGCGTTCAGTGGTCTGCAGAAGCCCCCGCTGGCGCGCCGCCGGGAAGACCCGCCACGGCTGAAGCCGCGGCGGCGATGGCCGGTCCCGCGGCCACGCGGGACAGTGGAGGAGGGACGCGGATTAAGCCACGTCTGGGTGTCACGGAGTGGCCCCCGCGCGGGGGGGGGGGGGGGGGGGGGGTGCCTTGCGCGGCGCCTGGCCAGCGCCAGCGCGCCGGCTGAGCCACCCGGCCGGACCACTGGGCCGGGCAGCGCCCCACTGGGCTGGGCTGCGCCGGCCTGGTCGGACCCAGACCCGGGTCGGGTCGACCCGGTTCGGACCGACCCAGTGGGGTTGGGTCGGGTCGGTCCGGGCCCAGAACCCCTGTTTTCGGACCATTTTGGACTTTTTCCTGTATCTTGAGATACGGGCCTCCGATCGACGCGCCGTCTATGGTGATGCGATCCTTGGATCGAGACGGTCATTTCGGTATATCACACTCGAGGTTTTGGAATACTTTGGGTTTGGCCAGGTTGGTTCGTACACGAAACCAATCGGGCCCTCAGAATGGAAACACTCATATCTTGAGCTTCGGACGTCCGATTGATGTACCGTCGACTTTGATGGATTCCTCTATGTGAGAAGGATCTTTTGGCTTACTCCGCCCGAGGATTGGATGTAGGTGGAGTGCCGTCGGGTTGGTTTTAACTTAAATACCAACCGGGCCCCTAGGACAAAAAAGCCAATAACTCTTAGACCGGGCGTCCGATTGACGCGCCGTGTGCGATGTTGAGTTCCTGTTGACGATACAGATCATTTGGATACATCAAATCTGGACTATGTGTCAGTTGATGTATCAGCCTCTCGGCTCAGGGAGCGGACCCTCCCGAACGAGCTTGCTGTGTGCGGGAACCCTAGAGCTGGCTGTGACTGCTACTGTGACGGCGACGACTGTACAGATATCCTCAGTGGATTCGACAGCGACGACTACATCACTCAGCGATCCTTTGTGGGTCAGTGCTACTGATCCTATGTGGGTCTGATCCTCTGTCGGTCAGTGCTCAGCGGCCCTGTGTGGGCCAGCGCCTACAGATCCTGTGTGGGTCCGATCCTGTGTGGGTCTTTGCGGGGGTTAGTTACCTATCAATCCTGTGTGGGTCAGATCCTTTGTGGGTCATTGCGGGGGTTAGTTACCTATCGATCCTGTGTGGGTCAGATCTTTTGTGGGTCATTGCGGGGGTTAGTTACCTATCGATCCTGTGTGGGTCGGATCCTTTGTGGGTGATTGCGGGGGTTAGTACCTATCGATCCTTTGTGGGTCTGACGGGTTAGATGAATCAGTGGCAATATCTGGTCATCATTATCATCATATGAAGAAGTATACCTGTGTGAGCTGAAATACTGTTTTTCTTTCCTTTGTGGATTTTGTTGTGCTATCCTGTATGGATTTACGTTTTTCTTTCCTATGTGGACTGGGTTGTACTTGGGCTCGGATGTTGGAGCCGAACTAGAATTGAAGACTTAGGTATATGTATGGGAATATATCTAAGCAGTGTCGAATGTTACTTCGTGATTGTATCTTTCCTTGTTGGTTTATCCTTGGTGGATTCTGGGAGACCATCGGGGGTCTCGAGGTCCATACTGAGTAGCTTATACTCACCCCTAGACGGGCTATGACCACACTACGTTGTGTTGGTTGCAGACGACGGACAACGCTGATCGTGGTTGAGGCTCGTGGAGCAGGATAGTACCTGGAGGAGGACCACTGGTCGGGACGTACTCGGAGCGGTCGGCTGGACCCGAGGAGTAGTGGAGGCTATCTGTACCCACCCTTCAGGTGGGATTTCTATTGAACAGCTCGACATTGCGGCTTTACTTTTCAGTTGTTGTTTTCCCTTTCCAGTTGTACTTTACTTTCAGTTTGGGTTTATATACTGGCCCACTTACTTTTCTGCACTTACTATTGTACTAGTTTTTACTTCGTGTTTACTTCTGCCTGCTTGCTCTGTGGTGTTTGTGGTTTACTTTACAAAGGCAATGGCTTCCCTTTTTCCGGGATTTACGCCTTGGTGCTAGTCTCCAGCCCCTGGCCTATGGAAGGCGGGCTTGAGGTAGTCACGACATGGGCCCCGAGGACGGGTCGTGACAAATTTGTATCAGAGGAGTTCTTTTCTACCACAAAACTTTGGAATCTGATCTTTATCTATGTGAAGCAATAGTGTTAAGCGTATTGGGTGTGGTTATCAGTCCAGGGAACCCAGTGTTGGTGCGACAACCGACGTATCTGTACACCAGGACCTTGACTTCTGATTTCCGACTTAATGCCCAAAAACATTGATTGCATGTGTGTTTCATGTTTTCTATGTGATTACTTTGTGTCATCTGACCAGGTATACTGTTCTGACCGTGGCACACCTGTTTCCTTTTCAGGATGGCCCCACGACAGCAGCCATCTAGGGTTCCGAGAGTTCAGCGTGACGACAGCCCACTGGGCGATGAGGCCTCGGTGCAGGGCCCTTTGACAGCTGAGGCACCGACGGTACCTCTACCTGCCGAGCCACCGATGCTTCCAGCCCCAGCCACTGATGATGCACATTGCCTTAGTGGACTGCATGAGTTCCAGCACCAGTGACCTCCCAAGTTCTGCAGGGAGATGGAACCACAGGCAGCCAAGGACTGGCTAGAGGCAGTGGTACGAGCTTTCCAGTTAGTGAGGACACCAGCAGACCTCATAGTGATCCTCGCAGCGAGCCTACTGCATGCGACAGTGGGCCGATGGTGGATCTTGATGCTCCAGGTGCACGATGAGGCATCTCTTCTCTGGATAGACTTTGAGGTCCTCTTCTGCTCAGAGTTCATCCCGGCCACCCTCCGTGCGGTGCGCATCCAGGAGCTTCTTTTGCTGCGGAAGGGCAGCTTGACGGTCGCCCAGTACTCGGCAAGATTTACCGATCTCTCGGGTTACTCGACAGACATGGTACGGGACCCATTCTTCCAGGCCTGGACCTTTGAGCAGGGATTGAGACATGAGATCAGGGCATCGCTGATCTCCCTCAGCATTCCGACTCAGGCAGGAGTACTAGAGCGAGCCCTTTTGATCGAGAGCTTCCTTGCTGAGCCTTCTTCAGCAGCGAGACCTACCGCGGGGCGGCAGGTAGCAGAGTCTTCTGCGGCAGGTAGTCGACGGATGAATCAGGGGTCCAGGCAGACCAAACCCTCATATAGACGACCTCAGGACACTAGCTCAGCAGTGCGGGGCACACAGCGTGGAGCTAGTCTTTTGAGAGGCAGGCAGTGCTACACATGCGACGGGCAGGGTCACATGACTCGTGACTGCCCGAACCACCGTGCCGAGGAGCAGCAGACGGTTGAGGGGCCACCCTGGCAGAGTCAGAGGGTCGACCGTGGCGGTCCGTAGGGAGGAGGCAGACAAGGTAGAGGAGCTGGCCGAGCAGCAGGTGGTGGGCGACGCTTTGAGGCTCTACCACCACCACCACCGGGAGGTCCACCCCGGCCACAGAGAGCTGGCGGGAAGAGACAAGCACAACTCCAGGAAGCGGAGGCCTACGACCACGGTGCGACCGAGATGATTCAAGGTACTATCTATGTCTATTCCACCCTTTCTGCAGTTCTTATAGACACAGGAGCGAGTCACTCTTTCATAGCCGCTGCCCTTGTTCGGAGCTCGTAGATTTCGACAGAGTCGTTGGCTCGATCCTTACGGCTAGAGACTCCTACGGAAGCAGACTCGACGATTACGCACTGGTGCCGGCAGTGTGAGATTACTCTAGGAGGCGAGAGCTTCGGCTAGGATCTTCTTATAGCGGCGTCGAGGCCTTACGACGTCATCTTGGGCATGGATTGGTTGTCTACCGTCCATCCTCAGATCGACTGTATTAGGCGCAAGGTGCGATGTGTATGCACCGACGGGAGCAGGTTCACCTTCACCGGTAAGAAGGGAGACTTTGTAGCATAGGCTCGACTCTCGAAGAGGAGAGGACAGCCCATCACTAATCAGTTGGCTAGCCTCATCCTAGGAGTAGTTGATGTGCAAAGTCCTAGTTTTCCTGCAGTAGTGGATCAGTATGCAGACGTCTTTCTCGACGACGTTCCAGGACTACCTCCTCGCAGAGAGGTAGACTTTTATATTGATATGTACCCCGGGACAACCCTGATATCCACTCCAGCATATCGGATGGCCCCCGCTGAGCATTGAGAGATATAGGTACAGTTGGAGGACTTGCAGGGCAAGGGATTCATCTAACCCAGTGTTCCACCCTAGGATTCCCCGATATTGTTCTCCAAGAAGGCGGACGGGAGCTTGAAAATTTGTGTCGACTATCGTCGCCTGAACTAGGAGACGGTGAGGAACAAGTATCCGCTACTGAGGATTGATGACCTCATCGATCAGCTCAAGGGAGCACGGTGGTTCTCGAAGATAGACCTCAGGTCATGCTATCATCAGCTCAGAGTTTGGGATGAGGACGTGCAGAAGACGACCTTAAGATGTTGGTATGGTCATTATGAGTTCTTGGTTATGCCATTCGGCGTAACCAATGCTCCAGCGGTGTTCATGGGCCCCATGAACAGGATCTTTCAGCCATAACTTGATCGATTTGTCGGGGTCTTCATCGATGACATTTTGATATACTCAACGACTGAGGAGGAGCACGCCTACCACTTGTGAGTTGTACTGGACACACTCTGAGAGCACCATCTTTATGGCAAGCTCTCGAAGTGTCAGTTCTGGTTACGTGAGGTCCACTTCTTGGGGCATGTCATCTCTGAGGCGGGAGTTGCAGTGGATCCTGCGAAGATCGAGGCAGTGCTACCTTGGGAGCCACCCAGGAGCGTGATGGAGGTGCGGAGTTTCTTGGGACTAGCTGGATACTATCGGAGATTTGTGCCAGACTTCTCCAGAGTTGCAGCACCACACTCAGCTCTTACAGAAGAAGGGGAAACCCTTTGTGTGGTCAGATAGATGTCAGCAGAGCTTCCATGAGCTGAGATAGAGATTAACCAGCGCCCCTATCTTGAGGTTGCCTGAGGAGGGAGTAGGGTACGTAGTCTACTGCGATGCATCAGGGAACAGACTCGGATGTGTCCTGATGTAGGAGCGGGCAGTGATCGCCTATGGATCATGTCAGTTGAGGACACATGAGCAGAACTACGCTACCCATGACCTGGAGTTAGCAGCAGTGGTCTTCGCTATGAAGACATGGCGACACTATCTGATGGGCGAGCGCTTTATAGTCTTTTCTGACCACCAGAGTCTTAGGTACATCTTTTCTCAGAAGGACCTGAACCTGAGACAGCGGTGATGGATCGAGTTCCTCCAGGACTATGACATTGAGATAGTCTATACTCCTGGGAAGGGGAACGTGGTAGCTGATGCTCTTAGCAGGAGGGCGGGCATTCAGCTACTTGATGAGGCGACAAAGCAGCTAGCCGCCTTACAGATATCCTTCAAGGATAGAGATAGCACACCCTACCTTCAGTCTCTCACAGTCTCTCCACCACTACTACAGCAGGTCATAGAGGCACAGTGTGGGGATGCTGACTGTGAGACGTGGCGTGCATAGATATCCTCAGGTCAGGCACCTGATGGTTTCTCCCTTGGAGCAGAGCACGATGTCCTTTTCAGAGGACGTACCTTGGTACCAGTTGCCTTACGGGAGGAGGTTCTAAGAGAGTTTCACACTTCTCCTTTGGAGGTACATCCTGGAGTGGCGAAGATATACCAGGACCTCAGACGACATCACTAGTGGCCGGGCATGAAGAACGCTGTGGCAGAGTTCGTTTCTCGATGCCTCACCTGCCAGCAGGTGAAGGTGGAGCATCGGGTACCAGCAGGCTTGGTACATCCCTTGGAGGTCCCAGAGTGGAAGTGGGATGGGATATCTATGGACTTCGTGACTAGACTTCCACGCACTTCCAGAGGTCACAACTCCATTTGGGTAATTGTCGACCGACTCACCAAGTCGGCTCACTTCTTACCCATCAGAGAGCAGGGCATAGTGAAGAGCTTGGGACGTCTCTATGTTCAAAAGATTGTACGGCTTCATGGTGTGCCATCATCTAATTTCTCTGATTGAGATGCTCGCTTTACTTCCTGGCTTTGGAAGGGGTTGCAAGAGGCGTTCGCGACACAACTACGTCTGCGCACTGCCTTTCACCCTCAGACGGATGGTCAGACGGAGAGGACTATTCAGACTCTCGAGGACATGCTCCGCACATGTTTCCTCGACTTTGGTCGCAGCTGGGAGGACCACCTACCCTTGGTGGAGTTTGCGTACAAAAATAGCTACCACTCCACCATCGGGATGGAACCATACGAGGTGTTGTACGGTAGGCCTTGCAGATATCCTTTATGCTGGAATGTTCCTGGGGAGTCAGCACTTGTGGGACCAGAGATGGTCCGGGCCACGACAGAGAAGGTCCAGGTCATCCAGGAGCGGATGAGGACATCTCAGAGCCGGCATAAGTCTTACGCTGACAGGAGGCGGAGGCCACTAGAGTTCGAGGATGGAGACCACGTTTTCTTGTGTGTCTCACCTCGACGTGGTTTGCGGAGATTTGGCCGAGGCGTCAAGTTGTCTCCATGCTTCATCGGACCATTCCAGGTCCTCAGCAGGATTGGCGAGGTGGCCTATCTCCTGGCTCTACCACCTCAGTTGCACCGAGTGCACGATGTCTTCTACGTATCTCAACTGAGGAGATACGTGCACGACATGACGCATATCATTTACCATGGGGATCTAGACGTTGATTATGGGGCGACTTTTGCGGAGGTCCCAGTGGAGATCGAGGATTGATAGGAGCGGGTCCTATGTGGATGGTCGATTCCTCTAGTGCACATCAGATGGCAGCACGGGAACCTCTAGGAGAGAACTTGGGAGCGAGAGGCTCATATGCGTGCTCAGTACCCGCATTTGTTTCCCTAGTTTATGATGTATCTTTACGGGGAAGTAAATCCCTGAGGTGGTAGTGATGTAAAGTCCCGTAAATTTCAAGGAAATTTTTTTTCTTAATTTGCTTTGAAATTTACAAGAACGCAGTTTCTGACGGCACATGATTCCGAGGCCCGGTGTGCCCGGAATCATTTTCCGAAGTTTGGCTCGGGTACGTTCAGTGAACGAGCGAGCGGGTTTTTCTAACCTTTGAACTGGTGCTCAGAATAGAATTCCGAGGGCACCGATGGAATCGCAATGCCGATAATTTCTTAGAAACGCCTCTTCTGGAGTTGTGTTTGCTCGGGTGTGGTTTTTAATTTTTGGGGTTAAGTGAAGAAAATAAAATAAAGTGGTGCGACAACTTTATTTTATTTCACTTAAAGCCACTTAAAAGCCACTTAAAATCCAATTAAGCTAAGTTGAAGCAGATAGGGTGGAACCCAAAATATCCTACCCTCTTGGGAGGATATTTTTGAGGTGGGCCCGCACGAGCCCCACCGTTTCTTTTCCTCTAAGTAACGCACCCGCGAAAACTCCTCTTTAATGAAAGTCAACTGGTGTGTTTTCTAAAACTCTTAACGCCCCTATTAATTGGATAGTTAAGACATTGACATTAATTCAACGAATTAATGGTTAGTTTCTTAACATGTTTTCAAACTATTGGCATAATAATAAAATAAGACCAACACACCTTCTTCTTGGGTGTGGTTTGTTGAGAGGATTTGGAGAAACATTATCTTCATCCTCCTTCACGAAGAACGCAAAGAACGTGAAGGACGCGAAGAATGCGAAGAACGCTGAACCCTCGGAGATCGATGACGCAACGCCGTGTTCTATGACGCTGACGATTCTCCTTCCACGACGCTTCTTCCACGACGTTCTTCCCCGCAACAATCTCCGATCATCAACTGCTTGAGGTAGGAGACTGCAGATCTTTTAAATTTCCTTTGTGGATTTTATCCTCAACATGGATTTAATTCGTGAAATTAAATCTGTGTGTTTTCTTTATCCCTCGGAGATCGTTGACGCGACGCCGTGTACCGTGACGATGAGACTCCCCTTCCACGACTCGACGATCCTCTTCTTCCGCGACGGTCAATTCAACGAAGAACTCGTCCGACGACAACGATGAGGTATGTGTTGTTCCTTTTAAATATTTGTGATTTATATCCCCGGTTGAGAAATATGATTGTTGTGAGACTATAAAAACTGCTAACGCGGTGTGTGCGGACCAACGAACAAGTCCGAACCCACCGCCCTTTTTGATTGTTTTGTACAGATTGGCGGGTGATGACAAATTGGGCCGCAAGTTAATTTTGAAGGCTTTGCAGTGAAGAACGAGTCCCGGGACGAGCACTGGCAAAGATCACGCGCAAATCGGACCACCGGAGCACGTCCGGTGGTCTGCAGAAGCCCCCGCTGGCGCGCCGCAGGGAAGAACCACCGCGGCGGTGCTTGCCGGTCCCGCGGTCGCGCGGGACCGCGGAGGAGGGACGCGGCTTAAGCCGCGTCCGGGTGTGACGGAGCGACCCTCGCACGGGGGGGGGGGGGGGACTGCCTTGCGTGGCGCCTAGCCAGCGCCAGCGCGCCGGCCGGGTCGGACCCGGGCCCGGGTCGGGTCGACCCGGTTCGGGCCGACCCAGGGGGGTTGGGCCAGGTCGGTCCGGGCCCAGACCCCCCGTTTTCGGACCTTGTCGGACTTTTGCCCGTATCTTGAGGTACGAGCCTTAGATCGACGCGCCGTCAGTGGCGATGCGATCCTTGAATCAAGATGGTCGTTTCGGTATATCACACTCGAGGTTTCAGAATACTTTGTGTTCGGCCAGGTTGGTTCGTACACGAAACCAACCGGGCCCTCGGAGAGGAAACTCTCATATCTTGAGCTTCGGACGTCCGATTGACGTACCATCGACTTCGATGGATTTCTCTAAGTTAGACGGATCTTTTGGCTTACTCCACCCGAGGTATGGATGTAGGTGGAGTGCGGTTGGGTTGGTTTTGTCTTAAAAACCAACCGGGCCCCTGGGACGAAAAATCCAATAACTCTCAGACCGGGCATCCGATTGCGCGCCGTCTGCGACGTTGAGTTCCTGTTGACGATACAGAGATTTTGGATACATCAACTCTGGACTATGTGTCAGTTGATGTATCAGCCTCTTGGCTCAGGGAGCGGACCCTCCCAAACGAGCTTGCTATGTGCGGGAACCCTAGAACTGGCTGTGACTGCTACTGTGACGACGACGACTGTATATAGATCCTCAGTGGATTCAACGGCGGCGACTACAGCACTCAGCGATCCTTTGTGGGTCAGTGCTACCGATCCTGTGTGGGTCAGCGCTCAAAAGTCTTGTGTGGGCCAACGCCTACAGATCCTGTGTGGGTCCGATCATGTGTGGGTCTTTGTGGGGGTTAGTTACCTATAGATCCTGTGTGGGTCAGATCTTTTGTGGGTCATTGCGTGGGATAGTTACCTATAGATCCTGTGTGGGTCAGATCCTTTGTGGGTCATTGCGGGGGATAGTTACCTATCGATCCTATGTGGGTCAGATCCTTTGTGGGTCATTGCGGGGGTTAGTTACCTATCGATCCTGTGTGGGTCAGATCCTTTGTGGGTCATTGCGGGGGTTAATACCTATTGATCCTTTGTGGGTCCGACGGCTTAGATGAATCTGTGGAAATATCTGGTCATCTTTATCGTCATATGATGAAGTATACCTGTGTGACCTGAAATCCTATTTTTATTTCCTTTGTGGATTGTGTTGTGCTATCCTGTGTGGATTTAGGTTTTTCTTTCCTGTGTGGACTGGGTTGTACTTGGGCTCGGATGTTGGAGCCGAACGAGAATTGAAGACTTAGGTATATGTATGGTCATATATCTAAGCAGTGTCGAATGTTACTTCATGATTGTATCTTTCCTTTGTGGTTTATCCTTTGTGGATTCTGGGAGACCTTCGGGGGTCTCGGGGTGCCTACTGAGTAGCTTATACTCACCCCTGCACGGGCGATGCCCGCACTACGTTGTGTTGGTTGCAGACGACAGACAGTGCTGATCGTGGTTGAGGCTTGCGGAGCAGGACAATACATGGAGGTGGACCACTGGGCGGTATGGACTCGGAGCGGTCGGTTGGACCCGGGGAGTAGTGGAGGCTATCTGTACCCACCCTTCAGGTGGGATTTCCAGTGGACAGCTCGACGTTGCGGCTTTACTTTTCAGTTGTTGTTTTCCATTTCCAATTGTACTTTACTTTCAGTTTGGGTTTGTATACTGGCCCACTTACTTTTCCGCACTTACTATTGTACCAGTTTTTACTTAGTGTTTACTTCTGCCTGCTTACTCTATGGTGTTTTTGGTTTAATTTACAAAGGAAATACCTTCCCTTTTTCGGGATTTACGCCTTGGTGCTAGTCGCCAGCCCCTGGCCTATGGAAGGCGGGCTTGGGGTAGTCACGACACGGGCCCCAAGGACGGGTCATGACAGGAACATTGAATAAAAAATATATTTTGAAGACAAATGATAACTCACTAACCATGTATGGAAACATTTTTTTGTAAATTATTTGACTAGAAGATAAAGCATGAAAGATAATAAAAAATAAAGTTAGGTTTTGGTAAAAATAAATTACATTTAATAATGGTGTACCATAATATGTGGTGCAAGAGAAAGATTCCAATGCTGGTAGATAAGAAATCTAAATGGCCAATTGCTGTTTAGATGTTTCTACTAAATCAGAAAATGGGATATGTATGAATTTTTTTTGAAAATTGTTTCGAATTAACCAAAACTGAAAAAAAAACATATTTATTGAAGCAAGAATAAATGCATATCGATATACCTGTTCAACATTCATGAATGAATAGGTATATGTAATGGGGAAGCAAACTAAAAATATCAAAAGTGTAGAATACTTCCTCAAATATAAAACATAGAGGTCGTACGTAGGGTTTTAGATGTTGTACCATAAATATACAACTAATGTAGATGCTCATGGATGAGTAAATTCATGTAATGGTTGAATTATGTAGGGATAGTATCACATAAGACACAATTTATCTATAGTTACCGTCAAAATTAATCAATATCCAGATGTGTTTTTTCAGTTCGTCTAGGTTACTACAACATAAATATAAGATTACCTCAAATACAGATGACCCAATTTGTGAGACGAAGCTGTCTCCAAGGAATGGATTGATGTTTTGTGAAATCATCTTTTATTGAGGTGAATTGATTTGAGTAGACATTCATATATCGACGCCATTCTTCTAATATAAGAACATTATGAAGGTATTAGTCAAATGGAGAGGATATCCTGCTAGCATATAGTGGGAAATATATGTAAGGAAGAACGAGAAGTAATTTGTGGGATGAGTAGCAGATAGCTAGATCCCTGGTCGAGAATGATCACCTAGAGGTTTACTGGAGGTGAAAGGCTTAGTGGGATCCAATGGTGGGAAAAGTCGCAATGAATCTTGTGATATGGGAATAAGGAAGTAAAACCTTGGATTGGAGGGAATAGTGTAGGTCATGCAACTTCACGATTTGGTTTGTGAATATGGAGGGAGGATAAATATTTTTCTTGGAGGAGAAGTAGACAGTGGGAACGATATGGGAGGAAGATCAGGCAGTCATTTTTAGGAGTAGTAGATAGCTGGATCCCAAGCTGAGGAAGTTCGTCCAGAGGTTCACTAGAGGAGAAAAACTCAGTGGGATTCAGAGGCGATGATGGTCATGATGAATGTTGCCGAAGGAGATGCTAAAATAGAAAGCCTAAATTGGAGGGAATACGAGATGTGGTGCGGTTAGGTGATTTGGTTAGCGAATATAGAAGGAAGGATGAATGGTTTTTTGTGACATGGTCATATAATATGCTAACACATAAGTTAGAGGAAGCCAACATTAGTAAATATATATTATAAAATATGTCTTTAGGAAATTGATATTTATTCCAATTTCATATATGGATCCATCAGAAAATATATCTCTTCTAATTGGACAATTATTTATCAATTTATATTGTAAAAGGGAATATTGAATCATCGGGTGGAAATCAAACATGTATGGATATAAGAGAAATAAGATTTGGATTTACTAGTTTCTAAAAGGGCACATGTGGACACACTTATTATTTACACTATTACGTAGTCACATACCACTAAATATATGAAAATTTTAAGAGAAGATTCCATGGAGACCCATAATTTTATGAAACCCTTATTTCTGTGGAGTGTCCTTGTTTTTATAATTTTTTTCAATTTCTGGTATCTAAATTTGCAATTAATATAATCCAATATAATAATTGAAAGCCTTTAACACATAATTTTATTTTAACTAAAGATTGAATATATATCATCAAATGAGGAAATTGATTATATGTTCAAAAAATCTATGAAAAGGTAATGATTTTCGAAATTGTGATTGAAACATAATGTTTATCCAGAACCCCACACTTAAGGAACTTTTTGGTCCTGTTACTTTTCTATAGATTTTATTTTCAAAGGTGGATAATAATTAAAATTATTTAAATGTTTTTTAATATAAATATAATGATATTATAGAAATAGGGAGTAGATGTTTCAAAAGTTAAACTCTTAGAAACGTAATTGTGGAGTAATTCAATATTATTGATAAAAATTTTATTGAAATCATGGGATGGAATTCTCTTAAAAATATTTAATTAAGTATTGTAGTGTTATAACATAACTATATGATATAGTTTTTTGTTTTATGGATTTTTTATAGAATTTTGAATGTACATGGAGTGAGATTGTTTTATTATTGTGTTGAAAACAATTATAAAGGGTTATATTGAAGAATATATGGGTTGGAATTAGTGATGTTACATTATTTATTGAAATAATTTTATGTAAATGATATTTTGAGTTGTAGGTGAAAACCATGTTGTATGTTATGGTGGTCGAATTGATGGTTAAGTGACTAGATGTTATAATATTTCTAAACACCAATTGAAATATTCGTTGATAACGAATACAATTTGGACGTTTCACTAATATTGAGGACTCATGATCGAAAATTATAATTCACTGATATGATAAAGGATTTGATTATAACTGATTGTGGAGTTTTCCCTTTATCATTTAATAAAATAAATGTGATATAATATTGAATATAGAGGAGTGTTTATTATATAAAATTATGTAGCCTATACAATAGAAAAAATAAGGAGATATTTCTGAAAGTGGAAACTGTTTGAAAAAATCACAAGTTATGTGTCATTGTAAACATTACCAACATGGAAAATGGAAAATATATGTTCATTGTATTAGAAAATATAAAATCTATCAATCTTGAAACACTTTAGAAACAAACAATTATAGAGATCCTTCCATCTCAATGTTTGACCAATGATATTGGTTATCTCAGTGAGAAGGGTTATCATAATCAAAATATAAGCAAGCACTTACTGTGAGGGGGAACCATGATATAGGGGGACCAGCGTTTATTTCATGGGGAATTGACATAAGAGTTTGTTAAACATTATAGGATTATCTAGGGAAATTAACAAGATTTTTCCTAATGCATATACCTTTTTGGGATGAATTTTTTTAGTGAAATGAACATGCTAAAAGAGAAAATTACATTTAATCAGAATAGATTCAAAGAGACCTAATATAAGTATAAAATAAATAATACAATAAAACCAGTTTAGATATCATAATAGTTTTACATAAATATGAATTAATGGTATAATTTCTTGGAAATTTACTACAGAAACATCTTATTTATAAACACTAAAGAATATTTATCCATAAAAATTATCCTCTTGAACCTTTCATTAGAATATCACGTGATACAAAAATCATTATAACTTGGTTAAGGTAAATATAATAATTGAGTGAGATCATACCTCTATTAATTAAAAAATATCATAACATGATGGAGAAAGTGAGGGAGACATAAATATCATAATTTTGACTCCTCGAAAATATAGAGTAGGAACCCTATATTCAATATTCCCTAAGACATGCGACACAAGGTGTGTAATGTAATATAATAACTAGATAATTTATAATATATTTAGTATTTAAAATATATTCTATATATTTGACTTAATGTAAAACAAATTGAACATGTGTCTCATGAAATAGGAGCTTCTTCAATGGCTTGTGTTATAACAATATCGAGTTTTAACAAACAATAATATATTATTAAAATTTTTTGATATATAAACTATTTGTAAAATTAGTAGTTATGAATAGTAATTACTAAATTATGAAAATTATGGTTTATACAAATATAAAATTAATTAATTGGTTAACAATTATTTTTAAATGAATATAATAAGAAATTTAATATAAAGAGAATATTTTTATAGAAAACTATTTTTATGCTCAAAAAAGTTATTTTATGCTAATAGATTAAATTAATTACAATTACTGAGTGATATTAATGTAATATATATATATATATATATTATATTTGATAAAATATTTTTGATATTGATCCACTATTTTTGATAGACATAAGGACAACAAATAAACCTTATCTTACACATAGAAACCTATATTTTTATAAAGGCAATTTTAACACCTTTTAATGGAAATCCCATTTCCAATATATGTTTCAAAACTCTTATTGATTTATTATTTCATAATAAACTTAATCATTGAAATATAAACATAACAATTGGTTATGATGGATTTTTAGTAATTTTCCATGAAGTAACATGTTTTTAATGACTAGTTAACAATAATAATTTTTTTCTTCAAAACTACTTTTTCATTAAATTTATTTATAAGGTAAAATTATATTTTTAATTGGATTTAATGTTTAATTACATAATATTTTTATCCATTTATACAATTTATTTCATTGTAATCAATTTTAAATAGAAATTTATTATAAAAACATAACAAAATTTTGGACGTTTTTAATATAAAAACCCGCATTGTCGTCCCACTTGTGTAATTAAATATAAAATAATTTCATGCATATAAATGATTTTAATTTGAAAAAATGGAATCAATATTTGTAATAATAATTATTCATATTTTATAATAAGACCAAATATGTTTTTTACCAAAAAATGTAGAGAATGTGATTAAAATAAATTACATTGATTAAGGTTTAATTAATTTTATTAGTGGAAAAAACCATAACCTTAAGGCCCAAAATGACCTATAAACATGTCCAAGACCTATTGAATGGACATATTTATAACCTATGGTATAGTTTTTAAAAATATGACATTTATTTGATCCGATTTAAACATGTAAACATGCATGTAATTCCTTATTCAAAATATTAAAAGAGTGCCACTCCTCCTCTATAAAAATGAATCCTCTCCTCCCACTACCTCACACCTATCAAGCCACATTGTAATGAACAATATATATTAAAATATATTCCTAAAATACCTACCATCATAATATAAGCCTTGCCTTAGGATGAATTCACTCCAAATAACATTTTGGTTCAATCCAAAAGGAGTTATCTGATTAAGAGGAAACATATTTGCTTAAGGTTTTAGTATTCTTTCCATTATCCGACCCCTGAAATATTCTTATTATATGAATTTCTAAAAAAAATATCACAAATATTATATGATGTTTTAATTATATGTATTAAACCAAAACATATATATAATTCCATATAATGGGTAACAAACATATTGTTTTTGTGCATTGTGAACTACAGCCTCATGAAACAATGATTGGTCATTTTTTCATTTCAACCTCTCATGGTTGAAATTATGATGTAAAATCTATTTATATATGATATATATCATATTTATTATGTATTTATACTTATTTATTATTTTTATTACACATACCACTAAAATATTCCATTTTATGTTAATACGATAACATCGTTTGAGGAAGTGTGGACTGTCGCCCACTCAAAGTGATGTGATTCGTTCACACTATGAATGGAATGTATAAAGGATAGTATAAATTAAACCATTTTGATATAAAAAATCTCATATGATATTCATTAAATAATTACCATTTTGCTAATATATATATATATATATATATATATATATATATATATCATTTTCATCATTACCGTTTCACACACTCAAAAATTGATAACGTCATTCATGGACATGTGGAATACCACCCCATAGACACGATGTGATTCTATTTACATCTATAGAATTAAATATATATATATATATATATATGAGAATATATTATTAAATAACAATTTATTAATGATATAATGATTATTTTGGAAATATATCTTTTTACCCAACTTCTTTCCATTATGATCATTAAAAATGGGAATGTTACTCATGCGTATGTATGGCCTACCGTCTCCATGATTGTAATGTTGATTCATTTTTGATAACCACATATAGTGATTGATTTTAAAAGTATCATTATTTTTTAAATATTATAATTATTTCATTATTATGTTTTCTTAGATA
Organism: Viscum album; assembly: GCA_963277665.1. Lineage (NCBI taxonomy): Eukaryota > Viridiplantae > Streptophyta > Magnoliopsida > Santalales > Viscaceae > Viscum > Viscum album. The sequence continues at coordinate 1,105,536,967 of OY728139.1, forward strand.
TTATATAATGACCCCTTTGACTATAGTTGGCCTACCAAAGTCGTTTTTGACACATAAATCAAATTTGGTAAAAACACCTGATGCAAACATAATTATATAAAACCTATAAGAAATTAAATTAAAAGTAATCATCAGCTCGAAAAATATTCTCAATAATTTATATAAATAACATAAGTTTATTATATAGGAATTTAAAGGATGTTCACGTGAAAGGAAACTCAAGGAAATGGATTTTTTCTCAATTTGCATACCATTGAGACTTATTTTTTGTTATGAACACAGTTTATTTTATATAGATTATATACAGCTCATTTACATGATATATAAATAATCTACTCACACTCATGATATTATATTTTCATTTAATATTATTCCTTTGTGAGTATTATGAGTTAAAATTTTCAAAGTGGTTTGGGACACTTTGGAGTGTTTAAAAATTATTTTCCTCAATATTAACATTAAGGATCATTCAATGGAATTTCCATTCAAGGAAATTATATGACCATTTTTCAATAAAACATTTAATTTTTTATCCTCTAGTTATTAATGATAATTATCAAGTATTTGTACCATTTTCAAAGTCTTTTGTAATAAAAAATGTTTTAGATAATGTTTTCCATAATGCTCAACTTTGTACCTCTCTTTAGTCAGAGACCCCGTTTTCTTCTGAAACACAAGTTTTATTTAAAAAAATAAATTATTTTAAAATTATTTGAGAAATAAATTTTTACCCTTACTGTATTTTACCAATGTTTTCAAAGGAATATTCTTTTTTCTTTCCAAACAAGTCATTTTTCTTACCTTTAACCTTATAAAAGGAATTTTAACTCATACAACTTCTATGGATTTACCCACCATTATTTATTTGAAGAATCAGTTTCATTTTTAAAAGGGTAGTCTTAAAATAAAATATTTTGAATTTTTTTCAATGAAATTTTTTCCAAAAGATTCTTCAAAACGGTAGAATATTTTCCTCATTAATGTTTTTTAATTATCTTTTTATTATATTTCTATTCATCAGTGACAAAAAACCCTTTATTTTACTCCACATTGGTAATGTTTTATTGATACCATCCTTAATCATCATATGGATGTATTATCATTGATTTATACAAGGATAGTATTCGAATTCAATTACTTGATTCCTTTTATTCCCCTTGAAATATTAAATTTTTTATGATCATTTGAAATTGGATTTCCCCTATACATCCATTTCAGTTTTCATGTATTTGATTATTTCATAAATTAGACACCATTTTTATAAGGTTTTTAATTTGAAAGTTAATTTATTACATGGGGAAATATTGAAAAATATGTATATTTTATTCAATATGAAAATTTGATAAGGAATATTGTTTTTCAATATGCGTAACATTTTGGACATGCAATTCATGGGTTTGGGACCATTAAAGGAAATCCCTATTGGTTGGGGATCGGATAATGAAAGCCCTTGATGCCTCAGTTTTCTCATGAGATGAATTAGTTGAGAAAATTGGAATAGGTAAACTCTATCTTGATTGTAATAGTTCAATGTACTTGGGAAACATAGAGTCTAATAATAAAACCTTTCCCTCATATTATATTCTATTATTATTCAACTATGAGATTTTGTATTGACGTATCTATGGATACATTTCATTTTTAGTTCATTGATTAAATGTCATATGTTTTAGTTTCTTACCTTGACATGTTTTTTTCCTTATACAATTACTTTAATGGAATGATTTTCTATTTATTGACTTTACATATCATTTATACACTTCCCTGTCAGTTTGTTTATCATATGGCTTGAGATTCCAGTTATTTAACATTACATGATTATTATCAGCATTGATTTATTATTTCTTCCACTATATTTTTCACATACTGAGAATTTTATCTCACCCATATTATATTCCTTTCCCTAGGAATCCAAGAAGGATAATCTGATATATATGTACATATTTACACGATGGAATAAAGTAATCCTTTATTTTTTTATTTAAAAATAATATTTTTTGTAATTAGTGTATTCTTTTATAATAAAAAAATCTTGCATGTATATGGTTTACCAATACTACAAAACTATTCAGTCCTAAAATATTTGATTCCTTTTAATTAATCCAACATAATTGATTAATGACACCAGCTTCGGGATATCTAGGGCTGGGTCACTATAGTTCGTATCATTGGAAGTTTAAAAGAAAACATGGGAACCATATTTAAGAAAACATATATTATTGAACATAAACCTTATATAGACATTGGTGATGAGTATAGAATAACATCCTAGAATTTTTGTATGGTTTATATTGTCAGGGACTTCCTAGAAACACACCCATCTCTGTATACTACATGTGGGTGTGGTTATGGAATATATGTACCTAGGAGTAATAACTCTGATAAGGGGTCTGAATCCTTACTTGGGGTGACCTAGTACATGGAAATGGGCCTTACTGTGCACCTGGTTGGACCCACCCACATGATATTCTTAGGATAATGGACATTTTCTTTAGAAACCAATATAAAGTAATTTGATAATGAATTACCGTGGATAAAATGAAGTTGTTTATAATTAAGATAAGGTTTCATGGTTTAGAAATCATTGGAATGATATTATGGATAAACCCTAGACTAAGGAAGGAACTATGAGAAAATAAATGGATAAAGTATTTACATATTAAGATTGTATTGAAAACCATAGTTCAAAGGATATTTAGGTATTAAACTAATTTCAAGGAATTCTATAATATTTATTTTGGAAATTATATTAATTTTTTTTATAAATGGACATCCTATAAGATAGGTGACAACTAATTAACTTTGGCAAAGTCTCGAGTCTTGAACCCATAACCAATGGATGATAAGGCTTTCACGCAAACCACTGAACTACACAATGCCCTAGTTATTTTTAATTTTTTAGTTAAATAATGTGATGAATAAATATTAATTATGAACTAATAGTATCACTTTTGAGGATTATAGATTCATATATGAATTATTTTTCTTTTGGAAGATGTTTAAAGAGAAATAGTTAGACATGTCACTCTTTTATGGGCCTTAAGATCCTTTAGAAATGTATTTTTGTGTATCAGGAATTAAAGTAATTTTTTAATGAATTGGAAAATATATTGGAGCATAACCATATTTTGAAATTATATTTACCAAAATATGTCATTTAAGTATACATAGGAATTAAAATAATTCATCAACATTTTGAAAAGTATATTCAAACTAAAATGTTGTCTAAATACCTTAATTTTTGGTGAACTGATGGTCTCTAAATCATAAAAAATATATGGACTTGAGGCCTCACACATTATATTGATAATTCACTTGTTTTTGACTTTTTCCCTCAATAACTTATTCTAAATATTTAATCTTTTCCTATAAGTGTGTATTTTCACTTTATATTAATGTTCTAATACTTTGAGACCTAGTAACATGGTTGTTTATGCGACCCCTGTACTTCTCAATATATCTTTTCAAGAGGATTTCTTATGAACCATTATCATGATGTGTTACTTAAAACATATTATGTATCAAATAATACATCACCATGATCGAGTTTAAATTTCGAGGATTCCATTTAAAGAAGGTGGGGTGAATGTGACACCCCAAAAATCTAATGTAAGAACCATGTTTTCATTAGCGTGTATCACACGCGACAACAAGAGTGTAAGGTAATATAATATTTGGATACTTTATAATATATTTACTATTTGAAATAGATTATATATATTTCAGTTCATGCAACACTGAGTCAGCATGTGTTACATTCAAAAACTTCCTTCTTCTAGGGCTTGCATTACATGTAAGACCAAGTTTTATCAAACAATATTATATTATTAAAATATAATGAGGTACAAACTAGTTTTGATATTATTAGTTATGAATAGTAATAAATAAAATATGAAAAATATTTTTTACAAAATATTGAATGAATTAATTAGTTACATGTTACTTAAAAATAATTATAAGAAGAAATGGAATATAAAGTGTATATTTTTATAGAAAAATATTTTTATTCTCAAGATGTTGTTTTAGGATAATAGATTAAATTAATTAAAATTAATGATTAATATTAATTGAATATATATTTTATATTCAATAAAATATTTTTTATATTCAACCTTTAGGTTTGATGGACAAATGATAAGAACAAACCATATTTTACACATAAAAACCTATATTTTTATAAAGGCAATTTAACCACCTTTTAATAGAGATCCCATTTTAAATATGATGCTTGAAACTTTAATTAATTTATTATGTCAATAATAATATACATATCTAAAATAAAAACAAAAAAATTAGAATCCATATTATGAGTTTCTTAGACATAATTTAAGAACATATTCATTTTCAGTATTCCACTTTTACAAACTTTTAATAGTGAACCCTTTTCAAATCCAATATTTTAAATTTTCATATATTCAATTTGACTAAATAAATTTCCTTTTTAGAATGTGGACATCAAAAATTTACAATGAAACACCCCAAGCTTCTACGGTATGCTTCTCTTTGAATAATGCAATAGCGTGTGTTGTACGCAACATCGAGTTCTAACACACACCACAACCGATCAAACTAGTCGTTATGAATAGTAATACCTAATTTTTAAAATTATAGAGATTTTATCTTTCAAAATGGACTACATTTTTGGATTCGGAGTATCTAATTTAGCCTAAGGTGAAATTTTGGTACTTTTCGGATAACTTTAATATTTTGATGAATAGTGAAAATTACTAAATTTTAATTAAAAACAACTTTTTTAATCAAAATAATTAATAGTGATAAATTATGAATTTGAGTGGTTTTAAAGTATATTTAGAATATATTTTTACTATTTAATACAATGTTGTTCATTGGACATAATTTCACAATTAAACCAAACATAAACAAGTATCAATCTTTGGATAGTTATTATATCTTAAAAACACTCTTTTTGTTTTGACAGCGGGAATTAATTTTAAATTAATTTATGCCACTTCTGTGTTTTGAATTTGGAAAAATGGATTCCATATTTAGAATTAGGATTTTAAAATTGTGTAAATAGATAACTTTTATTTTTAGACATTTTGAATAATTACTTCAGTAAATATTTTATTTTCCATGGTTAAAGGGTAAATCCGGTAAATAGGGGTTAAAAAATAATATTATAATAATACAAAATTATCCTAAAACGTATCCTAACCATATTGGTTGATACATGTCTGACCATGGGCATCTTTGGGTTGATATTGGGACCCCATGGTGCCACTTGTAAGTGATAGAGACACTTTATTTTAATTAAGGTAAAATGAATAAAAAAATGACACAAGGATATATCTTTTAAAAAAACAATTTTTACATAGGGTTATATATGTTGAATTTTAGACTATAAATATTCATTAGAAAGATAAATAGATTTCCTAAATAATGGAAGTTTATTTATAATTTTTAAGCCATTAAATAATTTAATTTATTTATGACACAATAGTGATGCAGTAATTACAATAATAGTGAAAAAATAAAATGATTGATATTGTAGATACCCAAATAAATATAATTTGATACTTTTTATGAATTACACTAATTTTATAGATTAATATGACATTTTAGTAATTATTTAATTAATGTTTTTCGAAGTAATCATTCTGTTATGATTTTTACAAAAATAAATTATTGAATAGTGTCAAAATTGACATAAATGAGTTTTTAAAACAAATATTATATTATTAATTGATATTAAATTCCTAAATATCTAAGGTTCGGCCAATAGACTTATATCATGATAGGTGTATCATTAATGGACCACTTGGGGGTCGCTTGGATTTATATAGTATGTTTATTAACCATATAATATAAAAATACAAAGAGACATTGTAAAAGTGAAACTAATTAACTAAGAGTTAATACTTAACGATAAGGTTATTATAATGACTCAAACCTGTATAAATTATATTGGTTGAGTGGTTTTAGACCTACCCTCACCTTAACATTAAAATAATTCACTTTTCAGACATTAGAAACCGAATATGAATTTATTATAAAATAATATTTCTAGCTTTTCCAAAGGTTCCCCTCACCCCTCTTATAAAAGGGCACTCCCCCTTATCATTAACTCACACCTTCAAAGACTTTTGGTTCAGCCAAACTCTACCCAAATACTCTCTCAACTTCCCTCACTTCATCCTAGAGTCCATCCTTTAGTCAGAGCGCCAACTTAAAGCCCTTTTGATCAAATCAAAAGGAAGAACCCGAAGAAGAGGTAATGATTTCACCACCCTTTTCCAAGTTCCTTTGTTCTTCCACTTCTTCTTCCATTGTTATTACCATTATAAAATAATAACTACAGTATCTTATATATACTATGATTTTAGTATAAATATGGTAAAACCATATTCAGTATTCTATCCATCCTTTGAATAACATGTCACCATACGTGCGTACATACATCTTACCGTCTCCACGTCGTGGTGTAATTTTTATTCAATAAATTATTATTTGGATGGGTATAATAATGATTTATAATTCATGTAAATAATAAATATAACATGATAATAATTCTGTATATATGATATACCATCCAATTATATATTATTTTAATATGAAAAGATTGATATTGTCGCTCGTGCGTACGTACGGACAATCGTCTCCACAAACGCGATGAGATTCATTCTCCATCGTATACATTCAAGTATAATTATCATTTTATGATTTAAAAATAATTTTTAAGGACTTAATATCATTCTGGATATGAATAAGATGCAATCTATCCATTACAAACAAGGCTTACGTAATGAAACATATAAAAGAAAACGAGTAAGTTAACACCCGAGACAACGATAATACTATGATATTATTAACAAATCAATGTTAAAAGATCATATATGATATCATATTAATGTATATGATTCTTGTATAATTTAATAACAATTATTTCAATATTATACAGGAGGTTAACCTACCCCCAACCAAGGAAAAGTACAAGGTAAGGGTTTATTTCGCAATCTATTCATTATCCGAGGTTGTTTATACGTAATAATCTACTTGTATTTCTTTATTATCCACATCCATGTTTCTTTGAAATGTATTTCAAATTTTTTTTACTATTTACAAGGAATATGGGTTAAAGTCATTTATACTCTTGTTTGACTTTTTATATGTGGTTTATAAAGGAATCTTTCTGTCATTTTTCAAACAAGGTCCTTTTTAACATTTTCGACAGAATTAAAGTAAGAATGTCTTTTTTTAACTTATACGGCAGGTGTGGTTATTATCCACCATTATTACACCTTTGAAGATTCCATTACATGCTTATAAGGATATTTTCAAAATAAAGGTTTTCTTTTATAATTATGTGATTTTTAAATGATTTTAAAAAAGAGATATTTCTCTCAAAAATATTAAAATCTAGTGCAAATGTATACGTATTTAACGCAAGATTAAAAATATTTTCAGAAAACCCGACTCTCGAGTGTGGAAGACAGGAAGGGATTGTGCATGGACCCATCATGGCCTATAATTAGTCGAGCAGTCTTAGAATTGGTTATTTTGTTTTCAGAAGCTTGCACAATATTTTTAGAAAAGAACTGGAGTATATTTGAGCAATTTTAAACGTAAGTATCTTCTATAACAATTGCATCGGTAGGTCTCATGAGACAAACTACTGTCTTGGAACAAGGCCTTGGCAAAATATTATTTGTAGTCTTGGCACGAGGCCTTGTCTATGTGGTTATGATAGTCTGGCATTATGCATTCCATCATTATGAAAGTGGTTATTGATATTTCATGTGATTATTCGATTAGTAGAATTTCCATGTGAATAAGTAAATGACATTATTTCATTTTTTCCATACTATGTTGAAGTTCATGTTTAAAAGGATTTTGTTTTAGTTATACATTGACTTAAATGTTTATTCTTATTTATGAAAGTTTCCGCTATATTGTTATCCTTACTGGGAATTTGAGCTCACCCCTTTCAATGTTTTATTTTTCCTAGGATGTGAAGAAGTAATTTATGAATGACTTGCAAGGATAGTATGTGGGGATATGAGTGTGGACTATGAAGAAACAATGTTGTTGTAGTTTTCATTTTTATGATTTAATGTAAGACTTGTGAATATATCTAGTGTTTCCAAGGCTACTAAACTAATCGGTCTTTAGATATTTGATCTTTATTGTGATCATGCCAATGTTATGTAATAATGCACTGAATCTAGGTAACTGGGGTCGGGGTGTTCTAGTTGGTATCAGAGGAAGTTTAGTACAAACCTTGGAAGCTAGATTTAGATAAACTCTGATTAGAGTACGTAGACCTAAGATGAACTTTGAGGATTAGTATAGAAGAAATTCTTAAAATTTTGGTATTGTAGAGATTTTGTGAGTTTTCCGAGCAATACAACCCTATCTGGATACGAGCAGGTAGAGGCGGCTCTGGCACAGATGTACCTAGGGGTAAAACCCGAAAACACCGCTTTGAGATAGTCTCGAACAGGAACTGGGGCACGATAATAGGTCATGCTGCACTCATGGTTACGACACTCCCGGGGGATATGCTTAGGATAATTCTCATTTTCTTTACAAACCATTATGAAGGGTTTATGAGTATATACTTCTCAAAGGAGACATTTTTTTGATTATGGATTATATCCATAAACTATTTAATTTATGTTATGTGTTTTAAAATTCTGTGAATAGTTATTGTTATTCATAAACTAATCTAGTTTATTCCATTATTTAGAAATGACGCCTAGTAGAAGGAATGAGAACTCCAGCAATGCACATGATCCAAAGAGAAAGAAGGATCATATCTTTCGTGGTCTTAAGCCGTAATTTATAAGAGAAATAGTATCCCATGTATTATCATCATATGATGAAATAATATCATGTGTTGATAAGATAAGTAAAGAGTTTACTGAGTCATATGGCTTTGAATGGAAGTAAGAGAAGAAAATAATGGAAAAGGGAAAGATGGATAAAGGGAAGAGGGAAAGAAGAATTTTACCATATGTGATAAATGTGTAAAGAAACACCCTTGAACTTTACTGAAAGGAATGGGAGTTTGTTATAAGTGTGGAGGAAATGGGCACAAAGTAATTGACTGCAAGGGTAATAAAATGGTTTCAAATGTACAATGCTTCATTTTCAAGGATTTTGGACACTACGCGAACCTATGTCCCAGTCATCAGACTATGCCACAAATGATGCTATTGGATAATAATCAAGTTATGATACAACCAAAGATGATGAGGAATGATTAGAGTTCTTATTTTGATTATGTCATTTGAGTGTTGTATCAACAATGTACTTGTTATAATAATTATAGTGTATATAAGGATTATACTGCAGTACTATTTCATTAAGAACTTGAGATTGTGTGGAACAAAGAAAAGTGAATCAATAGCAGGTTAAATTTTTAAAAAATATATTGTTGAGAGAAAGATAAACCATAATATGGTTCTGATACCGAGGTAGTGATTTTAGAATAATACATGATTTATTTGGATAAATTATATTGGATATTCTTGACTACCTTGAAATTGATTAATGATTTTTATATTCTATCATTGTTTGGGTTCACAACATTTTTGGATTGAAGGAGTATATCTATTATTATTTAAGGAATAAGGGATCATGAATATAATCAATAAGTTTTTATGGTAATTCAGGATGTTGCAGTGTTTTAAAATAATACATGATGATGGTGTTCATATGTTATTATGCGGAAAAAAGTATCTTCATTGTTTTTACCTTCCTTATAAATTTTGCACTGAAGTATTTTGGATAGTTCTAGTTTGGATTATTTTGGATTTCCATAAAAGGACAACCCGGAGGTCGGGTGGCAACCCGTCGCGTCTGGCAAGGCTGCGAGACTTGAACCCACAACCGAAGGGCGACAAGGGTGTATCACCTTCCACTGATCCACGTGATGTCTTGGATTGAATAATGTCGTTTTTAATGGTCCTACTAGATGAATTATAAATTCATTTTTTTAACCCTATACGAATAGGATAAATAGAATATTATTATTAAGTTCTATTATCTTTTAGTGTGAAAGATGAGTTTGTGGTAGAACTTAGTTAAAGGATGAGACTCTACTTGTCATGTATAAATTTTTCTTCTTCTCTTATTAAATGAAGAAATTAATTCTTATACTATAGTGAAGGGATCTTAAAACAAAAAATGTGTTATCCTAATACCATATGTTTTGTTGAACCAATGGTATTTTAAATCATCATAGATTGATGAATTTAAGGCCCTCAATTTTACACTTTTTTTTGTGATTAATGACCTCAATCACTACCTATAAATATTTAAGTTTTTCCTCCAATTATATGTCTCTAATTCCCACCAATGTTCTCTGAATAGAGATCATAATTTGGTGGTGACCCTTTCATTTCTCTTTTCCTCTTATAAAGACTAAATTTTATTAACCCAATTTCCGATGTGGGTTTTCCCACAAAGATATTTTTTATATTCAACCTTTTATTTTCGAAGAACAATTTCAAATTTCGAGGACGCAATTTATTGAATGAGGGGAGAATGTAACACCCCAAGATTTCGAAGTGTGTTATTTTTCCAAATAATTCAATAACTTGCACTACACGCAACATCGAGTTCAAGCGCACCATGAATTACCAAACAAGCCGTTCAAAAGAGGTTATGAATAGTATTAACTAAATTTTAAACTTTATATAATCTTTATAATTTTTAGAATCTATATTATGAGTTTCTTAGACATAATGTAAGAACTAATTCATTTTCAGTATTCCACTTTTACAAACTTTTAATAGTGAACCCTTTTCAAATCCAATATTTTAAACTTTCATATAATCAATTTGACTAAATAAATTTACTTTTTAGAATGTGGACATCATAAATTTACAATGAAACACCCCATGCTTCTACGGTACGCTTCTCTTTGAATAATGCAATAGCGTGTGTTGTACGCAACATCGAGTTCTAACAGACACCACAACTGATCAAACTAGCCGTTATGAATAATAATACCTACTTTTTAAAATTTTAGAGATTTTATCTCTCAAAATGGACTTCATTTTTGGATTCGGAGTATCGAATTTAGCCTAAGGTGAAATTTTGGATAACTTTAATATTTTGATGAATAGTGAAAATTACTAAATTTTAATTAAAAAAAACATTTTTAATAAAAATAATTAATAGTGATAAATTATGAATTTGAGTCATTTTAAAGTATATTTATAATATATTTTTACCATTTAATAAAATTTTGGTCATTGGACTTAATTTAACAGTTAAACCAAACATAAACAAGTCTCAATCTTTTGACAGTTATTATATATTAAAAACATGCTTTTTGTTTTGACAACGAGAATTAATTTTAAATTAATTTATTCCACTTCTGTGTTTTGAATTTGGAAAAATGGATTCCATATTTGTAATCATGATTTTTAAATTGTTTAAATAGGTAAATTTTATTTTTAGACATTTTGAATAATTACTTCGGTAAATATTTTATTTACCATTGTTAATGGGTAAATCCGGTAAATAAGGGTTAAAAAATAATATTATAATAATAAAAAATTACCCTAAAACGTATCCTAACCTTATTGTTTGATACATGTCCGACCATGGGCATATTTGGGTCGATTTTGGGACCCCATGGTGCCACTTGTAAGTGATAGGGACACTTTATTTTAATTAAGTTAAATGAATATTAAAATGACACAAGCATATAGCTTTTAAAAAAACAATTTTTACATAGGGTTATATATGTTAAATTTTACACTATAAATATTAATTAGAAAGATAAAAAGATTTAATACATAATGGTATTTTATTTATAATTTTTAGACATTAAATAATTTAATTTATTTATGACACAATGGTGATGCAGTAATTACCATAATAGTGAACAATTAAAATGATTGATATTGTAGATACCCAAATAAATATAATTTGAGACTTTTTATGAATTAAACTAATTTAATAGGTCAATATGACATGTTAGGAATGATTTAATTAATGTTTTTTGAAGTAATCATTCTGTTATGAGTTTTACAAAAATCAATTATTGAATAGTGTCAAAATTGACATAAAAGAGTTTTTAAAACAAATATTATATTATTAATTGATATCAAATTCTTAAAAATCTAAGGTTCGGCCAAGAGACTTATATCATGATAGTTGTATCATTAATGGACTAATTGGGGGTCTCTTGGATGTATATAGTATGTTTATTAACCATATATTATAAAAATACAAAGAGACATTGTAAAAGTGAAACTAATTAACTAAGAGTTAATACTTAATGATAAGGTTAGTATAATGGATCCAACCTGTATAAATTCTATTTGTTGAGTGGTTTTTGACCTATACCCACCTTAAAATTTAAATAATCCACTTTAGAGCCATTAGAAACCGAATATGAATTTATTATAAAATAATATTTCTAGCTTTTCCAAATGTTCCCCTCACCCCTCTTATAAAAGGGCACTCCCCCTTCTCATTAATTCACACTTTCAAAGCCTTTTTTTTTCGACCAACCCCTTCCCAAATACTCTATAAACTTCCCTAACTTCATTTTATAGGCCTTCCTTTATTCATAAATCCAACTTAAGCATCCCTTTTGATCAAATCAGAGGGAAGAACCCAAAGAAGAGGTAATGATTTCACCACCCTTTTCCAAGTTCCTTTCTTCTTCCACTTCTTCTTCCTTTTTTATTACCATTCTAAAATAATAACTCCAGTATCTTATATATACTGTGATGTTATGATAAATATGGTACAACCATATTCATTATTCTATCCATCCTTTGAATAACATGTCACCATACGTGTGTACGTACAGGTTACCGTCTCCATGTCATGGTGTAATTGTTATTCAATAAATTATTATTTGGATGGGTATAATAATGATTTATAATTCATATAAATAATAAATATAACATGAAAATAATTATTTATATATTATATAACATCCAATTATAAATTATTTTAATATCAAAAGAATGATATTTTCGCTCGTGCGTACGTACGGACTACAGTCTCCACGAACGCGATGAGAGTCATTATCCATCGTATCATTCAAGTATAATTATCATTTGATGATTTAAAAATAATGTTTAAGGACTTGATATCATTATGGATATGAATAAGATACAACCTATCCATTAAAACATGGCTTATGTAACAAAACATATAAAATAAAACGAGTAAGTTAACACCCGAAACAACGATAATAATAAGATATTATTAAAAAATCAATGTTAAAAGATCATATATGATATCATATTAATGTATATCATTCTTTTATAATTTAATAAAAATTATTTAACCATTATACAGGAGTTTAACCTACCCCCAACCAAGGAAAAGTACAAGGTAAGGGTTTATTTCTCAATCTCTTCATTATCCGAGGTTGTTTATACGTAATAATCTATTGGGATTTCCTTATCACCCACATCCATGTTTCCTCGAAATATATTTTGAAACATTTTTACTATTTACAAAGAATATGGGTTAAAGTCATTTATACCCTTTTTTTACTTTTTATAAGTGGTTTATAAAGGAATCTTTCCGTCATTTTCCAAACAAGGTCATTTTTAACCTTTTTGACAGAATTAAGGTAAGAATGTCTTTTTTTAACTTATATGGTAGGTGCGGTTATTCTCTACCATTATTACACCTTTGAAACTTCCCTTACACACTTATATGGATATTTTCAAAATAAAGGCTTTCTTTTATAATTATGCAATTTTTAAATGATTTCAAAAAAGAGATATTTCTCTCAAAAATATGAAAATCCAGTGCAAATGTATACGTATTTAACGCAAGATTAAAAATGTTTTTAGAAAACCTGACTCTTGATTATGGTAGAAAGGAAGGGATTGGGCATGGACCCATCATGGCCTGTAATTATTCGAGTAGTGTCAGAATTGGTTATTTTGTTTTCATAAGCTTGCATAATATTTTCAGAAAAGCACTGGAGTATATTTGAGCAATTTTAAATGTAAGTATCTTCTAAAAAAATTGTATCGGTAGGTCTCATGAGACAAACTAGTGTCTTGGAACAAGGCCTTGTAAAAATTTATTTGTAGTCTTAGCACGAGGCCTTTGCTATGTGTTTATGATAGTCTGGCATTATGCATTCCATCATTATGAAAGTGGTTATTGATATTTCAGGTGATTATTCGATTAGTAGAATATCCATGTGAATAAGTAAATGGCATTATTTCATTTTTGACATACTATGTTGAAGTTCAAGTTTAAAAGGCTTTTGTTTTATTTATACATTGCCTTAAATGTTTATTCTTATTTATGAAAGTTTCTGCTATATTGTTATCCTTACTGGGCATTTGAGCTCACCCCTTTCAATGTTTTATTTTTCCCAGGATGTGAAGAAGTAATTTATGAATGACCTGCAGGGATAGTATGTGGGGATATGAGTGTGGACTATGAAGAAAATATGTTGTTGTAGTTTTCATTTTTATGATTTAATGTAAGACTTATAAATATATCTAGTGTTTCCAAGGCTACTAAACTAATCGGTCTTTCGAGATTTGATCTTTCTTGTGATCATGCCAATGTTATGTAATAATTCACCGACTCTAGGTAATTGGGGTCGGGGCGTTACATGTTATATTTTTGGGAAATAATCATGTTACCACTATTTTTTATTTTCTATTTAATAAAAATTAGTAAACATATCCATATTGAATGTTAAACACAATAATGTATTATTTAAATTTTTCTAAAATAAACTATAAATAATTTTTTTATATATTTCATCATTCAGTTACTCATATTCATAAATATTAATTAACATATAGTATTTAACTATTTATACATATGATGATTCCATATTATTATAGTATCATGTGTGGATCAGGCTATATAACATATTTGACATAATTATAGGAAGACATATATTAAAATATCAAGTTGTTATATTCTCCTCCCCATAAATAAAATTTTTCCACATAATTTTTTAACTCCTATTTTGGGGGTAATTTCATTATAGATCTCAAAATTTACCATAAAAAGGCAGTTTATCATTGGTTTATTTAAGATTTTAAGTGATATTTTCAATATATAATTTTTTATGAGCTATTGGTAAAGAGATCCAATCCATTATTAATAGAATCATCGAAAGTGAATATGAGAAAAAAAATATAAGGAACACCATCCCTAAATCCTAGATGAAACTTCATACACCATGGAGACAATAATTGTAACATCCCAGATCCAGATGGCACTTTAAGGTGCCTTGTACCCGGTTGGACACATGGCCTCAAGAACATTTCTCAAAATTCCAGAGGATACCAACTAGAAATGAGGCCCTATGCATGATAGTGGGGAAATTATTCCCTCATTCGTAGATTATAACATAGTGGAACAATAATAATTAAATATCAGAAGTAGTAATACCATACAACAAAAGTAAACAATAGAAGAATGATGATTTAAATAACTAGATGTCATTCAATACAAATGATGATGCAACAAGTCACATGTTCTATTAAATCATCCAAAATAAGATACAATGTAATCAAATACAAGATACAATACCAAGGAATAGAAATACAATAAAAAATAAAATGCATCACAAGACTCGACTTGGTCCCATGATCCCCTGATCCTAAATGAAAAATCAAGTACAAGTTGATAGACACATAGCTTATTGACACCTGCGACAACAGAATATATTTTTTCCCAAAAGAATGACCCAAATAGGGTGTGAGAAAAAAATCCCAGTAGGAAACCACCCTAGATCTGTGTGTTTTTTTCAATGAGTATATCCAACAGGTAGTGTAGAAAATGGGAAAAAAGTAAACTAAGAAGTACTGAAAAGTAAAAAATCCTACAATACATGTTCTATATTTTCATTCGTTATATTCATTTAAACCATTAAATTATATTAAAATATTTATGTTTAGAGATCTTTCCTATTCCCATCAATCACATGTATATAGGATGCACAACAGATACCTCAAAAGGCTATCGAAAAAAGTAAAGTGAAGACCAAATACAAGATTTTTCCTTGGTTTGGAAGATGTGTCATAAGTCATTCCATTTCAATATTCAATTCAAATCATCACCCATAGGCCTAGAAATACCATGCCCATAGGCATAACAAATCCTCTCCCATAGACATAATAAATCCTTGCCCATAGGCATAACAAATCCTCGCCTATAGGTATAACAAATCCTCATCTACCGGCATAGAAGTCGAATAGGGTCGAGCCCAAAATATCACCATTGCATCATAATATACAACACATGAAAATTACACTATTACATGTTTAACATAATAACAACTCATGTGGACATCTTATATAACAAGAAACAAGTGAATTAAACTATTACAAGGCTTAAACAATAATAGGCATAACATAGGAAAAGGGGAAACCACTAATCAAAAGCCCTTAATACATACGATTTCAATTTAATCCAATTTCAATCCCATTATAATTAAATTCATTTTTAACCACCCAAAAAAAAAGAAAAATAAGACATGCCTCATAGGAAACCTATGCCAAATGTCCATAAATGAAAATTCAAGGGAATCACAACCATGGGGTGGCCTTAATTCAAGGAAATCAACATTACACATGAATAATAACACATATTCAATTACCTAAACTTCATTAGGAAATGAAATGGGTCAAAAATAAATCAATTTAACACCCAAAAATGGGTGCACGATACTTCATCACATATATTCATCTCAATAATTAAAAAATGGCACAATACCCCACACATCATCACAGTACAATTCTCCTCAAACATCCTCAACCTCAATTTCAATCTAGAATGACATAGATATACAAAATGATGATAGAATCTCAAGTTTAAATAACATCTTTAGGACCATAAATCATGAAGAACAACACAAGTGTAATTGGGATCCCACCAATTGGGTTCAAATGCAACTAACAACGAAGGAATCAAGGTTTGGATGATAAATTGGGAAGGGATTGAAGGTCTAGCACTTCCTGTTCATCATTATGGGAGAGCCTACATCCAAAATGACCATCAACAAGGATACTTCCCATTTTAACACATTTTTAAGAAATAAATAGTGTGTTAATGTAACTACATGCCATGTAGGTTCATTAACTGTTCACATTTATGACGACTTACTTTAGACATCCTTCACCGACTTGTTGACATGATTACATGATGTGTATAAGAAAATACATGGTGTGTAATAACTAATTCTGGTTGTGTAAAATTTTCATCTCGTATTTTACCCATTTGAAACTTATTACCCAAGTATAAACTAAAATGAAGAATTTTTACCTCAAAGGAAGAATCAGGTTCTTACAACTCCGCCTAATTCAATTCATCCTGGAATTTCCCTTGCAAGGGTGGTCAAAAAATATATGGGAATAACTATGGCCATTGTGATCGTATATCGGCCTCGCTCTCTCATGTATCATTCTACCCTCAGCCATGCTACCATAGCCCTCATACTGGGGGAACTGAATGGCCTCACAGAACCTTCATTCTATGATCCACAATTCGAATCGGATTCTCCTTAAAAGATTCATTTACCTATAACTCAACATCCTTGGGATGAATATCATGAGACATTTCTAAAAGGTAACACCACAACTGTGAAACATGTAAGACGTCGTTCATAGCTAGGTACCACAGAGGTAACTAAAACTGATAGGAAACCATCCTGACCCTTTCCAGAATCACAAACGGCTAGACGTATCTCGGTGAATGCTTACCATGTCTTTTGATCCACTTGTGTCCCAACCTCAGTGCAACATGTAAGAAAACTCGATCGACAACCTCAATATCTAGAGGTCATCTACAATGATCAAAATATGATTCCTGATGAGACTATGTGTTAGCCATCCTCTTATGAATCAATTGGACCTACTCATATGTCTATTGCACACGACGTGGTCCCAGAAAAGCTACCTCACTCACCTACAGAAAACACTAGGGTGATCGGAATGGCCTACCGCACAAATCCTCATAAGGTACCATCTATATAGTCACTTGAAAATTATTATTGATAGAAAATTAAACCAGGGGAATATGCTTCTCCTAAGATCTCCCAAAGTCTATGACACATGCTCACCACATGTCCTACATAACCTGTATCATACGCTCTGACTGGACATTAGTCTGAGGATGGTATGTAGTGATTCAAAGCACCTGTGTACCCAGTTCCTTCTAAAAACACTTCTATAAATGAGATGTAAAGAAGGAGTCCCTATATGAAATGATAGAATGAGGGACCCCATAAAGTCGTACCACCTCAAGAATATATATCATCCCAAGATCATCAAAACAAAAAGCCTCCTTGATCGACAAGAAGTGATTGACCTTTGTAATTCTATCAATAACCACCCAAACATCAACATTACCTCTGAGAGAACTCAGTAACCGAGACATAAACTCACTCATGACATCATCCCATTTCCACACTGGAATAGGTAACAGATGTAAAAAGCCCGAATGGATGCTGATTTTATTCCTTCACCTGCGGATAGGTGGACCCCCTCACAACTAAGAGATCCACCTCTCTCTTCATACCTAGCCACCCATACTGATGGTGAAATTCATGGTAGATCTAGGTAACTCTAGGATGCACTGCCCAAGATGAATCATAAAACTCCCACATCAACTCCTCACGTATATTCACTAGAACCCATACACATCCATGGATACGCAAGATCTCGTCATCACCTACCATCCTACCAGGAGGTGGATCCCCACCTGCTACACACCCCTGCATGACTAGTGTAAGATCCTAGGTTTTTCTTTAGGTATGGATCTTTATTTTTGGGTAAAATGTGTTTACTTTACTTTTTTCTCATATAACCTAAGATGGGTCATTAGCCGGTTGGGTTGTTTTTGGCAAAGAAAGGGGAAAACATGTTGAAATCTGGCTACAGTCCAAGTACACATTGTGTACTTGGACTCCATGCCATGTACTTATAGTACACACTATGTACTGGACAGTCATGACATGTAGCCTTTCTGGTTTAGAAAAATAAAACTGGTAAGTACACCCCGTGGACTTCTAGTACACGATGTGTACTTTCCCAGCATTTTTTTAAAAGAGGAATTAGCCTCATTTTTTACAAACATATACTTTTCCTATCATATTTTAACCTAAAAAATGTCTATTATAGTTTTTCAGTTATATAATCCATCTCGACACCAATTACATCATCTTCTGTCATGTTGGAACCACATCAGTATATACTAAATTCCTATTTAGTCATTCATGATTCTTCAGAACAATGACTGCATTATTTAGATTTAGGCTCATATGCCATTATGTCCCATTCTTCATCCATTATTCAAATTTCTTCCAAACCTGGATGAACCAAAACTTGATAATGGATGATATTTCTACTATTGAGGTGAGGTAGGTTGTCTACACCTTCTTTCCTCTTTTCTTGTGCTTTTCAGGTATTCACTAGATAGACGACCCATCAGACTTTATAGTGAGGACTCTTTTTTGAGCTAGTTTCCTTCCGTACTTTTATTTGGACCTAGTGAGGATGTCCATAGCTTCTTTTTAGGTGTGTTGACACCCACTGCTTATTTAAAGGTCACACAAGGGGTGCAACATAAGGAAATAACCTGATTATGCCTGTTTAAAATACCCATGGGGTGTGTGGTTGTGCTTGACTAGTTAGTGGAAGAATGTTAATGGCTTTATAGCTTGAATAGATTGCTTAAGAGATGAACTGCCTCCTTGATTAATAAATATCATTTTATGTATTATATTTTTCGATAGTTTGGCATGTTAAATGGATAATATTGGTGGGTATACCAATTTGAAAATGGATAATTGAATGTAAATGGTTTATATGGGAGGAAAGGCCCATATTCTTGTTTTGATAAATGGTTTTAATGAGTAGGTATACTCATGGATTGGGTAGGTTGATGTGAGTGGGTATAATCACATGGAATTTTTGTTTAATTTATATGATTAAATTAAATTTTTGAATGAATGGTTGGTCAATTCCATGGATTGATTTCCATGGATTTGGAATGTGGTAGTGGATTCCTTTTGTTGACTATGCCTGTTGGGTCTTTATTCAATGGGATTACTCGGTCCTTGCTATGCTATGGATCCCAATTGCTTGTACTTGCATAGGAATTATTGTTGACATGCTTCTAGGACCCCAACTAGTGCCTAACTGAGTTTCCATTGGGGACGCCCATGGGACTCCATAGGATGCCTTGGACAAGATCATTGAATCAAGCCCTCTGTGGTCTAGAATTATTACTTGGATTCCTTGGTTTGATTACACCTTGGATCAATCCATTGAGGTCTACGTTTTGCTATATGGTGTGGTCATGGGATATTTGACTTCACTATATGGAATAGAAGTGGAATACATGACTTCTCTCTACAGTGTGGCTGTGGTTTATAGGATATAGATGGATATATGAAGTGGTTGTGTGACTTTCTTGTTTACTTGATTGTAGGTACCTTGTTAAGAGATGACCCAATTTTACATGTTTCCTTGAGTGCTACTTGGTTTTAATTCAGGTAGTAGAACTATTCCATGGGCATGTCCACTTACTTATTGGTTGTTTAAACTTGCTATCACTTTTATAGAATTGTTAGAACTATATAGACCTATGTGATTTTATACTGGGATGTTTTTCTCACATCTTGTGTGGGCCTCCTCAGGAACCCAAATAAATTATATGGTTTTTAGTGATGATAGGGGAAAGCATCCTAGTATAGGTTGTTGACTGTATCTTTGGGTTACGGGAGAATAAGGCCAAGCTGAGGCTTATGATGCTAGGATACCTTTTTGGTCTTTTTCTCTTTTTGGGACTTGTATTGTGTTGTATTTCCATGTACTGTTCTAGATGCTTTCAAGAATCTCATACCATCTATATTATTTTAAATTTGAGAAACATATTGTTGTTGATATGTATTCCTATATTTTCTTACATTTATTTGTTTGTTGTTTATTTCAATTATGCTATTTATTATATGTTTGGATTCCACTGTGATACTCCAGTAATGAGGGAATAGTCTCCCCACAGACTCACTTAGGCCCTCGATGCTAGTCAAAATCCTATGGAATTTGGGGATATTCACTTGAGGCCATGTGGCTATCTGGGCTTAGGGCACCATTCCGGGTGACATCTGGGTCTAGTAAGTTACAACTAGGCCCTCACAATCTGATATTTGTCTTATCCTCACTTTGTCCAGGAGGGTAGAAGTCACAGTGAAAGAAGAAAAATAAGTATATCCTTGACTATCGTGGACCTCTAAATTCATCTCAAACAACAAGTCCATAAGCTTCCACTCACCACTGCCCCCTGTACCTCCTCTATCTAAGTCATATTTCTCAATGCATCATCCACTACATCACCATTCCCAAGTGTGTAGGAAATCGAAAAGTAGAAATACTGAAGGTATTCGACCCACCTTCACTGTCTCAAATTCATGTCATGCTGAGTAAAGATGTCTTTGAAGATTTTGTGCTCCGTGTACACCAAAAAAATCTCTCCAAGTATGTAGTGTCTCCAACATCACAACTCATGTACACCAGTAGCTAACTCCAAACAATGTGTATGGTAATTTCTCTCATGAGGCCTCAACTGCTGAGATCCGTATGCCACAACTCGATCTCCCTGCATCAGCACTTCCCCCATCCCAATACCTGATGTTTCACAGTAGACTATATAACTATTTCGTTTCTCTGGTTGTATCAGTACTGGTGCTAATGTTAGTCTCCCCTTCAGCTCCTGAAAGGATGTCTCTCTTGAATCTAACCAAAATAACTTCACACCCTTCTTAGTCAAGCTCATAAATAGTGCTTCTATGCCTGGGAATTCCTGTATAATAAGCCTATACTACCCAGATATCCCCAAGAAACTTAGTAGTTCAAACACGTTATTGGTATGTTCCCAAGAAACTACTACCCACACCGTCTCTAGGTCCACTAACAATCCTATCACTGAGATAATGTGACCCAATAAGTTAATCATTTCTATTGAAAAGTGGCACTTTATGAGCTTAGAATATAAATAATTTTATCTTAGTGTATTCAATACAATATCAAGATGGTTGGAATTTTCTTGATGATTGTTAGAATACACCAAGATATCATTTATGAAAACCCCCAAAAATAATCCAAGTAAGGATAGAACAATTAGTTCATCAGTTCCATAAAAACTGCTAGCGCACTCGTGAGACCGAAAAACATAAACAAATACTCATATAGAACACACCTACTATGAAACGTGGCATGAGGTATGTTCATAGGTCGAACACATACATGGTGATAACCAGATCTCAAATCGATCGTAGAGAAAACCCAAGCTCCTCAAAGATGATCGAAGAGATCATCAATTGGTGGTAGAGGATACCAGTTCTCAACCACCAACTAGTTCAATTTCCGGTAATCCATGCATATACTGAGGGTATCATCCACATTTTGTTTCAAAAAAGGACTCGAGAAACACATAATGATGTTCTGGGTCAGATAAACCCCTTGACTCTAAATCCTCTAGCTACCTCTTGAGCCCTTCAACTCCTTCATAGCCATCCTATAATGAGGAATAAATATTGGTGATTCTATTGG
The DNA here is from genome assembly GCA_963277665.1 of Viscum album. Classification (NCBI taxonomy): domain Eukaryota; kingdom Viridiplantae; phylum Streptophyta; class Magnoliopsida; order Santalales; family Viscaceae; genus Viscum; species Viscum album. The sequence goes on from OY728139.1 coordinate 1,105,559,505, forward strand.
TGCTTTATTGATGGAGAACTCAACCTCACCCACTAGATGTAGGCCTAAAAACTCATCCGATAAGACATCAAACGATCAACCATTGGAGGAAAATTTGTTTGAAATATTCGTTGGTCATCCATATATAGAATCAAAATTTGAGCTATCCCTCCACCCAACCCCTGATGCTGTGGTCTATCTCTACCTTCCTGTGCATCCCATTCACCTTTCTGTAAAAACGATCTACCCTATAGTGACATGAAACCCACCCTGCAGTGAAACAAATCAAGAAAGGATCGAAAAAGAACAAATTGGTACATTCTGAGAATAACATCAATTACTATCAGATCTATGACATATAGATCCCATAAGAAGTAACACCCACCAACCTTAGGGGGTAAATCCTTACACTGATACATTCCTAGAGTTATTATCCCTAACAGAGTGTCTACTGTCCTAAAATCATAACAATAGAAAACATAGTGCCCAAGGATCTCTACAACATGTAAAAATATAAAACTATACGAAGCCCCTGTATCAAAGATTACAGAACAGAAAATAGAGGTGACTAGAATTGAAACACTAATAGTACAGGGTTTGAGATCCTGCTCCTGATGGGTCTGTTGCATTGTATAGGTCTAACAGATACCACATCCCTACGATTCTACCTGGCTACCCTGAGCTGATCCACCCTCCTATCTCTAATACCCCAGGGTCTGGCTACCTGGTTCAAGACCACCACCTTGACCCAAATTACCTAGAAAATACCAACTACCAGTCCGATGAGAATCAATTGACCCTACTCTTGAACGTGGAGTCAGTGAAGAACCTCTCTCACTAGCTCTTTGTGGAAATGCCCTATAGAAGCGCTGTAGATGGACCGTATTGTCGCAATCTCGAATGTTATAGATGAGAACATCCTTTAATAACGTAGCCCTCTATGAATATTCACCCATCCGAGTAGGTTAGAATCTATGAAGCCTAGTGAAACATGTAGAGTAGTCCATCACTATCATAGTACCCTACCCTAGATGCATGAACTCCTAGTCTCTATCGGTCCTTAGCATCTTGGGAAAATAGTAGTCATAGAAGATCGTCTGAAATTATCCCATTGCCATGTCATAATGATGCTCTATATGAGTGATAACATTCCACCACATCTTGGAAAAATCATGGATCATATAAGTCAAAAGCATGACCCTCCTCTCAGAAGAGGTGTCCAGATGCTCGAAGATAGAAAAAATGGCCTCCAACCATGACACTACAGCCTATGGTCCACTATCCCATGAAAATATAGGCGGATGCTGCTGCTAGAATACTGAAGTCTGTTATGCTATTTACATTTCAGGCTGAGGTACTCCCTATAAGGTCTGTATAATCCTCATAAAGACTTCATGGAATAGTGCATCGACACAAATGTCCAGTATAACTACTGGTGCCACAACAGGAACATTTGGAGGATCCTCTATAATACCATGACCTACAACCTTTGGGGTATGATCATCAACACTTTCTTAGTGTATAGCTTGAGGATGTCATGGTGGAATGACTCTGCAAGGTCAATCACACAATTTAGTTCAAGTTGTGATAATGGTGCACAATACAAGAGTGAACGAACTAAACAGGAGGAGAAAAACCTCAAAAGTTAACAAAAGAAACGTGCATGACATGTAAAGACTATACATAGTGTTTATATTTAAGATTTTACATGGTCGTGTACTTCCATCGACCTTGGCATGTAAACATCCAAGGTACACGACATGTTAATTTGGTACATGACATGTACACAAGTCCCCCTTCCTATCCATGTACTTGTACATAACCAGATTCACATGGGGTCTTTCTAAGTGATCCCACATGGCATGTACCAAAAGTACACGACCATGTACTTGTGAAACCCACCATCCTATGTTCCTTCCCACATGACGGGACACACAGTCACTTACTACACGGTGTATACTTAAGAAAAGTTCTCTCTTCCCGAATAGAAGAACACATGGTGCGTGTTCATAGCACCACATGCGGTGCTGTCTGTGTTTCCAGATAGTAAACCTTAGAAACTTCTCAGAAACACCTATTTTTTCAAAATAAAGAAACGATGTGACAAATTCCGATCTGTGGGGGAACATAATCCCTGTGAATAAAAGCTTGGAATCCACCTATAAAATATAACAACAAAATCTATATCCCTTGGAAAAAACATGATCCACCAAATTCTAATCCAAGAGGGGTATTACTCATAGGGATCATAGTTTGGTATCCATCCAATGCAACCATAACATGTACTAGTATACCTGTCATGATAGTAGTAATATCTGTCATAGTACCTATCACAATAACATGCCACCCGTAATTCTTCTAAATGGCATGGAAAGAACGCATGGCATGTGATTTTTTCAACAAGTTCCTTTATGATGCATGAGATGGAATACCCTCATCTCATTGAGTTGAAACAAAGTAGAACCACAGTGATATCAATAATAACATTACAAAATAAGTGTGTCACCCAACAGTGAAATTAAATCAACTGTAACAATAGAAAACCCAAAAAGAACATGTCAATTTGAGGAAAATTGGATTTTCCCTATACACGGGGTAACTACCCCTGAGAAAAACTTATAACCAAACCCTATTTCCTTCCTATCCCTATCTAATATTTAAAAACAATAAGGGAAATAAAAAAATCAATCCTTTGATACTACTTTGTAAATTATTGTATTTGGATTCTACTTTAAGGTTCCCCATACCCAGTTGGCCACATGGACTCAAGCACAATTCCCCATATGCCAGAGGCTAACAACTAGAAACGAGGGCCTAGGTATGACAGTGGGGAAACTATGACCTCATTGGTAGAGTGTAACACAATAAATTAATAACAATTAAATAGAGGAAACAGTAATACCATAAAATTGAAATAAAAAAAGGCTAATAATATAAATAACTAGATGTAATTCCACACAAAAGATGATGTAGAATGTCACATGTTCTAGGAAAGTAACTAAAATAGGATAAACTATAGTCAGATACGATATAAAATACCAAGGAATATAAATTAGTTTTTTAACTACCACTTAGTGGTTTCACTATTCATCAAAAATTGAAGTTTTTCTGAACAATGCCAAAATTTCACCCAAAACTATAATTGATATTCTGAATTAAAAAATGATTTCTATTTTACAAAATTACAAACATCTAAAATGCATTAATGAATTTTATAATTAATTCTCGTTGTCAGAAAAAATAGCGTGTTTTTAAGAAAGTATATCGATCAAAAGATTGATAATTGTTTAAGTCCAATTTCAAAGTGAAATTAATTCTAATGACCACCACTGGATAAAATGGTAAAAATATATTCTAATTATATTTTAAAACCACTCAATAGAATTATTTATCACTATAAATTATTTTGATTAAAAAAGTTGTTTTTATGTATTTTTCACTATTCATAAAAAATTGGAAGTTCTCAGAAAAATACCAAAAATTCAATATAGGCTAATTTCGGTTTTCCGAATCCACAAATGAAGTCCATTTTGAAATATAAAATATATAAAATTTCAAAAAGTGGGTATTACTATTCATAATTGCTATTTTGATTGGTCGTAGTGTGTTAGAATCTCGAACTTGCGTACAATGCAAGCTATTGAATTATTGAAAGAGAAGCATATCGTGGAAGCTCAGGGTGTTACATATAGAATACAAATCTATAAAATGTTTCTATAGTTATTTTTATCAAAATTAATTTTAATGAAAAATTTGAATCATAAAAGAATAATACTTTGTTTTGAAACATGATTTCTCCATTAAATAAAGTTACTATATAATATAACTTAATAAGTGTTTATAATAGATCAATAATGAATGATAATAGTCAATGGTTAGTTATTCAGTCGTAATGAAATTATTTTACACACGAAAACCCCTTAACTTTACACTTTTTTTGCATAAAAGTTATTTAACATTCTGTTTCATAAATATAATAAGGTTTATTACCTAATTTAAGACTTTATTAATATAAAATTAAAATTTTAACCTTAATTAATAATAATTATCTTCAACTATTAGGTCTTTGTGGTCACATTTTAGTATTATTTGTAAATAATCATAAAAGATTTAAACTGGGTTCACAAATTGAGTGTTGATCATTGCTTACCTTTAAAATATCATCATAGGGTTCTGGGATACATTTTATAGTGATTTATAATTTTGAAATTACATTATATGTTTTTATTAGTCATTTTGAGGGAAAATTAAAATTGCGATGAAATTTTTTTCACTTATTTAATGATATTGGTGGATTACATTATAATGATCATTAATTGTTCTATTATCTATAATAAAAATCTGATATATATATATATATATATTATTTATATATCATAGATAATAATACAATTTTAACTAAAATGACATATGTTTTGTTTTTAATGAAATCAAAACACATTTATTCAGGGAGGTAATAGTCTGCACAATAGAAAATTCATATTTTTTCCTTAATTGAAACGGGTAGGGTGGTAAATTTAACAAACCAAACTATTATAAAAAATTCACCCTATGATTTAAATAAATTTACTATTATGTATTATGGTTATAGAAGAAACATGAACATATATGATATTATTATATCGTATTGGATATGAAATTCCATTAACAGTCATTACCGTTGATAATTTTTTATTTTAAGAGTGATCATTTGATTATTATAAATATAGGGTTTTATCAAATCCAATTAATACATAAAAAGGAAGTGATTATGTCAAAAATTTGTATCATAACCTATGAAGACCATTTACCTTTTCATCAAAGTAATATATCATCACTGGGATTTTCCCAAGATCAATCACGTGTTGAGATCCCACAAATTGAGAATGTGAAAAACTATTTATGGAAGATGGTCATGCTCATCGAGACCACACAGAAAACCAAGTATGTTGAACCACCCCATGAAAGCCTAACCATCACCCACATTACCCATATAGAGTTTTATTGTGTATTAATGGAATATGTATCAATATCCTAATAATATTAATATTAATATTCAATTTTCAATATAATAATTATTATGTGTAATTCTAAGTGATACTTTATAAATGATTGTGATTTTTACACAATAAAACATGAAATGTATTTTTGGGTAATATTAAAATTTAATTAAGGTATTTATTTTAATGAAACATTAGGTTTATTAAATAAATTATATATTTAAAAAATAATAATATTATAATTTTTAATTAAATAAAAATGATCATATAATTTTTATCATCTCAAATGCAGTTTGTATAAAGGCTCAAAAACTATTGTTGTCAAAAACCTATAATTTATCAATAAAAGTCAATTATTAGTTCAAAAGTGTAAATTCACATGTTTATAAAATATATAAATAAAATGGATAATATTTTTTGGAATCTAGAGTTCTATATTTTTCAATGTTAAATTTTTCATAATTTTCCCAAACAATGTAATTTTTGGGTAATATTTAAATACAATATTAATATATGGTGTGTATTATGACATCATAATGTCCCAAATGATGTAATAAACACTATAATTGGTAAAAAGGAACTAATATATATTTATTTATTAAATCAATTTGATATTATGTTTATTTTAATAATATTATAAAGCCTCTATGAATCCCCAAAAAGAATTAATATATTTCAGGGTTTTAAATTCAATTCCATAAGTGTTTGCCTCACTTACACATAATAAATGGTTTTATTTTATAAATTCCAGACCTTTCCCATATAAAATAATGAAATACACTCTCATTTGGAAGAAACCATGGGAAAACCATGAGAATGTTTTTGGTTTTGGGTATTTTATAATATAGATTCCAAAACCAAGGTTGGAGAAATAATAATGAAATCCACACTCATTTCCTACATAAACCCCACCATGATCACATTTATATTCACTAAAAATATTTTGAGAACATAAATAATCTAAAATACCCTTTATAAATTCAAAATATGGTTCCATAAATATTTTTAGAAGCTCTTTTCAATCATATGGTGTCACACTATCAGGGTAAGGGATCCCCCATTATCATCTTTATTCAAGTATCTTCTTTATCCCCTGTATTTTATCATCATTTAATTAATATCATATATGTTATTACATATCCATCATACAATCCAATATATTTATAAATGGTGATATACTCCTTTAACTCCCATCAATTCATCTTTTGAACATTTATACGCCCCTTCTTTACGGCAAATATTTCACAGCGATTTTCAATAGAAAACTATTATGTAGTGAATACACGTACCCATTTACTATTAAGGGTGTCCAATATCATTAACATCTAACTATTTATTAATGAATTCATCATATTTATTAAGTAGTTATTTATCATGAAATAAAACATGATGATGAATGAATCTATGCGGCATGATCTATGCGACACACATAATCTTGAGAATGAAATGAAATTGATGGCTGTGATAAAAATTCTATAGTGCTCTAATGAATTGGGTAATGTTTATTCCCATGATTCATAATTTTGGTAAAGGGAGTAAACATGATTACATTATGGTAAATTTTCCATCATGATGACTTGGTAGTTTCCATTGACATATGTTTATGTTGTTGTGCTTTATGTTGTTTCCACATTTCTCATGTTGCCTTTATGTTATCATTATAGATAATGCCTTATTGTCCATGATTATGATTCTCAATCATTTTATGATCCATTAATATTTATATTGTCTAACATGTATTAAATTATTCATTTTATTCCATGTTTTCTCACTTAATATTCTATTAATCTTTCATATTTCATATTTATGTCTCTATGTTATCCCGTTTATTTTTTAATTCCATGCTACTTTGATGCATTCTAAAGAAGTTTTCAATAATATTGTTTTATCCCATGTTCAAGATGTTTTAAAATTTACCTAATTCAAAAATAAACTATAATTATTAATCTTATGTATTTTATTATGTCTTCTTTTATGTAATAAATCATAAATTAATTTCTAATAAAGAGATGGATTTTCATAGTTGGTATCAAAGGAAATGTTTAGTTATTTTTTGGATTAGGTTTAGAAAACTCTAGCGAAATCCGTAGGTATAAAACTACGAATAATAAAACATCCCTAAATTTTTTTAGGTATCTATTATGTGTTTTTTCAATCAAATACATACAATCCTAGATACTACAAGTAAATATGTATATAGAACAAATGAACATAGGGATAAAAACTAAAAACAGCGCATTGAGATAGATTTGACCAGGAACATGTGCATGAAAACGGGCCTTGCTACAAACCTGGTTACACACTCCAAGGGGATATTATTTTTTAAATTCATAATCTCATTATGAAGCATTATTAAGTGAAAAAAATGTTAATAATTTGCGATGTGGTCAAACAAATCTTGTATAACATATATTGAAGCCAATAAATTACTATGTCACGAAATAATATTCATTTATAACATATACCATTAAAGTTATTACATTATAGTTTATGTTATTTATAGTTTAAAAATAATCATCCATAAACTTTCCCATTATTATATCCAATGGATATAAATAAGATGAATCAGGTAAACAACCAATGTGAAGGGGAATGTGAAGGGAAATGTGAGGATTATCCTAACAAGATTCCCAACCTAATGGGAGCAGGAATTGTGAACTATGTGATTATAATTTTTCTAGTGATCATGTTTGGAATATAAACTTGGGTCATAAAGAGTATCCAAATCCCCCTAAGAGAGAACAAGATGCAATTGATACATTTATGTGAAAAAGGCCTTTACCATTCAATGGATCATCTGATCCCATAAACTCGGAACAAGGTATAAATTAAATTTAGATGCTATTCTCCATTATTCCACTTTCTGAGAACATGATGGTTCTACTAAATGTTTATCATAAGGAAAGGTAATCCGATCAGTGGTGGATATTGATAAAAAAAAGATGAATGAAGAAGTGATAATTGTAAAGGGGTCGATGAAATTTAGGAAAAAGATTTTAGATAAATATTATCCTCACATTATCTAAAATAAAATGTAATGGTATTTCATTGGCCTCTAGAAAAAAGACAATGAATATTTCAGGGTGTAAAAGGAAAAATTTACAAGACTTTCATGGTATATATTCGGCTTTATCATTACCCTCAAATGTAAGGGTGACTACTTCTTTAGTGTGTTAAAACCTTGACTATGAAAATCCTTAGAGATATAAGACTTTGATAGCTGTAAAGAAATTGTATTATGTTTCCTCTATGTTGATATTGAGATTAGTGAATATCAAGGGTAGAATGGGGATAAGAAGACAAATTTGATTTCAATTCTAGTGTTCTGATGGATAAATACAATGGTTCGAAGAAATTTCAACATTCCACTTGTCAATGGTATGGAAAGAAGCACACAAAAAATTTCTTGAAGGGGATGAGGAAATGATTTAGGTGAAATAATTAGGGACATCATGCTTGAGATTTTCAAAGGGATAATAGCACTAATGAGTTCTCTAATTTTTTTTCATTTTCAGAATAAAAACACTTACACCATGCAAGAAAACTATTGGTTCCAAATATCATAGTGCACAAAAAACATATTTAAATTCAAAAAATTTATGAAATAGATCATACCACCATCATCATGGGCTGTGAGACCCTCGAGAAACCCACCCAATGCACTAGACACCATAATCATAATCCCTATCCCAGCACTAGTGAAGACTTATAAAATAGATGATATCATAGTGTAGAACCATGACCATACTAAAAAAGTAAAATCTAGAAATTGCCATCCCCATTGAGAGAGAACAAACAAACCTATGATAATAACATCCATAATTAAACATGAATATAAGGCATCAAACAAAATCATGATATAAAACCAGAATCACTATCCCGAGACTGATTCCAAACTTTTATTTCAGATTTATCCACATGAAAAGCCCACCACAGCTGAAACAACCCCATTCTAAAACCTCACCAACAACTATCACACCAGTCTAACCTAGCATACCGTGGATGAATAGGTGGAAAGAGAATATTTTTGAGAGGGAAGACCTAATAAGGGAGTGGTGACCTTTGGTTGAACCATGACGAAATTTCATTAGAACCATCAGTAGGAGAAAGAATATTATTGGGCCAAAATGTAGAAAAAGGTGGTAGATATTAAAGAGAAATGGAGAAAAATGACAACACAAAAGAAAAATTTCATCGATGAGGATGAAACACCAAACTAGACATTAAAGACAAAAATAAACCCTATATATAGAACCCACTATTGTTGACCCCCCTACACCACATGAATTTCCACTAACATTTAACCATATGGATTAAATAAATACATCAATCCTGAAATCTTTGGGAATGTGATGTCGGGATGATGCCACTTAGGGCTGGGAGACCCACCCTCGAACCCAAGAGATATACCAAACAAAGAAACACAAGGTATTCTGAGTTGGAGATGCTTCTATAGGCTATAATATGAGCATAACAAATCCTAGGGTGTACTAACACCGGGTGGATGAAACCAACATACACCCCCAAGAATGATAATTATATGTATAATGGTGTGGAGATAATCCACAAATGTTCCAAAATAAAGTCAAAAACTCAGAGAAGCAGAAATGAAATACCATCAGGGAGTAGAAAAAACCAGATCATAATGTTAGGAGATGAAGGAGCCTACACCAACACCTATGAGAAACCCTAGACAGTGATTAGGGATAGGAGTGCCCTGAGTGAAAATAGAGACATCCTTCAATTATCAGTCTTTTTGGTTCAATCCAACTAATGTATTCAAGGAAAATAGTACTCATGTCCACCCATAGTGCATTGTCATTTTTTTTCAACAAAAATGAACCATGGAATATTGAAATCCAATATTAATGAACCATGTCTTGATCTAATGTATAATTATAAGGGAATTCTAATTTTGGTGTTTAGTGGATGGGTCGTTCATTGAACTGAGTTTTGGAACCTAATTCAGAGAGCTATAACACATAAAATGGTTTTTTAGTCTTGGGTAAAGGCATAAGAGTTTCACCGGGAGTCTCATCGAGTTTGGGGACAGTCAAGTCCTATATATTCTATGTTTTGGTTCTCTGAATAGGGTTCATGATTTGTTTAGAATAGTGTAGCCCCATTAGTAAACCATGTGTCTACTGTAAGGGAGAAGAAATTTCCTGCATGAGCTGTGCACAGATTACCTAAATTATATATCTTTCCCACACAATTAGTTACACTTTTTAAATAACGATTAAATATTAATCACATAGTTGTCTAATATTTAGTAAACCATTACAATCCAACCATAAGAGGTGAATGTATTTAGCAGTGTGCTCCGCACGGTTAGATCATGGCTTTGAAAACTTTGTGGCCAAACCGTGCAACCTAGTTTTTAGTTTTAAAATTACTATTTTTATATTAATGAGTTTTAAAAATCCCTTTCCTTTTCTATCTCCTCCTCCATCCACGTGATTCTCTCCTTGAGCGAAGTTTTCCTCCTTCAACACCTAATCTATTATTCCTGATATCTCCTTCTTCCATCATCCGATTCGAGTGTCGTATGTCTTTATAAATCCACATCAGTAATATATCGATTCCATTTAAATATTTATTTGTGTAATTTTCTCTCAAACATGTTATCATGGTTAAACACCATTTTCCCCAATATCCAAGGTGAATGTTTGTTTCATATATTTCTTTAAAAATAGATCGAATCAAACCATGTTGTTAGATGAGTAGAGCATCCAATGTATAATGTTGGTCGTCCAAAATAAATTCAATCGATTTATTTTGAATTATAATTATTGTCATTGTGCTTCAAACATACCATTAATGTACATTTTTTTAAAACCGAGTTACTCATTTTAAATTGGATTACACAACTAGTTTTACTCCCATTGAACCTTATTAGGTGAATATAGGATGAAAACCTCAAACATGGACACCCCTTGGGTGTGCTGTCTTATATGGTATTATTTTAATAAATTGACTAAATTCATGCAATTCCTTATATTTTTTCATCTTGGACTAATAATGTGTCTTCCCCTTGTATAAACATTCCCAAGAGAGATTGAAACCTCTTAAGTTCCATGTTGAACATTCATAAATTAAATTTCCATATTGTGTAGTTCTTCTAAAATTATTCTTTAATGTCAATTGAATTATGAATCATGTATTGATGCGTAAATGTGAAAAATGAATTGTTTTTTAAACAATATAATTTTTTTATAACAAAAACCCTCGGATGAGGTGCATTGTCTTCGAAATTACAAAGTGGTATTAGAGCCTTATTTTTTCCATTATCATACTAATTTGGGATGGTATACAGGATCCTGGGAATGTTTTGGCGCTTGTTAAATAGTTGTTTTTCTGGATAATCACTCCACCCATTGGGAAAATAACACATCTCTAGGGATAGAATTGTTGTTCATGAGGTTATTCATTACAGTTAAATATGATTTCACCTCAATTGACTGGTTTATTTTTTGATGCTTAATGATTAATTAAATTTATTTAAATATTCCTTGGCCTAGTATGGAAAGGATGTAGAATTACATGCATCATTATTGGAACATAGATATTCACATTCCATGCATATACCATGCCATATAGGTATATTTTTAGATCTATTTTCTGATTTTTATTTTTTGTTATACATGATATGCCATGATTTTGTTTATTAGAATTCCTTTTATGTACCATGTAAAGTATTTCTTCAGAATTCATGTTTGTATAATATTCTTGGTGTTTATTTTATCATGTGAGTTTGATGTCATGATTAAATAATTATATTCCATAATGCCTAATAATTTTCTTTATCTTGCCTATGTATAATTCTTTTTTCCTTGATGTTATTCTTTATGTGTTATTGATTATGAGAACATGCTTTATTTTTTTATGAAAAACGGGTTGCATGAGATGAGCATATTGGTTGTGATTAAATGGGATCCGGTCTTCAATTGTAAGGTGCATGGGAACCATATGATTGGTGAAAGGAAACCCATGTATTAGAACCATGTCTGGACCCTTATGTATGTTTGGATAGCCTTGTTAAAATTTTTAAGGCTGCAAAATTTCAATTATTTAATTTAATTGGTTTAAATTAAATGGATGGTAGTATCTGATCTATAAATTCTGTGGGCATGTTATAAATTATTGGTGAGAGCTTATATAATTTTACAATTAATTAAGAGCATGATATATCAAGAAATGGTTATAAATTTAAAAGGTGTTTAATTTTTAATAGGAAATGAAATTGATTCCTATATAATGTCTTTTATCTATAACACACATGCATGGTGATTGTTTGGTTAGATTCTTAATTGTAGAATGGTTCCCAAGTAAGATAGTTTTAGAATATTTCTTATGAGATAAAATTCTATGAGTGTCCTAAAACAGTAATAATTAGGAAACATCTATTCGGTATGATTCTGATGATCATAAGTTGTGTTAGTGGGACCCTTGTTAGTCACCTTATCTTTAACCATTTTCATTAATTTAATAATTGGTACTTAATATATGTTATTAAATCATATAAATTTTTAATGATTGAATGTAACTCAATGTAATGACTTTTAAATGGAAACTAAAGTGGTTTCCTTAGTTTTGAACCCTCATGTAAGGGCAATTTATACTTCTCTTTAAGATTCCCTAGAATGTAGTTGTGAACGTTTTCTATTGTCCGTTTTCCTTTTTAGCATAGATTAACCAATATATGTCGACCCTAGTGTGATCTTTATAGAGTGAACCTTTGATAGCATAATTGTTTTTTCTTTCATAAGGAGCTATAATTAGTTTGTTAGAACCCATAGTCATTTAATGCCTTGCTAATGTCATTAGATTTCTGAAATTTGGTGTCATTTGGGTTCCGCTGACCCTAGAAAGACACATACTTCTAAATGAATCCCTTATTCGGATGGATGGACATGATATCCTTGACCCTTGTTGTGGGTGTAAGAATTGTGTAATGCTCAGTTTCAACATGTTATACATTCCTAAGGCACGATCAACCACTTGGTAGGTCTCACGACCCAATTCTTTTTTTGGGTGGAATTTGGAGGTTGTCAGTATATTTTACAATAAAATGAGATAGAATTTAACTGACTTTGTACTAGGTAGAAGCCATCCAACACTTGAATTATTAGGGATGTAAATCCTATGGGGGGCATATAGGATGATCCATTTACTCATCTGACATCTGGGTAGTATGTGTTGAAATATGAAACACCATAAAGTTTCTAGATGAAATAAACTAGTTGAGTTAGGGGGAATAATTGATCCTTAAGCTATCAATTAATTTATTGGGTCATATCTAGAGTATATTGAAATGGGAATTAAATTTACCACGTTCATCCAAATTCTTGAGATGACTTGAATGAGAATATGGTGTTTTGACTTGGCGATCATTTTGGTTTTGTTTTTGATGTCAAAAGCTATAACATTTTTGTTCGTGAATCATCAGAGAGCCATATATGATTTTAAGATGAATATGGACAATAAATATTATGTGAGGTCAGTATGCCTTTTCATTTGATGACTAGAAAACTCTTAAGTTGGGGAGATTTGTGTTGGTTCTGGTAAACCATTCCTTCCAGGTAGAAGGAAGAAAACCAAGATGGTACATTAGAAATTCTAGGTCACTATTGATTGGATTTTGGGATTTAATGTTTTGAAATTTTTTGTGTCTGCCTGACATAAAGAAATTGATGTTGTTGGATGTGTGTAGAACCTTTGAGAAAAACCATTCGACATGGGTGTTCTTAGGTGGTCAAGTTTAAGTGATCAGGGTATGCCTCAAATGGTAATGGCATTATGATTGATAAATGATGATCCAATGGTAGGTAAAGCCAAGTTTTTTTAAGGTATGTTGACCATTTGTGGTTCAACTAAACTTCTTGGCAATATTTGGTATCCTCTTAGTGTACCATGGCCTTGTGACGAGCATGTATCCTATTTTGAATTCATCCAATATACACTAAGAAAACATCGGTCTTAATCAGGGCTAATGTTTTAAAAGTTTATATGATTTTTTGAGTTGTTTTACTAATGATTCACACTAACAAACCGTTTCTATAAAGGAATGGTTATTCGTGAGTGATAATTGGTCTCCCAAGTTGGAGTACCTTGGATAGACTCTTGGATAGTTGACATTTTTCTCTAACTAGACAACCATGCAGATGCTACTATGGGCTCAGTAAATGATCTTTTATAGATGTTGGGGCCTTGTTCTAATGAATTACATGTAAAAATGGAGTTTTTTCTACTATTGGGTTACCTATTTGGTCTCCAGTGTTATGAATATGATGTTATATCATAATTTTTTTAGGATCATAGGTGATGTTTAAATAGTAATGAATCCAGTGAGATGGATCAGGGGTTCAACCTTGTTCATTCTAAGGCATTATAGATTCCAATTTCTAGGTGATGGTTTGTCTATGAAAAAACATTGGATGTCAGTTATGAACTTCGGTGAACATGTTCTTGGTAAGCTCAAGTTTCCTTGAGAGAAGGAATTGGTGATTAGTTTGAATTACACAGGCTATATAAGCCATGCATTTTGAGAATTGTCAGCCATATGTGGCTCACCATTTTATCCATATTGATCAAAATCAGAAATTTTTGATAACAAAAATAGTTATTTTTGAAAGGAAATGGTGTCTCAAAATAGATTATAGAGTGAACTTTAAAATGGGTTATAATTTGGGAAGTTACTTTAATTGGGTTTTCTTATTAGTACGAATTGAGTAGGGAACCTGTTAGAAACATGTATATCCCTAAGAAAGAAGGAGGAATGGATCTTGATACATGAGTTTCAAACATATAAAAAAATTTATAATATTTAAATAAAATGAACATATTTATTCATTTGGTTAATGAGAGAGAATGAATAACCCAACTGAATATTGGAGGTTCGAGTAAAATCCCTTACCTTATGTCTGAAGGTGTCCATCACATGATCTTCATGTCTTGGATAGTCAAATTAGATTCCTTAATTAATAACTATTGAACCTATTATACATTAATTTGATTTAGTATAAATTAATTAAGTTCATTTATATCCTTTTTTATGGGTTAATATATTCAATTTCATTTCTTTGGTGCGTCGGTTTTCCTTGGTTCTCATGATCTGTTTACTTGTACACATGTATGAATGGTCATGTAAAGTGGGGTTAATTATCAATAATGGAACCTTAATATTATTAATGATTTCAAAATGGTTAAATTTGTATTATATAATATTCTTATGACATAAGGATGAATCATTAGATAAATATTAAATGTTAATAATTTGTGTTTATTTTGGCGGGTTTTCAATCACAAGGAACTCATTTTGTCTTATAAATAAATATTGTGAGTAAAAAAATGATTCCAGAACCTGAAAAAAGATATAAAACGTATATTATATTATTTTTCAACCATAAAAATGGTATAATGACCAATCAATGAATACTTTAAAGGAAATTGAAAAATTTTTCGTCCTTGAATGTTGTAAATTAAAACATCAAAGATGATGTTTTAATTTTTTGTATAAAAGGAGGGGGAAGGATATATTATGATGAATTATTCCATTAGAATAAAAAAAATCATGTATAAGTAAGGTAATATAATATCATACCATATGTATGAGGGGAGTTGAGGAGAGAAAAATAATATAAAGGGTCTTGAAAAGAAAAGAAAATAATCTGAAAGAGGAATTTACTTCTTGAATTTATCATCCTTGAGAGCCTCCTTAGGGAAGACATTTTAGTATTTTGATGAGAAAAAAGTTCTCCTAGATATGGGGGAGGTGATTGAGAATATAGTTTAATAGAATTTGGATAAATAACAAGGTGTGAGAGGTGTGAGGAAAATATTGGTTGAGGGATGATATTTATAGTGGAGGAGAGGAGTGTTTTCTCAATATTAAAATCTTTAGTTTATTATTTTTCTCAAGATAATAAATAGTTCTTATTATTGATAATAAATAAAATAATTAGATCATGTGAGTTTGAACTAATATTACTTACATAATCCATGACTCAAGGAATAGTGTATTTAACTTATAATATATATAGAGCGTAAATTATGATATTTACTATTCACCAAAAATTCAAGTTTTTCATAAAAATTTCCAAAATTTTCCCTAAACATTAGTATATGGGTATAATTAAAAAAATTTCTCCATTTTACAAATATAATTATCTAAATATGATGAATTTAATTTTTATCTAAAATCATAATTTACTGGAAAAATACAAATTTTAAAATTAAAACTCATTTTATAACACTTGGAAAATTTAATTAAGGTCTCATAAAATTATCTTATAATCATGAGAAATAAAAATATTATTTTATGAGTAAATTTCAGGAAAATAAATATTACTTTAATTTATTTTACTAATCATCAAATTGTAATTAAATATACATTAAATACAAAAATCCCAACACCAAATTAATAATTCTTAAAATATTTATTAACTTATACTGTGATATATTTATATCATTTTTTCACTTATAATATTTGATATAATTTATTGGTATTTTAATTGTTGAGGTTACTATTACATTTTTTGGTTGACTATTCATAAAGTTCACATTACTATTCCAAAGTTCATGTTAATATTTCATCAGTATGTGTCCGTTAACTTCTAGAGGTACCTTTTATTTTACACATTATTCATATATAATGTTTTTATTGTGTTCTATAAATAATATTATGTTATTATACTACGAGACACAATTATAAGATGGAAATTTCATTGATAAAACATCTGGTCAACACATTCTTCCATCCTTATGAAATTCCACCCTCAAAATTTTATTTTACATTATTGGATACAAACTGGTGTGGGTATTTCTCCTTCATCGATTCCTCCAGTTACCTTGTTGCCTCTTCGTACATATGGTTCTTCCAAAGTAATTTGACAAGGTGAGTAGTATTATTGCTTAAAACATTACCTCTATGATTCAAGATCATCACTGTCTTCTCCTCGTAGGAAATATCATTCTCCAATTATACCACTACTAAAGATATTACATGTGAAGGATCTATTATATACTTAGGAGGAATATGTGGAATACATCATGTACATTAGACAAGGTAGGTGGGAGTGCTAGTGGATAGGCCCCAACTCTTACGTGATAAAAAAACTTGAAGGGGCCCATGTACCTGGGACATAGCTTTCCTTTATTCGTAAGTAACATGACCTTATTCCATTGAGATATATGGAGGAATAACAAGTAACCAACTTTGAACTCATGGTCTCACCAATGATTTTTTGTATAACTCTTCTATCGATATTGGGCTACCTTGATGTGATGTTGAATGGTTTTCACCTTTTCCAACATTTCTTCCACCATTTCGGGTCCTAGAAGATTATGTTCACCAGCTTCATCCATGCATGCTGATATTATTCACCTTTTACCATATAAGTTTTCATATGGATCCATTTGGACGATGGAGTGAAAACTATTGTTGTAAGATAACTAAACCAGAGATAATTGATGGTCCCATACTCATCTTAAGTCCATAGAACATTCTCTCAACATGTCTTCTAGTGTCTGAATAGTTCATTCTGATTGGCCACTAGTTTGATGATGATAATCCATAGTTATGTTTAGCTCAGTTCATAGATTAGGTTGGAGACTTTTCTATAACTTCGAGGTGATTATCAGATCTTGATCGAATACCACTGATAGTGGGACTCCGTATTGCCTTACTAACACATTGATATATATATATATATATATATATGTGTGTGTGTGTGTGTATGTGTGTGTGTGTGTGTTTGTTCATGTTAATATAGTTGATAAGTACTCTAGAATTGCGATAAAGTGAGGTGTATTTGTAAGACGAACCACAATGTCCCATATAGCATTGTTTCCTATTGAATTACTAGGATGCCTAGTAAAAATGTCCATGGTAATGTTCTCCAACATCAATGTTGGTATGGATATTGGTTTCATCTCCCCATTATAATTTTTCCTTTCATCCTTCACTTATTGACATAACAGGAACTCTGATGTATATTCATCAATCTCTTTCTTCAGGTTGTCCCACCAATAGTTCTCTTAGATATCTCGATACATCTTTATGATACCTAGGTTAATAGATATGGTTGAGAATGTGTTCCATTTAGAATCTCCTTCATTATATCTGGATCAGAGAGTACACATAATTGTGACCAAAATATTACAACTCATTCCTGATTAATCTTGAACTTAGATGATTTCTCATTTCTAATAGCTTCCACCCTTTTCAGAATTTCCACATCTTTTCTTTGAGCATCCTTCATTTTCTCCACTATGGGTGGTTTATCAATCATTTTAGAAAGGATTGATTATGTTCCTACATTACTTATTCCCATGACCATCCTCTGTATATATAAGATTATCTTATCGTTCTCAATTCTCATCATCGATAAAGATGCCCGATCCTTTCTACTCAGAGCATCCGCTACATTATTTTCCTTACCTAGACGGTATTGTATTGAACAGTCATAATCCTTGATGATTTATAACCATCATTTCTAGTGCATATTAAACTACTTCTAGGTGAATGTATATTTGAGACTCTTTTGATCAGTATATATCTCACACATCTCCCCATAGAGATAATATCGAATGATTTTCAATGCAAAGATCACAACCGTCAACTCCAGATCATGTGTGAAATGGTTTTGCTCAAATATTTTCATCTTCCTTGAGGTGTAGGATATAAATTTATAATTTTTCATTAGTACATATCCAAGACCTTTTTTTGAACCATCTATGTACACCAAAAATAGTTCTCCACTTTTTTGGAGTGTGAGTACTGGAATAGTGATAAGCCTCTTTTTTTGCCACTTATTGCTTTCCTCACATTATTGAGTCCAAGAAAATTGTCACTCCCTTTCAGGTTAGCATAGTTTTTGGGTTTTACAGTAAGGATAAGTTCTTCAGAAATCATCGATAATACCCTTCTAGACTAAGAAAGATATAGATCTCTGTTACAGATGTTGGACTATGCCACTCTTCGATTGCCTTTTCCTAAGAAGGATCCAAAAATATTCCTTCACTAGTGATAAAATTCCATAATAATGATACTTACTCTATCTAGAACTCACATTTACTATACGTTTCCTATAGTTTAACCCTTCACAAAGTTTTTAATATAGTATTCAAATTCTTCTCATGTTCCTCCTTTATCTTGGAGTATATCAGGATATCATAAATAAATACTAACACAAAGTTTTCTAGGTAATCTCTAAATACTCTCTTCATTAAATCCATGAAAATGGATGGGGAATTGGTGAGTCCAGAGGTCATCACTATGAACTCATAGTTTCCATAACCCATTTGAAATGGAATCTTGGGAATATAATCCTTCCTCACATTTAGTTGGTGATATCCCAACCAAAAGTCCACCTTAGAGAAATAACTTGTCCCACATAGCTGATTGAACAATAAATCTATCAATAAAAGGGTATATATGTTCTTTATCATGATTTTATTGAGTTCACAATAATCAATGTAGAGGTCACTGTTCAATCCTTCATCTTAATGAAGAGGACTAGTTCACTCCATGGTGAAGTACTCTATTATATAAAACCCTTCTCCAAATTCTCTTGTAACTTCTTCATCAGCTCGTTCTACTATACTATGTCCATTCTAAAAGGTATCATTGATATATATAGAGATCCATGAATAAGATATATTGAGAACACAACCTCTCTATCAAGAGGAAGACCAACCAATTCTTCTGGGAATACATTAGTGTAGTCCCTTACAATGGGCATGTCTTCGAGGATGATTCCCTCTATTTTCTCAACCATAAGAGAAAAATATTTTTTCTAATAAGGCAAAAATATCCACACCTGAGATGATTATTCTGAAGTAGATTCAACTTCCTCCGTAAAATTTTATAGTATTGGCGGATTCTATGAGATTTGATGAGTGATATTCCTTTCCTGAAAGTTGATGTTTTCCTTATATAAAGATATACAATACATGCTTAAAATGGAATCAAAACCCACCAAAGGAAGTATGAAAAGATTTTTCTTGGAGGTTTAGTCCACAAACATTTACCTAGGAGGAGTTATGTACTTTGGATGAAATAATTTACCCATTAGTAATTCTCATAGATAACTTAATATCTAAATTTTTATGTTGTGTTTGAATAGTTCTACTAAACATGAAAGTTATTAAAGAATGTGTAGAACTTGATTTAAATAGTATTTTTTCTATTCTTGAATGAATAACTAGCATACTGGTAACCATATCATTGTGTTTCTACACATTAGTAGTAGTGATAGCATAAGCCCTTCCTTGTTCCCTTGGATGTTGTTGTTTTTTTCCTCCAAAACCATGGTCTTAGGGAATTGGTTTGCATAATTCCCTTATTCCTTATAGTTAAAACAGTGTAGTACCAGCTGATCATTAATACGAGCCATCCTTTCATCTTCCACATTATTGGAATTCATCATATCCCTTTATTTGTTCTTAGTATGATGTCCCATTCATCTAAATTTGATGCAACTCATGGTTCCCTTTAGAAATTTCTTAGGATTCTTCTACCCACAATTTTGACACGAGGAATGTTCGATCTTCATTCTAGCATGGGATTTATTTTCTGAACCACCCATATTAGAATCCATTTTCCACTTTGTTTCTCCATCCCCATGAGACCTTTGAGAGTCTCCAATATCCATTTCAACCATAGGGGAACAATGGGAAATATAATCATCACTGTCGAAGTCAAGAATTGCCAATTATTTTTATAGAAATGGATTTAGTCTGCAAAATATGTGATCCACATTGATTTTGTTGTTCATGACAAAGCAAAATGAATATATTTCAAGCCTTGTAATTTTTACTTCATTCTACCCAACAAATTCATCTTCATTCATCCAAGGTCTGAGGAACTCTCTTTCTATCTTGAGATAGAGTGTTCGAGAAAAATATTTAATGAAAAATAGTTTCTTTAAATATTCCCATTCCATGGATTTATTTTTCTCCTTGGACTTCATATTTTTGATCAGTTTCCACCACTTATCAGCTTCCGCATCAAAATGGTAGACCACCCATATGAATTCATCTTCATCTGAGCACTAGAGGATAGATATTATCATTTCAATAAAGTTAATCCATTATTCTATGAGGAGGGTATCCAAATATCAACTAAACATGGGAGGCCTTTTCCACAAGAAGGATATTAAGAAACAATTCTTTTTTAATTGGAGAAGGATGTAATTCCATATGATTCAAGTTATTATTCATAACTTGAGAAAGCTGAGCCAGTACTGTCCTAATCTTTTGATCACCCATTCCCATCATATTTTGTATACCATTAGGCAAATCATCACATTTCCTATCACATTTATTATTGTCATGTATTATTCTATTTCCCTCCCTTAACTGAGAAATGTAAAGTGCAATTAGGGGTCTTGAATACTTAGCTAATAAGAATAAAAGTAAATATTAAAGATATAAGGATAAACTCTTAAAGTAAAATTATTTCCTAACTTATATATGATTCCCTATTCTTCAATCTAGGTTATCTATGATTTTTTCCTTAACATATATTCCTATGGGTTTTTTTGTTCTCTTAATAATGGTTCGTAATGAGATTATTAATTTACCAAGTCATATTCATTGGGAGTGTCAAAAAAGGTGAAAATTAAGGCCCATTTTCATGTACCACATTACCCCAAGTCAGACCAAAAGCACCTTGTCATAGATGTTATTACTAGGTACATATTTTCCAGAACTATGTCCAGTTTCAGTATCCATACATGGATTTATTTTCTCGATAAACCTCTTACTCTATAATTACCAAAAATTAATGATATTTTGTTATACATAGTCATATCCCTAAGGTTATTACTATTGTCTGATATTCTAATTCTATAAAAATATCTAATCCTACCCATGATACCAAATATAGAAACCCTTCCTTTTACAAATATCATTACATGCTTTTAATCATAATTAAACAATAAATTACAATCCAATGATCGAAAAGTATTTTGTCTTGGAAGATTAGGTACATAATTAATAATCATAAATAAAATATTTTATTTAATCTCAATAATGAGATCCTAAATTCCATTGTTCTCAAACATCTACAGAGGATAAAAAAAGGATAACATGAACAAAGTGATGAGATAAAAATCCCAGTAAGGGAATAAACATTAAAATAACGATTAGAACATGGCTTAGGAAACATAAGGTAATGATATAAAAAGGCATGGAACATGAAGAAACATATGGAATCACATAATATAAAACATGGGATCATATAATCATGGAATAAAAGTAATGTCCTCGAAACATAAAATATGACTTTAGCATTATTAAAATGTTATCACACATAGGGGAGCATGGGTCAAGGCTAACCACCAAGACCGTTGCACATTGAGCATGAGTCAAGGATAACTACCAAAACGGATGCACATAATGTCTAATGAGACTCAATAGTAACCAATGAATTAGTGATCTATTTGGGTGTATCCTTAAAAACATTTTCAGGAATATGCGTTCCATTGAAGAATCATACAAAAGAGATGAAACATAACAAAAAGGTTACCGACTAAATAAAATGGGTATCATAATCATGTCATAGGGCATTACAATTGGGAATATCATAAAAGTGTCCATGAATGAATGGATTTATAACATAAATAGGAATTAATAAGGTAATATAGTAATAGATCATGATAAGTGATGTAAAACTAAAGTGATAACATATAAAAATAGTATTTAATAATATTTAGAATGAAAACATTTTAGTGTGGTTTATTGAATGTATTAAAGGGATTTTAAAAAACAATATTTCATAATCATTATTATAATAAATAAAAGTGAACCATGAAGGTTTTCATAATAAAAAGATTTATTTTTGAAAAAATGGTTGATCAAAATATATTATTTAGTGCTCATTAAAATGGGTTAGAATTCAGGATTTTCCCTTAAATAAGGTTTTCTTATCAGGAAGAATTGATTAGGGAACCTTTTAAAAACATGTATATCCCAAAAATAGAAGGAGGAATGGATATTTATATATGAGTTTGGAACATATATAAAAAATTTATAATATGTACTTAAAAATAAAATATAATTTTATTTGGGTAAAGAGAGAAAAATAATAACCAAAATGAATAAGGGTTGTTCAGGTAGAATCCCATACCTTGAGTCTGAAAGTGTCCTTCCCATGATATTATTGACCTAGATAAAGAAATTAGATTCATTAATTTATCATTACAGAAGCTATTATAAATTAATTTGATTTGTTATTACAAAATTAATTTCATTTATGGCTATTTTATTGGTTAATAGATTCAATTTCATTTCTTAGGAGCACTTGTTTTCCTTGGGTTTAAAGACCAGTTTACTTGTATACTTGTATGAAGTGTTGTGTAAAGTGGGGTTAATTATCTATAATTGAACCATTATGTTATAAATGATCTTATATTGGTTAAATTGGTCTTATATAATTTTGTTTTATGACATTATGATGAATCATTAGATAAATATTTAATAACAATCGATTGGGTTTATTTTGGCGGGTTTTCAATCACAAGAAACTCATTTGGTGTTATAAATTTATATCATTAGTAAAATTGATTCTAGAAACATAAATAAGATATAATACATATATTATAATCTGGATCAACAAAAAAAATGTTCTCATGACCATCCCTTTAATAAGGTAAAAGAAATTTAAAACATTGTCATCCTATAATGTGATAAATTAACACATCTTAAACGATGTTTTCATTTTAGAAAGGAGTGGGATGGAGAGATTATGGTGAATTATTCCATTATCATAAAGAAACTAAATAATATGAATGGTAATAGAGTTATCATACCATTTTGATTAGGTTAGTTGAGGAGAGAACAAAAATAAAAGAACTTGAAAAGAAAATAAAAGAATCGGAAAGAGGAATTTACCTCTTGAATTTATCTTCCTTGAGAGCCTTATTAGGGAAGATGTTTTTTGTTTTTTGATGAGACCAAGAGGGAATAGACATGGGGGTGTTTCTTAAGAATATAATTGAGTAGAATTTGGACAATTTAAAAGTCTTGAGAGGTTTGAGCAGAATAGGTGGTGAGGTATGATATTTATAGTGGAGGAGAGGTCTGTTTTCTCAATATTTAATTTATTAGATTATTATTTTTCTAATGACTAGAAATAGTGATGATTATTGATACTAAATACAGTAATTAGATCATGTTATTTTGAACTAATGGTTCTTACATCATCCATGACTCAATGAATAGTGTATTTAACTTATAATGTATATATATCGTAAATTATCATATTTTACTATTCACCTACAATTCAAGTATTTCCAAAAAATAAAAATAATCAACCCTAACCAATTTATGACATGTAAATTCAAAAATTAATTCAATTTTTAAAATTAATTATAAAAATATGAGAAATATAATTTTTAATAAAAATCATAATTTACATGAAAAACACAAATTTTAAAATTAAAACAACTTTTCTAAAAATGTGAAAAATTAAATAAGGTATCATAAAATAATATTATAATCATAAATAAAATATTATTTTAGGAATATATTAAATGAAAATAATTTTTTTATTTATTAAATTAATTATAACATTTTAATTGAATATATATGACTTACAAAAATACCAAAACTAAATTAATAATTTTAAAAGTATTTATTTACTTATACTATGATATAATTATATCAAATTTTTAAATATAACATGGATAAATTATATTCATACTTTCATTGGAGAGGTTACTATTACATTGGCCAGATTACTATTCATAAGGGTCACATTACTATTCCAAAGCTCAAGTTACTATTACATCGGTATGTGTTTGTTAACTTCTAGAGAGACCATTTATTTAACTCATTATTCATCTAAAAATTTTGTATTATGCTCTATTTGTACTCTTATGTGATTATACTATAAGATATAATTATATTAATGGAATATCATTGATAAATATTGGGTCATTACAACTCATTCGGGTATATCGAGCATAATTTTTTATTCTTGTTCTACATATACCTTTATACCATGAATGTTTAGTAAAACTATTCAAACACCACAACAAATCTTGAAAATATAATTAATGGGTAAAATAGAAAATGAGAAAAATTATATCATTCCAAGTATATAACTCTCCTTCTATCAAAAACTATGGGATGAACATCTCATTGAACCTTGTAATACTCTATTTGGTTGGATTTGATGAAATAATGTGTACAGATTGGATTTAACTATATATATAGAACATGAATTTCCACCAAAAAGAAATAACTTTGGATATCACGAACCATCCTTCATTTTTTTACAAATAAAAGGATATAAATGAATCTTCATTTGAAAAAATATCACAGTAATGGATATTATTGACCTATGAAAAATAATATCTTTCTCAAATGATTGAGTCAAATGAAAGGACCATCCTTGATTACATGCCAATTATAAAGAATTATACAAATGTGTTTCTTGTAGAATTTTCAGGTCTTCCTACTAGCTGAGAGGTTGAATATTGAATTGATCTTTAAAATGAGGAATTTCAATTTTCCATGATTCTATATTGAATGGGTGTTGTGGATCATGAAGATAAAAATAATCAACTATATAAGAATCTAGATGAAGGATTCATACACCCATGTGCTTCACCATGGGATGCACCAGTCCTCTTAGTCTAGAAGAATGATGGGTCCATGCACCTTTGAAATGACAATCGTCAAGTCAAAAGGATCACAATAGAGAAAAAGTATCATCCTCCATCTATTGATGACTTGTTTGATCAGCTACGTGGATCACAACACTTCTATTTATAGTATCTAGGGCCAAGATATTTCCAATTTAGCATGAATAAGAGAAGATACCCCCAAGAATTATTTTCTCACAAGCTACATGCACTATTACTTCATTGTAATTCCATTCAAACTCAATAATTCTCTTGATGTCTTCATGTACCTATTTTGTAGATTATTTATACATTACCTCAAATAATTTGTGGTAGTTTTTATGGATGTTATTTTAATATAATCTAAAAGAAATGAGGAGTATTTAGAGAATCTGATGACTATTCTAATGACCATACTAAAATAAAAGATTTATTCCAAGTATAGGAAATGAGTTCTAGTTGATGGAAGTATCATTATTTGTGAATATTATCACAATAAATGGATTACATGTAGACCCCTCATATGTAGACGAAATTTAAGGATGTCCAAGGACAACATATGTGATAGATATATATAGTTTTATTGGAGTTGCTGGGTAATAGAGTCAATTTATGAGAAATTTATCATGATTTTAGAACCTTTTTATCAAGATCACTAAAATGGAGTCATCTTTTCTTGGAATTATGAATCTTAAGAGAGCTTCAAGGAGTTTAAAAATAGTCTTATCACTATAAATATACTCTCACTACCCACAAGTGGAGAAATATTTATAGTATTAAGTGACGATTCAATGAATGGATTGGGTTATGTGTTAATACAGAATGAAAAAGTGAATCACTTTGCTTTAAAAAAAATTAAGGTTCATGAATATAAATACACAATTCATGAACTGGAGTTGGCTATAATGATATTCACATTGAAAATTAGGTGTCATTTTCTCTATAGGGGAGAACTGTGAAATATATATCGATCAAAGAAGACTTAAATATATATTCACATAGATATAGATGAATATATTACAAGGATTATAGTTCAATATGATCAAGGACTATGACTTATCAATCTAATACTATCATTGGAATGAAAACAATACGTCAGATGATCTAAGTAGAACAGATCTAGTAATTATATTAATCATGATAATTGAAAAGGATATGATCTTCATAGTATTAAAAAGGATTGAGATGGGAATCATAAAGGTTGTAACTTCATAAATCCTTTCACAAATAGTTTCTCAACCATCACTTCTAGAAAAAATAAGGGTTTCCCAAAGTGGTGATGTGGGAATTTAGAAGAAAGTGGAAAATATATGAAAAGGGAAATACTTGTATTTTAATGTTAATGATGATGGAGTTGTCAAATTTGATTCAGGACTATATGTACCATCAAATCCTAAATTAATGAAGGATATGTTTCATAATGAACCTAAATAGACCTTTTATATCCTTATTATAAGCACATATATGTATCAAGACATACGAGAAGAAAATTGGATTCACAATAATAAGTAGAAGATATGAAATTATACATCAAGATGACTTCATTTTCTGCAAGGGAAAGCAGAAAGGTAGAAAGCCAAAGGGTTGATGCAACCATTACCCATACCTACATGGAGGTGGGAAAATATCCCCATGGAAATTGTCACTGTTATTCTAAACACACCGAGAGGAAATAATGTAATGCCTCGAACCCAATTACCCAGAGTCAGTGCATTATTACATAACATTGGCATGATCACAAGAAAGATCATGTCTTGAAAGACAGATTAGTTTAGTAGCCTTGGAAACACTAGATACATTCATAAAGTTTACATTACATCATAAAATGAAAACTACAACAACATAGTATCCATAGTCCACACTCATATCCCCTCATACTATCCCTGTAGGTCATTCATAAAATACTTCTTCACATCCTGGGAAAAATAAAACATAGAAAGGGGTGAGATGAGATGCCTAGTAAGGATAACAATATAGTGGGAACATTCATAAATAAGCATAAACATTTAAGGCAAAGTATAACTAAAACAAAATCCTTTTAAACTTGTACTTCATCATAATATTTGAGAAATAAAATGAAATAATGCCATTTAAATATTCACATGGATATTCTACTAATCGAATAATCACATGCAATATCAATAACCCCTTTCATAATGATAGAATGCGTAATGCCAGACTATCATAACCACGTATCCAAGGCCTCATTCCAAGAATACAAATAAGACTTTGTCAATGCCTTATTCCAAGACACTAGTTTGTCTCATGAGACCAACCAAGGCATCGAGGAGCTATAACGGACTCCACCCGTCACTTATTATGTCCAATGCTTTCCTCATATGAACAGGTTTAAAAATAACATAAACATTTGTATTAAAACAGCATACGAAATGTCAATACTTTCTTTATAAACCATGAATTCTATAAAAATAACACATCCACATTAAAACATATCAAAAAACCTTTAATACTATAAGGAAGTTTTGTATCATAATAAATCAACTTCAAATAATCTTAAAATCCATCAATGGATGTTGACATAGATGAAATCAAAACTATTTGAGAGAAATACCTCTTTTTTTTAAATCATTTAAAAGCCACATAATTAAAAAATAAACCATTTACTTTGAAAATATTATTATTAGCTTGTAAGGGAAGCTTCAAAGATTTTATAACAGCAGAAAATAGCTGCACCCGCCATATAATTTAAAAAAACATTCTTACCTTAATTCTTTCGAAAAGGATAAAAATGACCTTATTTGGAAAATGATGGAAATATTCCTTTATAAAATTCTTTATAAAAATTCAAACAAGGGAATAAATGAATTTAACCCAAATTCTGTAAAATAGTAAGAATGGTTTGAAAAACATTTTTAAGAAACATGGATGTGGATGATAAAAAGGTCACAATAGATAATTATGTATAAACATCCTCGGATAATGAAGAGATTGTGAAATAAACCCTTACCTTGTAATTTTACTTGGTTGAGGGTAGGTTAACCTCCTCTATAATGGTGAAATAATTGTTATTAAATTATACCAGAATCATATACATTAATATGATATCATATATTATCTTTTAACATTGATATTTTAATAATATCTTAGTATTATCATCATTTCGGGTGTTAAAGAATTCGTTTTCTTTTATATATTTTGTTACCTAATCTGTGTTTATTATGGATAGGTTGTATCTTATTCATATCCAGTATGATATCAAGTCCTTAAACATTATTTTTAATCATCAAATGAGAATTATAATTACATGGATATGATGGGGAATGAATCTCATCATGTTCGTGGAGACGGTAGTCCGTACGTACGCACGAGCGAAAATATCACTCTTTTGATATTAAAATAATATATAATTTGATGGTATATCATATATAAATAATCATTATCATGTTATATTTATTATTTACATCTATTACATATAATTATCATACCCATCCAAAAAATAATGTTTTTGAATAACAATTACACCACGACGTGGAGACGGTAAGCCGTACGAACGCATGTATGGTGACATGTCATTCAAAGGATGGATAGAATACTGAAAATGGTTGTATCAGATTTATAATAACATCACAGTATATAGAAGATACTGGAGTTATTATTTTAGATAGGAAATAAAAAATAAAGAAGAAGTTGAAGAAGAAAGGAACTTGAAAAAGGGTGGTGAAAACATTACCTCTTCTTCGGGTTCTTCCTTTTGATTTGATCAAAAGGGCTCCATAAGTTGGATTTATGATCAAACTAAGGCCTCTAGGTTGAAGTGAGGGAATTTTTGAGAGTATTTGGGTATGGTTTTTCCAAACCAAAATGATTTTAAGGTGTGAATAATTGGATATAAGTGGTGTCTTTTTATAAAGGGGAGGAGGGGCTCTTTAGGAAAAAAATTAAAGTATTGATTTATAATAAATTCATATTTAGTTTATAATGGATCCAAAGTGGATAATTCAAAGTCTAAGGTGTGTATGGGTCTAAATCCTTTCATCCAATAGATTTTATACAGGTTTGGGTCATTGTATTAACATTGTATTTTAGTTTTAACTCTTAGTTAATTAGATTGACATTTACCATGTCACTTTTTATTTTTATATTATATAGTTAATAAACATACTATATACATCCAAGAGACCCCAAAGTGGTCCATTAATGATAAACGTATCATGATATAAGTCCTTTGGCCAAACCTTAGATTTTTAGAAGTAGAATATCAATTAATAATATAATACTTGTTTTAAAAACTCATTTATGTCAATTTTGACAATATTTAATAATTTATTTTTGTTAAAGTCTTAACAAATTTATTAATTCGAACCAAATTCATTTAAGAAATACTGAAATTCCTTATTAAACAAAAAAAATCGTGTATGGAATCAAAACATTCAAATTATATTTATTTTAACATTTATATTACTAATTATTTGATTCTTTCATTAATAAGGAAAATACTGCATCATTATTGTGTCATAAATAAATTTAATTATTCAATGTCTAAAAATTATAAATAAAATACCATTATGTATGAAATATTTTTATATTTCTAATGATTATTTATAGTCTAAAATATAACATATACAACTCTATATAAAAATTGTTTTTCTAAAAAACATATGCTTATGTCATTCTTGTATTTACTTTAACTTAATTAATATAACGTGTCATTATCACTTACAAGTGGATCCATGAGGTCCCAAAATCGACCCAAAGAAACCCATGGCCAGACCTGTATCAACCAATAAGGTAAAGACATGTTTTAGGGTAATTTATTATTATTATTATAATATTATTGTTTTACCCTTATTTACCAGATTTACCCTTTAACCAAGGTAAATAAAATATTTATCGAAATAATTATTCAAAATGTCTAAAAATAAAAGTTACCTATTTACAAAATTTAGAGCTTCTGATTGTAAATATGGAATCCATTTTTCTAAATTCAAAACACAGAAGCAGAAAAAATTAATTTAAAATTAATTCCCACTGTCAAAACAAAAAGCGTGTTTTTATGAAATAATAACTATCAAAAGATTGACACTTGTTTATGTTCGGTTTAATTGGGAAATTTTGTCCAATGACCAAAATTGTATTAAATGGTAAAAATAGTTTTTAAATATACTTTAAAACCACTCAAATTCATAATTTATCACCATTAATAATTTTGATTAAAAATTTTATTTTTAATTAAAATTTGGTAATTTCCACTATTCATCAAAATATAAGTCATCCAAAAAGTATCAAAATTTCACCCAAGGATAATTTTGATATAATGAATCCAAAAATGAAGTTTATTTTGAGAGATAAAATTTATAAAATTTTCAAAAGCTATGTATTACTATTCATAACAGCTACTTTGATAGGTCGCGGTGTGTTAAAATCTTGAAGTTGCGTACAACACATGCTGCTGTATTTTTCAAAGAGAATTGTACCATAGAAGCTTGGGGTGTTACATTCTCCTCTCCTTCAAATAATTTCAACCTCTAAATTTCTAGAATACTATTTCTTAAAAATACTCGGGTGGTACATCATCATAAGATCCTCTGGTTCCCACGTTGCCTCTTCCATCTGATGGTTTCTCCATAAAACTTTTACCAGACGAGTCGTCCGGTTTCCCAACACTTGTTCTCTTGTATCAAAAATCCTGATGGGCTATTCGCAAGAATACAGATCAGGTTCCAGTTGTAATTTCTCATAGGTGTGTACATGCGTTGGGTCAGGAATGTATTTTCTCAACAGTGATACGTGGAACACATCGTGAACTTTGGAGAGATTTGGCGGCATTTCCAAATGGTATGCTACAACCCCAATTCATTCTAGAATTTCAAAAGGTCCGATGTACTTGGGACTCAATTTACCTTTTTTACAGAAATGTATAACTCCCTTCCTTGGAGATACCTTCAAGAAAACAAGATCTCCTACATGAAATTCCAAATCCTTCCTTCGATTATCATCATAGCTCTTCTGCCTACTTTGAGATGCTTTGATGTGGTTTTGGATTAAATTTACCTTTTCCATCATTTCCTCCACCTGTTCTGGGCCTACGAGTTTTCTTTCACCAACGTTATCCCAATAGGTTGGTGTGTGACATCTCTTTTCGTATAACGCGTCATATGGTGCCATCCGAATACTTGAATGGAATCTTTTGTTTTAGGAAAATTCAAACAAAGGTAAATATTGATCCCACATACCCTGAAAGTCATGTGAGCAAGATCTCAGCATGTCTTCTAAGGTTTTAATAGTCCGTTCTAATTGTCCATCAGTTTGGGGGTGGTAGGAAGTGTTCAAAAAAAAGTTCAGTATCCAGGGATTTTTGAAGACTTTTCGAGAATCTTGAAGTAAAACAGGGATCACAATCAAGAACAATCAATAGGGGTACTCAATGAAGTCTCACAACTTCATTAATATATAGTATTGCTAGATGTTCAAGTGGTAGATCTTCCCTAATAGCAAGAAATTGTGCTGACTTAGTAAGATGATCAACAATGACCCATATTGCATCATTCCTTCTAGGAGTCTTTGGTAGTCCCATGATAAAGTCCATAGTGATATTATCCCATTTGCACTCAGGTATGGGAAGATGTTGCATGACTCCTCCAGGTTGTTTCCTTCCAACTTTCACTTGTTGACATACCATACATCTTGACACAAAATCAGCAATCTCCCTCTTCATGATGTCCCACAAAAATGCTCTTTCAAATCTCTATACATTTTGGTTCTCCCATGGTGTATAGAGAAATTGTAACTATGAGCATAATCCAAAAATCCCCTTTTAAGATCAAGTATATCGAGAACACAATGTATCTTCCCAAATTTCAAAATTCCATCTTCATACACAAAGTCACTCAATTTCCCCTCATTCACTGCATTCATATTCTTTTGAAATTCTTCCTCATCAGTCTGATAACTCTTTATACTTTATAGTTAAGATGGTTTGGCAACCATTTGAAAAAGTATCGATGTTTCACCTTCTATGGTAATTCCCATATCCATCTTCACTAGATCCATGAAAATAGGATCCCTTTCAATTCTCATCACGTTCAAAACTCCATGATCTTTTCTGCTCAAAGCATCTGCCACCTTATTTTCCTTCCCTGGGTAGTAGTGTATCGTGCAATCATAATCCTAGAGTAGTTCAGGCCATCGACTTTGCTTCATGTTGAGTTCTTTCTATGAGAAAATATACTTTAATGTTTTATGATCAGTATAAATCTCACAATTATTCACCATAGAGATAGTGTCTCCATATCTTCAAAGCAAATACCACAGCTGCTAACTCAATATCATGAGTAGGATTGTTTTGCTCATGAATTTTTAGTTGTCATGATGCATAGGCAATAACACTATCATTCTGCATAAGGACACAACTAAGTCCTTTCTTCGATGCATCACTATAAATAATGAACCCATCATTCCCCGATGGTAGAGTCAATATAGGATCATTGAATAATCTTATCTTCAATTCTTCATAACATTCTCCACACTCTATTTTCCAAAAAAAATTTAACCCCTTTACACGTGAGCTTTGTTAATGGGTTAGCCAATCGGGCAAAATTCTAGAGGAAACGTCTATAATAACCTGCTTAACCAATAAAACTATGTACATCAGTTATAATCATTGGTGCTGGACATTCGTGGATTGCTCTTGTCTTAGCAGGATCTACAAAGATTTCATCCTTAGAGACAATATGGCCAAGAAAAGAAATCTCTTGAAGCCATAATTCACAATTGCTAAACTTTCCATATAATTCATGTCTTCTCAAAGTCTTTAGGATAATATGCAGGTTATTTTCATTATCTTTGTAGATTTTGGAGTATACATAGGTATCATCAATAAATACCACTACAGAATCATTGAGATATTCCTTGAAAAAACGGTTAATTAGATCTATGAAAATAGAGGGTGCATTAGTCAGCCCAAAAGGCATTACTGTAAACTCTTAATGCTCGTACCTGGTTCGAAATTCTATCTTCGGAATGTCTTCCTTCTTCACACACAACTTATAGTATCCAGATCAAAGGTCAATCTTTGAAAAGTATTGAGCTCTATGCATTTGGTCAAATAAACCATCAATGCGAGGTAGGGGATACTTTTTCTTTATTGTTATAGCATTGATCTCCCTGTAGTCGATACATAACCTCATAGATCTATATTTCTTTTTAACAAAAAGAATATGGGATCCCCATGGAGAAACACTTCGGAGAATAGATCCCTTATTACTCAATTCCTCTAGTTGTGTCTTTAGTTTAACGAACTCCACGGTGTCCATTCTATAATTGGTCTTCGATATAGGCCTTTCTCTAGGAATTAAATCAATGGAAAACTCAACTTCTCGTTCTAGGGGATGTCTAGGTAAATCTTCCAAAAACACATCTACATATTATTTCACAATAGGTACATCCTCTATTTGAACATTCCTTTCCTCACCCACAGTCATTTAATTCTCTTCCTCCCTAATAATTGAATTTAGTTGACCTTCTGGGGGTAGATCTAGATAAGAATTAGGTGCTAACGATTATGCTCTAAAGATAAGGTGTTCCTTATCATCATCATCAAAAATCGTAACCTCTTTTTTTACAATAAATATTCACATCATGGTCCAAGATCCAATCCATACTGAGAATTATATCAAACTCAATCATAGGTATGACGATGAGATCAGCAGATAAAGAACATTTATGTGCTCTAATGGGGACTGATTCACAAAACATTGTTGCAATGATACTTCCCTTATCTGTTTTAACTGACAACTCCCTTGTTAAATGAAATTGGAAATATATAATTTTCTTAGAAAACTGGAAACATAAGAAACAATGCGATGATCCAGAATCAAATAAAGCATTTTCTAAACTTGAGGAAACCTTTAAATTACCTTCCACCACATCATTCGGAGCTTCTACCTCAGTAGTTGTGGTAGCATAAGCTTGGCCTTGATCCCTTGGCCTTTTCTGAGGTAATTTCCCCTGACGCATAGGAAATTCATTTTCATAATGTCCCATCTCTCTACAATTATATCATTCCATGTTGACGGCAACTCTCTTTCCCTTGCAATCATGATCTTGGTGGCCTTTTTCACCACACTTGTAACAGAATCCAATTCCCTTCAAGCAAGTACCTGGGTGTTTATTCCCACATTTACTGCAGGATGTATAATCAAATTTTCCCTTCTTCCCTTTATTTCTGTTTCCAGAGTGGTTAGCAGATATCTTCTTCTCTTGCTTTTCCTTAAAGTCGTAATACTTAGCGAATTTCATTTCTGTCTTGATAGCACATAAGACAATATATTCGTATGATGAGAAAAATTCTGTGACTAATGGTCGATGGAGAAATAGTTTTAACCTATCAAAGAAATGATCAATCTTACTTCTTGGGTTACGTATATAATCTGTTGCATGCCTCGCTAACCTTGTAATGTTATCCTCATACTTTGCGACATTCTTATCCTCCTTTAGCCTCAGACTCAGAAATTGCCTTTCTATATCTGCTGGATGGTCATGAGGAAAGTATTTTTCTATGAAAATCTATTTGAACTCCCTATATTCCATATTTGATAATTCATCATCTTCCTTCGTGTTTTGTATCAATGACCACCATTGATCAACATCTCCAGTGAGGCCATAAACAGCCATGATAACTTTTTCGCTTTCACTACTCCCCAAAGCCTGAAATATTTTCTCTAGAGAACTTATCCATTGCTCAGCTACTAATGGATTTGTACTCCCATTTAATGTTGGTGGTTGCTACCTCATAAAGCGATCTAACATTGATCCTCCAGGCTGCGGATCAGGGTGCTCCATACAGGTAAGGTTATTATTCATAACCTGAGTGAGTTGTCCCAGTATGGCGATTAGTTGATCAGAACCAGTTGCATCACCAGCGCCACTATAATTATTTTGAGCAGGACAGAAATCCCTACATGGAGTGTGTGCATTGATACGGTTTTCATTCCTTCCACTAGGCGCTATTTCTAAACAATGGAATAAAATAGATCAATTTATGAATCAAAAGACACAATTCCATACTTGTAAAACACATAATAATAAATTGAACTATTTATGGATTTAATCCATAATCATAAAAAAAATGTTTTCTTTGAGGAAGTATATACTCATAAACCCTTTATAATGGATTGTAAAGAAAATGAGAATTCTCCTAAGCATATTCCCTGGGAGTGTCATAACCAAGAATCCAGCAAGGCCCATTGTCGTGCACCAGTTCCCGTTCGAGTCTAGCTCAAAGTGGTGTTTTCGAGTTTTACCCCTAGGTACATCTATGTCAGAGCCGACTTTACCTGCTCATATCCAGACAAGGATGTATTGCTCATAAAACTCACAAAAACTCTACAATACCAAAATTCTAGGATGTTATTCTGTACTAATCCTCAATGTCCATCTTAGTTCTATGTGCTCTAATCAGAGTTTATCTAAATACAGCTTCCAAGGTTTGTACTAAACTTCCTATGAAACCAAATGTAATGTCCCGACTGCAGTTACCCAGAGTCTTTGCATTATTATATAACATTGGCACGATCAAAATAAAGATCATGTCTTGAAAGACTTGTTAGTTTAGTAGACTTGGAAACACTAGATACATTCATAATGTTTACATTACATCATAAAATGAAAACTACAACAACATAGTATCCATAGTTCACACTCATATCCCCTCATACAATCCCTTCAGGTCATTCATAAAATACATCTTCACATCTTGGAAACAATAAAACATAGAAAGGGGTGAGCTCAGATGCCCAGTAAGGATAACAATATAGTGGAAACTTTCATAAATAAGCATAAACATTTAAGGAAATGTATAACTAAACAATAGCCTTTTAAACATTAAATTCAGAATAATATAGAAGAAATAAAATGAAATAATTCAATTTACTTATTCACATGGATATTCTACTAATCGAATATTCAAATGCAATATCAATAACCACTTTCATAATGATGGAATGCATAATGTCAGACTATCATAACCACGTTTCCATGGCCTCGTGCCAAGACTACAAAAAAGATTTTGTCAAGGCCTCTTTCCAAGACACTAGTTTGTATAATGATACCGAACAATTCTATGAGGAGCTATATCGGGCTCCACCCGTCACTTATTAAGTCCAATGCATTCCTCATATGAACAGGTTTAAACATAACATAAACATTCATATTAAAACTAGCATAGGAAATGTCATCACTTTCTTTATAAACCATGAATGGTATAAAAATAACACATCCACATTCAAACATATCACAAAACATTCAATAATATAAGGACGTTTTGTATCATAATAAATCAACTTCAAATAAGCTTAAAATCCATCAACGAATGTTGACATAGATGAAATCAAAAATATTTGAGAGAAATATCTCTTTTTTTTAAATCATTTAAAAGCCACAAAATTAAAAAATAAACCATTTACTTTGAAAATATCTTATTATAATTTAATGGAAGCTTCGAAGATTTTATAACAGTGGAAAATAGCCTCACCCTCCGTATAAGTTATAAAAAGACATTCTTACCTTAATTCTGTCGAAATGGTTAAAAGGGACCTTATTGGGAGAACGACAGAAAGATTCCTTTATAAAAAACTTATAAAAATTAAAACAAGGGTATAAATGACTTTAAACCATATTATTTAAAATAGTAATAATGTTTTGAAATACATTTTTAAGAAACATGGTTGTGGATGATAAAGAGGTCCCAGTAGATAATTATGTATAAACAACCTCGGATAATGAAGAGATTGTGAAATAAACCCTTACCTTTTACTTTTAATTGGTTGAGGGTAAGTTAACCTCCTATATAATGGTTAAATAATTGTTATTAAATTATACAAGAATCATATACATTAATATGATATCATATATGAACTTTTAATATTTATTTGTTAATAATATCTTTGTATTATCATCGTTTTGGGTGTTAACGAATTCGTTTTACTTTATATATTTTGTTACATAAGTTGTGTTTGTTATGAATAGGTTGTATATTATTAATATATAGAATGATATGATATCCTTAAACATTATTTTTAATCATCAAATGAGAATTATAATTGCATGGATACGATGGGGAATGAATCTCATCCCATTCGTGGAGACGTCAGTCCGTACGTACGCACGAGTGACAATATCATTCATTTGATATTAAAATAATATATAATTTACTGGTATATCATATATAAAGAATCATTATCATCTTATATTTATTATTACATCAATTACATATCATTATCATACCCATCCAAATAATAATGTTTTCGAATAACAATTACACCACGACGTGGAGACGGTAAGCCTTACGTACGCCCGTATGGTGACATGTCATTCAAAAGATGGATATAATAATGAATATGGTTTTACCATATTTATAAAAAAATCAAAGTATATTGAAGATACTGTAGTTATTATTTTATGAAGGAAATAACAATGAAAGAATAATTTGAAGAAGAAAGGAACTTGAAAAAGGGTGGTGAAAACATTACCTCTTCTTCGGGCTCTTCCTATTGATTTGATCAAAAGGGCTCCTTAGATTGAATTTATGATCCAAATAAGGCCTCTAGGTTGAAGTGAGTGTAGTTTAGAGAGTATTTGGGTAGGTTTTTTCCGAACCAAAGGATTCAAAGGTGTTAAGAATTTGTTAGAAATGGTGTCCTTTTATAAGGGGGAGGAGGGGCTCTTTAGGAAAAACATAAAGTATTAATTTATAATAAATTCATATTCGGTTTCTAATGGATCCAAAGTGGATTATTCAAAGTATAAGGTAGGGATGGGTCTAAATCCTATCAACAAATATATTTTAGATAGGTTTGGGTCATTATATTAACCTTATCTTTTAGTTTTAACTCTTAGATAATTAGATTGACATTTACCATATCACTTTGTATTTTTATTTTATATAGTTAATAAACATACTATATACATCCAAGAGACCCCCAAGTGGTCAATTAATGATACAAATATCATGATATAATTACTTTGGCCGAACCTTAGTTTTTTAGGAATAGAATATCAATTAATAATATAATACTTATTTTAAAAACTCATTTATGTCAATTTTGACAATATTTAATAATTGATTTTTGTTAAAGTCTTAAAAACTTCATTAATTGGAATAAAATTAATTTAATCAATCCTAACATGTCATATTAACCAATAAAATTAGTTTATGGAATAAAAACTTTCAAATTATATTTATTGTAACATTTATAATACAAATTATTTGATTCTTTCATTAATAAGGAAAATACTGCATCATTATTGTGTCATAAATAAATTTAATTATTCAATGTCTAAAAATTATAAATAAAATACCATTATGTATTAAATAGTTTTATCTTTCTAATGAATACTCATAGTCTAAAATATAATATAACCTTATGTAAAAATTGTTTTGCTAAAAGATATATGCTTATGTAATTTTTGTATTTACTTTAACTTAATTAATATATAGTATCATTATCACATACAAGTGGATCCATGGGGTCCCAAAATCGAAAAAAAGATGTCCATGGTCGGACATGTGTCAACCAATAAGGTTAGGACCCGTTTTAGGGTAATTTATTATTATAATAATATTATTGGTTTACCCTTATTTACCGGATTTACCATTTAACCATGGTAAATAAATTATTTACCGATGTAATTATTCAAAATGTATAAAACTAAATGTTACCTATTTACATAATTTGGACCTCCTGATTCTAAATATGGAATCCATTTTTCTAAATTCAAAACACAGAAGTGGTAGAAATTAATTTAAAATTAATTCACGCTGTCAAAACAAAAAGCGTGTTTTTATGAAATATTAACTGTCAGAAGATTGACAGTTGTTTATGTCTGGTTTAATTGTGAAATTATGTCCAATGACCAAATTTTTTTTAAATGGTAAAAATATATTCTAAATATACTTTAAAACCACTCAAATTCATAATTTATCACTATTAATTATTTTGATTTAAAAAGTTGTTTTTAATTAAAATTTAGTAATTTTCACTATTCATCAAAATATAAATGTTATCCGAAAAGTATCACAATTTGACCCTAGGATAATTTTGATATTACAAATCCAAAAATTAATTCCATTTTGGGAGATAAAATTATAAAATTTCAAAAAGTCGGTATTACTATTCATAACAGCTACTATGATTGGTTGCGGGGTGTTAGAATCTCGAAGTTGCGTACAACACATGCTACTGTATTATTCAAAGAGAATCGTAATTTGGAAGCTTGGGGTGTTACAAATAATGTTACTAGGGTTTTGGTAGATCATCATAAAAATACTACACAATTCATTACAATTTGATAGAGCTTCTTAATTGATCAACAAACAAGGATATACATTAGAGAAGTGGTGAGGATTCATGGAACACAAATATCAAATGTATGAGATTGAGATCCAAGATTTACCTCCATGTTATAGGATATTATTAAACATGATATAAAGAATTATTTGGACATAATCAGGAATATCACCAACAATCTTATGGCCAATATGAGTGAACTATCCAAACATTCTAGGACATGTTGATAGCATATGCGCTTGACTTGAATGGAGGATGGGAACAACATATTCCTATAATCAAATTCTCATATGATAAAAATTTCCACAAAGGCATCCAAATGGATCCCTATGAAGCCCTGGATGAGTAGATGTGCATAACACTTATATTATGGGATGATTTTGGTGAATGAAATCTTATATATCCTGAAATGGTTGAGGAAATACTGAAAAAGGTTAAGACCGTTCAACAACACATCAAGGCTTCTCAAAGTCAATATAAGAGCCATAATGACAATCATCTATGAGGTCAAGAGTTTGATGTTATAGACATGATATTTCTCCATATATTCCCATGGAATAAAGTCATGGGATTTGGAAATATGGGAAAGCTTAGTCCAAGATACATGGGTACCTTTGAAATCATTGATCGCATCAGAGCATTAGCCTATTGACTAACACTCCAACCTAAACTATTTCATGTACACGATTTATTCCATGTATCACTCTTGATGAAGTAAATAATAAACCCCTCACATGTACTCAATCTAGAGGTTGTAAAATTGGATAAAAATCTCTCATATTAAGAGTATGTGGTGAAGATAATATATCATAGAGATAATGTTATATGGAATAATACAATGAACATGGTGAAAGTGATGTGTATAAAAGAAAATATTGATGAAGTGAAATGGTAACCAAAGGAAGGGATGAAACAAAATTAAAATAATCTATTTTAGAGTTAGAAATGAAAATTTAGAGGGTGAAATTGTTGAAGGGGGATGATTGCATTGATCCAAACTATTATAAATAAAATTCTCATAGTAATTTAATAAAATGCATTGTTATGTATTAAATTTAAAGGAAGAACATAAAATTATTAGGTTTTTTATATCATATGGGTTTTAAAAGACCATTTTGAATCATTACCATTGAAAATATAGTATTTGAATAGTGATCATATAATTAGATTAAATATAGTGTTTTAAAAAATCCAATTTACATAGAAAATGGAATAGCCTCAACCATTAGAATTTTACACTATAAATCCCATTTATCAGAGATTCTAATGGAGGTAGAGTAAATGGTATTTTCCCTTTATCAATTCAATGTTGACAACTGACAAATTAATACTGAGTTGTATCATTTATAGGAGAATTTCATGCTATCGAGATCACTACTAAAACAATGTATGTCGAACCACCCCATGACTGTCTCATCATCATAGACCGTAACATTTTGGAATTTTCTAGTGTATTAAATGGATATGTATCAAGACCATAATAATATGATTATTCATATTATATATTAAATATAATAACGGTAATATTTACTTCTTATTTCTACTTTATAAATGACTTTGATTTTTACCGGACAAAATAAGAAATGTATTTTCTGTTAATACTAAAATTCAATTATTGAATTTATTTTATTGAACTAATGGATTTTTAAAATAAATAATAATTTATTAAAATACTATTATTAAATATTTTTAATAAAATATAAATGATCATATAATTTTTATGATGTAAAATGTAATTTTTATAGGGTTTTAAAATTGTTATTGTTAAAAAAACCCATCATCTCTCAATTAAAGTCAATTATTATTTTAAAATTTTATATAAACATATTTAAAGGACCTTGTTTGGAAAACGATGGAAATATTCCTTTATAAAATTCTTTATAAAAAGCCAAAAAAGGGCATAAATGACTTTACCCCAAATTCTGTAAAATAGTAAGAATGTTTTGAAATACATTTTTAAGAAATATGGATGTGGATGATAAAGAGGTCCCAGTAGATAATTATGTTTAAACAACCTCGGATAATGAAGAGATTGTGAAATAAACCCTTACCTTGTAATTTTCCTTGGTTGAGGGTAGTTTAACCTCCTCCATAATGGTGAAATAATTGTTATTAAATTATTCCAGAATCATATACATTAATATGATATCATATATGATCTTTTAACATTTATTTGTTAATAATATCTTAGTATTAAAATCATTTCGGGTGTCAAGGAATTAGTTTTCCTTTATATATTTTGTTACATAAGCCGTGTTTGTTATGGATAGGTTGTATCGTATTCATATACAGTATGATATCAAGTACTTAAACATTATTTTTAATCATAAAATGAGAATTATAATTATATGGATATGATGGGTAATGAATCTCATCACATTCGTGGAGACAGTAGTCCGTACGTACGCACGAGCGAAAATATCACTCGTTTGATATTAAAATAATATATAATTTGATGGTATATCATATATACATAATCATTATCATGTTATATTTATTATTTATATCTATTACATATCATTATAATACCCATCCAAAAAATAATGTTTTTGAATAACAATTACACCACGACGTGGAGACGGTAAGCCGTATATACGCATGTATGGTGACATGTCATTCAAAGGATGGATAGAATACTGAATATGGTTGTATCATATTTATAATAACATCACAGTATATAGAAGATACTAGAGTTTTTATTTTATAAAGGAAATAAAAAAGAAAGAATAATTTGAAGAAGAAAGGAACTTGAAAAAGGGTGGTGAAAACATTACCTCTTCTTCGGGTTCTTCCTTTTGATTTGATCAAAAGGGTTCCATAGGTTGGATTTATGATCAAACTAAGGCCTCTAGGTTGAAGTGAGGGAATTATACAGAGTATTTGGGTAGGGTTTGTCCAAACCAAAAGGATTTGAAGGTGTGAAGAATTGGATATAAGTGGTGTCTTTTTATAAGGGGGAGGAGGGGCTCTTTAGAAAAAAATTAAGGTATTGATTTATAATAAATTCATATTTAGTTTATAATGGCTCCAAAGTGGATAATTAAAAGTCTAAGGTGGGTATGGGTCTAAATCCTTTCAACCAATAGATTTTAGATAGGTTTGGGTCATTGTATTAACCTTTTATTTTAGTTTTAACTCTTAGTTAATTAGATTGACATTTACCATGTCACTTTGTATTTTTATATTATATAGTTAATAAACATACTATATACATCCAAGAGTCCCCAAAGTGGTCCATTAATGATATAAGTATCATGATTTATGTCCTTTGGCCAAACCTTAGATTTTTAGGAGTAAAATATCAATTAATAATATAATACTTGTTTTAAAAACTCATTTATGTCAATTTTGACAATATTTAATAATTTATTTTTGTTAAAGTCTTAAAAAATTTATTAATTTGAACCAAATTAATTTGAGAAATACTGAAATTCCATATTAACCAAAAAAATTCGTGTATGGAATCAAAACTTTCAAATTATATTTATTTTAACATTTATATTACTAATTATTTGATTCTTTCATTAATAAGGAAAATACTGCATCATTATTGGGTCATAAATAAATTTAATTATTCAATGTCTAAAAATAATAAATAAAATACCATTATTTTTGAAATATTTTTATATTTCTTATGATTATTTATAGTCTAAAATATAACATATATAATTCTATGTAAAAATTGTTTTTCTAAAAAATATATGCTTATGTCATTTTTGTATTTACTTTAACTTAATTAATATAACGTGTCATTATCACTTACAAGTGGATCCATGGGGTCCCAAAATCGACCCAATAAAACCCGTGGTCAGACCTGTATCAACCAATAATGTTAAGACATGTTTTAGGGTAATTTATTATTATTATAATATTATTTTTTTACCCTTATTTACCAGATTTACCCTTTAACCAAGGTAAATAAAATATTTATCGAAATAATTATTCAAAATGTATAAAAATAAAAGTTACCTATTTACAAAATTTGGACCACATGATTATAAATATGGAATCCATTTTTCTAAATTCAAAACACAGAAGCGGCAAAAATTAATTTGAAATTAATTCCCGCTGTCAAAACAAAAAGCGTGTTTTTATGAAATAATAACTATCAAAAGATTGACACTTGTTTATGTTCGGTTTAATGGGGAAATTATGTCCAATGACCAAAATTGTATTAAATGGTAAAAATAGTTTCTAAATATACTTTAAAACCACTAAAATTCATAATTTATCACTATTAATTATTTTGATTAAAAAATTTATTTTTAATTAAAATTTAGTAATTTCCACTATTCATCATAATATAAGTCATCCGAAAAGTATCAAAATTTCACCCAAGGATAATTTTGATATACCGAATCCAGAAATTAAGTCCATTTTAAAAGATAAAATTTATATAATTTCAAAAACTAGGTATTAATATTCATAACAACTACTTTGATTGGTCGCGGTGTGTTAGAATCTCAAAGTTGCGTACAACACATGCTGCTGTATTTTTCAAAGAGAATTGTACCGTGGAAGCTTGGGGTGTTACATTATCCTATCCTTCAAATAATTTCTACCTCGAAATTTCTAGAATACTATTTCTGAAAAATACTCGGGTGGTACTTCATCATAAGATCCTCTGGTTCCCACGTTGCCTCTTCCATCTGATGGTTTCTCCATAAAAATTTTATCAGATGAGTCGTCCGGTTTCTCAACACTTGTTCTCATGTATCAAAAATCCGGATGGGCTATTCACAATAATACAGATCAGGTTCCAGTTCTAATTTCTCATAGGTGAGTACATGCGTTGGGTGAGGCATGTATTTTCTCAATAGTTATACCTGGAACACATCGTGAACTTTAGAGAGATTTGGCGGCATTGCCAAATGGTATGATACAACCCCAATTCGTTCTAGAATTTCAAAAGGTCCGATGTACCTGGGACTCAATTTACATTTTTTACAGAAACGTATAACTCCCTTCCATGGAGATACCTTCAAGAAAACAAGATCTCCTACATGAAATTCCAAATCCTTCCTTCGATTATCG
Source organism: Viscum album (assembly GCA_963277665.1). Taxonomy (NCBI): domain Eukaryota; kingdom Viridiplantae; phylum Streptophyta; class Magnoliopsida; order Santalales; family Viscaceae; genus Viscum; species Viscum album. The sequence continues at coordinate 1,105,604,436 of OY728139.1, forward strand.
GCATATCTCTTCTGCCTAATTTGAGATGCGTTGATGTGGTTTTGGATTAACTTTACCTTTTCCATCGTTTCCTCCACCTGTTCTGGGCCTACGAGTTTTCTTTCACCAACGATATCCCAACAGGTTGGTGTGCGACATCTCTTTCCGTATAACGCTTCATATGGTGCCATCCGAATACTTGAATGGAAGCTATTGTTATTGGAAAATTCCACCAAAGGTAAATATTGATCCCACATACCTTGAAAGTCATGTGAGCAAGATCTCAGCATGTCTTCTAAGGTTTGAATAGTCCGTTCTGATTTTCCATCAGTTTGGGGGTGGTTAGAAGTGCTGAAACAAAGTTCAGTATCTAGGGCTTTCTGAAGAGTTTTCGAGAATCTTGAAGTAAAACAGGGATCACAATCAAGAACAATCAATAGGGGTACTCTATGAATTCTCACAACTTCATTAATATATATTCTTGCTAGATTTTCAAGTGGTAGATCTTCCCTAATATTAAGAAATTGTGCTGACTTGGTAAGATGATCAACAATGACCCATATTGCATCGTTCCTTCTAGGAGTCTTTGGTAGTCCCATGAAAAAGTCCATAGTGATATTATCCCATTTACACTCAGGTATGGGAAGATGTTTCATGACTCCTCCAGGTTGTTTCCTTCTAGCTTTCACTTGTTGGTATACCATACATCTTGACACAAAATCAGCAATCTCCCTCTTCATGTTGTCCCACAAAAAATGCTCTTTCAAATCTCTATACATTTTGGTGCTCCCATGGTGTATAGAGAAATTGGAACTATGAGAATCATCCAAAAATCCCCTTTTAAGATCAAGTATATCGGGAACACAATGTATCTTCCCAAATTTCAAAATTCCATCTTCATACACGAAGTCACTCACTTTACCCTCATTCACAGCTTTAATATTCTTTTGAAATTCTTAGTCATCATTCTGAGAACTCTTTATCATTTATAGTTAGAATGGTTTGGAAACCATTTGAAAAAGTATCGATGTTTCACCTTCTATGGAAATTCTCATATCAATCTTCACTAGATCCATGAAAATAGGATCCCTTTCAATTCTCATCATGTTCAAAACCCCATGATCTTTTCTGCTCAAAGCATCTACCACCTTATTTGCCTTCCCTGGGTGGTAGTGTATCATGCAATCATAATCCTTGAGTAGTTCGAGACATAGAATTTGCTTCATGTTGAGTTCTTTCTATGAGAAAATATACTTCAAAGTCTTATGATCAGTATAAATATCACATTTATCACCATAGAGATAGTGTCTCCATATCTTCAAAGCAAAGATCACAGCTGCTAACTCAAGATCATGAGTAGGATTATTTTTCTCATGAATTTTCAGTTGTCGTGATGCGTAGGAAATAACCCTATCATTCTGCATAAGGACACAACCAAGTCCTTTCTTCGATGCATCACTATAAATAATGAACCCATCATTCCCCGATGGCAGAGTCAATATAGGATCATTGAATAATCTTATCTTCATTTCTTCATAACATTATTCACAATCTTTTTTCCAAACAAATTTAACCCCTTTACATGTGAGCTTTGTTAATGTGTTAGCCAAACGGGCAAAATTCTAGAGGAAAAGTCGATAATAACCTGCTAAACCAATAAAACTACGTACCTCAGTTATACTCGTTGGTGCTGGCCATTCTTGGATTGCTCTTGTCTTAGAAAGATCTACAGAGATTCCATCCTTAGAGATAATATGGCCAAGAAAAGAAATCTCTTGAATCCAGAATTCACACTTGCTAAACTTCCCATATAATTCATGTCTTCTCAAAGTCTTCAGGATAATATGCAGGTGATTTTCATGATCATCATAGATTTTGGAGTATACGTAGGTATCATCAATAAATACCACTACAAAATCATCGAGATATTCCTTGAAAACACTGTTAATTAGATCTATGAAAACAGAGGGTGCATTAGTCATCCCAAAAGGCATTACTGTAAACTCGTAATGCTCGTACCTGGTTCGAAATGCTGTCTTCGGAATGTCTTCCTTATTCACACACAACTGATGGTATCCAGATCGAAGTTCAATATTTGAAAAGTATTGAGCTCCATGCATTTGGTCAAATAAATCATCAATGCAAGGTAGGTGATACTTTTTCTTTATTGTTATAGCATTGATCTCTATGTAGTCGATACATAACCTCATAGATCCATATTTCTTTTTAACAAAAAGAATAGGGGATCCCCATGGAGAAACACTAGGGAGAATTGATCCCTTATTACTCAATTCCTCTAGTTGTTTCTTTAGTTTAACTAACTCCACGGTGGAAATTCTATAAGGGGTCTTCGATATAGACCTTGTTCTAGGAATTAAATCAATGGAAAACTCATCTTCTCATTCTGGAGGATGTCTAGGTAAATCTTCTAGAGACACATATACATATTATTTCACAATAGGTACATCCTCTATCTGAACATTCCTTTCCTCACCCACAGTCATTTAATTCTCTTCCTCTCTAATAATTGAATTTAGTTGAGCTTCTGGGGGTAGATCTAGATAAGAATTAGGTGCTGACGATTCTTCTCTAAAGATAAGGTGTTCCATATCATCATCATCAAAAATAGTAGCCTCCTTCTTCTTACAATAAATATTCTCATCATGGTCCGAGATCCAATCCATACCGCGGATTATATCAAACTCAATCATAGGTATGACGATGAGATCTGCAGATAAAGAACATTTATGTGCTCAAATGGGGACTGATTCACAAAACATTGTTGCAATGATACTTCCGTTATCTGTTTTAACTGACAACTCCCTTGTTAAATGAAATTGGAAATATATAATTTTCTTAGAAAACTGGAAACATATGAAACAATGCGATGATCTAGAATCAAATAAAGCATTTTCTAAACTTGAGGAAACCGTTAAATTACCTACCACCACATCATTCGGAGCTTCTACCTCAGCAGTTGTGATAGCATAAGCTTGGACTTGATCCCTTGGACTTTTCTGAGGTAATTTCCCCTGATGCATAGGAAATTCATTTTCATAATGTCCCATCTCTCTATAATTATAGCATTCCATGTTGACAGCAACTCTCTTTCCTTTGCAATCATGATCTTGGTGGCCTTTTTCACCACACTTGTAACAGAATCCAATTCCCTTCAAGCAAGTACCAGGGTGTTTCTTCCCACGTTTACTATAGCATGGATAATCAACTTGTCCCTTCTTCCCTTTATTTCCGTTTCCAGAGTGGTTAGGAGATATCTTCTTCTCTTGATTTGCCTTAAAGTCGTAATACTTAGCGAATTACATTTCTGTCTTGATAGCACATAAGACAATATATTCGTATGACAAGAAAGATTGTGAGACTAATAGTCGATGGAGAAATAGTTTTAACCTATCAAAGAAACAATCAATCTTACTTCTTGGGTTACATATATAATCTGCTTCATGCCTCGCTAACCTTGTAAAGTTATCCTCATACTTTGCGACATTCTCATCCTCCTTTAGCCTCAGACTCAGAAATTGCCTTTCTATATCTGCTGGATGGTCATGAAGAAAGTATTTTTCTAATAAAATATCTTTGAACTCCCTCTATTCCATATTTGATACTTCATCATCTTCCTTCGTGTTTTGTATCAATGACCACCATTGATCAGCATCTCCAGTGAGGCCATAAACAACAATGATAACTTTTTCCCTTTCACTACTCCCCAAAGCCTGAAATATTTTCTCTAGAGAACTTATCCATTTCTCAACTACTAATGGATTTGTACTCCCATTGAATGTTGGTGGTTGCTACATCATGAAGAGATCTAACATTGATCCTCCAGGATGCGGATCAGGGTGCTCCATAAGGGTAAGGTTATTATTCATAACCTGAGTGAGTTGTCCCAGTATGGTGATTAGTTGATCAGAACCAGTTGCATCACCAGCTCCACTATAATTATCTTGAGCAGGACGAAAATCCCTATATGGAGTGTGTGTGCATTGATACGGTTTCCATTCCTTCCACTAGGTGATATTTCTAAACAATGGAATAAAATAGATCAATTTATGAATCAAAATAAAAAATTCCATACTTGAAAAACACATAATCATAAATTGAACAATTTATGGATTTAATATATAATCATAAAAAAATGTTTTATTTGAGGAATTATATACTCTTAAACGCTTCATAATGGATTGTAAAGAAAATGAGATGTATCCTAAGCATATTCCCTGGGAGTGTCATAACCAAGAGTCCAGCAAGGCCCGTTGTCGTGCATCAGTTCCCGTTCGAGTCTAGCTCAAAGCGGTGTTTTCGGGTTTTACCCCTCGGTACATCTATGTTAGAGCCACCTTTACCTGCTCGTATCCATACAGGGATGTATTTCTCAGAAAACTCACAAAATCTCTACAATACCCAAATTCTAGGATGCTATTCTATACTAATCCTAAAAGTCCATCTTAGGTCTATGTGCTCTAATCAGAGTTTATCTAAATATAGCTTCCACGCTTTTCACTAATCTTCCTATGAAACCAACAGTAATTCCCTGACCCTAGTTACCCAGAGTCGGTGCATTATTACATAACATTGGCATGATCACAATAAAGATAAAGTCTTTAAAGACTGGTTAGTTTAGTAACCTTGGAAACACTAGATACATTCATAATGTTTACATTACATCATAAAATGAAAACTACAACAACATAGTATCAATAGTTCACACTCATATCCCATCATAAAACCCCTTCAAGTAATTCATAAAATACATCTTCACATCCTTTGGAAAATAAAACATAGAAAGGGGTGAGCTCAGATGCCCAGTAAGGATAACAATATAGCGGAAACTTTCATAAATAAGCATAAACATTTAATGAAATTTATAACTAAATAATAGCCTTTTAATCTTGAAATTCAGAATAATATGGAAGAAATAAAATAAAATAATGCTATTTACTTATTAACATGGATATTCTACTTATCGAATAATCAAATGCAATATCAATAACCACTTTCATAATGATGGAATGCATAATGTCAGACTATCATAACCACCTTGTCATGGCCTCGTGCCAAGACTACAAAAAAGATTTTGTCAAGGCCTCGTGCCAAGACACTAGTTTGTATAATGAGACCTAACAATGCTATGAGGAGCTATATCGGGCTCCACCCTTCATTTATTAAGTCCAATGCATTCCTCATATGAACAGGTTTAAACATAACATAAACATTCGTATTAAAACTAGAATAGAAATGTCAGCACTTTATCCATAAACCATGAATGGTATAAAAATAACACATCCACATTCAAACATATCACACAAAATTCAATAATATAAGGAAGTTTTGTATCATAATAAATGAACATAAAATAAGCTTAAAATCCACCAACGAATGTTGACATAGATGAAATAAAAAATATTTGAGAGATATATATCTTTTTTTAAAATCATTTAAATGCCACAAAATTAAAAAATAAACAATTTACTTTGAAAATATCCTTATTATATTTTAAGGGAAGCTTTGAAGATTTTATAACAGTGAAAAATAGCATCACTCGCCGTATAAGTTATAAAAAGACATTCTTACCTTAATTCTGTTGAAATGGATAAAAGGCACCTTGTTGGGAGAATGAAAGAAGGATTCCTTTATAAACTTATTATAAAAAGTCAAACAAGGGTATAAATGAATTTAAACCATATTATTTAAAATAGTAATAATGTTTTGAAATACATTTTTATGAAACATGGGTCTGGATGATAAAGAGGTCCCAGTAGATAATTATGTATAAACAACCTCGGATAATGAAGAGATTGTGAAATAAACCCTTACCTTGTACTTTTCATTAGTTGAGGGTAGGTTAACCTCCTGTATAATGGTTAAATAATTGTTATTAAATTATACAATAATCATATACATTAATATGATAACATATATGAACTTTTAATATTGATTTGTTACTAATATCTTTGTATTATCATCGTTTTGGGTGCTAACAAATTCGTTTTCCTTTATATATTTTATTACACAAGTCGTGTTTGTTATGGATAGGTTGTATCTTATTCATATATAGAATTATATTATATCCTTTGTAACGCCCTGACCCCGGTTACCCAGAGTCGGTGCATTGTTACATAATATTGGCATGATCACAAGAAAGATCAAATCTCGAAAGACTGATTGGTTTAGTAGCCTTGGAAACACAAGATATATTCATAAAGTTTTACATTACATCATAAAGTAAAAAATACTACAACAACATATTTTCTCGATATTCCACACTCATATCCCCACATAATATCCCTGAAGGTCATTCATAATTTACTTCTTCACTTCCTGGAAAAAATAAAACATAGAAAAGGGGTGAGCTCAAATGCCCAGTAAGGATAACAATATTGCGGAAACTTTCCAAAATAAGCATAAACATTTAAGGCAATGTATAACTAAAACAAAAGCCTTTTAAACTTGAACTGCAACATAGTATTGCAAAAGTAAAAATGAAATAATGCCATTTACTTATTCACATGGATATTCTACTAATCAAATAATCACATGCAATATCAATAACCACTTTCATAATGAATGGAATGCATAATGCCAGACTATCATAACCACATAGCCAAGGCCTCGTGCCAAGACTACAAATAAGATTTTTCCAAGACCTTGTGTCAAGACACTAGTTTGTCTCATTAGACCTACCGATGCATCGAGGAGCTATAGCGGGCTCCACCCGTCACATATTAAGTCCAATGCATTCCCATATGAAAAGGTTTAAACATAACATAAACATTCGTATTAAAACTAGCATAGGAAATGTAAATACTTTAACCATAAACCATGAATAGTATAAAAATAGCACATCCACAATCAAAAATATCACAAAACCTTCAATACAACATAGAAGTTTTGTATCATAATAAATCAACTTCACAAAAGCGTAAAATCCAACAAATGATGTTGACATAGATGAAATCAATACTCTTTTTAGAGAAATATCTATTTTTAGTTAGAAATCATTTAAGAGCCATATAAAATAAAAAATTTTCTTTGAAAATATTCTTATAAGCTTGTAAGGGAAGCTTTGAAGATTTTATAACGGCGGAAAATATCTGCACCCGCCGTATAAGTTAAAAAAACATTCTTACCTTAATTCTGTCGAAAAGGTTAAAAAGGACCTTGTTTTGAAAATGACAGAAAGATTCCATTATAAACCACTTATAAAAGTCAAAAAGGGTAAAAATGACTTTAACTCATATTATAGTAAATAGTACATATGTTTTGAAATACATTTTTAAGAAACATGGATGTAGATGATAAAGTGATACCAGTAGATTATTACGTATAAACAACCTCAGATAATGAAGAGATTGTGAAATAACCCTTACCTTGTACTTTTCATTGGTTGGGGTAGGTTAAACTCCTGTATAATGGTGAAATAATTGTTATTAAATTATACAAGAATCATATACATTAATATGATATCATATAGGATCTTTTAACATTGATTTGTTAATAATATCTTAGGATTATCGTTGTTTCGGGTGTTAACTTACTCATTTTATTTTATATGTTTTGTTATGTAAGACATGTTTGTAATGGATAGGTTATATATTATTCATATCTATAATGATGTCAAGTCCTTAAACATCATTTTTAAATCATGAAGTGATAATTATACTTGAATGGATACGATGGAGAATGAATCTCATCGCGTTCGTGGAGACAGTAGTCCGTACGTACGCACGAGAGACAATATCATTCTTTTGATATTAAAATAATATATAAATGGATGGTATATAATATATACAGAATCATTAACATGTTATATTTATTATTTACATGAGTTACACATCATTATTATACCCATCCAAATAATAATATATTGAATAACAATTACACCACGACGTGGAGACGGTAAGCCGTACGTACGCATGTATAGTGACATGTTATTCAAAGGGTGGATAGAATACTAAATATAGTTGTAAAATATTTATAATAACATCACAGTATATATATGATACTGGAGTTATTATTTTAGAATGGTAACAACAAAGGAAGAAGAAGTGGAAAAGAAAGGAACTTGGAAAAGGGTGGTGAAATCATTACCTCTTCTTCGGTTTCTTCCTTTTGATTTGATCAAAAGGGATACATAGGTTGGCTTTCTGATCAAACTAAGGACTCTAGGTTATAGTAAGGGACGTTGGGAGAGTATTTGGGCAGATTTTGTCTGAAACAAAAGGCTTTTAAGGTGTGAAGAAATGAGAAGGAGGAGTGACCTTTTATAAGAGGGGTGAGGGGAACCTTTGGAAATTCTAGAAATATTAATTTATAATAAATTCATATTCGGTTTATAATGGCTCCAAAGTTTATTATTTAAATTTTAAGGTGGGTATGGGTCGAAAAAAACTCAAAAAATAGAATTTAGACAGGTTTTGGTACTTATATTAACCTTATCTTTAAGTATTAACTCTAAGTTAATTAGTTTCACTTTAACAATGTCTCTTTGTATTTTTAAATTATATGGTTAATAAACTTACTATATACATCCAAGAGACCCCCAAGTGGTACATTAATGATATAAATATCACGATATAAGTCTCTTGGACGAACCGTAGATTTTTAGGAATTTAATATCAATTAATAATATAATATTTGTTTTAAAAACTCTTTTATGTCAATTTTGACACTATTCAATAGTTGATTTTTGTGAAACTCATAATAGATTGGTTACTTCGAAAAACTTTTATTAAATCAATCATAATATGTCATAGTATCCTATAAAATTATTGTAATTGATTAAAAGTCTCAAATTATATTTATTTGGGTATTTATAATATCAATTATTTTAAATTGTCACTATTATGGTAATTACTGCATCATCATTGTGTCATAAATAAATTAAAATATTTAATCTCTAAAAATTATAAGTAAAATATCATTATGTAGGAAATTGTTTTATCTTTCTAATGAATATTTACAATCGAAAATCCAACATATATAACCCTATGTAAAAATTGGTTTTCTAAAAGATATATGCTTGTGTCATTTTTGTATTCATTTTTACTTAATTAAAATAAAGTGTCCCTATCACCTAAAAGTGGCTCCATGGGGTCCCAAAATCGACCCAAAGATGCCTATTGTCGAACATGTATCAACCAATAAGGTTAAGACACGTTCTAGGATAATTTAGTATTATTATTATATTATTTTTTAACCCTTTATTTACCGGATTTACCATTAACCATGGTAAATAAAATATTTACCGCAGTAATTATTCAAAATGCCTAAAAATAAATGTTACCTATTTACACAATTTAAAGATCCAAATTCCAAATATGGAATCCATTTTTCCAAATTCAAAACACAGATGTGGCAGAAATTAATTTAAAATTAATTCCCGTTGTTAAAACAAAAAGCGTGTTTTTAAGAGATAATAACTATCAAAAGATTGACACTTGTTTATGTCCGGTTTAATTGTAAAATTATGTCCAATGACCAACATTATATTAAATGGTAAAAATATATTCTAAATATACTTTAAAACCTCTCTATTTCATAATTTATCACTATTAATTATTTTGATTAATAAAGTTGTTTTTAATTAAAATTTAGTAATTTTCACTATTCATCAAAATATTAAAGTTATCTGAAAAGTACCAAAATTTCACCTTAGGCTAAATTCGATATTCCGAATCCAAAAATGAAGTCCATTTCGAAATATAAAAGATATATAATTTCAAAAAGTAGGTATTAATATTCATAATGGCTAGTTTGATTGGTTATGGTGTGTTAAAACTCGGTGTTGCATACAACACACGCTATCACATTATTCAAAGAGAAGCGTACCGTAGAAGCTTGGGGTGTTACATTCTCCCCTCCTTCAAATAATTTCATCCTCTAAATTTCTAGAATACTTATCACATGAAAAGATTTGGGTGGTTCTTTATCATAAGTTCCTCGGGTTCCCACGTTGCCTCTTCCATCTTATGGTTTCTCCACAAAACATTTACCAGACGTGTCGTCTGGTTTCTCAGTAATTGTTCTCTCGTATCAAGAATACTGATGGGCTCTTCGCAATAAGATAGATCGGGTTCCAGTTCTAATTCTTCATAGGTGAGTACATGCGTTGGGTCAGGCATGTATTTCCTCAACGGAGATACATGGAACACATCTCGAACTTTGGAGAGACTTGGTGGCATTGTCAATCGGTAAGCTACAGTCCCAATTCCTTCTCGAATTTCAAAGGGTCCGATGTACATAGGAATCAATTTACCTTTCTTACCAAAACGTATGACTCCCTTCCATGGAGATACCTTCAGAAAAACATGATCACCGACTTGAAATTCCAAATCCTTCCTTCGATTATTGGCATAGCTCTTCTGCCTACTTTGAGCTGCTTTGATGTGATTTTGGATTACCTTCACCTTTTCCATCGTTTCCTCCACTAGTTCTAGGCCTACAAGTTTTCTTTCACCAACGTCATCCTAACAGGATGGTGCAAGACATCTCTTTCCATATAACGCTTCATATGGTGCCATCTGAATACTCGAATGGAAGCTATTGTTATAGGAAAATTCAACTAGAGGTAAATATTGATCCCACATACCCTGAAAGTCAAGTGAGAAAGATCTCAACATGTCTTCTAAGGTTTGAATAGTCCGTTCTGATTGTCCGTCTGTCTGAGGGTGGTAAGCAGTGCTGAAATGAAGTTCACTATCCAGGGATTTCTGAAGACTTTTCCATAATCTTGAAGTAAAACGGGGATCACGATCAGAAACAATCGATAGCGGAACTCCATGAAGTCTCACAACTTCATTAATATATAGTCTTGCTAGACGTTCCAGGGGTAGATCTTCTCTTATAGCAAGAAAATGTGCTGACTTGGTAAGACGATCAAAAATAACCCATATTGCATCGTTCCTTCTAGGAGTCTTTGGTATCCCCATGACAAAGTCCATCGTAATATTGTCCCATTTCCACTCCGGTATGGGAAGAGGTTTCATGACTCCTCCAGGCTGTTGCCTTCCAGCTTTCACTTGTTGACAAACCATACATCTTGACACAAAATCAGTAATCTCCCTCTTCATGTTATCCCACCAAAAATGTTCCTTCAAATCCCTATACATTTTGGTGCTCCAAGGGTGTATAGAGAAATTGGAACTATAAGCATCATCCAGCAATTCCCTTTTTAGATTAGGTATATCGAGAACACAAAGTCTCTTCCCAAATTTCAAAATTCCATCTTTATACACAAAGTCTCTCAGTCTCCCATCATTCACAGCTTTAATCTTCTTTTGAAATTCTTCATCATCGGTCGGAGAACTCTTAATCCTTTCTAGTAAAGATGGTTTGGCAACCATTTGAAAAAGAATTGATGTTTCACCTTCCCTGGTTATTCGCATGTCCATCTTCACTAGATCCATAAAAATTGGATCCCTTTCAATTCTCATATTGTTCAAATCTCCATGGTCTTTTCTGCTTAAAGCATCTGTCATCTTGTTTGCTTTCACCGGGTGGTAGTGTATCATGAAATCATAATCCTTGAGTAATTCAAGCCATCTCCTTTGTCTCATGTTGAGTTCTTTTTGTGAGAAAATATACTTCAAACTCTTGTGATCAGTATAAATCTCACATTTTTCACCATAGAGGTAGTGCCTCCATATCTTCAAAGCAAATATCATAGTTGCTAACTCAAGATCATGAGTAGGATAGTTTTGGTCATGAATTTTCAACTGTCGTGATGCATAGGCAATAACTCTATCATTCTTCATAAGGACACAACCAAGTCCTTTCTTCGATGCAACACTATAAATAACGAACCCATCATTCCCCGATGGTAGAGTCAATATAGGAGCATTGACTAATATTCTCTTCAGTTCTTCGAAACATTCTTCACACTCTTTTGTCCAAACAAATTTAACCCCTTTACGTGTGAGCTTCGTTAATGGGTTAGCCAATCGGGCAAAATTATGGACGAATCGTCGATAATAACCTTCCAAACCAATAAAACTACGTACCTTAGTTATACTCGTCGGTGATGGCCATTATTGGATTGCCTTAGTCTTAGAAGGATCAATAGAGATTCCATCTTTAGAGATAATATGGACAAGAAAAGAAATCTCATGAAGCCGGAATTCACACTTTCTAAACTTCCCATATAATTCATGTCTTCTCAGAGTCTTCAGGATAATGCGCAAGTGATTTTCATGATCTTCGTAGCTTTTGGAGTATACCAAGATATCATCAATAAATACCACCAAAAATTCATCAAGATACTCCTTGAAAACTCTATTCATCAGATCCATGAATACAGAGGGTGCATTAGTCAAACCAAAAGGCATTACAGTAAACTCGTAATGCCCGTACCTGGTTCGAAATACTGTCTTCAGAATATCTTCATTCTTTACACACAAATAATGGTATCCAGATCAAAGGTCAATCTTTGAAAAGTATTGAGCTCCATGCAGTTGGTCAAATAAATCATCAATGCGGGGTAGGGGATACTTGTTCTTTATCGTTATAGCATTGATCTCCATGTAGTCGATACATAACCTCATAGATCCGTCTTTCTTTTTAACAAAAAGAACAGGGGCTCCCCATGGAGAAACACTAGGGTGAATAAATCCCTTATTAATTAATTACTCTAGTTGTTTCTTTAGTTCGACTAATTCTACAGTGGCCATTCTATAAGGGGTCTTCGATATAGGCCTTGATCCAAGAATTAAATCAATGGAAAACTCAACTTCTCATTCTGGAGGATGTCCAGGTAAATCTTCCAGAAATACATCTACAAATTCTTTCACAACTGGTACATCCTCTATTTGAACATTCCTTTCCTCACCCATAGTTATTTCATTCTCTTCCTCCCCAATAATTTAATTTAGTTGAGCTACTGGGGGTGGATCTAAATAAGAATTAGGTGGTAACGATTCTGCTCTAAAGATAAGGTGTTCCTTATCATTATCATCAAGAATCGTAACCTCTTTCTTCTTACAATAAATCATTGCATCATAGAGCCCGTCCATACTGAGGATTATATCAAACTCAATCATAGGTATGACGATGAGATCAGCAGATAAAGAACATTTATGTGCTCTAATGGGGACTGATTCACAAAACTTTTTTGCAATGATACTTCTTTTAGGAGATTTAACTGACAACTCCCTTATTAAATCAAATTGGAAATATCTAATTTTCTTAGCAAACTGGGAAGATATGAAACAATGCAATGATCCAGAATCAAATAATGCATTTTCTAAACTTGAGGAAACCATTAAATTACCTTCCACTACGTCTTTCGGAGCTTCTACCTCAGTAGTAGTGATAGCATAAGCTTGGCCTTGATCCCTTGGCCTTTTCTGAGATATGTTCTCCTGATGCTTAGGACATTCATTTGCATAATTCCCCATCTCCATGCAATTGTAGCACTGAACATTGGTGGCTTCCTTCTTCCCCTTGCAATCACGAGCATGGTGGCCTTTTTCACCACACTTGTAACAGACTCCCATTCTCTTCAAGAAACTACCAGGGTGTTTCTTCCCACATTTACCACGGGATGGATATTCAACCTTTCCCTTCTTCCCCTTGTTTCCATTCCCAGATTGATAAGCAGGCCTCTTCTTCTCTTGCTTTGCTTTAAAGTCATAAGACTTAGAGAATTCCTTTTCGGTCTTGATAGCACATGAGACAATGTCTTCGTATGACGAAAAGGATTGTGAGACTAATGCTCGATGGAGAAATGGTTTTAACCCATCAATGAAACGATCAATCTTACTTCTTGGGTTACGTATATAATCTCCATCATACCTTGCTAACCTTGTAAAGTTAGCCTCATACTTTGTGACATTCTCATCCTCCTTTTGTCTCAGACTCAGAAATTGCCTTTCTATATCTGCTCGATGGCCGCGAGGAAAGTATTTTTCTAAAAATTGATCTTTGAACTCCCTCTATTCCATATTTGATACTTCATCATCTTCCTTCGTGTTTGGAATCAATGATCACCATTGATCAGCATCTCCAGTGAGGTGGTAAACTGCCATGATAACTTCTTCCCTTTCATTACTCCCCAAAGCCTAAAATATTTTCTCTAGGGAATTTATCCATTGCTCAACTACTAAGGGATTTGTACTCCCATTGAACTTTGGTGGTTGTTGCATCAAGAATTGATCTAACATTGATCCTCCATGCTGTGGATCAGGGTGCTCCATACGGGTAAGCTTATTATTCATAACCTGAGTAAGTTGTCCCAGTTTGGTGATTAGCTGATCGGCACCAGTTTCATATCCAACTACACTATAATTATCTTGAGCAGGAGGGAAATCCCTACATGGAGTGCATGCATTGATACAGTTTCCATTTCTTCCAATAGGCGCCATTTCTAAACAATGGCATAAACTAGATCAGTTTATAAATCAAAATACATAATCCCATACTTATAAAACACTTAAAATAAATTGAACTATTTATTGATATAATCCATAATCATAAAAATGTTTTCTTTAAGGAAGTATATACTCATAAACCCTTCATAATTATTTGTAGAAAAAATGAGAGTTATCCTAAGCGTATCCCCTGGGAGTGTCGTAACCAAGAGTGCAGCAAGGCCCGTTGTCGTGCACCAGTTCCCGTTCAAGTCTAGCTCAAAGTGGTGTTTTCGGGTTTTACCCCTAGGTACATCTGTGCCAGAGCCGCCTCTACCTGCTCGTATCCAGACAGGGATGTATTTCTAGGAAAACTCACAAAATATCTACAATACCAAAATTCTAGGAAGTTCTTCTATACTAATCCTCAAAGTTCATCTTAGGTCTACGTGCTCTAATCAGAGTTTATCTAAATCTAGCTTCCAAGGTTTGTACTAAACTTCCTCTGATACCAACTGTAACGCCCCGTCCCCAGTTACCCAGATTCAGTGCATTATTACATAACATTGGCATGATCACAAGAAAGACCAAATCTTGAAAGACCGATTGGTTTTGTAGCCTTGTAAACACTAGATATATTCATAATGTTTTACATTACATCATAAAGTGAAAAACTAATACACTCATATCCCCACATAATATCCCTGCAGGTCATTCATAATTTAATTCTTCACTTCCTAGTAAAAATAAAACATAGAAAAGGGGTGAGCTCAAATGCCCAGTAAGGATAACAATATAGTGAAAACATTCCAAAATAAGCATAAACATTTAAGGAAATGTATAACTAAAACAAAATCCTTTTAAACTTGAACTTCAACATAGTATGGCAAAAGTAAAATGAAATAATGCCATTTATTTATTCACATGGATATTCTACTAATCGAATAATCACATGCAATATCAATAACCACTTTCAGAATGAATGGAATGCATAATGCCAGACTATCATAACCACATAGCCAAGGCCTCGCGCCAAGACTTCAAATAAGATTTTTCCAAGGCCTTGTGCCAAGACACTAGTTTGTCTCATGAGACCTACCGATGCATCGAGGAGCTATAGCGGGCTCCACCCATCACATATTAAGTGCAATGCATTCCCATATGAAAAGGTTTAAACATAACATAAACATTCGTATTAAAACTAGCATACGAAATGTCAATACTTTAACCATAAACCATGAATGGTATAAAAATAGCACATCCATAGTCAAAAATATCACAAAACCTTCAATACAACATAGAAGTTTTGTATCATAATAAATCAACTTCACATAAGCGTAAAATCCAACAAAGCATGTTGACATAGATGAAATCAAAACTCTTTTTAGAGAAATATCTCTTTTTAGTTTGAAATAATTTAAGATCCATATAAAATAAAACATTTTGTTTGAAAATATTCTTATAAGCTTGTAAGGGAAGCATTGAAGATTTTATAACGGCGGAAAATAGACGCACCCGCCGTATAAGTTAAAAAAACATTCTTACCTTAATTCTGTCGAAAAGGTTTAAAAGGACCTTATTTTGAAAATGACAGAAATATTCCTTTATAAACCACTTATAAAAGTCAAAAAGGGTATAAATGACTTTAACTCATATTCTAGTAAATATTAAAAATGTTTTGAAATACATTTTTAAGAAACATGGATGTAGATGATAAAGAGATCCCAGTAGATTATTACGTATAAACATACTCGGATAATGAAGAGATTGTGAAATAACCCTTACCTTGTACTTTTCCTTGGTTGGGGTAGGTTAACCTCCTGTATAATGGTGAAATAATTGTTATTAAATTATACAAGAATAATATACATTAATGTGATATCATATATGATCTTTTAACATTGATTTGTTAATAATATCTTAGTATTATCGTTGTTTCGGGTGTTAACTTACTCATTTTATTTTATATGTTTTGTTACGTAAGACATGTTTGTAATGGATAGATTGTATATTATTCATATCCAGAATTATATCAAGTCCTTAAACATTATTTTTAAATCATGAAGTGATAATTATACTTGAATGGATACGATGGAGAATGAATCTCATCGCGTTCGTGGAGACGGTAGTCCGTACGTACGCACGAGAGACAATATAATTCTTTTGATATTAAAATAATATATAAATGGATGGTATATCATATATACATAATTATTAACATGTTATATTTATTATTTACATGAGTTACACATCATTATTATACCCATCCAAATAATAATATATTGAATAACAATTACACCACGACGTGGAGACGGTAAGCCGTACGTACGCACGTATGGTGAAATGTTATTCAAAGGGTGGATAGAATACTGAATATGGTTGTAAAATATTTATAATAACATCACAGTATATATATGATACTGGAGTTATTATTTTAGAATGGTAACAACAAAGGAAGAAGAAGTGGAAGAAGAAAGGAACTTGGAAAAGGGTGGTGAAATCATTACCTCTTCTTCGGTTTCTTCCTTTTGATTTGATCAAAAGGGCTCCTTAGGTAGGATTTCTGATCAAAATAAGGCCTCTAGGTTGTATTCAGGGAAGTTGGGAGAGTATTTGGGCAGATTTCAGCCGAAAGAAAAGGCTTTTAAGGTGTGAAGAAATGAGAAGGAGGAGTGCCCTTTTATAAGAGGGGTGAGGGGCACCTTTGGAAAAGCTAGAAATATTAATTTATAATAAATTCATATTCAGTTTATAATGGCTCCAAAGTTGATTATTTAATTTTTAAGGTGGGTATGGGTCGAAAAAAACTCAACAAATAGAATTTAGATAGGTTTGGGTACTTATATTAACCTTATCTTTAAGTATTAACTCTAAGTTAATTAGTTTCACTTTTACTATGTCTCTTTGTATTTTTATATTATATGGTCAATAAACATACTATATACATCCAAGAGACCCCCCAAGTGGTCCATTAATTATATAAATATCATGATATACGTCTCTTGGCTGAACCGTAGATTTTTAGGAATTTAATATCAATTAATAATATAATATTGTTTTAAAAAACTCTTTTATGTCAATTTTGACACTATTCAATAGTTGATTTTTGTGAAACTCATAAAAGATTGATTACTTCGAAAATTTTTAAATAAATCAATAATAATATGTCATATTATCCTATAAAATTATTTTAATTCATTAAAAGTCTCAAATTATATTTATTTGGGTATTTATAATATCTATTATTTTAAATTTTCACTATTATAGTAATTACTGCATCATCATTGTGTCATAAATAAATTAAATTATTTAATATCTAAAAATTATAAATAAAATATCCTTATGTAGGAACTCTTTGTATCTTTCTAATTAATATTTAAAATAAAAAATCTAACATATATAACCCTATGTAAAATTTTCTTTGCTAAAAGATATATGCTTGTGTCATTTTTGTATTCATTTTAACTTAATTAAAATAAAGTGTCCCTATCACCTACAAGTGGCTCAATGGGGTCCCCAAATCGACCCAAAGATGCCTATGGTCGAACATGTATCAAACAATAAGGTTAGGACACGTTCTAAGGTAATTTAGTATTATTATAATATTATTTTTGAACCCTTATTTACCGGATTTACCCTTAACTATGGTAAATAAAATATTTACCGCAGTAATTATTCAAAATGCCTAAAAATAAATGTTACCTATTTACAAAATTTAAACATCCTGATTAAAAATATGGAATCCATTTTTCCAAATTCAAAACACAGAAGTGGTAGAAATTAATTTAAAATTAATTCCCGTTGTTAAAACAAAAAGCATGTTTTTAAGAGATAATAACTATCAAAAGATTAGCACTTGTTTATGTCCGGTTTAATTGTAAAATTATGTCCAATGACCAAAATTGTATTAAATGGTAAAAATATATTCTAATTATACTTTAAAAACTCTAAATTTCATAATTTATCACTATTAATTATTTTGATTGAAAAAGTTGTTTTTAATTAAAATTTAGTAATTTTCACTATTCATCAAAATAATAAAGTTATCTGAAAAGTACAAAAATTTCACCTTATGCTAAATTCAATATTCCAAATCCAAAAATGAAGTCCATTTTGAAATATAAAATATATATAATTTCAAAAAGTAGGTATTAATATTCATAACAGCTAGTTTGATTGGTTATGGTGT
The DNA here is from genome assembly GCA_963277665.1 of Viscum album. Lineage (NCBI taxonomy): Eukaryota > Viridiplantae > Streptophyta > Magnoliopsida > Santalales > Viscaceae > Viscum > Viscum album. The sequence continues at coordinate 1,105,622,964 of OY728139.1, forward strand.
GTTAGAACTCGGTGTTGAGTACTACACACGCTATCACATTATTCAAAGAGAAGAGTACCGTAGAAGCTTGGGGTGTTACATCCTTAAAAACTATTTTTAATCATCAAATGAGAATTATAATTTCATGGATACGATGGGGAATGAATCTCATCCCATTCGTGGAGACGTTAGTCCGTACGTACGCACGAGCGACAATATCATTCTTTTGATATTAAAATAATATATAATTTAATGGAATATCATATATAAAGAATCATTATCATGTTATATTTATTATTTAAATCAATTAAATATCATTATCATACACATCCAAATAATAATGTTTTTGAATAACAACTACACCATGACATGGAGATGGTAAGCCTTACGTACGCACGTATGTTGACATGTCATTCAAAGGATGGATATAATACTGAATATAGTTGTACCATATTTATAATAAAATCAAACTATATTGAAGATACTATAGTTATTCTTTTAGAAAGGAAATAACAAAGAAAGAATAATTTGAAGAAGAAAGGAACTTGAAAAAGGGTGGTGAAAACATTACCTCTTCTTCGAGTTCTTCCTATTGATTTGATCAAAAGGGATCCTTAGGTTGAATTTATGATCAAACTAAGGCCTCTAGTTTGAATTTATTGTAGTTTATAAGTATTTGGGTAGGTTTTTTCCGAACCAAAGGCTTTAATGGTGTTAAGAATTTGTTATTAATGGTGTCCTTTTATAAGGGGGAGGAGGGGCTCTTTAGGGAAAACATAAAGTATTAATTTATAATAAATTCATATTCGGTTTATAATGGCTTCAAAGTGGATTATTAAAAGTATAAGGTGGTGATGGGTCTAAATCCTTTCAAACAATAGATTTTAGACAGGTTTGTGTCATTATATTAACCTTATATTTTAGTTTTAACTCTTAGTTAATTAGATTGACATTTACCATGTCACTTTGTATTTTTATATTATATAGTAAATAAACATACTATATACATCCAAGAGACCCCCAAGTGGTAAATTAATGATAGAAATATCATGATATAATTACTTTGTCCGAACCTTATTTTTTTAGGAATAGAATACCAATTAATAATATAATACTTGTTTTAAAAGCTCATTTATGTCAATTTTGACAATATCTAATAATTTATTTTTGTAAAAGTTTTAAAAACATTATTAATTGGAATAAAATTCATTTAAGAAATCCTAAAATGTCATATTAACCAATAAAATTATTTTATGGAATAAAAACTTTCAAATTATATTTATTGTAACATTTATAATACTAATTATTTGATTCTTTCATTAATAATGAAAATACTGCATCATTATTGTGTCATAAATAAATTTAATTATTCAATGTCTAAAAATTATAAATAAAATACCATTATGTAGTAAATATTTTTATATTTCTAATGAATATTTATAGTCTAAAATATAACATATATAACCTTATGTAAAAATTGTTTTGCTAAAAGATATATGCTTTTGTCATTTTTTGTATTTACTTTAACTTAATTAATATATAGTATCACTATCACTTACAAGTGGATCCATGGGGTCCCAAAATCGAAAAAAAGATGTCCATGGTTGGATATGTGTCAACAAATAAGGTTAGGACCCATTTTATTGTAATTTATTATTATAATAATTTTATTTGTTTACCCTTATTTACCGGATTTACCATTTAACCATGGTAAATAAATTATTTACCGATGTAATTATTCAAAATGTATAAAACTAAATGTTACCTATTTACACAATTTGGACCTCCTGATTCTAAAACTAGAATCCATTTTTCTAAATTCCAAACACAGAAGTGGAAGAAATGAATTTAAAATTAATTCACGCTGTCAAAACAAAAAAGCGTGTTTTTAAGAAATAATAACTATCAAAAGATTGACACTTGTTTATGTCTGGTTAAATTGTGAAATTATGTTCAATGACCAACATTGTATTAAACGGTAAAAATATATTCTAAATATACTTTAAAACCACTCAAATTCATAATTTATCACTATTAATTATTTTGATTTAAAAAGTTGTTTTTAATTAAAATTTAGTAATTTTCACTATTCATCAAAATATAAAAGTTATCCGAATAGTATCACAATTTGACCCTAGGATAATTTTAATATTCCAAATCCAAAAATGAATTCCATTTTGAGAGATAAAATTATAAAATTTCAAAAAGTCGGTATTACTATTCATAACGGCTACTTTGATTGGTTGCAGGGTGTTAGAATCTCAAAGTTGCGTACAACACACGCTACTGTATTATTCAAAGAGAATCGTAATGTGGCGGCTTGGGGTGTTACAAATAATGTTACTGGGGTTTTGTTAGATCATCATAAAAATACAACACAATTCATTACAATTTGATAGAGCTTCTTAATTGATCAACAAACAAGGATATACATTAGATAAGTGGTGAGGATTCATGGAACACAAATATAAAATGTATGAGATTGAGATCCATGATTTACCTCCATGTTATAGGATATTATTCAACATGATATAAAGATTGATTTGGACATAATCATGAATATCACCAACAAAATTATGGAAAATATGAGTGAACTATCCAAACATTCGAGGACATGTTGATATCATATGTGCTTGACTTAAATGGAGGATGGGAACAACATATTCCTATAATAAAATTCTCATATGATAAAAATTTCCACAAAGGCATCCAAATGGATCCCTATGAAGCCCTGGATGAGTAGATGTGCATAAAACTTATATGATGGGATGATTTTGGTGAATGAAATCTTCTATATCCTGAAATGGTTGAGTAAATACTGCAAAAGGTTAAGACCGTTCAACAACACATCATGGCTTCTCAAAGTCAATATAAGATCCATAATGACAATCATCGATGAGGCCAAGAGTTTGATGTTATAGACGTGATATTTCTCCAAATATTCCCATGGAATAAAGTCATGGGATTTGGAAATATGGGAAAGCTTAGTCAAAGATACGTGGGTACCTTTGAAATCATTGATCGCCTCAGAGCATTAGCCTATTGACTAACACTCCAACCTAACATATTTCATGTACATGATTTATTCCATGTATCACTCTTGATGAAGTAAATAATAAACCCCTCACATGTACTCAATCTAGAGGTTGTAAAATTGGATAAAAATCTCTCATATTAAGAGTATGTGGTGAAGATAATATATCATAGAGATAATGTTATATGGAATAATATAATGAACATGGTGAAAGTAATGTGTATAAAAGAAAATATTGATGAAGTAACAAGGTAACCAAAGGAAGGGATGAAACAGAATTTCAATAATCTATTTTAGAGTTAGAAATGAAAATTTAGAGGGTGAAATTGTTGAAGGGGGATGATTGCATTGATCCAAACTATTATAAATAAAATTCTCATATTAATTTAATAAAATGTATTGTTATGTATTAAATTTAAATGAAGAACATAAAATTATTAGGTTTTTTATATCATATGGGTTTTTAAAGACCATTCTGAATAATTACCATTGAAAATATAGTATTTGAATAGTGATCATATGATTAGATTAAATATAGTGTTTTAACAAATCCAATTTACATAGAAAATGGAATAGCCTCAACCATTAGAATTTTACACTATAAATCCCATTTATCGAAGCATCTAATGGAGGTAGAGTAAATGGGATTTTCCCTTTGTCAATTCAATGTTGACAACTGACAAATTAAGACTGAGTTGAATCATTTATGGGATAATTACATGCTGTCGAGATCACTACTAAAACCATGTATGTCGAACCACCCCATGATAGTGTCATCATCATATACCTCAAAATTTAGGAATTTACTAGTGTATTAAAGGGATACGTATCAAGACCATAATAATATGATTATTCATATTCTATATTAAATATAATAATGGTAATATTTACTTCTTATTTCTACTTTATAAATGACTTTTATTTTCAACGGACAAAATAAGAAATGTATTTTCTGTTAATACTAAAATTCAATTATTGAATTTATTTTATTGAACTAATGGATTTTTAAAATAAATAATAATTTATTAAAATACTATTATTAAATATTTTTCATAAAATATAAATGATCATACAATTTTTATGATGTAAAATGTAATTTTTATAGGGTTTTAAAATTGTTATTGTAAAAAAAACCCATCATCTCTAAATTAAAGTCAATTATTATTTTAAAATTTTATATAAACATATTTAAAAATTAATTTAGATAAAAAATATTATTTTTGGAATTATAATGTTGAAATTATCCAATGGTTATTTTTTTATAATTTTATTACATGTAAAATTTTCAGGTAAAAAACAAATATGATATTAAAATAAAGTTCGTATTATGACCTCATAAAGACCTAAAATGATATAAGAAACTCTATAAATTTTATTCACTAAAAAATATGTCTTTATAATTTAATATAGTAGGATTTTATGTTTATTTTATTAATTTTATATAGATTTTATGAATCCTCCAAAACAATTAAAATATTTTATGGTTTTGAAATCATTTCTTTAAGAGTATGATTCAATTCCACATCAGAGAGGTTATTATTTTTTAAATTTTGGACCTTTCCCTTATAAAATGATGAAATATTAGCCCATTTCTAAGAAATAATAGGAAAAACAATGGAAATTTGTTTTTGTTATTTTATTATATGGAGTCCAAAACCTATGTTTGGGAAATAATAAAGATACCTACACTCATTTCCTATATAAACCCACCCATGATCCCATTTATCATAACTCATAATCCTTCTTAAAAGTCTTTACTATTCTATACCATTTATTGAATCTTCCCATGGTTCCCCAAGCTCTAAAGAAGCTCCTCTCAAGTATTTAGATTCACACTCTTAAGGTAATGGATCATCCCCTTCTCCTCTTTATTTGTGTATCTTGATTATATTATGTATTTTTACATCATATAAATATGATCAGATATGTTATTGAATATACCACATACTTTAAAATTTATGTAAATTTTATGGGATACCCCTTTCACAATCATAAATCTATCCCATGAACATTCATATGCAGCTGTTATGCAGCCGAAATTTCACCACAATTTTCCATGACAATCAATTGTATAGTGACTACTAATACCCATTTCCTATCAATGGTGTCCCTATTTATGAACATATATTTATTTATCAGGGACATAAAAATATTTATTCTATATTCCTTGGTCATGGAAACAAATATGATAATTAATTAATCCATTTTATAGGATCTATGTGTCCTATTTAATCACCAAAATGAAATGAAAGTGATGGGTGCACCAAGAATTATATAGCACTATAATACATTAGATAATGTTTAAACTCAAGAGACATCATGTTGGGATAGGGAGTAAATTTTTTTCCTTTAGGGTATGTTTTCCATTATGAATTCATTGCATTTATCCTTGATTTATTTTTATGATGTAGTGTATTAATTTCTTTCCACATTTTCCACATTTTCTTTATGTTATCATGCTATATCATGTATTATTGTTCATATTTATGATTCTAAACTATTTTATAATCCATTATAATTCTTATTGTAAAAATGTATTTATTTCTCCATGTTATTCCATTTTTATTCCGTTAATGGGATATTTATCTCACCACTTTCTTATATATGTTCCCATGTTATCCTGTTCATTTTTAAAAACAATGTAATTTTTGATGCTTCTTAAGGATGATTTAAATAAAAATGTTGTATCCCACATTCAATATGTTACTCTATGTATGTAATTACAAAATAAACTATACCTATCAATCCTATAGGTCATATTTTACATATTTTTTTGTAATAAAAAATGAATTAAATTGTAATAAAAGAGAATTATTGTCGCAGTTAAGGCTTGAAATAACATTTTATTATAATAAAATTATAAGAATTATAATTAATAAGTTATGTTAATATGGTGAGATGAAATTTTATTTAGATAAAATTCACATAAATAAAGAGGAAAAAAGAAAGATCGGTTATGAACTAACACCCCAATTCATAAAATATATTCTGGGTGTAAGGGGTTATTCCTTTGAGGTTAGGACTTTTTAGAATAGTAGAATCTTTATAAGATGCAAAAAAAGTGAGGAGGAGAGGGTTGAGATGAGTTTCAACTGATAATATGTTGTTTTTGTGTGTGTGTAAGTTAGGAGAGGACTTACCCTTTTATAATTGAAAATATGGGGTGTTATATAAATACTCAATACCTTCCAAAATTGTGAAGTCACACTCATGGAATGTGGAATTTTTTTTTGAAAAACAATGGGTTGGTTATTTAAAAGTGTCAGGAAATCCTCTAAAAAATAAATAAAAACATGTTTTAAATATATTATTCCATTCACCTCTTCAGGTACCCATTTCTCCAAATTAGTTTTAAACATGGTAACTATTAATTACCTAATAAATTTATCCTATATTACTAAAAATAAAATTACCCATACTAGTTAAAATGGACATATGGATTCATAATATAAAATCAATTTTATTTTATTCAACTTTTAAATGTGGTAAAAATTTATTTTTAAAAAATATTTTTATAATATATATTTTATTCAAAAAATATAACTTAATTTCTATAATGTGAAATATGGGTTTATAATTTTCCACCATCATTTTAAAATTTTAAGTTCACTTACGAAATACTCATTTTCACCAATAAAATGGGTTGAAAATTTTCAAATTCATACGTATATACAAATAATGTCATAAAATTCATTTCATTTGAAAGGACTACATTTTTCACTATGAAACTGAAAAAAAATATTCTTAGAAAGATACAAAACATTCAGCATAAAATTATATCAAAATAAGTAATAAAAAAATTATTTTAATTTCATCCAAATAAATGGATTTAATATTTTATTCAAACATTTAATTATAAATATAAACAAATGAAATTTTATTTATATGAAAATAATATTTTAAATTACAAGTTATTGTTATTCACAATTTTTTACAAAACTAATAATTATTCAATTGTGTCAGCAATATGACATATTTATAAATCATCATTTATCAATAATATAATTAGTTTTATTTAATAAAAATAACAAAATTTAAAAATATATTCTCTTGAGCATAATATTAATTTATGTATTTTTTATATAATAATCCTTATTAAACATATATATTAATATATATTGTAATTGAGTTACACCTATTTATATATAATATTCCATAATATATTTTTTAATGGTCTATATATATCGTCATATTTTTTTGGTTTTATGTTGCATGTGGTGAAAACTTTCATTTATTTTTTACTTAATTAGAGGATAACTTATAATAAAATCATGATACGTTATAGGTCTCACCAGAATTAATCTCCTTCTATTAGCTAGGAAATATATGGGAATTTTAGAAAGTATTACCATATTCCATATAGAACATTCAACATTAATGTGATCAAATAATATATATTATGAAAATCTCACACTGCATCAATGATGTTGGGCCAAGAAGATGTCAGCTTATGATAATAGATCACTTAACAAAGTGAAATGTATCTTTCTACTATCAGTTGAGAATAAATATTTCACATAATATGAGAATGATAATAACTAGAATATTTTAAAGATAACGAATATATCCATGAATTAGTATTTTCTCAATGATACACTATCTGAACATTTCAAAACATTGATCCATGTTTTGTCTAGTGATTTTTACCTTAGAGTATACGAGTATTGTTATCTTATAACTCACATGATTAAAAAAAGTGTCATGATTTTAATTATATTATAGGTTTATAATAAAAGGCACTCATGGATGTTTAAAAATAAAAAAATTAATGGATGAATATGTTCATTCATACAGTTGTCTTGGTGATCATAATGATGTGTTGTAGGGGACTAGTATGTTTTAGTTGAAGAAGAACAATGTTTATATGGGATATAAAGACCCAAAATTATCATACATATATATTTAATAATTTTTAAAGAATATACATTAATTTAAAAAAAACATTGCCAAGGAACATAGTAATTTAGTGACATTAGAAACACTGAAACATAAACACTGGTCCATAAGTGAGACACATCATCTCCCACTATGTTCTTGATAACTAGAACCATTCATAGACATTTCAGACCTAAGATATTTCTTTATCTCCAAGGTTATGGAAACATAATAATGGGTGATATTTGATACTTATTAGGATTAATTCGGGGAGATACATAAGTGTAACATGACCATAAGGCTATAGGAACATGATAATAAAATTTTAAGAGAATAACCTTCATATAGAAGTTCAGAAATATGAGTCATGAAATAAATATTTAGATTTTATAAGACATGAATAATATGTATATCTAAGAACATGATCCACTAGAGGATAACATTAGAATAATAGAAGTATTTTTGACATACACATAATAATATAAAATCAATTCTATATTATTCAGGGATCACTTTTAAGGCTATCATATTCAAATGTGTTCACTCCACAAACCATAATAGTATTCAAGGTTCACTCCACTAACCATCATAGTGGAAAAAGTCTCTTGTTTAACTAGGTCCCCTACCCATTCAATTCTAGGGTACCTCACTATATATAAATATTTACCCATATATTGGGGTGAGATACATGTACCAACCATATTGTAAATAAAACCATAGTAATATATGCCACAAATTCAAAAAATTAACCATATCACTTCTAAGTAAATGAAATGGGGATTTTAAAAATTTTACAACATCGTAATCTGTGGAGAAGTTAAAATTTTCATAACCATTATATTATTTCATCATAACGTAACCCATGCAAAAGGAAGAGGGATTCAAAAGAATACAATGATGGTATAACCCATGGTAGACAAACAGATTCCATAAACTATTGTTTATCATAAACATAAACCATTCATGAAAATAATTAGAATTGTATCACTATATAATATCTCTAGTAATCCATATGTAAAATCATCTTATTTCATAATATATGTAAAGTGAATATAAATGATCATTTAAAACATTTCATGAGAAAAATAACATTTACACTTTGAAAAGCATCATTAAAATATTAAAAATTTGGAAAATAATTTTCTTTAAAAATATACGTGAATTTTTTTATTTAAGATTAAAACAATACAAAGGTTGTGATTATGAAAATTTTTTATCATGTCATACACATTTAAACAAATATTCCTTCAATATTTTTAGTAAAATATAAACGAGCATTGTTTAGAAAATTTAACGAAAACTACATTCATATTTATTTTTTAAAAATTTTAATCATGGGAAAAATGAATTTTAAAAATTATAGGAAAATAGAAAAAAAATTTGGAAACATTTTTAGAAAACATAGTTTTCTATGAATACATATTTTCAACCAACAATGGAAATAATTTTGGATTATCTAAAAAACATTTTTTCAATTATTTTAGGCAACATACTCAAAAATGGTACTATTTCATGATAAAATAACAAATAACTTTATGTGAAGAAAATTCATGTGTTTATTTATATGTGGAAGACAATATTTTATCATCAAAAAAATAATCATAAATAATCTTAATATGTGATGTGATTGAAACATTAAGTCATTACAACATTTATAACATTTAATCACATGCCCCTTGCAGTAATAACATATAATGAAACCCAAATTATCATGAGTATTTATAAATTCATTACTATAATTTAAAAGGGTGTTTATATACTCCTCATAAATGAATATAGGTTTATAACATAGTCTATGTCTCAAAGAAGAAAAATCTAGAAAAAAAATACAACTTATAATTATAGTAATCATATTAATCATAACAAAAAATAAATAATAACAACAAATGAAACATTAAATTTCACTTTAATAATGGGATTAATTATATAATACATCAATGGGTTATTATATATACTACAAAAAAGAAAAAAGTGTTGAATTTTCATATGTCTCCCAGAAATAAATAAGAGACTATAAATCACAATACTCAAGTCTTGAATTTCAATGTACTTATTCAAAACACCTATATAGTAAATAAAATTTTATAATAAAAATAAATTTTATAGCTATATTACTATATATCATATGATATATGATTTAATTATTCCCTTTTATTACTATCATATTAACTATATCATTTTAATGTCACGTTTCTGGTAATAATGACAAACTTTTCAATGTCTGTTATGACCTACTATTTTAGTTCCTCATAAATCAATTATTTTAATGATATCCATAAAGTATAACATCATTTTAATATCATATATATATTCAGTATAAATGTATTTATAGTAATCCATAATATTTATATATATAAAATGAAATGAATTGTTCATGGAAACGGCAGGTCATACGTATTCATGAACATTGTCTCTGTTTTATTTTTAGATTGATATACGGAAAAGTTGATGAAATATTATCATTATAGAATCATTTTTATCTCATATATACCACATAATTTTGAAAAACAATTCTAAATAAATTCCATGTAATGTGTGAATGAATCTCATCATTTCATAATGTTGTAGTCCTCTATACACACAATCAACATTATAGTTTTCCCACAAATTGGAGTTTATGAATTTTTGTGTGATATAGTATTTAAATAATCAAAATAAAACCACGAATATCATAAATAAAAACTAAATCCATAATTATTTCCCTCTTTGAGAGGTAGTAATGGAAAAAATGAGATTTTTTCGTGATGTGGTAGTCTACCACACACACGAAAGATGATTTTGTAATCCATTTGATGGATCTATAGATTTTTGTAAGAAGTCACCTTAAAATAAAATTTTTGTCTAAACTATTCCTAGAGGATTCATGAAGGGATGATGGAAATTGATTTTGATATCTATTTTCCAAATAGAATTTGTTTTATGGTCGACAAATGAGAGGAGAGGGGGTTCCCTTTTATAAGTGAGTGAGTGGAAGATTTGTAATTTTTTAAAAGAAAATGTATACCCATAATTTCATATTCCAAAATGAGGAAAAATTTATCAAATTAAAATCTTATACAACATAAGTACTAACTATGTCTTGCCAAAATATTTTATACAGATTTATTGACAAATGTAACCCTTATATTTTTAACCTATAGTCAACCCATTTTTACTGTAACCAGGTTAAATAATTTTTACTAGGTTCATTGTTAAATTTGATAAAAATTTAAATTGACATCATCAGATAGTAAAATTAAAAATTCTTACTAAACCCACATTTGAATTGTTTCATATATCCTTATGAACTTCAATAATCCCTATCATTGGATTGGTATCCCCTGAATATTTTTTCTTCTACATTTTCATCGATCATTATTAGATTAGTGTTTTTATTCTTTAGAAATAATGGGAAAATAAAACCATTAAAATAATTCAAAAATATATTTTCCATTTACAATATTTCATTAGCTTTCATAAAGATCTCATGTATCATAAATAATTTATTCATTATGTAAAGTGTTTTCAAAACAACTGTTATATAGAAAGATTTAGTAAACTTAATTCTCCAGTGGAATAATTCATCCAAAATCAAATAAACTCATGTTATTCTTCTATATAGCACTATTTTATTAGTGTTTTTTGGTTTTAATATAATTATTATTGGTTCCATTATTTATAATATATATTTCCAAATGATCTCAACTGCATTCCCTAAAATTATCATATATCGTCATCGAAATATACACTACCAAACCATTCTAAACATATATTCTAATTATTTTGAAAACATAAAAATATTATTACTTATTCTTCTTGAATATAACTATACTCATCTATGTGTATTCATCAATGAAAGTAATTTTTTATAGACCACATTTTGAAAACTGACGTCTCATAAGTCCTCAGAAATCATAATATATTAGTGAGATTCGTTTATTGGTCAAAATAATCATTCATTTTTTAGTTTTTTGTTGTACATCCCCTTCTGGAATTATTAAAGAAAAAATATACATATTTTTTGTGATGGGTAAGGTCTCTCACCACACCATTGTATAAAAGTTCAATTATGTTTCATATAAAAATGTCACCAAAGATTTTATACCAAAATATATTCTCATTTTAGGATCCATATAAACGGTATTTTGTTAGATCACTAGTTTAAACTCACTAAAATTTATTATAACATGTCACGACCCGCCCTCGGGGTCCGTGCCATGACTACCCCAAGCCCACCTTCCATAGGCCAGGGGCTGGCGACTAGCACCAAGGCGTAAATCCCAGTAAAAAGGGAAGACATTGCCTTTGAAAAGTAAACAAACACCACAGAGTAAACAAGCGGAAAGTAAACACTAAACAATAGCAGAGTACGATTGAAAGTGCGGAAAAGTAAATGGGCCAGAATACAAACCCAAACTGAAAGTAAAGTACAACTCGAAAGGGAAAACAGCAATTGAAAAGTAAAAGCCGCTACACCGAGCTGTCCACTGGAAATCCCACCTGAAGGGTGGGTACAGATAGCTCCTCTGCTCCACGGGTCCCGCCGTCCGCTCCGTGCACGTCCCGCCCAGTGGTCCACCTCCGGGTACCGTCCCGCTCTGTAGGCCTCAGCTAAGGTCAACGCTGTCCGTCGTCTGCAACCAACACAACGTAGTGCGGGAAAAGCCCATGCAGGGGTGAGTATAAGCTACTCAGTAGGGACCCCGAGACCCCTGAAGGTCTCTCAAATCCACAAAGGATAAACCACGAAGAAAAGTACAATCACGAAGTAACAACTGACACTGCTTAGGTATATGCCCATACATATACCTAAGTCATCAATTCAAATACGCTCTAACCTCCGAGCCCAAGTACAACTCAGTCCACACAGGAAGGTAAACGTATTCCACACAGGAAAGCAAAACGTAATCCACACAGGATTGCACAACACAATCCACACAGGAAAGCAATAGGATTCAGCTCAAACAGGTATACTTCTTCAAGGACGATAAAGATGATCACTGATCCATCTAAGTCGTCGGACCCACGAAGGATCGATAGGTAACTAACCCCCGCAAAGACCCACACAGGATCGGGCCCACACAGGACCTGTAGGCGCTGGCTCACACAGAACCGCTGAGCGCAAGGACCCACACAGGATCGGGCCCACACAGGACCTGTAGCACTGATCCACGTAGGATCGCTGAGTGCTGTAGTCGTCGTCGTCGAATCCACACAGGATCTCTGTACTGTCGTCGTCGCAGTCACAGTAGCAGTCGTAGCAGTAGTAGTAGCAGTAACAGTCGCAGCCAGCACTAGGGTTCCCGCACACAGCAAGCTCGTTCGGAGGGTCCGCTCCACGAGCCGAGAGGCTGATACATCAACTGTCACAAAGACCAGAGTTGATGTATCTAAAAGTTCCGTATCGTCAACAGGAACTCAACGCAACAGACGGCGCGTCGATCGGACGCCCGGTCTGAGAGTTATTGGCATTTTCGTCTCCGGGGCCCGGTTGGTTTTTAAGGCAAAACCAACCCGACCGTACTCCACCTGCGTCCAAACCTCGGGCGGAGTATGCCAAAAGATCCGTCTCACTAAGAGGAACACAACGCGACTGACGGCGCGTCAATCGGACGTCCGTAGCTCAAGATATGAGCGTTTCCGCTCCGAAGGCCCGGTTGGTTTCGTGAACGAACCAACCCGGCCGAACTCAAAGTAAACCGAAACCTTGAGTGCGATATACCGAAACGACCGTCTCGATCCAACGATCGCGTTTCCGCAGACGGTTCGTCATTCGGAGGTCCGAGGCTCAAGATATGGCCCAAAAACCGATTCTGGTTCGAAACGGGGGGGTCCGGGTCCGGGCCGACCCGGGCCGACCCCCCCCTGGGGTGGCGGCGGCGGCCGGCAGCGGCGCGGCCGCGCGGCGGGGCGGCGGCGCGGCGGGCCGCGGCGGCCTGGCGCCGCGAGGTGGCTGCACGCGGGGAAACAAACCCCCGCGGTTTATGAGGGGCGGCACGGCCTTTGTGCCGCGCCCGTTTTTTTTAAAAACGCCCCCCCCCCCCACGTGGGGGGGGCCTGATTTGAGCGGAACCGGGGGGGCCGGCTGCCCCCCTCCCTTCAAGAAAACCACCCCCCTTTAAGGGGGGTTTTTACACGCTGGCCGGGGGATTAATTCCACCGGTTTTAACGGCATCCGGCCGGCCAGCTGGCCGGCCGGTTTTCTCCAACGGGACCGGAAATTCCGGTCCCCTCTTCAGCTTCCGACGCCGGCGGCCCGGCCGCCGGTATTCTCTTCCGCCGCGGCCCGGAACCGGCCGCGGTCTCCTCGTCCCGCCGCGACCCGGAACCGGCCGCAGTGTTCGTCGTCCGGCGCAGTGCGACGATACCGCGCCCCTTTCGCCGTGCCTTGATTCCTTTCAACGCGGTGCGACGGCGTCGCGTTCTTGAAGATTCTACCTCGGCGTAGCGCGACGGCGCCACGTAAAATAAAAGCACGATTATCCGCGTGGTGCGACGGCACCACGCCACTTGCTTCCACCTGCAAGAATAAACAAGAACGATGGAGGGGGTTCGGCCGTGTTCGTGCGGTCCGGCCCCCTCACGTTAAAATAAAAACACAACTTTAAATAATTCAAGCCACACGTTAGACTTGCTATTCACGATCAAGAATAAAATAAGGAAACCAAAAAGAAATCAACAACCCCTACCTCGGGTATAAGGTTCGATGATTGTGAACGTTCCGCGGAAGACGACGTCGCGGAGGTCGGGCGTCGCGGTAGCCGTTCGTCAAATCCGATGACGAAGGGATGCGTTCGAAGAGACACGTCGTTGGCGAAACTTGTACGCCGACGAAGGTTGTCTGAGGAAGAAGTGGCGTCCCCTTTCGTTGACACGGTAAACGATGAATGGATGTGCGGCGTTCTTCGTCGGAGCTTGAACGTTCTTCGTCAAGATGAACGTTCTTCGAGTTCCTCGTCAGAGTTGAAGGAGAAGAAGGAAAAGATCTCCACCTCTCAAGAAGACAAACAAATAACCCCAAAATAAAATAAGACAACATCTTATTTTATTATCACATAACACATTAGAATTTCAAAAGTTTGAAATTCAAAAGGTTTAACTCCCATAATTAAAAGTAACTCAAGTCATTTAATTAGGGGTTAAGCAAGTTGAGAGAATTTGAAAGGATTAGGGGTTCGTGTGGGCCCCACCACACTTAATCCTCCAAAGGGAGGTTAAGTGGGTGTGGGTCCCACTTCCAACCTCCTTTGATAGGTTTTAACATGTTATAATAAAATTGTTCTACACAATTTTATTTAACTCAAACTAAAAAACCCCAAAACTAACTTTCAACCCGCAATAAACGCAACTCCTGAAAAGGTCTCTTTAAGCGAATATCGGCGCTGCGAGTTCATCGGTGCCCTCGGATTTCAATTCCGAGCACCGGAACAAAAGTTAGGAATTCCCGCTCGTTCGTTCACTGAACGTACCCGAGCCAAACTTCGGAAATTAATTCCGGGCACTCCGGGCCTCGGAATCAGGTGCCGTCTGAAACCACACTCTTGTAAAATTCTAAAGAAAATTAAGAAAAAATTTCCCTTGAATTTTACGGGTCTTTACATTACTCCCACCTCAGGGCTTTACGTCCCCGTAAAGATACATCAAAAACTAGGGAAACAAATGAGGGTACTGAGCACGCATCTGAGCCTCCCGCTCCCATGTGCTCTCCTGGAGATTCCCGTGCTGCCATCTGATGCGCACAAGAGGAATCGATCGCCCACGCAGGACCCACTCCTGTCGATCCTCTATCTCCACCGGGACCTCCGTAAAAGTCACCCCATCGTCAACGTCAAGCTCCCCATGGTCAATGATGTGCGTCGGGTCGTGCACGTATCTCCTTAGCTGGGATACGTGGAAGACGTCGTGCACCCGGTGCAACTGAGGTGGTAGAGCCAGGCGATAAGCCACCTCGCCAATCCTGCTGAGAATCTGGAAGGGTCCGATGAAGCGCGGAGATAACTTGCCGCCTCGGCCAAATCTCCGAATACCACGTCGAGGTGAGACCCGCAAGAAGACGTGGTCGCCATCCTCGAACTCCAGTGGCCTCTGCCTCCTGTCAGCATATGACTTCTGCCAGCTCTGAGCTATCCTCATCCGCTCCTGGATGACCTGGACCTTCTCTGTCGTGGCCTGGACCATCTCCGGTCCCACCAGTGCTGACTCCCCAAGGTCTGTCCAGCACAAAGGAGATCTACATGGTCGACCGTACAACGCCTCGTACGGTGCCATCCCGATGGTGGAGTGGTAGCTGTTGTTGTACGCGAACTCCACCAAGGGTAGGTGGTCCTCCCAGCTACGACCAAAGTCTAGGACACAGGCACAGAGCATGTCCTCGAGTGTCTGAATGGTCCTCTCCGTCTGACCATCCGTCTGAGGGTGAAAGGCTGTGCTAAGACGTAGCTGTGTCCCGAACGCCTCCTGTAACCCCTTCCAAAGCCGGGAAGTAAAGCGGGCATCTCGATCGGAAATGATAGATGATGGAATGCCGTGGAGCCGCACAATCTCCTGAACGTAGAGACGTCCCAAGCTCTCCACTGAGCCCTGCTCTCTGATGGGTAAGAAGTGTGCCGACTTGGTGAGTCGGCCAACAATCACCCAGATGGAGTCGTGACCTCTGGAAGTGCGTGGAAGTCCAGTCACGAAGTCCATAGATATGCCGTCCCACTTCCATTCCGGAACCTCCAAGGGCTGTACCAAGCCTGCTGGTACCTGATGCTCTGCCTTCACCTGCTGACAGGTGAGACATCGAGAAACGAACTCTGCTACAGCCTTCTTCATACCCGGCCACCAGTGCTGTCGTCTGAGGTCCTGGTACATCTTCGCCACTCCAGGATGTACCGCCAAAGGAGATGTGTGAAACTCCCTCAGCACTTCCTCTCGCAATGCAACTGGTACCATGGTACGTCCTCTGAAAAGGATGCCGTGCTCTGCTCCAAGGGAGAAACCATCAGGTGCCTGTCCCGAGGATATCTGTGCACGCCGCGTCTCACAGTCAACGTCCCCGTGCTGTGCCTCCCTGACTCGCTGCAGTAGTGGAGGAGTGACTGTGAGAGACTGAAGAAAGGCTGCTCCATCTCTATCCACAAAGGATATCTGCAAAGAGGCTAGCTGCTCCGTCGCCTCCTCGAGTAGCTGAATGCCCGTCCTCCTACTGAGGGCATCGGCTACTACGTTCCCCTTCCCAGGAGTATAGACTATCTCAAAGTCATAGTCCTGGAGGAACTCGAGCCATCGCCGGTGTCTCAGGTTCAGGTCCTTCTGCGAGAAGATATACCTGAGACTCTGATGATCGGAAAAGACTGTAAAGCGCTCGCCCAACAGATAGTGTCGCCATGTCTTCAGAGCGAAGACCACTGCTGCTAACTCCAGGTCATGGGTAGCGTAGTTCTGCTCATGTGGCCTCAACTGTCATGATCCATAGGCGATCATTGCCCGCTCCTGCATCAGAACACATCCGAGTCCGGTCCCTGATGCATCGCAGTAGACTACGTACCCTACTCCCTCCTCAGGCAACCTCAAAATAGGTGCGCTAGTCAATCTCTGTCTCAGCTCCTGGAAGCTCTGCTGACAACTGTCTGACCACACGAAGGGTTTCCCCTTCTTCGTCAAAGCTGTGAGTGATGCCGCAACTCTGGAGAAGTTCGGCACAAATCTCCGATAGTATCCAGCTAGTCCCAAGAAACTCTGAACCTCAGTCACGCTCCTGGGTGGCTCCCATGCTAACACAACCTCAATCTTCGCGGGATCCACTGCAACTCCCGCCTCAGAGATAACGTGTCCCAAAAAGTGGACCTTACGTATCTAGAACTGGCACTTCGAGTGCTTACCATAAAGCTGGTGCTCTCGGAGTGTGTCAAGAACAACTCGCAAGTGATAGGCGTGCTCCTCCTCTGTCGTAGAGTAAATCATAATGTCGTCGATGAAGACCACGACAAACCGATCGAGGTATGGCTGAAAGATCCTGTTCATGAGAGCCATGAACACTGCTGGAGCATTGGTTACACTGAAGGGCATAACCAAGAACTCATAGTGGCCATACCGACATCTGAAGGCCGTCTTCTGCACATCCTCGTCTCTGACTCTGAGCTGATGATAGTCTGACCTGAGGTCTATCTTCGAGAACCACCGTGCTCCCTTGAGCTGATCAAAGAGGTCATCAATCCTCGGTAGCGGATACTTGTTCCTCACTGTCACCTGGTTCAGGCGACGATAGTCAACACAAAGTCGCAAGCTCCCGTCCGCCTTCTTGGCGAACAATATCGGGGAAGCCCATGGTGAAGCACTGGGTCAGATGAACCCCTTGCCCTGCAAGTCCTCCAACTGTACCCGTAGCTCTCGAAGCTCGGTGGGGGCCATCCGATATGCTGGAGTGGATATCGGGGATGTCCCGGGGTACAAGTCAATATAAAAGTCTACCTCTCTGCGAGGAGGTAGCCCTGGAACGTCGTCGGGAAAAACGTCCGCAAACTGATCCACCACTGCAGGAAAACCAGGACTCCGCACGTCAACTGCTCCAAGGATAAGGCTAGCCAACTGATGAGTGATGGGCTGTCCTCTCCTCCGCGGAAGTCCATCCTATGCTGCTAAGGCTCCCTTCTCGCCGGTGAAGGTGAACCTGCTCCCGTCGGTGCGTACACAACGCACCTTGCACCTAAAACAGTCAATCTGTGCATGGACCGTAGATAGCCAATCCATGCCCAAGATGACGTCGTAAGGCCTCGACGCTGCTACAAGAAGATCCCAGCCGAAGCTCTCGCCTCCTAGAGTGATCTCACACTGCCGGCACCAGTGCGTAATCGTCGAGTCTGCTCCCGTTGGAGTCTCTAGCCGTAAGGATCGAGCCAACGGCTCTGTCGGAATCTCCGAGCTCCGAACAAGGGCAGCGGCTATGAAAGAGTGACTTGCTCCTGTGTCTATAAGAACTGCAGAAAGGGTGGAGTAGACACAGATAGTACCTCGAATCATCTCGGGTGCGCCGTGGTCGTAGGCCTCTGCTGCCTGGAGCTGTGCCTGTCGCTGCCCGCCAGCTCCCTGTGGCCGGGGTGGACCTCCTGGTGGTGGTGGTGGTAGAGCCTCAAAGCGTCGGCCACCACCGGCTGCTCGTCCAGCTCCTCTGCCTCGTCCGCCTCCTCCCTGCGGACCGCCACGGTCGACCCTCTGCCTCTGCCTCGGTGGTCCCTCAACCGTCTGATGCTCCTCGGCACGGCGGGTCGGGCAGTCACGAGCCATGTGGCCCTGCCCGCCGCACGAGTAGCACTGTATGCCTCTCGTAAGACTGGCCCCGCACTGTGTGCCCCGCACTGCTGAGCCAGTGCCCTGAGATCGTCTGCCCGAAGGTCTGGTCTGTCTGGACCCCTGAGTCATCCGTCGACTGCCTGCTGCAGATGAATCTGCCACGTGCCGCCCTGCGGTGGGTCGCTGTGCTGGTGTAGACTCAGCAAGGAAGCTCTCGATCAGAAGGGCCCGCTCCAGTACTCCTGTCTGAGTCGGTATGCTGAGTGAGATCAGCGATGCCCTGATCTCGTGTCTCAAACCCTGCTCGAAGGTCCGGGCCCGAAAGAATGGGTCCCGTACCATGTCGGCCGAGTAGCGCGAGAGATTGGTAAATCTCGCCGAGTACTGAGCGACCGTCATGCTGGCCTCCCGCAGCTGTAGAAGCTCCTGGATACGCACCACACGAAGGGTGGCTGGGACGAACTCCGAGCGGAAAAGGCTCTCAAAGTCCGTCCAAAGTAGAGATGCCTCATCGTGCACCTGGAGTATCAAGCTCCACCATCGTCCTGCTGCTGCGTGTAGTAGGCTCGCAGCGAGGATCACCATGAGGTCTGCTGGTGTCCTCACTAGCCTAAACACTCGAACCACTGCCTCCAGCCAGTCCTCTGCTGCCTGGGGATCCGTCTCCCCGCGAAACTTGGGCCGTCGCTGGCGCTGAAACTCATGCAGTGCGCTGAGGCGACGTGCATCGTCAGCGGCTACTACTGGAAGCATCGGGGGATCGGCGGGTAGAGCTACCGCTGGTGCCACTACTGGCAAAGGGCCCTGTACCGAGGCCTCGTCGCTCGGTGGGCTGTCGTCACGCTCGACTCTTGGAACCCTAGCTGGCTGCCGTCGTGGGGCCATCCTGAAAAGGAAACAGGTGCGCCACGGTTAGAATAGTATACCTGGTGAGCTGATATAAGTAATCACAAAGAAAAATTTGAAACACACACGCAATCAATGTTTTTGTGCATTAAGTTGGAAATCAGAAGTCACGGTCCTGGTGTACGGATACGTCGGCCGCCGCACCAACACTGGACTCCCTGGACTGATATCCACACTCAATACGCTAAACATTATTGCTTCACATAGAAAAGATCAGAGTTCGCGGTAGAACCGAACTCCTCTGATACCAATTTGTCACGACCCGCCCTCGGGGTCCGTGCCGTGACTACCCCAAGCCCGCCTTCCATAGGCCAGGGGCTGGCGACTAGCACCAAGGCGTAAATCCCAGTAAAAAGGGAAGGCATTGCCTTTGAAAAGTAAACAAACACCACAGAGTAAACAAGCGGAAAGTAAACACTAAACAATAGCAGAGTACGGCTGAAAGTGCGGAAAAGTAAATGGGCCAGAATACAAACCCAAACTGAAAGTAAAGTACAACTCGAAAGGGAAAACAACAACTGAAAAGTAAAAGCTGCTACACCGACCTGTCCACTGGAAATCCCACCTGAAGGGTGGGTACAGATAGCTACTCTGCTCCACGGGTCCCGCCGTCCGCTCCGTGCACGTCCCGCCCAGTGGTCCACCTCCGGGTACCGTCCCGCTCTGTAGGCCTCAGCTAAGGTCAACGCTGTCCGTCGTCTGCAACCAACACAACGTAGTGCGGGCAAAGCCCGTGCAGGGGTGAGTATAAGCTACTCAGTAGGGACCCCGAGACCCCTGAAGGAATCTCAAATCCACAAAGGATAAACCACGAAGAAAAGTACAATCACGAAGTAACAACTGACACTGCTTAGGTATATGCCCATACATATACCTAAGTCATCAATTCAAATACGCTCTAACCTCCGAGCCCAAGTACAACTCAGTCCACACAGGAAAGTAAACGTATTCCACACAGGAAAGCAAAACGTAATCCACACAGGATTGCACAACACAATCCACACAGGAAAGCAATAGGATTCAGCTCAAACAGGTATACTTCTTCAAGGACGATAAAGATGATCACTGATCCATCTAAGTCGTCGGACCCACGAAGGATCGATAGGTAACTAACCCCCGCAAAGACCCACACAGGATCGGGCCCACACAGGACTTGTAGGCGCTGGCTCACACAGAACCGCTGAGCGCAAGGACCCACACAGGATCGGGCCCACACAGGACCTGTAGCACTGATCCACGTAGGATCGCTGAGTGCTGTAGTCGTCGCCGTCGAATCCACACAGGATCTCTGTACTGTCGTCGTCGCAGTCAAAGTAGCAGTCGTAGCAGTAGTAGTAGCCGTAACAGTCGCAGCCAGCACTAGGGTTCCCGCACACAGCAAGCTCGTTCGGAGGGTCCGCTCCACGAGCCGAGAGGCTGATACATCAACTGTCACAAAGACCAGAGTTGATGTATCCAAAAGTTCCGTATCGTCAACAGGAACTCAACGCAACAGACGGCGCGTCGATCGGACGCCCAGTCTGAGAGTTATTGGCATTTTCGTCTCCGGGGCCCGGTTGGTTTTTAAGGCAAAACCAACCCGACCGTACTCCACCTGCGTCCAAACCTCGGGCGGATTATGCCAAAAGATCCGTCTCACTAAGAGGAACACAACGCGACTGACGGCGCGTCAGTCGGACGTCCGTAGCTCAAGATATGAGCGTTTCCGCTCCGAAGGCCCGGTTGGTTTCGTGAACGAACCAACCCGGCCAAACTCAAAGTAAACCGAAACCTTGAGTGCGATATACCGAAACGACTGTCTCGATCCAAGGATCACGTTGCCGCAGACGGTTCGTCATTCGGAGGTCCGAGGCTCAAGATATGGCCCAAAAACCGATTCTGGTTCGAAACGGGGGGGTTCGGGTCCGGGCCTACCCGGCCCGACCCCCCCCTGGGGCCGCGGCGCGGTGGGCCGCGGCGGCCTGGCGCCGCGAGGTGGCTGCACGCGGGGAAACAAACCCCCACGGTTTTTGAGGGGCGGCGCGGCCTTTGTGCCGCGCCCGTTTATTTTAAAAACGCCCCCCCCCCCCCCCACGTGGGGGGGGGG
Source organism: Viscum album (assembly GCA_963277665.1). NCBI lineage: Eukaryota > Viridiplantae > Streptophyta > Magnoliopsida > Santalales > Viscaceae > Viscum > Viscum album. The sequence continues at coordinate 1,105,645,097 of OY728139.1, forward strand.
GGGGGGGCTGATTTGAGCGGAACCGGGGGGGCTGGCTGCCCCCCTCCCTTCAAGAAAACCGCCCCCCTTTAAGGGGGGTTTTTACATGCTGGCCGGGGGATTAATTCCCCCGGTTTTAACGGCATCCGGCCGGCCAGCTGGCCGGCCGGTTTTCTCCAACGGGACCGGAAATTCCGGTCCCCTCTTCGGCTTCCGACGCCGGCGGCCCGACCGCCGGTCTTCTCTTCCGCCGCGGCCCGGAACCGGCCGCGGTCTCCTCGTCCCGCCGCGGCCCGGAACCGGCCGCGGTGTTCGTCGTCCGGCGCGGTGCGACGGCACCGCGCCCCTTTCGCCGTGCCTTGATTCCTTTCAACGCGGCGCGACGGCGTCGCGTTCTTGAAGATTCTACCTCGGCGGAGCACGACGGCGCCGCGTAAAATAAAAGCACGATTATCCGCGTGGTCCGACGGCACCACGCCACTTGCTTCCACTCGCAAGAATAAACAAGAACGATGGAGGGGGGTTCGGCCGTGTTCGTGCGGTCCGGCCCCCTCACGTTAATATAAAAATGCAACTTTAAATAATTCAAGCCACACGTTAGACTTGCTATTCACGATCAAGAATAAAATAAGGAAACCAAAAAGAAATCAACAACCCCTACCTCGGGTATAAGGTTCGAAGATTGTGAACGTTCCGCGGAAGACGACGTCGCGGAGGTCGGGCGTCGCGGTAGCCGTTCGTCAAATCCGATGACGAAGGGATGCGTTCGAAGAGACACGTCGTTGGCGAAACTTGTACGCCGACGAAGGTTGTCCGAGGAAGAAGTGGCGTCCCCTTTCGTTGACACGGTAAACGAAGAATGGAGGTGCGGCGTTCTTCGTCGGAGCTTGAACGTTCTTCGTCAAGATGAACGTTCTTTGAGTTCCTCGTCAGAGTTGAAGGAGAAGAAGGAAAAGCTCTCCACCTCTCAAGAAGACAAACAAATAACCCCAAAATAAAATAAGACAACATCTTATTTTATTATCACATAACACATTAGAATTTCAAAAGTTTGAAATTCAAAAGGTTTAACTCCCATAATTAAAAGTAACTCAAGTCATTTAATTAGGGGTTAAGCAAGTTGAGAGAATTTGAAAGGATTAGGGGTTCGTGTGGGGCCCACCACACTTAATCCTCCCAAGGGAGGTTAAGTGGGTGTGGGTCCCACTTCCAACCTCCTTTGATAGGTTTTAACAAGTTATAATAAAATTGTTCTACACAATTTTATTTAACTCAAACTAAAAAACCCCAAAACTAACTTTCAACCCGCAACAAACGCAACTCCCGAAAAGGTCTCTTTAAGCGAATATCGGCGCTGCGAGTTCATCGGTGCCCTCGGATTTCAATTCCGAGCACCGGAACAAAAGTTAGGAATTCCCGCTCATTCGTTCACTGAACGTACCTGAGCCAAACTTCGGAAATTAATTCCGGGCACTCCGGGCCTCAGAATCAGGTGCCGTCTGAAACCGTGCTCTTGTAAAATTCTAAAGAAAATTAAGAAAAAATTTCCCTTGAATTTTACGGGTCTTTACATAACACATTTAGTTATTAGATTTACACTACATGATTTTTTATAGGATACATTAATTATTTTTGAAGAAAACATAATTCACAACATCACACAACTCGATTTCTCTTAAGAGATTATTTTTAAACACATCTACATAGAAAAAATATTTTCAATTTAGCTTCACTTATTAAATATTAGTTGAAATAACATCATTAATTCTCAGTTAACAATCCTTTACATATTTTACTACCCCTCCTTCATGTAATTATATGTTTTAAAAAAATGTCACCAGACATGGGTGAGTTGTATCAACTCTCATGAATCCTTTATTTTCATATACGGTTCGAATGAAATATAAAAAATAATTTATTTTCCACCTTAATATAAAAATTAATTCCTTTCCCTTTTTCATTATAGTAATGTTTTCCAGTGAGTATTGTCCATGCATTTCATATCATAGTTACATTTCTTGTCCTATATTCTACATATTTTTTACAAATAGTCAAATCAGTTATCTGAAAAAATTGATTCTTTTCAGTGCATTCAATGAATTATGTAAGAATAGATTTTTTCACTTCTTAAAAATTTTCCCCCATACTATTAAAACAAAGTAACTATTTTTTATGTTTTTTATGAATGATCTATCTTTGAAAAAATTTAGTAGATTTTTTACCAATTAATATATCTTTACAGTGGTGGAATTTCCCATTATTTATTATTATTTATTTTTGTATAATTTATTATTCCGATATAGAATAATTATTTGACCAGATAAAAAATATATGAGAATAATAAAGGAAACTGTAAACCATTCCAAAAACAAATAGAATAAATGTGTTGACTATAAAGGGATTTCAAAAACTACATGGGATTTTAGAAGGAGAGTAAATTTGGAAAATATCTTAAGATAACATAGATAGATTCTAAAACGGAATTAAAATTTATGGAGGATTCTTGTAAATAATGATTTATAGGAATAATTTATTCATCATCTTAATGGAAATTTACAATGAAAAGATTTTATTTTTAAAAAAATTTGATATAGATGTTGTAAAAAATTGAGGGTTGTGGTATGTGAGTCACATAGAAGGACCAGTACACAATAGAGGTTGTTCATGAGAGGATTAAATGAAATTAAATATTGTTTTTTAGGTTATATTTCCTTTACAAAGGACCCCTAATCACTTCATTATTAAGAGTGACACATATTACATGTTATCATTACTAGAGAAATTTAACAATGTACGAAATTGGTTTATTTATTTTTTGAAGTGGTTTAGTTCCAAAATAAGCAGAATTCGTGAATTAAGATTATTTCATGGATAATAATTTCTTCAACATGTATGAGTAGTTCATGAACTATAATTCATTCAAAAATAAATGGTAGTTTAGGAGGAACTGTCACTATGCGGTGTACATGTAGTTCACAATGGAATTAAAGCAATTTTTAAAGGATAAAAAAATCATAATGGGTCATTCCATAAATGAAATGCTACATGGTAAAGTGGATTTCAACTACGTGATTAAAAAACAATTTCATGGAACACTATAATATGTTTTAATTAATTCGAGGAATATTCAAAATCAATGGACCAATCTTCAAGAGGAGTAGTGAATTCAAATCAGTTGAGAGAAAAGTGATATTTCATAGTTTAAATAGTTTTATATCAATAAGAGTAATAACATGGAACTAATAATTAGAACAAAAGTTTTCTATAGTGGATTTGGTACATTTTAATATTAATTTTGTATGATCCTTTGACTAGGCATGTTTTGGGTGAGCCTTGAAATATTTTTATATCTCGTGATTTAATTCTTTTTCGTTCACAAATTTCTATGATAATGAGAGATAGGTTTGTTTTTTTAATGAGGAAACATGATCATAATGGGGGATTTTTATTTTGGAATACCTCGATGAAACCCTTGAGTATTTGACATGGAGAGGGAAACAATTGGTATCAGATACAATGGTTAACACTATAAAATCATTCCTATATTATGTTATAGGATCTTACAACTAGAAATTAATTTCCATATATGATATAAATAATTTAAAACAATGGATGAATTAGTTAAAAAATTACTCATGGTCTTATTTCTCATAAAGAACACTTCAAGCCACTAATATTATCTATGATAGGTCTTTCTAAAGGATGGAATGAGTTGTTTCATAAATGTGTTTTATAGGTGGAATATTCATTTTGGGGAAAACCATAGAGAATTAATAAATTTATATAATAAAAGTAATAGATAATAACTTTTGATTCTCCCTAGTTCACTTCCTCAAAATTCATATATCTCTCGGCACCTGAAAATTATTTTTCATGCATAGAATATCTATATTTACACATAGTCATGATTTTTTCTTCCCCTAAAAGTATTTTACCAATGGGGTCTATTACATAATGAGTGACTTAATTTTGGTGTTCTACATGATCTTATTAACAAAATATTCATAAGTATAATTAATATGATTTTTTTTGTATTTAATTTTATCCAATTTTTCACCAATTTAATTAAATAATTTTTAATTTTTATTCGTATTGGTGAGTTTTTTTAGAATACAGGTAGACAAAAAAAATAAACAATCTATAAACCAAATTAGATATGATATACCACATGTATAAAACATCAATAATTTTCAAAAATAGACATAATATTTCCACTCATAACATTTATCACAAGGTCATTTTGAATGAGTAATTTAAGGGTATTTTTTAAGCCTACCCATTTATATTTTAATAAATTAATTATTAATTATAATTACTAATAAATCATATTTCATGCATATTATTAGGTGCTTTATTATTGATTTAGAATGGTTTTCTATAAATAATTCCATTTTTTCTAATGTTACATGAATAAATGGATATTCATAGACAAATACTATAAAATGATAATTTTTTTGTATTCATATTTTCAGTTATAATATTTTGTGATAAAATTATATGTTATTTATAATTTATTCAAGTATTAGGTAAAAAATTAGGTGCCTTCCATGTAACCCCTCTACCCAATAGTATTTTAATTATCCATTTTAAGAGTTGGATGACCATATAAAGACATAAAGGATTCATTGTTGACAACATGTGTGTGGGGAAAAAATACTAGGTAAGAGTGGACTAGCCGGAGTCAAGCCTACATGGAAGAATAGTGGGACCAAATCCATATATGGATAGTGTGTAGTGCGGCCCATAAATTATTGCATGTGATGTCATACGAGAGACCTTCCCCTTAACTTGCAGTTTTGGATAGTTCTCCTTCACATTGGATTATAATTCATTGTGTCCACCTTCTATGTTTTGATATGGGATGGAATTTTTATGATTTAATATTCATATTTTAATGGGAATATTCCATTTCAATCCTTCTCATGAGAACCCATCTCAAATTCACTTCTCCTCCACACTTCACTGCTGGTTTTCAACAAGACCACCAGCTTCGAGCTGCTACTCATTATAGATTTCAATCTCCAACCCCTATAGATCTTGAAATTAGTGAATCCTTCACATCCAATGCACCCGAACATCCAATATAATTTAATTCTCCTCATATGACACCAATGATACATATTTTTAACCCTTCTATTTCCACATTTAATTCTGGTTAAAAAGATGCTACCATGCTCCTAATGCCTCCTTTTTCCACCTTGAACAAGCCTGAAACCTTGGATGGTGAGAAATGACACTATCTTGTCAGAATGTGGCCACTAAAAAGGATGCAATACATGAATCTCAATGGTTTTTCCCATTATATCAACCGAGATCAACTTGTTATTTTATAAATTTATGATCTCATGGGCCTCACGAGTGTGATCCTTGAAGGGAGATTTTTGGGTAGTTGATGAAGGACATGGAAATTCATCAGCTTACAAAAGGAGTAGGTATCACCAAAACTAGGGAGTTTGAAACCCAAAATAGAGGAGGAGAGGGTCAGATACATCCTCATCTTTCCATCCTTCATTTGTTTTCTTTTAATTCCATTCGATTTAATTTATTTATTATGTAATTTTAAATTTAATTTTTAATAATCATTCATGAATATTAAATTTTCAATTATGTCCTCTTGAATCAAAATTTATCCTTTTTATTGTTAGTATTATTCTTCTTACTTTGTTTTAATTTCTCCATCATTTCTTCATCATTAAATATATTATATATATTTATTTGATTATATATATATAATTTATTTTTTTCCTCTCTTTGTTCTATTCTTTTTTTTATTTTATCACCCTCTTTTATTATTTATTTCCATAGTGACCACTTACCAATAAAATTTAAGAGCTAACCCACGAATGGTCCAAGGGGATGTAATTAATTTTTCAATTAAATTATACACATAAATAATTATGTTTTACTATATTTTTTATGAGTAAGAGTGAAGTGAATGGGTGTGGCAATTTTCCCACATGACACTGAAAACAAATCTTTATATTATATTATGAAATCATTCCCCTCTATTCTATTGGATAAAATTTCTTCATAAGATGCTGTTGAACCATTCAGTATATGAAATTACATATGATAAAGCCAGGTCCTGGGAGATATTTCACTCTTTATTGTTGTTCTCCATCAACCTATATTTTATGGGGTCATTGAATTAAGATTTAAAATTTCATCTAAGATTTCGCACCACTAAATAAATAATAGTAATTCTTTAATGATATATCATAATTGAATTATCAAAATAAATCTAAAAACAGACAATGAGAATGATGTAACCCATTAACAAAACCACAAATACCATGTCATTTATTTTCAATCACATTATCTCATCACATGTTATTCTAAATTTTAGAATATCATTTATCATATAAAATTTCATTTCTTTAATATAATAAATTAAAATCATAAAAATGTATTTTATGTGAATTATATTAAGTATGAAAAATATTTAGAAATCTACTCAATTGAAATGACCACTATTATCTTATGTGCTTCATAATGAAAATAATGATTTTACAATTCTCCATAATAGGTGTAATTTAAAAACTAGAACCTTTTATTGGGATCCAAACAATAGTTTATTTGAAAATTTTATATAGTTTTTTATTCCTTTTATGAAATATATTTTTTAAACTAATCCATGATGTATTAAAATTCATATTATTATGCATGATTTCATTACCAAGGGGTGCGGTATGAACAACAAGATAAAGAAAATCATGAAGGATACAATAGATCCCCCATGAAGGAACATAGAGAAAACATATCAAAATTTAAAAGAAAATATGAAACTGCATTTGAATATATTCATCCATTTATGGAGAAACCAGAACATGAGCTACATGAGAGATATCAACAATATTTTAATGTCCTCTAGAATGAGTGTTAGTAATAACTTTATATATCCAAATATGAAGATCCAACACCATTAAAGGATGTTTCTCTAGTTTTCCCCAATTTCAATTAAGAGATCCAAGAATATTAGGAAAAAATGTGGAATATCAATAGCCCATCCATTTTGAGAACTAGATTTGATAATACCATGAAGAGCTAGAAAATAAATATTACAATTCATGATCTTGTAGGAATATGGGAAATGAATCAAATCAATTTTGTTGTAACTATATAGAATATAAAATGGAATGAGATATTTCCATGTACATGATCGAAGAAACAACACCCAATTAACAATTTCTATCCATGTAATATGAAGAAACCACTAAATTGGAAATATATGAGGAAAAGATGCTGGATCATGACTACCTATCTCCATCCACTAAGATCCAACTTCCAGAGACACTCACCACATAGAAAATTGTCGAAACAAGAAAAAATTAATAAGTTTATCTTAAAAATATCTCTATATCATTTTATATTATTCAATATGAATTGAGTATTAATTCCCATTGCATTTAATTTTCGTAATATATCAATAATTATAATTCTAATGATTCAGATGAATTAATTGCACATCTACCTATTGAAGAACACGTGGAACTACCTGAAATTATTGAACATGAATTAGATGAATCCCATGAGGGATAATATGTTCTTGAGTTGAATAAAATCAATAAAGTATCTGGTCATATCCAAATGGAGTAATTTCTTATTAAAAATTCATGTTTAAATTTTATTCAATTAAAATTAAAATATTACATTCCCTTGGAAAATTAAATTCATGAAACCCATTTTGATCCAACACTGGTAGAATAATTAGAGGTTTCAAAAGTAGAAAAATGAATTAGTATGATCCATACATCAGCCAAACCCGACCATGAAACCTATGATTATTTGTGAGGGGTGAATTTGGTATACTATATCCATGGATCATTCCTCACTAACAAGGAAGAAACACAATGTAGGAAAACAAATATTGGGTTGTCTATGTCAAAAAAGATCCACCCACCATCCGGCTATAGATAACAAAGTGTAATTCCCTTTGGAGGATGTAAAAATTTAGATCCCACATGGGGGATTATACCAATTTTTATATTTCAATTTTATTTCATTAAATATTGCTTTCAATTTTATTTTTTTGATTACATGAAAATTAATCCTCACTATCTCTATAATTTTGATCTTAAATGACATGATCTTTATGATTAATAGAGTAATTCAATTGTGTATTTCCATGATGGATGAAGGAATCCAAAAAACAGTTAAGGAATAGGATATAATATTCATGTGAAAAGAAACTTAACATTAAATTGTTGTCTTTTAAAATCCATAATTTGTTTTCAAATAGAAACTTATTTTTATCATTAAACATGACATTTTATACCCATTTAGGAATTTATTATATTATTAAATTATCTATGAGAGATGTGTTTCTTAGAAATCCTTTTATTCACTGATTCTTTTTTTAATGTTAATGAGATTGAATTTGTAAAATGGATAATTAAATGATTAAATAGATCCATGTATATTAAAATCAGGACTTTTGATTTGAGGGAGTTAATTAGATATTGTAAATGATTTTTCCTTAACATTTTTCAGGATTTGAACTTATAAACTTCATTTGAATTGAGTTTTTACAATTAATAATTCCGTGAGTGATTTTCCAATGTAAAATTTCAATTCCTAATATAATTTATAGACTGTTGGCACCAAAATGTTTGCACAGTAAAAATATTCAAAGATCATAGCAATGACAATGGGGATTCTCCGCGAAGCACCTTTGTAGAGCCCTTCAGCGCTTTTTCAAGTGCGAATGCCTTTTTCACTGCGGATAGCACAAAGTCGCGGTCCCCTCTACGATCACCACAAAGGAAATAGGTAGAAGAATCTGATGTAATGATGAAATTAAAAGAAATAATTGTGTCATAGAGGGAATAGGATCTCCTCTACGATCCATTGGAAATTTACGGAAGCCTCTATGAGCACCACGGAGGGAATGAAGAAGGGATCTGCACTGCAGAGAGGATGACTGTCAAATCCAAAATTACAACAAACTTGAAACAATCTTCATTCGATGGAAAAGCACAAGGGACTCTTCAACGAGCTGTCAGAGCTTCACGCTACCTCTTTCATATAAATACCAGGATTCCCTCAGACCCAAAGGATGGATACCACAACCTTTTTCCTTATCATCTCTCAAATCGTGAAGCACCCTATACTCTGAAAATAATTGATAAAAATGTGATCCTAATGTTATTTGAGATTTGTGAAATACCTTTCCCTTAGCTGAAATACAACCCCTCTTCAAGAAAGGATGCCCTTTATGAAGCCCATGGGATTTCACAATGTACAAAGGTCCCTAAGGGAACTCTGGTCTTTACAAAGAAATCATGCTTCACAAAGTAACTTCCGGACCCATGGGGATCCCATGCTAAGGCATGATCACTATGCTTTGCGTAGTACATCACTTTGTAGTGTCTCTCTTTTCAAGGAACCCTTGCTCTGCGATGTCCTACTCCTCAAAATAACATTCACTTCAAGAAGCACCCTTTATACACATATATTCCCTGCGCCTAGGCTAGGACACTCCACTTCGGAAAGAATACCCCTTCACAGAGTCTCTCCACTCTCTGGAGTACCAGAGCTTCATAAGATCCCTTTTTATGGACCCTTTTGCTTCACAAAACCATTCCCGTATGACCCTACAGGTTTGTACGAAGTGATTTCAAGGTCCCTTGGACAGTGCTCCATGTCACGTTACATTTTCTCATGCTTCTACGCATAGACACACTAATGGATATTTCTTCTTCACATAGTCATGCTAACATGATCCCCTCAATGGATCACACTAATAATCTATCCTCACATGAAATTTTCAGTTCCTTCCCTTCACCAAGGGTTAAATTTCTCTAGTTATATAAGTCCTCAGGTTGAGGAGTGACTGCTCGCCGACCGATCTTCAGGATGTTAGGCTACAAAGAATCATCATCCTCAGCATATGACATTAAACTATGGACTTTACCTGTGCAATATACATGTGGTTCCCCACCTTAGACATTTTATGTTCCCACTTGTCTTCATGGGAGTGAGATCTTCCTCACAAGGAATCAGATCCACATTTCATGGAAATACATCTATCCGTGAGGAAAAAAACCATCTAGGTGTAATAACCTAGCCTTTCTTGTGGCAGGTAGAATCCTTGATCCTCCTCTCTTCTTATGTGCGCAATTTACAATGGAGAAATGGGAACATGGACCTCCAATACCCCATCCCTCTCCCATTGGGATTTATCACCATTGAGCCCCCATCCCGGTGTAAGCCCCAATCTCCATCTCCCTGGGCCACTAACCACGCATAAGCCCCTATCTATTCCTCATAGTCAGACCTTTCGTGATGTGATCCCTAGGTATGGTATGCCTCTTGATTCTCACACCAAGCATGAATCACATGGTGTTAGAGTAAGCACCAATCATGGTTTCCTCCTTGGGCCACCTTGTGTGTAAGCCACATTCCCCACTATTCTGAAGTACATGGACTTTTATCCCTGCCTTTTCCAAGCAAGGTATGTAGGAAGCATACCTGAGGTTCAAGACCAATTCACATCAATCCCAACCACTTCACATTTGTTCAACCTCATCCCACATGATGTTAAACTATATGCCCATTACTTCTCACATGACTTTAAACTATATTCCTTCAAACTCATTGGGTTTTGGTCCCTTTATCCTAGACATGGTACTTAGGAATCCACATAAGGTTCACCCCAAACACTGGAAAACCTATATGAACTACGTGGGTTTTGATCCATGTCTCCTAGACAGGGTGCATAGGAGGCCTCTATCTGGTTCAAACCAAAAAACTGGTAAACTTATTCGAACTGTGTGGGTTTTGATCTATTTCTCCTAGACAGGGTATGTAGGAAGCCTCCATGAGGTTCAACCACAAACACTGGTATACCTATATAGACTATTTGGGTTTTGATCCATGTCTCCTAGGCAGGTTACATATGAATCCTCCCCAAGGTTTAACCCCAAACACTAGTAAATCCATTAAAACTACATGGGTTTTGATCTCTGTCCCCTTGGTAGGGTACGTAGGAATCCTCCATGAGGTTCAACACCAAACACTGGTAAACTCATTCAAACTATGTGAGTTTTGATCCCTATCTCCAAGGAATGGTATATAGGTCTCCTCCTTGAGGCTGAACCCCAAACATTGGTAAAACCATTCGAACTAAGTGGGGTTTGATCCCTATCTCCTAAACATGGTATGTAGGAAGCCTCACTGAGGTTCAACCCAAAACACTAGTAAACCTTGGTTTCCCCTTTGCTGGGAACCACATCCTTGGTCCATCCCTTAGTGGAATCAGACCATCTCATGGAGTGCTAACCACGCACATTCCCCAACATGTCGTCAGATCGTTGTCCTATGCGCACACCCTGATTCTATGCCCCACCAAACTATGCAGACTTTGATTCCCAGCTATAGGGATGCATAGGAATCCTAAATTAGGTTCATACCCAACATCGTTGTCATCTCCATATCTGTTCCACCCCATTCCTTTCATCCACTTCATTCAAACTTCGGTCATTTATCCTAATTCTTAATTGGGATTCCACATCTCGGTGGGATCACTTCATCCATTCTTTTCACTTCTTAGTGGTACCTGGGAAGTGTCCATACATATGATCCCTCCATCCTAGCTACTTCTTAGAATAACCCAGGCTGGTAACCATGAATAATCACCTCACAATCAATAACCATCCAACCAACAGTGTCCCACTTGTGATGGGATTCTATCCATGAGTAAGCCCCAACATGACTCTGGGGTTTTTCCCTTCAGGTACACCCTGATCCCATTTATCTCCCTTCAAACTAAGTGGGATTTGATCCCTATCTATCTAGATGGGGTATATATGAAAAACTCTCTAATGTTCAATCCCATCCAATGGTGTACCATATCATCCCCTTTATAGGCACCCAAGCATCCTCAGATCCATCTTCATTGAATGTTTTGATCCACTCATCTGGTAAACCCCTTATGTTCTACCTCTTGGGGATTTACTCATCATATCAACTTCTATCAGTGTTTTAATTAGTTATATGCATCTTTGATAGATGTTAAACTTATGCCATTCCATGCGTTAACATGAGAATATGAGAAAAAAACTAATGTCCATGCATATGGATATAATTTCTCACACTCGACGTGTGATGCCTCAATCTTCAGCACCCTCGAGAAGCCATATCATACACGGATTAATCCCAGACGCATCAGTGTTTCAGCATCCAGACATTCCATTGATGTCTAACATTACTAATCCAACAATTGAATGTTACTTCCCTAACTTTACCCCTTTGAATGTCTTAAAAGAAAATGTATATTTAATTGGTGTCCACAGAGATATGGCACCAGGAATAGTTTCAAGAGAAATGTCTTAATATTTAAGGGAGACCTAGACTAGGTGAAAGATTACAAGGAGGAATCCAAAAAAAGTGGAACCCACATACCGTCATCCCATTTAGATCAAGGATCATATGTCCCTAAATAAGAAATAGATGTATCAATACTTTAGAAAGTGAGAATGTTTGGAAAAAGTGTAGTGCGTCCTCACATATAGATGCACGCCCCAGTGAAAGTGTCAGAATCAAAAATGGTGATCCTAATGTTAAGTTCTTGTCCTCAATGTGGATATTAGTAATTTTCAATACATCAATGGATAAGTGTGTCACTGGATCCAGCTATCAGGTGCCAGGTCCCACCATGAAAATAGTGGGCCTGACGTCAAACTCACCAGATATTGGGTATGTTTAATGTTGGACATCTCAGTCTATGACATTGTCAGTGTGGATCCTTCTTACCAATCATGGGTGATAGAACGACGTTGGGGAACTAGACATTTCATTCCTCCTTTCTGCACTAATGGTAAAATCTCCCTGCTTTGCAGGACCCAAGATGCTATGTTAGGAAGCCGATGACCACCCACCCATCGACGCAGGGGCTGAGGCAACACTAATGTGGTGATCCCGTGCGGCCCCAAATCTTCTACGACCTCCTCCACATCCATAGATATTGGATGCCTACACCCTATATCACCATCTGAACTTGATCAAAGGAGGGTCATCAACAACCTCAAATGATGGTATGAGAAAGAAGGGATTATCATAACTCGAGATATGGCCTAAAAAGACCTCAAGGATTCCTTTATGTGTCATCACCACTTCCCCCAAGGACTGCACAGGGCACCACTACTCCCCACTCTAACCCACATTGGTTTTGGGAGTCTCTCAATAGAATGATTTGATGAATCGCTCCCTTACACCGATGAGGTAAGGGATGTTCAGGCTGTCCTGGCTGTGATCTCATGAAAGGGGTTGCCAAGGAGGGTTCCGACCAGGCCGCGTCAACACCACTACCCAGTCTAATAGGTTAAGGAGCCGGTGAGTTACACACCTACACCACCGACCCTATTCCAATTAACCCGATGCTAATTTCAGGTGCAAGACGAAGAGGAATCCCGCTAGGGGGAGTCATGATTAATGGATATAGTGGAACATTCCACCACCGACACATACTATCAATGCCCCATTTATACTGAATTGGTGAACTTATATGCCCGACATGGATTGCTGCCTCAACTGCCCCACGGGAAGGATATGACGACTCTCTTGGTCCCCGACATAGGTAGTATGCATCATGGGCCAGCCGATGATGATGACATCCAACACGAAGGTCCTACCGATGCCACCATCAATGAGGGAGAAGTCCCTACCCACTCCCAAGCTTGGAATGGAGGTCCTCCCCATGCCACCATCAGTCTGGGCGAAGGCCCTCCCCACCACACTCACATCCATCATGGTGGTTTCTTTTGAACTTGTGATCCCATGTATGGATTCATTCCTCCTATTTAAGGTCACTGATGCAAAGATCCTCCTCACCTAGTCTTCCATTATCATGGATTTCTTTCCAATGTTCTTAACATAATTGACGAAGGTCTTCTTAGTCCCAACAATCAGAGAAGCAGAGGTCTACCCTACTTATTTGTCTTTCAACATGGAGGTCATCCCCATGTTTTGTTTGATTAGTACAAAGGCCCCCTCATACCATCAATGCCAAGGGAAACAAACATGAAAGTACTACCCATGATCCCGCCAACTCTAGTGGAGGCCCTATACGCTCTAATTCTTCCCGTAGAGGTCTCCCCCACACATCATCCAATAGACATGGAGGCCCTCCCCATGTTCCATTCGATATTTTATCAGGTGCTCCTCCCACCCCGACTCACCCAGGTGGATGTCCTCTTCGACCCAACACCAGTTCGGCCAAAGGTACTACTTTTATCAACAACCTAACCTATCTTGAAGAACCATCCCAGGGTAGGAGGGAGGGTCACCACCACTAAAGGAAGAATACCGGGATGTTTCATACCATGATAAATCCCACCATCTATTTAGGCTCTAAGGAAGAGTGTTCTTCGATAATGGAACCCTTGGCTTGATCCTCTATGTCAGAGGCTGGGGAGGGAACAAGGAGTATAAGACTCATCCTTCTGGAAAGTGAGGTCCACCGGATCCCTGTCTCCCTTCAAGGCTACATCTTGGAGGAGGAATATGAGGCCTCTTTCGAGGGTCTGGCATTACAATCCCCCTATCGTCAATATGATCATTCTCTACCTCATACAGACATGATGAAGAGTTGTTTTGGGGACCAATAGAGGACAATAGATGGAATGAACCACCGTCAGAAACTGAATCCCCAACATAGTATGTTGCGACTACTATTCCATCATACCAGGATGTGGTGGATCAATCATTTCATTCTTCAGAAGACAACCCAAGATACAACATCTTATCAGCTCGCTCGTCATATTCTCTAATGGCCAGTCTACCATCTCAGCGGTCCTCTTCAGTTCTATTATAGGTCCCTTAGTAGCCCCCAGTCGATGAATGGGGAAACCAAGGGACAGACCCTGAGTCAGAAGCAAGGAGCTTGCGTGACATCCTTGCATTGGACCATTTCCCTGAGATGTTTTGGCCAGTTGCAACCATGAACATCAGTATGATAGAATCTATTAGCAAAGAGGAGGTCACGTGCTTTCACCAAACCCTTTGGGCAATGCACTTATGTATCTATCTTTGGTGGGTGGATTAACCCAATAAGTATTATCAATTTTAAGATATTGTACCGCAATGCCATATGGTCAACTTGGTTGCGCTCCCTATGGACCAACAACCTATGTCGCCTGGTCGCCATTGGACCCTCCACAAACGATGTGTTCAGAGCCTTAAGGTGATGTTTAGAATTATTAAGTAGGATTCCCCCCACATTTAGATCCATGGTTGGGGGCATTATGCGACCCTTCAATTTAGTTCTATATGGATCTATCCTGACTTTCCAGACAGTATTGAGGATATGCATTCAAGTACAATAGTTTTTAACATGGATGACTTATCAGAAAGAGAGAACAAGCTAGATCTACTTGAATAGAACATATCCCCATGGGGTGGGGGACACCTATTGGATCTATTGGGAAGGGTTACTCGCCAGCAGAAAAATTTACTGGGCCTTCCACCACCTTCTTAGTCATTACCCTCAGTCGGAATCCTTATAAGGGAAAAGAGCATATTGGTGTCATTAAACACATTGACTGACCTAGATTAGTGTAGAAGACGTGAGATAACCCCCAAAAGTCCATGTTGCATCAACATCACCTGGAACATAAAAATATGGTGTATGACCATCTTGATGAATGTGACGCGGAATGAAGACCATAATACGACAATCCTTGACCGGGGGTATCAGGGCCTGGTACACCCCCCAGTGAGTTGCCTCCAGGTGACATTAACAATCCTACCCTCATATAAAGGGTAGATATAGTAGTTTATGGAAAGAGGGTGCGATATGAATCACCTAATCCACCCGAATTGAATGATAACCCTCCTAGAGACCCAACTCAGGTTACCCGATCCATTGAATAGTCTGTTCCCTCAGTAGTACTGCAGGTCATACCACCAGCCGCTCTACGAGCTGTTAGGCCTGATTATAATTATGAAGAACCTGACAATGCAATTGTGGTCACGGATCCTTGTCAAGACAGAAATCCCCACCTAGATGATCTAATGGAAGTTCTCATTGGACACCTAGAGGCTTTCGAAACTCGATAGGTGTACATTTCGCTAGATGGAAAGCCTTATCTGGCATGGGTGGATGATATGCCAGAACCCCTGATTTTGGGAATCCTTTATTTCCCCATTAAATGGGAAGGGAAATCCAATACAGAATATGTCCCACTTTATCTCATGGCATAGACCCATGCTGGGAAATCCAGTGCAAGTGGAGGCTGCTAAACAGTGGTGTTTTGTACAAACATTTGATGGGCTCGTGTTTGTCTGGTACAACCAGCTACCCATTGGGTTAGTATCTGTATGGTATGATCATCATAAGTAGTTTCTTTACCAGTTTAGTTCCATCACCTGGAAGATGAGTATTTTAGACCTCTTCAAGTTCAAGCAGAGGCCTGACAAGCGTGTCATTGACTTTTTCACCCGGTGGAAAGGGAGCACCTACTCCCTTGATATTCCACTGACTCAAGAACAACTAATAACAATGTGTGTGGGGAATTTAAAACCTAAACTGGTCCCCTATCTCATCACTAAGAACTACACTGTGGGATTCTATGATTTTTTCTGATAAAGCCTAGCGTCATGTGGGAGCGTTGCAGCAGGCCATGAAGGAATGTTCGTTACCTCCTGTGGTTACCGTGAGAAGATCCTCTAAGGATGAGCCCACTACGGAAGCCCATGTAGAGGCCCCCATAAATCTAGATTTATTACTAGTGGAGAAACCTCCTCATCCTTGTAGAGTCCCGCCACCTCTGGAACAACCTCTGGGCTAGCATTTCCCACCTCAGAATCAGTAGGCTCCCCCACAAAACGCGCCTCCACGTTCCTAGGCAAGATAACCAGATTCCATATCCTCAATAGGATCCTCCATCCCCTTTTAGGGCCAGTCTCCTAGTCCCCCATTCCCAAATATAAATAACCAGACCTAGTAAATTAATTAGGATCATGTCCCCAATTATTTCCAAAGTTCCCTGGAATATGGGATATTACGGTTGCCGGAATGTAGGAGGCCCAAAGAGGCAGATCACACTGATCTCCCTAATTACGTCCCCTATCACCGGATCCTAGGGAAAACCCTCAGGAAGTGATATGTGTTTAAATACTGACTCCATGACCATGTTGATAACAACATAGTCAGCTTAGGTTCATCACTGAAAAAGGTGTCAGGTGTGTTCATAAATCCTAACAGTGACAATGACAACGATGGTGAGTGGGAGTGGGTTTTCAACCATGGGTATAAAAAATATGATGATCATATGGTCTATAAGGTATTCACTCATGCCCATGGTATCATCTGTTCACATTTTAATCAACCCAAACATTCAAAAATCACCATTTTTCCAACAACCTCTTCTTCTACATCGATATCCTAGCCTTCCTCTTCCCATAAGGGCAGGAATCAATAGCGCCAATTTCCCCCACCGATGCCACCATCATCCCAGACACTTAGATATTTCATTCCCCCTGAGTTAGATAATTTCCCTAGGATCCATCCGCTGAAGGATGATACTTCAAGTGATGACCAAAGGTATTCTTAGGTTAATGCCATGGACCTGGTAAACCCCTACATAGTTCCCGACGACGAAGAGCGCCAGACAGATCCTCCCAACATCCCCAAACGGCGCCAGCATCAAGAGAGTCGTGACTATATGAGTTACTGGGATGTAGTGGTCAGTGCTTCCATCCAAGCTAGGAATGATTCTAAGACCAGCCAACAAGACCTGTGTAAAGATTAGAATGCACAATCTTCGCATCTGGTTTCACCAGATCCAGCTTAACCACCGTTTGTGCTACATGTTCAGGCAAATCCACCTCGATTGTTCTATAATCATCCATATTCTATTGGTGATTGTCCTCAATCATCTAAAACTCATCTGGCAGTCACTCCACATGTTTTTACTAGCGATCCAAGGGACATTCAAAGAACTAGTTGGTAATCAGTTCAACCAGGAGGGCCCGTCATACCGACTTCCACAGAATGACCTCCTTTCAGTAGAAGCTCGGGCTTGGAACAAACGTATAATATTTTTAAAAATCTCACCATCATTCTTGTGATGATCTCTATCCTTAAGGATCTTTTTCTGTCACCGGTTATGCGCAAATCCCTTGAAAATACTTTAAGAATACCCCTCCAGTTTGAGATGGAGGTAGTATCTGCAGAAGCCTTCCATGCTGAGGTAGTCGAGCATGCTAAATGTCAGTCCATTATCTATTCCTCAATAGAAGACGATGGTTCTCTCATACAAGGTATTATCCACCCACTTTACATCACATCCCATTTCAGTGGTGTGGAGGTAAACTATTGTTTTGTCTACATAGGGTTGGGAATAAAATTATCCTGACCAGGACACTCCAAAAGATAGGGCTATCCGAGGCTGATCTGAGTCCCTCTAACTTGAAAATTTGAGGTTATAACAGGATGGAGCAGGCAGTAGTTGGCATGGTTCACTTGAAGATCCAGTTTGGTGGCCTAGTTTCATGCACTAAATTCATGTTTTTCTCATTATACACTATCTACAATGTGTTGATGGGTAGTCCATGGCTCCACTTATGTGCGGTGGTCCCTTGTTCAAATCCGTAATGCCTTAAGTACTCACTTAATGGTCGAGTAGGCATTCTTCAAGGTGATGTGTCTCCATTTTCCTCTTGTGAATCCCAATACCAAGATGTTGAATATAACAAGATCAAGGACAATCAAATTTAGGCAAATGAGGGTAAACACACTATAGTTGAAACCAACTCGTGAAAAACATGGATGATGCCTAAATTTTCCCTATCCACTGATTAGAGGCCATGACTCCAGATTTGGGGCAATGATTTCTTTCCACTAGAATGAGGGGGAAGCATGTTCCCAAGTCTAAGGGATGCCAAAATATATCCTACTATTCCTATATAAATCAAGCTCAGGTGATACCAGAGCCCCCCACTACCAAAAGGTATCAGGATGTCCGCCCCATGGAAATGAAAATAAAAAATACGTCATTATTTCACTAGGATAGGATAAACTGGCGCAAAAGAGTGGCCCCTTGGGTTGAAGTCCAGATGGGATCGGGTTGACAAATTTCATATCCATGGTTTTAGAAGCACAGGGGTTCCCCGATGCGGTGTCCACCACTGCTCAGGATGGCGCCAATGGCCCTTCAGGATATATCAACTCATAAGAATCATCTCCCACTGAGGATCCCTCCTCTATGAATGAATAATAGGATTTTAAGGACTCTCCTCTTTATTTCTAAAAGGGTGTCTCCACCATGGTCCATGAATAGGTACAAGTGAACCTTGATAATGAGGCAGATCTGAAACCAAAATTGATTAGTACCGCTATGCCTTTATAAGAGAAACAGAGACACGTGGACTTCCTGAAGTAGAATCGTGATGCATGTTCTTGGAGTTGTGATGGGATGCCAGGACTAGATGTCCAGGTCTCCATCCACCACCTTGGTCTTTTGCAATTAATTACGGGTTCAAACAACCTCCCAGAAATATGCACCCTTCTCACAATGCCATGGTGGTGGTCAAGGTTGATAAGATCATCAGATCCAACTTCTTCAAGGAGGTATAGTAACCTATATGGTTAGCTAACATTGTGCCCATCAGGAAAAAGAATAGATAGATCTGAGTCTGCATCAACTTATGGGATCTCAATCATCACTACATGAATGATGATTTTCCCTTTCCTAAAACAAAACTATTGATTGATTCCATCGATGGGTTCCAGGGTCTCTTATTCATGGATGGTTATTCTAAGAAGAAAAAAATTCGAATGACCCCTGAGGATGAAGAGTAAATAGCCTTCAGGGCACCACAATGTACTTTATACTACCAGGTAATTCCCTTCGACCAAAAGAATGTAGGCGCCACCTATTATCATGTCATGCGTCGCATATTTAATCCAATCCTTAGGGAATTAGTGTAATTCTATGTGGATGATCTGGTGGTAAAATCTTGCCAGCTCTAGGACCATCTCAAAGATCTTGATAAAGTGTCATGTTTCCTCCAATCATGCAATATAATGATGAACCCATCGACCTAAACCTTCAGGGTCACCTCAATAATGTTTCTCAAATTTTTTTTCAGATATTGAGGCACCGAAATCAATCCAGAGAAGATCAAGGCCATCAATCAGGTGTCTCATCTGAGCAACATTCAAGAGCATCGAGGCTTTCAAGGTCACTTAGTCAATATATGCTGATTCATTGCAAATCTGGATGGAAAGGGTTATCCGTCTTCCTGGATCATGAATAAAAGTACTCATTTTTAGTGGGATGATGACTATCCGACTACTTTTGAGTAAATAATATAGTACCTATTACAACCTCTGGCCCTGATGCCACAGGTTTTAGAAAGACACTAGTCCTATATGTGGCTTCCCTAGAACGATCTCTCATCACCCTTGTCATCAGGAAGAACAAAAGGAAAATGAAGAACAATTTATACTATCTCGAACTCATCCATCTTGATATAGAGACCAGATATTCCTCTATCGAGATGAGCTACCTTGAGATGGTATTTCTGGTGAAGAAATTAGGTCATTACTTGCAGAACCATGAGATAAAACTAGTGTCTTGAGTGGATACACATAAGTACATTCTGAAACACCCCATGTTGATATTTTTTTTAGATTGGTGGGTAGTGATCCTCCAGTAGTTTGACATCACGTTTTCCCATAGAATTCCATCAAGGGATAGGCATTGGAATAATATCTTGTCGCCCACCAAGCTCTCCCAGACCAATCTCTCAATCTTGATTTTCCAAATGAGGTAATCTTCTCGGCAGATCAATCCATCCCGTGCTGGGAATTTCACTTTGATGGCACTTCTCGAAGCCCTATAGGTAGAAGAAATAATGATCCTGGACTCAACAATGTGGGCATGTGTATCATCTTCATCATTTTGGCACAAGTTGTTCTAACATATTAATTTCTATCATCAGATGGCTATACAAATAATGAGGCTGAGTATCGGGCTCTCATTACTGGTCTCGAGTTTCCCCTCAAGATTGACATCTCCCAATTACATGTGATATTGGAATATGAACTAGTCATTGAACAGATCATCTTTGACTACATTTTCAAGAAACCGGAGATCATACCATTGTTAGAACGTACCCTTGAGCCGATGTCCTAGTTCCCACCTCAACCAGAAGTTACTCCTGTCCCTTTATCAATGAACGGTCAAGCCGAAACCTTGGCCATCATGGCCACATCTCTTGGAGAGCCTAGTAAGTGTGATTTGATTATCCATGTTGCACATCGGAGAATCATTACTCTTGTTACTCTGGAAGACAATGATCCCTCATGGGTAAGCCACCTTACCACTGGTGCCTCCACATTTAGACCCCCCAGGTCCCCCTAACATAATTTTTGATGTGACTCCTAACAAGAGGACCCCCTATATTGAGTATCCCCAGAACGGTAATCTCCCAGTAGATCAACCCGAGAATGAGCGAATTCGATGACGCACATTGAAGTTCACCCTTCAGAGTGGTCCTAGTATTAATAAGATCCTCTACAGATGTGGGTTTGATGGAATTCTCCTCTTTTGCATTATAGGAGGTGATATTTCTCATGTCATGCTGGAAGTCCATGCCAGTTTCCATGGGGCTCATCAAATAAGAAAAAACCTATCTCACCAGATCCGAAGATTGGGGTATTTTTGGCCCACCATGATCTGTGACTATATCGAGTTTTCCAAGAGGTTCTACTCATGCCAAATCCGTGCTATTTTTTTCATCGTCTACCAGAGACTCTCCACCCTAACAAGTACTCTTGGCCCTTTACGGACCGAGGACTCTATATCATGGGACCCTATCCACAAACAATGGCTTGCTAGTGCATGTTCATCCTGACTGCTAAGGATTTATTTTCCTAGTTGGAAGAGGAAATTCTGTTCAAGGAGGTCAAGGCCCATTATATCATTTAATTTTTGAGCTCTAATATCACCTATCAATTTGGATTCCCTCACACCATTCTCACTGATAATGGTACCAACTTATGGGTAGCCAAATTGAATAATTTGTTTACCAAGTACAAAAACTGTTCTAATCACACCTCTTGCTATCATGCGGAATAAAATGGGCAGATTGATGTGTTCAATAAAACCATCTGTAACATTTTTTAGAAAATTGTTGGTCTGAACAAGAAGAGTTAGCTAGACAAACTCTAAAATAGTCTAGGGGTTTATCAGATGATTAATCTTAATTCCACTCAGGTGACCCTATATTCCCTAGTGTATGGAACTGAGGCGGCCCTACCCATTGAGATTCAGTTGCCTTCATTAAGCACAACTGTCTACGATCAACAGAAACCAGATAAAGTAGCTAAAATCTGTATGGAATAATTTGAAGTGCATGATGAGAACAAGCTTTATTCCCTACACAATCTAGAGAAACACTAGAACAATATATATAGATATTTCAAAAAAAGGGTCACCTCCTCTCTTTTATACAAGGTTACATGGTGTTGGCCCTGAGAATTCCACTGATACCTAGTTGGAAACAACCCAAACTGGTGCCCAGATAGGGAGGACCTTACGTCATTCACATGGTTTACCCTAATGACACGTACTTCCTAGTTCCCATGGATGGTGAGAATATCACTCCTCCCATCAATTCCAAATTCTTCATGTAGTACTTTTCAAATGTAATCCAATCCCGCATGATGTTAAACTGTATCATATTCAACATACGAATTTAAACTATGTAATCAGTCCAGGATGAAGGATGTAAAGATAGCCAGCACCTATCCTGCAATACGTTAAAATGCATTATCATCTAGCATGACTTTAAACTGCAAGCGATAGATATACTATTTCTGACCGAGATCTATGACCATAAACTAGGATCAATCAGCGTCCTTGTCACATGTTGTTAAACTGCATGACATCTCAAGAACTACATATGGCTTGATTCCTTCACCCAAATGATACATAGGAATGGCCGAAAATTTCATCTATCGGTCCATCCACAAACTTCAATACCTCCCCTCAGGTCTATCCCCTTGGCCCAGATGCGCTCAAAGAAGATGGTGTTGTGTGGGCCTTGTTTTCCTTCATTCACATAAGGTTTATCATGACCACACCATGTATCCCCCTCCTTGGAGATATCCTCCTATTTTGTACTTACCACATGATGTTAAACTCGATGACCATATTCATGCTTCACATGTCCCCTTTAGTTGGGTCTCCATCCACATTATCATCCAGAAGTACCCCTGAATGGTACAAAATCTCGAACTTATGGCTCACCTACTTTTTCAGGCCAACCTCCTGTAGGGACTTGAATGACACATTGATACAAGCCCCAAGTTTTCACTATGATCAGTTGTTGCTACTCATTTTTTGTTTCTATTTGTGGTCAAACAATATGGATGTTGTGTTTTGAACATGGTCAACAACCACCCTCAATTGTTTTCACCACCCCTATTTGTCCCAAATACTAGGTTCAATGATTCATTTTATCTTGTTATCCTTCCAAACATTAGTTTGCCTCAAGAAAGAATTTTGGTCTTGTTGGGATTGAGCTCACCCAATCTTTTACCTCATTTTCGTACCCTTATATGATGGGGAGAACCTGATCCCATTCATTGTTTCCCAAACCAAGCATTATTCTTGTGGGTTTAGGATCTTTGGTAAGGAAATAACCACCTAAAGGGTCACATAATCATGGTACGAGCCCTATGACCAAAAAATATGATCACCACCATCTCCACTGCAAGACATTAAACTGAGTGATCCATCTGACCTAAAAGTCGTAAATCTACTCAGCACTTGTCCCGTACGGCGATAAACTGCAAACTGGCTGAGACTTATCGTCCATGCCCTAACCTGAGGTCCTTTAAACATTCTGGACCCCAATCCCAAGTTCTCACCTAAGATTGTGTCGTGTGGAATGGAATCTATGTCCTTGTTCACATCATTCTATTTTTCCTATGCCACACACATCCCCTTAAGACACCCATCCTTCATCCATATTCCATACCGGAAGACGTTAAACTGCACGAGTGCCACCATGCTTCATACATCCAATCATATGAGTTTCCATTATCTTACAAATCTAAAAGGACCTCCGAACGACATGGATGCAAGGAATCAGTGCTCTCTTACCATCATGGGCCAACGTCCCCAAGGATTGAGAACAATAATTTGACACAAGTCCCACATTGTGAATATGGTTAGCCATCGACGCTCAATTGTTTATTGCTTTTCTAGGCCACACGAGAGGGATACTGTGTTCCCAACATGGTTAGAATTTATTCTCAATCCTTATTGCCACTTTTTGGTCTCCCAAATGACATGGACGATGATTTACCATGGCCGTTCATATGTCTCACACACATGACAATAAACTGGGCATCTATGGTCTGAGCTCTATGACCATAAAATAAGATCCAACATGTCCTTGTCACATGAAATTAAACTGCACAACATCTTTAAAACTATGTATGTATTGCTTCCCATCTGCATGGGATACATAGGAATGCACGAACATTTCATTTTTGGGTCCATCCCAGGTTCATTTAGTCTTTATCTCGACCACTTGGCCTGAGTTCTTTCTGGTAATTATGAATGGTGTGGTGAATGTGGGATTATGTTCTCATTCATGTCGGGTTATTCACCATGTCATACAGATTCCTTATTGAGATACCCATTCAATTTTCTCCATAATAAATGATGATAAACTACACGCCACTTCAAAACTACATGTGGATTGATACCCATCCTCATGGGATACATAGGAACGCCCATACGTTTTGTCTTTGGGTCCAGCCCCATTTCTTAGAAACCTCCACTTCCTTCTGGCCACTTGGCCTTAGTCCTCCAGGGGGGGTATGTGGTGTGGTGTGGGCTTATGTCCTCATTCACATCGGTTTTTCAATAGTCACATCACGTACCTATCTCTTGAGAGCTCTCTATCCCCCTATCCTCTACTCATCTTCTTGAGTTGTCAACTCTCAAATGGGGCCCCTAAAACCACTTTCACAATTCACCAACATGCCTAAGAGCACTCTGGGTTATAACCTAGAGTTTTGGGTTCTACATGGACATGTTTCCATCCATTTACGTGCTACATGTTTCAATTTATTTGGGCTTTCATCATTTTTCACATTCGAAAGGATCCCCGAATGACATAAATGTTAGGCCTCAGTGATATCCTACCATCTTGGGCCAACATCCCTGAGGATTTTGAATAATAATTGACATATTTCCTACATTGAGAATATGGTCTGCGGTTAACCCGCATTTGTTTGTTCCCATTTTAGGTCACATGATTTGGATGTCATTTTAAAAAAAAGATCCACTATTATCCTCCATCGTTATGCCACCCCCTTCAAGAATTAAATATTGGTTGCATGATTCACATCTATTTCCAATCCATTATGTCCAAGTGGAATTTTGACACTCTAGTGCTATCCCTTAGGGCGTGTTTTCACATTAAGGGGAAGAATCCACGGTGTGGTGTCATTGAAGGCTCTACACTATTTCTCTTTTTTATCTATTCCACGTGTTGCGAAGATCTTATCTACCGTTATTTCCCACATAGAGTGTGGATCATATGGTCTTAGCGATTTGGTCAATTTTTATGCCTGCTTTAAATAATCTTACTTCCTTCGGTCTGAGATCTATGACTATAAACTAATATCTACCGTCGTCCTTATCGCATGATGTTAAATTGCACAAATATTTCTAGAAATACTTAAGACTTGTTTCCCATCCTCATGGGATACATTAAACTCCTAGAAAATTTTCCATCGAGTCTATCCCCATATACTCTAATCTTTTCTGCCCCCTTAACTTGAGGTTCCCCACAATGGGATTGTGCGCAGTGTGATGTGGATTGATGTCCTCATTTGCATCAGATATGCTTTATCACCCCTTGTGCATTCCCTTTCGAACCTCGTTCTTCTATTGGAGTCTAAGCCATGGGACATTAAACTACACTCCCTGGTCCCAAATGACTTTATACTATTGTGGCTTTTACACACGATGTTAAAATGTGTGGGCTGGTCCTATCATATGACCCTATACTATGAAACTGTCCTCCTGGCTGCCCAACGAAAAAAAGAATCACTTTGTGATATCCTCAATTGAGGGGACATCATGTTTGGTATCAGTCATCCACCAAGCCCTTTTTAAGGCCTATATATAGCTTCATCCCTATAGATATTCATATATTCTATGTCCTAGGTTTTTTACATCACAAAAAAAAAGACACATCCACCTTAATGAACAAACAAGATCCTTCAAATGCCGCTTCTTTTGGAGCATGGTCCAAAACTGGAGGACATTATTTCCCCAGGTATTAGTACCCTACCATTCCATATCTGAGAACTACGTATGGATTAATTCCCATCCTCATGGGATATGTAGGAATACCGAAACATTTCGTATGTGGGACCATCCCCATATACATTGAATTCTCCATTCGTCCATGAGCATGACGTTAAATTGCATCCCCTAGTCCAAGGATCATGACTTTAAACAATGTGTGGGTTTTCACCAGGAATGTTTCACTAGAAGGAAGGTATCCTTGGTCCTCACCCACATTGGTTATTTGTAATTCTCCACCCAACACACAGTCGATTAAATCAAGTACCCACTTAAACTGGGAGTTTCCATTACCAAGACCCTTGTTCTTTGAATGGGAATTGACTCCCTCTATCTTACATGTCTCATTGGCATACTCAAATGTGTCTTGGATAAGAGAACAAAGTGTGGGGTTTCACATGTACATTCCATCATTTCATTTACATGCTTCATGAATCCTTTATTTGGATCTTCATCCTCTTCCATGTCTGAATGGACCCCCATTATGGCCTGGTCTCATGCCACATTGGCTCGCAAACCATCTTGGGCCAATGAACCAGAAGACCTCAGATTACATTTTGTGAAAGGTATGTTGTTTCAAAATAGTTCAGTGGTGAACCATCATTTATATGTACCCAACCCAGGCTAACGTCAAACAGATGCTGTGTTTCAAACGTAGTTAATAGTTATCCCCTATCACCACACCACCATCATTGTGATCCAGATCTCGGGCGCCATGATTCACATTATTTCACTCCCTTATGTTCAAGTGGAATTCCAACACACTCAATTTTACCCCTCCCTGCATCTATGTGTGTTAAGTGGGTAGGTTAGTAATATTGGGATGCCATTCCCCTAACGTTCCATTGCACCAAATGTGTGCCTCCTTGTTCTAAGAAAATACCATCTCTACTCCTTTTTTCCCATATCGATCACGACTCATGTGGGATTAGTAGTTTTAGTAGGACATATAATGGTGCAGTCGTACAACACATGCCTTCCATCCTATAAGATGTTAAACTGCAATGTGAGAACTACATATTTCTTGATTCCCAACCTAATGGGGTACGTTGGAATGCCCAAACACTTTATCTCAGGCCCGACCCAAATTTGGTCATCTTTGGTATCTCGATCAAATATTTTCCCTACGATTACATGGTGTGGTATGGAATACTTCAGTCCTTATTCATGTTGGGTCTATAACCGCCACACCTCATAATCCCCCCTTTGGGATTTCCCTTTTAACTCTATGTCCTACCATATGAAGTTAAACTGCACAGGTCCTGGAAAACTACTTATGGATTGATTCTTATACTATCATGATACATATTGAAATATGGATTTCTAGTTCCCAGATCCATCCACATGCTTGTAAAACCTATAATATGGCTATCATGGCCTCCCCCCCTTTTTGGGACAATTCATTGCCTTTGTCTTCACTGTATGATGTTAAAATAGATGTATGTCATCCTCATTTTCATGAAATAAATCTTCAAGGAATTCTAGGTCCTCAATAGAGGGGTCCTGTTTGGAAGAATGTTTTATCCTAGTTCAGACCGATGCACCTACCTAATGTGTTTTCAACACGATGGATTAATTTCGATAGTGTTAGACTACATTCGAACAACTCATCACTCCACCCTCCCCGCTTTTCATGTTGTTTATTTGGATCCCCGACCTATTTCATTCTTGAAGGAACCCCCTAATTGTACGATTGCTCAGCCTATGGATTGCCTACTATCCTGGGCTGACATTCCATAAGTCTAATGGATGACATTTCGAGTCAATACCCATGTTTCGAACATGGTCAGTGGTTGCACCCCATTTTTTATCCCCATTCTAGGCTAACACAATACAGATACTATGTTTAAAACATGGTCAAGAGTCATCTTTCATTGTCATCATGTCCCTACAATATTTGGAATTTTGGTATAATGATTCACATTTTTCACTCCCCTCTATTCGAATTGATTCTAACAATCCTAGCATTACCCCGCTCGTACACTAGAGCACAATTGGAATGCGAAAATTTTACTGTTTAGATAACATCATTCTCTAGTCAAGCCTCCCTCTTTATTCTAAGAAATCTTGATCAGTTTTTCAGGCCCTGGATGCCCAAATCTTGGTTGAAAATCTCATATTCAAGCGGAATAATGATGCATTCATCCCTTGTTTCTCAAATCAGACATGACCCACATGATCTTAGGGATTGATCACTGAATATTTCATGAATGTGATGGAAATGCAGCAAACCAAAATAAATAACAGAACTCATGCACACAACCAACATAAACAAGTAGTGTATTAATGTAATTTTATGAGGTCACACAAATTACAATTCCCAATGGTTTGGCCCCTCCCATATATATGTTAACCTCTTCAATGGAGTGTCACAGCTATGCCACTCTCTATCTTGTAGCATCCAGGATCCGATGTCTCCTATTAATCACTCCCTCCTCCTCGATGGAAATGGGGCGTAGTTCCAAAAATTTGATCGAGGCTTGATCCTCATCAGCTCAGATAATAGCCATCTCTTTAGAGTCTTGCGTCATCTGTTCTTCAGCCTTTTTCAGTTGTGCCTTCATTCACGATATGAGCCCCAATTTTTGCATCAAGGAAATAATAATTGTTGTTAGCCCATGCCCTCAACCATTGGATGTCATTCTTGGCCTCCGAAAGTCTCTTAATGTTCATGTACTTCCTCCGCTGCTATCCCACACCTAGGCCGCGGTCATGTTCCCATATTTTCTCTACCATGAAGTCTTAGATGTGTATATGAGGTCATTGGGCATCCACTCCTCCAATGCATAGTTTGCGTAGCTAGGAATGAAGGCTCCCCATATGGTCTATCTATTTTTCTTGTGGGGTCTCCCTAATTAATCTCTAGATCAACTTAGATGATCGGTGATATATGACCTTGTGATCCTCTTCATCGGATGTCGTCTTTTCCTAGTCCTTGGGGTCGGCAGATTCATATGCGGGGAATGATTCTAAGAACTCATTAGAAGGATCTTAATCAGGTGTTTTTTCAGCTATTTCAGGTCTCATGTCATCTGATTTATCCCAGACATCGGATTCCACCTCTAGGACTTCAGGTTTCGTCCTGCTGGTAGTCCCACATGTGATCGGGAGTGTTTTTCTTGAACAATATTGGTGTCTACTTCCATGACCATTCATGTTACCCAAGGAAATAAAACTCCAAGAGTCTCATCAATCCTCGACAATGAGGTCCACACCATTTGATGAACTATGCATGTGAGAATACACAGATTTTAGTTGTCCTGATTTGATGGAGAACAATTACAGATTCTTTGAAGAATACTTATAGAGATCAAATAGTTGGTATCACGTGAAACATGTTGCCACAGGGACCCCGAGGCATGGCCCTCCATATATGGTTGGGAAATCCAAAGACTCCTGGAGAACCACCCAAGGTGTCACAGCCCCACTAGGTGTGGTAATCGCCGTTGTCACAGATGAAGATCCCAAAAATGCATCCACTATTTCACGAGAGTAGGTTTTGTGTATGAGGACATCTTGCACATGTCTAATGTTAGTTGAGAAGTCCTAAACAACCTAAATGAGGTTCACAGGAAAATGGTTTAGAGTTTACCTCAATATCCTTAGTAAATGCTTCAAAATTGGAGTTGGAAACCTCACCATCCTCCAAAGGGATCCCTCTACCAGCCTCATTCCCCAGAAGGAATCTTTTGATTCTTATATATGGAGTAAGTTCTCCCTCAATTCAGCAGAAGATAATTTTGGAGGGACTATTCAATTGAGCATCACATTCACTCGATCTGTCATTGGACACATATCACCCCAAGAGTGCACAAATTCCTCCAGCCTGACGATGTACTGCTTCCATTCTGTCTAAGATATCGCAAAGACGAACCTAGCATGACAAATCCCTAACAAATCCATCCCAATAAAGTTTATATATTTTCACATCTGGGAAGGATTGAGGAATTATCTGATAAAATCTTAGGTGTCCCAAGCCTCCATGAAAATAGCATCCTCAACCATATCTATATGGCATAGCTTCTTCCCTAGAGCCTGATGAGGTATCCTACGTAACCCCATGGGTGACCTCCCTTCTCACTAAATTTGATCCTATAGGATCTATGGGTCCATTGCCGCCACCTGCCTCTCGATTGGATCAGGCCTCACCACTACTATATCCACACCACCAAAGGATATTATTGCCACCTTTTAGCCCCAACCACGAGGTTAAGGATGATCCCTGTCACTGGAACGTATCGTCCGCCACTTTAAAATCTCCCATGGGTAAGCTGCCTCACAACTATTGGCATACTCCTTCATTAGATCATAAATAAATATGGGCGGATGCAACTCATTCCGCATCTTTCAATCCTCCTGTGTGAACATGAGGCACATCTACGTCATCACACATGGATTGTCCTTATGGTGTACTCTCAAGTAGACATGTGGTGTCATCCTTTTCATGCATTAAAACTTACTCACGACATGGTGTGGGTTGTATAGATCATAGTTAGACTCACGATCAACCTGCACCACTAAAACTCCATCTTGAAAGGATAGGAGGTAGGGTTGATGTTCCTCTGTTCCCTAGTCGTCAGCAGTGAACACACCTATTGAAAATTGGAATGAATGGAAGTTGAACTCATCCACCTTCCAGAATCTTTTTAGCACCAGTGGCAGGGTCAGCATGGTTGGGAAACTCCCCAATGCATTTAGAACATCCGGTCAGAAGATTGACCTTAGAGGGGAAATGGGGTTTGGGTATTCATAGGTTCTCGTATACTCAACTATCCACCCATAAAGAAGATACAGAGGCTTTCATATCCTATGTTTATTCTTCCCCTCACTAATATGCCACAATAATTTGTACATCTTGGCCAGAATCGGGGTCCCCAGATTGATCTGTTCCCCCACTTCCAACATGGACGCCTTGATAAATGTGCGTGTCCATACACCCATGATCATATCCCTTACTGGCTATATCCAGCCACAAATGAGAATCACGATGAACAAAACCAACCAAACCACTGGTTTCTTCTCGGTGCTAACACTGAACCCCCATTTCTGCCATTGGATTTCATCAATTATTCGCTATTATGAGTGCTCTTTTCTACGCTGGACCCCCTTCAAGAAATTTGGAGGCCTCATAGGAAACAGCCCATCTAAAGGGGAATTCAGGAACCGCCTGAACCAGAAGTTAATGTGTACATCCCTCACTAAATGATTTTCCTCTCCTGGAACCATATCCATCAATACCTTTTCCAGTGGCGACATATGTTCTGTGTCCACCCATGTATTTGCGTTGGGGTGGAACTTGTCATACATCACCGCCAATATCAGAATTTATGAGTTCTTTTGATGGTCCTAGAGGATGATACCGACCTCCACATAGTGAATATGAATAGTGTTGGTCCTCGATGACCACATTCTCAATAAATCTGGAATCATTTGATTCTGATTGTAGATGTGTAATTGGGACTCCAATGCTGCCTCATATAGGCCCAGTCGCCTCAACTCCACCCCAAAATCCCCGTAGAAGGCACATACCCAGTAAGATCATTCCTAGTCATCCGTGAAATTGTCACACTGGTACAGATCCCACTCATTAGTCCAACCCTTCTCTGGGTTCCCCAAAGACACTTTTAAAATAGTGTGGTAATGTGGGGGAGATACCTCTTTCTACAACGGCTTCTCGTCTACACTGTTAACATGATTATACAAGCAGTCCGCATTGACGGGTGTATCATCCTTCCATGTATGAATGTCGACTGCCCTAAACGACTATCAATGGAACGATGTACACCTAAACCAATAGGATGGCTTGTCCCTCCTTGATTTAGGAATGAGAAAATTATCCCTCAGACCAAATCCATATAGAGGCAGTCATTTGTACATGGGGTTGTTATTTTGGCTATCTGAAAATGGCTCCAGGAGGGATTCGTGGTCTGAATGGATCTGTACACGTTCCCCAACACCTATGTTATCTGCCATCTCTGCCCTATGGGAAGCATCTGTAATGACCCCCCACTGGAAGATTCTTGGTGATCCATTCCATCTCAATGCATTATAAATGTTGTCCTAGATCATAGAGCTCAATCATGGAGATCAATTATAGAGATCGATCATAGAGACAGGTTGCAGAACCCTACAACTGACCTCACAGGAATAAGTAATGGAGTCCACAATCGCAGAGTCGGAAGACTCACTATGGACTGTAGAGCAAAATCTAGCCCAGTTCGCAAAGAACTGTTGCAGAGAGTGTAGAGCTTCATGAAATGAGAGACCAACAATAAATACGTGGAGAAAAGTAATGAAAAAAGAGGGATCATCCTTCGCTATTTATAGGCAATGACCTCCAGGCTTCGTGGCGCGCCTGGCCGTAGTGAGCTTAGCGGTGTTCTCAACCCGTGCATCGCCTATTCGCATCACAACCCTACTTCGTGATCTTTCTTTGAGATTAGTGTAAAATTCATGAAAATATAGAAAACGAATTTGACCCTCAATTTCTCCTAGAATACAAGTCAATGGGGGGAATTTGTTCGTAACAAAATATGTGCATAGGAAAAATACACAAATAGAAGTCTAATACCAAAGGGGGTTCTTCATGAATCACCTTCATGGAGCCCTTTAGCACCGCATCCAATGTGAACCCCTTCATAACTTTAGGCGGTGCAAGGATTTTTCACCCTCTCCAATCAACATAGAGGGAAGAGGTGGAAGAATATGTGGTTATGACATAGTTAAATAAAATCTTCGCACCGCATAGGGAACACGATCACCTCTGTGATCCCTTGGAAATTTATGGAAGCCTCTGCGAGCACTACAAAGGGAATAATGGAGGCCACTACACTATAGAGGGGATGAAGGTTGACTTTGTTGTTATAAAAAACATGACATAATCCTAATTCAATGGGAAAGCACAGGTGGCTTCGTAACGAGCTGTCAGATCTTCGTGACACCTCTCACCTTTAAATACCATTCTTCCCTTAGACCCAAAGGAATGATACCCCGAAATTTCACCTTCCTAGATCTCAAATCATGAAGAACCCTCTAATCTACGAAGAATTGAGAAATATGATCTCTTTATGGTATTTTATCATTGATAAATACCTTTCCCTTAGCTCAAATAAAACCCCTATTCATGTAGGGATCCCCTTCATGAAGCCCAGGAGCTGTCACAATGGAAGGAACTCCCAAAGGGAACTCGAGTCTTCTCAAAGAACACATGTATCACGATTTACCTTCAATGAATATGTGGACCCCATGCTAAGACAATATCACTATGCTTCATGAAGTACATCTCTTCATAGTGTTGTGCTTTACAAAGCTCCCATGATCTGAGAATTACTATTCCGAGAAATAAGTTGCACTTCATGAAGCACCCTTTATACACATGTTTATCCCACATATGGGCAAGGCCACTCCACTTCAAGAAGAATACCCCTTCACAGAGTATCTCCACTCTGTGGAGCTCCAGATATTTTCAAGTCCCCCTCCAGTAGGCCTTTTTTATTCAAAAACCCTTTTCCCGTATGACCCTCCAGGTTTTTACGAAGTGATTTCAATGTCCCTTGGGATGTGCTTCATGTTGCGTTACATTCCCTCATTCTTCTTCTCATAGGAATGTTGATGGATATTTCTTCTTTACATAGCCATGCTAAGATGATACCATAAATGGATCACTATTATATTCCATCCTCACATGACATTGTCAGTGCCTTCCCTTTACCAAGGGTTAAAGCAAGCCAGTTATTTAAGTAATAAGGGTGAGGAGTGACTCCTCATTGTCCGAATTGTAGGAAGAAAAACTTCCAAGAATCATCGTCCTCATCATACGATGTTACACTATGGCCTTGACCCATTAAATATACCCAGGGTTCCCTACCTCAGACATTTTACACACCCAATGGTCTCCAAATAAGTGAGATCTTCCCCACATGGAACGAGATCCTCCTTGCATGGAATGACATTTGTCTGGGGGAAGGGATTCCATATTAGTGTAATCCTTTAACCTTTATTAAAGGAGGTATAATCCTTTCTCCTCCTCTCTTCTTCCATGCACAAAGTCCATAGGAGAGATGGGAATAGAAACCTCTAAGACCCCATCCCTATCCCTTTTGGATTTATCACCATCGGTCCTCCATCTTGATGTAATCCACAATATCCATCTCTATGGGACAATAACCATGAATAAGCCCCATTATATTCCTCACGAATGGATATTTCCTCACATGATATCCATGTCTTTTCTACCTCTTTTTTCTCACACCGAGCATGACTCACATGGGCTTACAGTAAGCACTGACCATTGTATCCACCTGGGGTTGCCTTGAAAGTAAGACCCATTCCCCACCATTCCAAACTACGTGGACTTTGATCCTTGTCCTTTATAAGCAAGGTACATTGGAAGCCTCCCTAATGTCCAAGCCTAATGCCCATCGATCTCGACCACTTCATGTCGGTTCACCCTCATACTGCATGATGTTAAAATTTATTTCCCTTTCACTAAGAATTACGTTAAACTATATTCCTTCTAACTATACGGGTTTTGATCGCTGTCTCCTAGATAGGGTATGTAGGAAGCCTCCTTGATGTTCAACCCCAATAACTGGTTAACCTATATGAACTACATGGGTTTTTATCCCTGTCTCCTAGACATGGTACATAGGAAGCCTCCCTGAGGTTCAACCCCAATAACTGGTAAACCCATTCGAACTACATGTGTTTTGATCCCTATCTTCTAGAAAGGGTACGTATGAACCCTCCGGGAGGTTAATCCCCAAAAACAAGTCAACACAAACGAACTACATGGGTTTTTATCCCTATATCCTAGGAAGGGTACCTAGGAATCATCTTTGAGGTTCAACCCCAAACACTAGTAAACTCATTTGAACTATGTGGGTTTTGATCTTTGTCTCTTAGGAAGGGTATGTAGGATGCCTCCCCGAGGATAAACCCCATACACTGGTAAACCCATTAAAACTACATGGGTTTTGATCCCTGACTTCTAGGAATGGTACATATGAAGCCTTATTGAGTTTCAAACCTAAACACTTGTTAACACATTTTAACTATGTGGGTTTTTATCCCTATCTCCTAGATAGGGTACGTATGAAGTATTCTTGAGGTTCAAACCCAAATAGTGGTAATCCGTAGTGTACCCTCTATTTGGGACCCACATCCTTGGTCCATCCTTAGTGACATCAAACTAGCTCCTAGGCTACTAACCATGAGTAAGCCTTAGCATGTCGTTGGGTCATTGTCCTCTGCGAACACCTAGATTCTATGCCCCACCTAACTATGTGGACATTGATTCCATACCATGGGGATACATAGGAATCATCTCTGAGGTTCAATCCCAAACTCACCATCATCTCCTTTTTAGTTCCACCCTATTACTACCATCCACATTATTCAACCATCTGCCATCATTCCTAATTCTTACTTGTGATGCCACATTTTGGTGGGATCATGCCATCAATTATTTCCGCTCCTTAGCGACACATGGGAAGCATCCATGATTAAGACATATCCATCCTTGTCTCTCCTCATAAGAACCTGAGTTTCTAACCATGAATTATCCCCACACAATCCATAACCATCCAAACAAGAGTGTCCCTCTTGAGATGGGCCACTATTCATGCATAAGCCCCAACATGACTCTAATATGTTCCCCTTTACGTACACCCAAATCCCATGTCCCTCCCTTCAAACTATTTGGGTTTTGATCCCTATCTCTCAGGATATGGTATGTAGGAAACCTTTCTAAGTTTCAATCATATCCAATAGTGAACCATAACATCCCCTTTATAGGGACCCAAGAATCCTAGGATTCGTCTTCATTGGATGTTTTGATCTACTCATCTAGAAAACCCCTTAGATGATCCCTCTTGGGGATGTACTCATCTGAACCACTCCTATAAGTGTTCCAATTAGTCTGATATGTATCCTCTAGATGTTAAACTTTTAGCATACCTTGTGTTAACATGGGAAGCTGATGATAACTTGAAGGACATGCATATGGAATATAATTCCTTGTAATCGATGTGGTATTCCTTAGGTCTCCACACCCTCGAGAAGTCCTATCATAAAGGGGAGAATCCTAGACGCATCAGTGCTTCAATATCCAGACTTTCCAATGATGTCCAACATGACTACTCCCCCGATTGAAGGTTACTACCATGACATAACCCCTTGGAATGTCCTTACAGAAGCAGTGTAATTAACTGGAGTCCACAATGATATGGCATCGGGTAGACTATCATGAACAACATCTTAATCATTAAGGGAGACCCAGACTAGGTGAATAATTACAAGGATGAATACATGGATAGAGGAACCGACATCCCATCATCCCATTTCAATCAAGGATAATATGTCCACGAATAAGCCACATATTCCACCCATCTTTGGAAAGATTAAATGTTGGGAAACAACATAGCGCGTCCTCATAGACAGATGCACTCCCTGGTGAAAGTGAAAGAAACATAGACCATGTACATAGTGTTTATTCATGAGCATATTTCATGAGATTTTTTATCACATTCCACTTATTAGAATATTAATTTGAATTCTCGAAACTATGAGTGAGAAAAAATCCATTTATAATTAATGATGAATCTTTTTAAATCCCTTATCCTCAAAAACTACCTTTAAATAAATCTTTGATTAGACCAATGATACCATGAATGATTGTCTTAGGAATGAGCCATGTTTTAATCCATTTTTATCCATTCCTACCATAATATTAGTAATTTCTTGAAACTTTCATGTTGAACTATGGTGGTGAAGGGATTCAATGTAAAAGGTGTGAAATTTATTTCTTGGAAAAAGTTCATGGATGAAAATTTTGGGGATTTTCAAAGGTTTTTGATTCATTCACTTTACTTTATTTTTTTCAAATCTTAAAAAAATTAAATTTAAAAATGATCTAATAATAATAATGGGTCGGGACATTGAAGAATAAAAAATTTCCATCAATGGACCAATTATTTTTATCATATGTGGTTAGGTGGTGGATTTAAGGTTTATACTAACCATAACATTGAAAATTGACAAAAAAAAACGAAAAAGAATATTGAAAAAAACTTATAAAGGAAGAGTGGAAAAATCAAGATGGCATACAAATAATTCATTTTGAAATACTTTAATCATGACAATATATTGAGTTTGGGGAAAGTGGGGGTTATTAAATATTAAAAGGGAGAATGTAATTACACACTTACACTTGATATAACGAATTCCACTTAAGAGATAAAACTCCTCTATAAGTATTTATTTTTGAAAATCAATTACTATGAATCTTAAGAATCAGATTCATTTGATCCATTCTTGAATTTCCTTAGGATTTTGTGTGATTTTTTTATTTACAAAGTAGAAAATGTATTTTATTTAAATAAATATGGACAAGAAAGATATTCTCAGGATATGAGAATAAATATACTTGAATTTGTATCATTAGTGATGATTTAAAATATTCAAAATGAGAGATAAATCATGATTTGGAATGTTTAATAATAATGAATTAAGGAACATCAGTGAATGAGAAGAGATGCTCGATAATATTTAAAAAGGGAAAATTAAAATATTTTAGTTACTATTTCATTGAAAATTAAGAAATTGTATTGATTTTTTTGGAGAAATGTGAAATATTTTTTTTGAATATTTTTTTTAATTTTATATTTAGAAAATTGTATCATTGGGTCCTTTAATTTGATGCTATGATTTTATTCTTGAAGACATGAATGGTTTAAGTTTAGAGGTATTGAAGGAGAAGTATTTCATATATATTCTTAAGTGATTGATTAATTATTTACAATTTTTTTCAATGAATTATTCCATGTATTCTAATGTTTTATAAATATATGGTAATATATATAGAAATACTATAAATGGAATTATATGTGGGTTTTAATTATTTATTTCAATGAAAATTGTTTTTTTGAGATATTTATAAGTTGATTATAATGATTTCATTTGTTTGGAAAAACAATAGCTACGTACCAAAGAAGTACTCAACCCAATGATCACACCACATAGTGGGTTCATGAGCTGACCATTCATGCCAAGCGATAGGGGATGGTCGCATGACCAATAGTATATCCATAAAGCATCAATACCACACAAGAGTGTCCCATTGGGAGTCAAGCATGTGGGGAAGTAGAGTGCTCCTGGAGGACCACATAGGTAGCATGTGGTGTGGCCCATAGGTTCGTGTGTGGATATATTATAGTATCCCTTCCTTGAAATATGTAGGTTTGGATGGTTCTCCCACATATTGGATCATATTCTAGTATTTCACTGCTAACCATTCCACAATGCGATGGCCTTTTTATGAGTTGTTGTTCATATATTATTGGGATGATGACATTCCACTCCCTCTCGCATGCGCCACCATAAAGATACACAACTCCACCACACTCTCCCACTTACCACCCATGATAATACTAGCTTCCCACTAAGACTCATAGGAGATCTCCATATCTTCCATAAATTGTGCTTGAGCTTGATGAAGTCTCTAATTCTACCAATCTTGATCACCAGTGATCATCTTATTCCCTTTGACTGATGCCCAACATTCCAATTTCTATGGTTCATCATGATATTATGAAGTTCATCTGAATGATATTCTACCATTCACCTAATTCCTCCCCAATTTTACTATGAATATTCCTAAATCCAAACATAATGAGAAAATCTATTGCCCAACCGGATGATGACCAGAAGAAAAGAAGAAACCCATTGTTGTCACAAGGGTTTCAAAATTTATCACACAAGATCAATGGGATATTTTAAAAACATATGATCTTGCATGTCTCACTAGTGTGATCATTAAAGGACGATTAGGGGTGATTTGGGTATATTTGATGCAATCCCTTGGATTATAATTGGAGGCAGTCTCACCACTACCAACCAGTTTGACACAAAGGATGGAGGAGGAGTTCCTCGAGATGGATCCTTTTCATTTCATCATTCTATTGTTTTGTTTCTATTTTAATTTTTTTATTTAATTTATTATGTAATTTTAATTTCTTAAATTATAGTTTAATCATATTAAATACTGAATTGTGTGGTATTGCATCTATTCTTCTTTTTCTTCTTCTTATTTTTAATCATTTATTTTATTTTCTTATTTTTTAATTATTATATATATTATATATATTTCATTTCATATTTTATTTTACTCCTTCTATATCTCACTCTTATATTATTATTATTATTATTTTATATTCTTATTTTCGTTACTATATCCATATTTATATCTTACCCTAAAAAATGAGGGGATAACGTGAGGCTTGGGCCAAGGGAGGAATATGGTGTTTCCAATTCATTCTGCACTTTAATAATTAAGTATTATTTTGTTTGAGATGAGAACTAGTGAGGTGAACATGTGTTAATGTTTTCCACCATGACAT
This sequence comes from Viscum album, assembly GCA_963277665.1. Classification (NCBI taxonomy): domain Eukaryota; kingdom Viridiplantae; phylum Streptophyta; class Magnoliopsida; order Santalales; family Viscaceae; genus Viscum; species Viscum album. Next base: position 1,105,684,812 of record OY728139.1, read on the forward strand.
TGAACTCAATCTAAGTTAAATTATTTTACTAAGTATTCTCCCTCCCTTATACTCAATAAAATACCTTCATAAAATGGAGTTGATTCACTTAGTGGATGACATGACATTTGATATTGCCAAGATCTAGGAGATGCTAGAATCTTGATTAAGGCATTTCATCAACCTTCATTATAGAAGGTGGTGTAGTTAGGATAGATAAATGAATTTGACATTTCATAAATTTTTATAAAATAATTGTAATTCAGGAATGAGATATGATAATTGTATTATCAAACATAATCTAAACAACAAAAAGGATAATTATAGAAACCATGTACCAAACCACAAAGACCAATTCTATTCATTCTAATGAAATTATTTCATCACATACTATTCTAAACATTATCATATCATTTATCATCTTAGATTTCAATGGTTTTTTAGAATAAATATATACAACAAAAAGGACAAAGTTTATGTAAATTAAATTATGTAAGTGAACAACTGAGAAAGGTCCTCAACTAATACGACCCCAGTATGTATCTGTATTACAATAGGAAAATAAATTTTCTTTTTTCTATTCCCTATGAAAGGAATGTGCAAATTTACCTTATTAATATGTACATCCCAATGTTTTATTCTAACATGACGAATATATCATAGTCTATCCTCATTCAACATCTAGTTTATCTCATCTACTGCAATATTTTTATGAAATACATTAAATTCTAATCAATCCTTATTTTAATGTCTACATGCCCATGTTTCTATTATATATTTTGATATAAAATGTTTTGTTTAATATGTCACATTTAATGAAGAAACATACTTCCTTATTCAATAGTTATAGTGTTCAACAAAAGTGTGAAAAAATATGTCAACATGACTAGAAAAACTAACTTTTTAAATCCATAAATTTATTGACAAATTTTAATGGTTTTAATTTGGGTTATATTTATTTTTTTCCAATAGAAACTGATGATGGCTCTCATATCTGTAATAGTTTTCAATATTTCTTTCTAAACTCAGATGATAATTTGTGGTTCCAAACCCAAAAAAACTTCGTAACTCACATTTGTCGATAGTATAGGAGGTCAGTATTATCCCAAACTTTTTGGGGGAGTTATTTACAACTATGTGACTCTATTACTAATATAATATATGTCTGGTAATATCTCCAAAATATCATTACGTAACTGGTATCCCAAATAAAAATATTATTTTTTGACTCCCTATGCATGCATGTAGACATTATATTAATGAAATAATCTATATGTTTTTGAGGTTCTCCATCTATTTCCAAATCTTTCATAACATTGAGGAACTACATTTTCTTAAAAGTATTATGAAAAAGTATAATAGATTTTATGATTTTCTAGGATAGTGATTGGTGTTTTAGGATTGGTATTGATCCTCTAGAAGGCGTCCTACATATCCTATAATAAACAGGAATAAAAAACAAATTAGTTTTTTATAACCCTTCCTTGTAGTATATCTTCATATGGAAAGGACATAAATGATGGATTTTATGAATGTTGAATGGATCCAGATACATAGGAAGGATTATGAGGTATCTTTCTTATAATAGGAATCAAATTCCTCAAAGATAAGTTATGGGGCTTACACAATGATGTCGCCCTGATATTTAGGGATGCTTGTCATGATAGTATAATTGTTATTGAAAATCACTAATCCCACAAAAATGATTCTTAGTATGAGTCATAAGAGATGTTGAGTGAATGTCAAAAATTCCAATTGGTGCATGAAATATGCATTGAAGATGCCTTGATGGAGTATTTATCTGTATCTTTTTGAAGTATATGACCCCCAAAAGTGATGTTATGGTATTCATGTTTCATGTAGAGATTAACCCTCTAGATATAATCAAATATATCTTGTTTTTTATTTGAATCATGGACATCATTTTTTACATAGGTTCATAGTCCACTAATGAATGAGGAAGGATGGTACACCCTTATGAGGTGGGTCTTATGAGCTAGAGTATATAGAATATAAAGGTATGTAAAAAAAGGTTGATTCCCATGTAAAATTTCTAGATTTATCCTCAAATGAATAGAGAGATGAACCATAAGAGATATATTGAATATGGATTTTTGGAAAAAAGAAAATTATGAGAGAATATGTTGTATATGGTATCATGAGTGCATAAACCTTGTATCATTGTATACACCCTCTAATCCAAAACAGGTAAATTCTCATCCAAAGACTCATGGTTGATGGTTAACAAAGATACAGGGTACATATCCAAGTATGCCTATTAGAAAATGATGATATTTCTAAGGATGTTGTCATGACATGTCTAAGGATGTATTCTTTACTTATTAATGATATTCCACCTAACATGTATGAGGATTTATATTTCACAAGGTTGATATATCACATGATTTCCCCCTTACATGTCTATGGATCATCACATGAACAAGAAAAAACTGCCAATGTAATGTAACATTAACCATGTGACATGACTAAGGTCCTATAATTTGATTGGTTTGACATGTATTAGGGGTACTGAATGATATATATAATATGTTTCCATGTCATCATCTGAGCTAATTGACATGTTTGAGGACTATTGCGTGAACTAAAAAACATGCCTAAAGGTAATTTCATGGCCAGTAAATGGATCTTGTGATGTTCAAGACCCATTCATATGATCAGGATGACACGTTTGATAGTGCATTCATGATTAGGCTCACACATAGAATGTTCCTCACATGATCTAGATGACATGTCAGAAAGTTATCAAATAATCTAGATGACATGTTTGATGGTCATTGTGTGAGATTCCCAACAAGTTTGAGGCCAGTAGCATAAACCAAGAAACATTTATAATGGTTATCAAATGATCAAATAATGGATAACATGAATAGTAAGAACCATTTGTACTATAATAAACATATAGTACATCCGATAATGCATCCATTATATTAATTGAACTTCAAGTAAAATACTCAATGTTTTCTTATGTATTTACCTACTAACATATTACATCATCAATCTGACATGATTATGGTCCTTCACATGAACTATAATTGATGCCATATATCACTAGTATGATCAGTGTACTAATAACATGACACACATAAATACCATTCATAACCCCTTTAGTTACTCACTAGAAATGTTATGTGGAAGACTCTTGTGATCTCTCATCCTACTACTCTATAATGTTATATTGCTCTTCAATCTCTATGTGTGTTTTATTTATGTCAATAAGGGATTTTTTAGGAATCTATTATAATATATATATATATATATACATATTTTCTTGGTGATTAGGTCTCCTATATTTTATTAAGTTGGTGGAGGGATAATTAACCCGCAGTTATAATGTAACAAGAAATTTTCATGATTATTCTTCACGACATAAATTATATCGTCCTTTTAGCATTTGATAGTGAGAAACCATTTTATTACTGCATAATTAACAAAATTTTTGAACCCATCACTTCGAAAATTGATTATTAATGATCAAACCAACATAATTAAGAGTCTCTATAAGATCAATCCTATATGTCTTGGGTCCTTCATTTGATCTTGGAAGAAATAATGTGAAGTTCATAATATATAAATATGAGGATTAATGAAAATAAATTCTTATAATGATCCCATCAGTTTCAGTATTGTATTGAATTATCCATTTGGTGGTTTTCAAGAATTATCCACATATGGAATCATGTGACAAATGCAAACAATTCGAGGGTTTTTCAAATGATGAGAATGAATTGTCTCAAGGGATTCATGTGATCAAGAGGGCCGATTTTAGGGCTTGTGTGAGATATATGTTAGCATGGTGAAGGGACATAACTTGATCAAGTAACTGGTAATTTGAATCTCATAATCTATTCTCATGATGATCAACATAACTCAATTCATGAAGGGATCCCATAATATTCCACATTTATCACATGAATGCATCAACGATTTTCTATTGTTTGTCTACTGACATCTAGAATGATAATATGGACATGTTTGAGGAATTAATATGATCATGGGGACTCATATTTTAGGATTTAAGTGATCAGGGGATCCTATATAATCAGGAATCACATGATAAGTGATAATATCATGTGAATCAAAAATTACCTTCATGTGATTTCCCTAGGTTGATGTAATCATGATATTTACTATAGATTACATGAAACCTGTAAAATAGTAACTTGATCATTATGTGGCCAAGCTTCTTCTATATCTCTATTAGAGGAAAATAATATATAATCTTTGGGTGATTAGCAGATTTTTTTTATGATACTCATTTGAAATGCATCAATAAATTACACTTTTGGAGGAGATGTCTGGAGAAGGTAACAATGAATCATTATTGAGAATGTAAATTCCAACATGAGCCCCTTGGTCTTCCATTAGTTAGTTTTATAGACAATTAATGGTCCTCCAAAATATCTTTGGTATTCCATGTGGTGAACTATAAATAAAAGGAATGGGAGCTATCCATTACACTTGTGATGTATATTTTTGGAGTTCTCTCAAAAGAAAAACATCTACATGGTTTATTTTTCATATTTGATTATGCAACCTCATTTCATGTACCATATGAATGATTTTAACATTCAATGTTGTTTTATAAGAAAATAAATTGGAAAAATAATGAAACCAATCTATTCACTTAAAATTTATAATTTAATCAAACTTTGTCACACAAATTTGGACATGGGGATATTTCATGGGATGTATATGGAAATCACATGGACAAAATATTCTTTACACTATTCTTGGGACCTTATCATTGTCATTTTATTGAAAATATTTGATCATATCATGAAATCACAAGACTTTATATGTGTTATGTTATTGCAACACCAATAATGGATCACAGAGTTTGTATGATTCCATCCAATCCACACACATTAACCATTTTGTATAACTTTGTATTGATTTCAACCATAATATCATACCTAATTTTAATGACTTGGACCCAATGAATTAGATCTATTAGACTTCATCAAACATAATCCTACATAGGGAAACAATCTCTGAGAACCACATCACAGATCCCCAACATCTAGTCTCGTCTAAAAATGAGGTTTGAAAGGGTTTTCCTTTAAACATTACTCATAACCATCCTCTATCTCCATGGTTGAATATATATAACATATGTCATTAAGAAAATGTCTCCATATGTTATCCCAACCACAACCTTATAACAAGATGGTTTTCATCTTCCTTATTATGTACCTCAATGATTGTCTTTGAACATAGTCAACTATTTCTATCCCCATTATAGGGATCATCCGACTCACTTTATCACTCCTATATGAGCATGGATGGTTATGATCTCTATCATCATCTGGTTTCCTATATTTAACCAAATACATTTGTCTCCACTTGAGACAACTATAAAGAGGAATATAGATAAAAATATGATATTTGAGCACATATTTTTTTTATGAATGGCCATTTCCATTCTAGGTAAGAAAAATATGTAAGAAAATTTCCAATCAATTGTGCACCATCCACTTGTAAAAGGTTATGTAGATTTCTCTATTTGTCATGTATGATGAAACAAAACTCATTTAAAAGGTGATTGGTATCTAGTATCCCATCACCCACTCTTTTCATTAGAACCATGTTAAAGGAGAAATCAGCCCCTAAGATATTTTCCTCATGAAGAAATACTACATATTTGGGAGATGTATGAGGAATTTCTCCAGACCATAGATGTCTAGGATGACGTTGAATAGACTCCAACCATGGAATGATATCTGCTCACTATTGTAAAGGATAGTCTAAATATGGAGTTGAACTTGTGATCAATATTTTCTTCATCATCATTATTTATCTATGTGGGTCTTTATGACCATCATATGTACACATAGTTACGTTCTCTACATGTTTGATATGGCATGTGATCATTTTCACCCAATATAATGTCTAGATATTTCTCTTCATGCAACTATATGGTGAGGTAAGAGGTATATCTAGGTCTTTTTTTTTGTATTTCTCATAATTTTTTTAAATATTTGGACTTCCCTTACTAGGTGAACACATCTTGGCATTTGGGTCGACACATTGGTGACGATATCTTGACGAGCAGAAGGGAGGTCTGTGAATGATGTTGTGCCAACCATTTATCATATTTATCAAATTCTAGGCCGCACTAAAAAGGTAACATTCCTTACAGTATTATTATCCCCTTCTAGATATAATTTTTATAGATAGGTATGAATTTAAAGTGTTATATATACTATATTTTCATTGAAAACCCTTGATCACTATTTTTTCATTGACTAATAAATTTATTTAGGGTCAAAGAAACACCATTACGTATACATGTGGTAGAAAACATGCTATCAAAACATAATTATTTTAATTTGATTCCATAACACATACCATATGGGATGACCATTGAATATAGAATTAGTTCCAATAATGATAGGTCATATAAATATTCTTGTTGGTATTTGTTTCATGTATCCCATTTAGACATGATAATAACTAGTAAGACAGAAACCCCATAGAGATTTTATCATCAGTTCTACTTAACAAAGAAAATGTCATATCTCTATCTTTTTCTAGAATGTATGAGGAGTGAAACATGATATTATCTATAGATTCTATTTAATTATGATGCATGAGGATAATAATTCCAAGATACCCTTTACACATTCCATTGCTTCTACTTATCTCTCTCAAGCCTATACCCATGTTAGGATGGAATCTTACCCAACTCATATACTCAGCAGACCAATTGGATGGGTAGATACATAATATACCTTTACAGAACCCCTAATCATGGACTAAATGAAACTAGTTTTTGAATCATTAATTCTTTTAGAAAACATACATCATTATGATAGATACTTCTTAGACTATAATTAGAATTTATTTGGGAAACTTCAACATCCTTACAAATATTAGATGTTGCACTGATTGGAGGATTGGAATAGTATGCCATAGAAAATGTTAGAGTTTACCAATACACTCTTTTTACAAATTCATAAACTAGTTCATTCCTTACTCAAATATATTTGATACCTAAATGCCTATGTTTAATATTTTATCATGTAAATGTACCATTCGATATGGTTGGGGATAGTGGAATAACACAAAGATTAATTTTGAAATATATTCATGAATTAATCATTTGGAATCTTATGAATTTTATAATGAATATGGATTTTCATACATAGATACTACATATTTTAGATTAACATTTATTACATTACACAAAATAACTATGGAGGACCATAATACTATAGTTCTATTTGAAACATGGAGTTAGAAGCGACTTGTCCATAAGTGAGAGACATTATCTCCCACTATATTCTTCGTAACTTTAACCATTCGTAGACATATCATACATAATTCCTTTATTCAAATCCTGGAGAAAGGAATCATTTTAAAGGGTGCGGTTATGTGATCGGTTTTGCTGAACAAGGGAGATATTTATTTAACATGAACATATGGGTATGAGAACATGGGAATAATGAATTAAAACCATATTCGACAAGTTATTGATCACAAAAATGAGTCATGGAATTAATCATGGTAGATTATAAGATAAAAATCATAATATAATTAATTAATAAATTCCATGGTATAATAATAATGGAAGAATATATATATTTTTAGCAAACAAATAAGAATATAAAATCTTTTTTCAAGGCTACCAGCCAGGACATTCATAACATGTTAGGATTTGGGAAACCACATGTGTACTTTATTTGGTCTTGGGATGACATCTCATGTACACTCTTTCAAGATTTGTATATCCACCAATGTACCATCCTTTTTGATCTTGTTCTAATCACCCATGTAGCCTAAGATCTTGTAGAACATTTTTCATTACCCAATGCATTATAAGTAGATATAGGTCCCATTTGTCACATAATAAAAATCTTATATATGACTGCCATAAGATCATAAAAAATTCATCATACTAGAAACCATTTACATAATTGGGATTCATAATCATTTTATCATAACCTTTGGAAAATAAATTGAATTCATAATCAATTTATCATATTATAACCCATGTAAAAGAAACTTGATTCATAAGATTTTCTAATGGTATAACCCATTGAAATGAAATAGGTTTCATAAACATATTTCATAACAAAAATACACCATTTAAGGAAATAATAGTAATGGTATCCTTAGATCATATCCCTAATATTTCATAGGTATCATCAATGGATGTTATCTTATATGGAAAGTTATCTCAAAAAATCATTTCAAAATTTCTTGAGAAAAATATACTTTTAACTTTGAAAACCCACTTCTTTAAAATATGAAAGATTTATTAAAATCATTATCATTGAAAATAAACTTGAATAAATATAATTAAGATTAATAGAAAATAATTTTCATGGTTATGGGATTTTTTATTCATACATTATTCATTAAAAAATGATTCCTTTCACATTTTCAGTAAAATCGAAATGGGAATTTTTTGAAAAATGAAAAGAAGATTCCATTAAAACAATATTTGTGAAAAATCATAGTGGTCAAAGTACCTTTTCAAAAATAACAGAATAATAAAATAATTTTTAAAAATATCTTGTATGAAATAGTTTTTTTATGAAAACAAATTCTTGACCTAAGAGAGAAATAAAGTAATATTTTCATAAAACAATCCAAATTACATAAAAAACAAAATAATGTATAAAATGTATTATTATATGAAAATTTAATTATTAAACATAGTAGAAGATAATTCATGAGTTTACTAATATATGGATTATAATATTTTTTAGAAACATATCCGTAATCAATTCTGATAAATGATGTGATTGAAATACAAAAATCATTACCAATTTGGTAGCATTGAATTATAATCTCCAAGAAGGAATAACATAATGTGGAACAAAAAATATATTGATGATAAATAAACTCTGGTTATTACAAATGAAATTGGTTTTATGTATATATAATAAAATATGATAGGTGTATAACATAACATATGACTCAAATAATGAAAATTGAGAAAAAAATCACTTATCGATTTGGTAGTTTTTGAACTATTATCCTCATGAAAGAGGGTTACTAAAATGGATATGTAAATAAAACTAATTTAAAATAAAATGATAATAATATTTATTCATGGTCATTATATACACCACATAAAAATCATTTTTTTAATATATATTTTGTCACAATGTAAATAAAAGTGAGATGAAAATCAATTACCGCTTTAGTAATCAATTTGTTCACAATACCCAATAAATATTAACATAAAATGACACATTAAATATCAATAAAATAATTAAATTTATGAAATAAAAATATAATTGTTTATTATATTCACCAAAAAAATAAATGAGTGCAGAACTTTTATATGTCACTCAGAAATAAATTAGAGACTAGAAATCCCATATCTACAGTATCGACATCTATCATACATGTTCAAAAATATGGTACTATTAATATAATTTTATTTTTTTTATATTAAAAACCATAAATATATATATATATATATCATATCATATATGACTCACCTTTCTCCTTTTATTTTATTTTTATTTACAATTCCATGTTCAAGTCACGTTTTGGGTAATAACTACTTTGTTCTTCATGAATGTTTCAATTTGTGATCTTTTCCCTCTATCTTTGATCATGATTTCATAATATATAAAATTTAAAACATGATAAAAGTTTCATATAGACTAATTATATATGTATTTATAGTGATCCATAAAATTTAGTGGCACAAAATGAAATAAACCATTTGAGAAGATGGTAGGTCGTACGTACGTATGAATGCAATTTCCATTTCCTTGAGGGATTGAATGAAATAATTTTAAATGATATATAATCATTATAGAATCATTTTAATATCCTATATATCATATATTTTCATTAAAACCATCCTTTTTTCTATGACTTTAATTTTTGAATGAATCACATCATGTTGTGGGGTGGTAGTTCGTCGTACACATGCAGGACTTTATTGTATTCCAATACAATGCAAATCATGAAGGTATTTGTGAAATAATAATTATAAATTTGTACTAATATCATATATATATTATATAAAATATAAATAAATAATTATAAAAATAATTAATAGGTGGTAATTAAAAAATGAATTACACAGTTTTTTGGGGAGGTAGTCTATTGTACACATGAATGATGATTCCACAACCCATTTGATAAAAGTGGCGGTGGATAGAGATAATGGCCTTAACATAAAAACATATCAGTATTGTGAAGATACTAAGATTATTATTACATAATTTAACAACAATATTTTAATTATTTTTATGGATAAATAAATTAATATTGGATGATGAATGTTATCTCTTCTTTTTTCTCCCTCAATAGGTTTTCACCAAAATCCTTCATAGAATGGATTTATGTAAAAACTATGGATTATATGATGAGGTGAGGGAAGTTGGAAAGTGAAATGGGATGGTTATTTATAAAAAAAAATTGTTTTTATGTTATTAATAATGGAGGATTAGGGGTGGATGTTTATAAGTGATGTGAGTGGAATAACTGTATGTTTTTGAAACAAACATGTTTACCCACATATTTCACCTGGAAAAAAATGTAAAAAATGTATCAAATTCTAACCATATACATCATAAGGTCAATATAAGTAAAAAATATATATTTTATAAAAGTTTATAGGTAATTTTAATATATATCAATTTAATTTAAACCCTTGGTATACAATTTTTTTACCTTAACCATAGTATATAGTTTTTAATGTTTTTACAATTCATTTTGGTGAAAAATTAAGTTTCACTTATTAGATAATATAAATTATTAATATTTTAAATATGTCATACATTTTCACGCATTACATTAATTGATGTGGAAAAATATAATTTACAATTAATTTAGAAGACGTGATGTGAAAGAAGGTTTTTAAAGATAAAAATTAAAAAATCTAAATGTTTTATGTCAAAATCAATAAGAAAATGATTCCAATGATATAAATTGGATTAATGGATGTATTATTGATCAAATTATACATTATTAACAATTTAAGATATAATTTTAAATTCTAAAAAAATTAAATGAAATGTTAGTATTTAATTAATTTTTTTTTATTTTTCACTATAAATCCAAAAATAAGTTATTTCAAAAAAATCCAAAAAAGTAACCGTTAAATAATTTTGACTTGATGATTTATAAAAATAGTTTATTTTATAAAATTAAATTTCATATATATTCCAAAATATAGTTTATTAAGTATCAAAAAAATAAATAAAAATGATTTTTTTTGATAAATTAGCATTTTCAAAATTAATAAAGGCTTTACAAAAATTTATTTATTTTTTCAACAAAGTTATTTCATTATATAAAAAAATTATTCCTAATATTTTTTAAAAAATTTATTTATTTTTATACTAATTTTTTTAATGGATATTATGTAATGGTCACAAATAAATAACTATATTAATAATATATTTTATTTTTTTAAAACATAGTGTTTAATGTTACACAAGATAACCCAATAATCATTCTCTAGTAGTATGTCCTATGAATTAGATAAATGTGAAGGATAAAGTATTGAAATCCTTAAAAGAGATACATGGATCATATAATAGACATTAGAGAGGATTCTTGGATTTGATAGTTGATCAACTACCATGCCGATACAATTAAGAATTTTAGAGGGACAATATATCAAGGGCTTATATTTCCTTTCATCACTATTATTAGAAACATATTCCATGTTTAAATTCTTAGTAGAACCATATAATGATCATAAAATTTTGGATCAAATCAATGATTGACAACATAACCTTTATATCGAACCTAATATTCCATGATGTGTTGTTGGATGACTTTAACCTTCTCTGACATTTCATCAGCTATCTCAGGTCCCTGTATCATTAACACTCCAACATAATTGAAGAATAGTGGATCTATACACTTCATTCCATAGATGTATTCAAAATGATACATCATAATTAATTAGTTAATTATGTTATTGTAAGAAAAATAAACTAGTGGAAGGTGTTAATCCAAACCAAAATTGAAATCAAATGAAGAATATCACAACACATCCTCTTGGATTTGAATTGTTCTTTCAGGCTAACTATCTATTTGGGGATCATATAGAATGTGGATTCTCAAAATTATATTAAGATCATTCTGAATACATTAATAAATAATCAATTTAAACCATGGATCCTATTTATAAATAATGAAATGTCGTAATCTAGGAAACCCTACCACTTTCTTATTATATATCTTCGAATGTTGATCCATTGAAAATTATTTTCTAAGAGAGATGAGGTGTGATAACATGTTAAGGTGATTGACTATAACCCATATTGAATTGTTCCAATTATATGCTTCTAGTATTCCAATGAAAAAATACATATTTTTTCCCATTCCCATTAAGGTATGGGTAATATATATATAACCCCCATAGAATTCTTCCTTCCTACATTAACTAAATAGCATACCAAATAATGAGAAACAAAACCTATGATACTATTATTTCTTCCATACCTCCAAAAATTGTATTTCTATTATATAAACATAATCATACACCACAAATGAATACTTAACGAATAACTATGACCATACTATAAAAATCCATTCAAATACATTATGGAGCATACACACACATTGTTCTTGAAACTTATCATTACATCATGATCAAGGTTAATCTCAAGATAATTTATATCAATCATTATTATATCTACATCAACCTTCTATGAATCTTTAATAATTACATTGATATATGGTTGTGCATTTAATTTATCAAGATAATATTTTCCCCTTCTATCAATATTTATTGATCTATACTTCTCAAATATAGAAATATTGGATCTTTTTAAACCTCATCCCATATAAGATAATGTGATCATTTACACCCAAATCACTGACCACCTTTTTCTCATTCTCAAAGTGGTAATATTTTGAGTCGTAATAATAATTAATCTTCTCTAATCATCATATTTATTTTATATTCAACTCTTTATATATGAATATACACATTAATATTTTATGAGCTGTATATAAATCACTCATTTCTCCATAATGATTATTCATTAATATTTTCAATGAAAAAATTAAATTAGCTTACTCCAAATAATGAATTTGGTTATTTCTCTCTTCAATAATCAATTTTCATGAGGAATAAGTAACAAAAATTACATTTTTCACAAGAATACATTTTGGTCCCTTCATTCATAAATCGATATAGATTAAAAACCCTTCTCCACAATAGGGAATGAAGACATTGTGTGCTAATTAATCTTGTCTTGAGTTCTTTGAATGTTTCCTCACATTCATCTATCCATTGGTACTGGTATCTCTTCTACGATAACATGGTTAGGTGAATATATAGTCATGAGTAATTCTCCCAAAATTATGGATAATTTCCATAAAATCCCTAAAAACATTGGATCTCATTCACTGTGGTTGGTTTGGGCCAATATTCAATATCCTTATTCTTTAATATATCTACTTATATACACTCCTTCATGATTATATTACCTTACAATTAAAACAATTAAGATAAAATTCACACTTTGAAAAATTTTCATATTGTTTCTCTTAAAATAGGGGCTTTAGTATAATTCTCAACTACCCATAATGCTCTTCATTTCAGATTGAATAGATAAGAATATAATCTATAAACACTGCCGCAAAACTATCAATGTAATATCTAAAGACTCTTATCAATAAATTAATGAAGACAGTTAGGTAATCAGTGATGTATAATAACAATACTATATATTGATAGTGTCCATACCTTTTGAATAATTCTCTCTTGGGTATATCCTCCTTCCTAAACCACAATTGACGATATCGATAATGATTTAAAGTCTTGGAAATGCATTTATATCCGTGAATTTGATCATATAAGTCATCATTTTAGGGGAAACGATACTTGTTCTAAATTGTGATCTTTTTCAAGTCTTGATAATCAATGAAGATTCATAATTATCCATATTTTATTTTAACAGAATAAAAAGGTGCACCCCAATGTGAAAGACTTCTCCAAATGAATCTATTTTCTAGGTTCACCTAGATTTGATTCTTCAATTCCTGCAACTCAATAGGGGCCATTATAAAGGGAGTCTTATAAATTGGTATATAAGCATGAATGAGTTATATGGTGAACTCAATATCATATTTTGGTGGAAGTATAAGAACCCCTTCCTTAAATACATCAAAAAATTCTTACACAATAGTCATATTAATGATGTCTAGTTTCTGCCAAACAATTTGACATAAACACCCCTTCTAAATTTGAATTAAGAACCAAAAAGTTTATTTGATATGCATAATATGTAAATATTTATTAAAAAATTAATAAAAGATAATAGGTTGTTTTGTAATATAAAATATATCTTCCATTTCATGACAATTAATGTGGAATTTTTTATAGAAATCTAGTCAATGTCTATGATGGCATCAATTCAAACCATAGAAAGATGACATGATTATCACAAAACAAATTATTACTAACATCAAATAGATAATAATCATATCAATGAGATAAATTTAACATACTATTCGGTTTTTTTTCAGTTCTTATTCTACATCTAATTGTTTTTATTGAAACTTTATAACCCTATAAACATATTCAGATATTAAATAATGGTTCGATCCAAAGTCAAATAAGACATTAATAGTTTTAGAGTGGATGGTAAGTGTAAATTTCATCACATATTTATCTCACCCCTCGTCGGAAAGAGATATCACCTGATATTTCCCCTTCCCCTAAGTTTAAGTGGCTAATTGTGTTGATCACTATCGTTAACCCTAAAATTTGGGAACAAAGTAACATTATTCCCAAAATCCATACATTTGACACTCTAGATTATGGGTGTTGACTTCTCTGAAGATTTAACCTTATTTGTATCATTAGTTAACATCCCACCATAACTTCAGAATTCGGCCCCTAGATGAATATTCTTTTAACCCATAATACATTTAATAGTTTCCTCAAGAAAATTTCTTACATTTTTTACTCCACACATTGAGCCTGAGGTAAGTAGCATCCTCCAACCTATATTCGTTTTAGAGATTCCATCAATTTATATTTTCTCTTCTTGTCAAATATGTGAGATTGATATGTAAATCAGATCTCCATATCCACCTTGATATTATGTAGAACAATATATAAATTTCTACTAAAGTATGTTATGGATAATTCCCTTCAGATACATGATTTTTATCAACTGAATAATCAAACAACGTTACATTAAAGTGGGCTGATAATACCTGAATCATGTATCCCAGGTCTGGTAAAAGTTTCCTCAAACGTACCAATAGTTTCATGATCCATTTTCTTCAATTTAAGGAAATAATTCTCTATATTTGTATGAAAACTAAGATTAATGAATTATTGAAAAATATTTTCTTGAACACATACCAATCCATGGAGTCAATTTCATCCTATTTCATTATATTCATGATGATATTTCACTATCGGTACTCTAATACTTCTAAAAAATATTTGGACTAAATGAATTTTTCATATTCTAAACACTAAATAATGCAAAATATCATATTAGTGGAACCAATCCATTACATAGTAACTACTAGATTAGTAGTTCCACAGAATGAAGGTGGACTTTTTTTCATGAAGGATTCAACATAATTTTGTTTCCTCCTTTTATCATTACGAAGATTAGCACAATTCATAGCATGAGTAAGCTGTGTGAGAATAGAAAAAATAATATTCATATCAAATCCTATAATTTTTAGATTCTTTGGAGGAAAAACACTTCATTATTCAACCCACACACTATATAAATGGTTCCTTTGGGATACATAAATTTACTATAACCAATAATCAATTTCTATGAAACAATATTCATATTGAGGAAACCCATAATCGTGAAAAATAACTTATAAAATATCTAATTAATTAAAATATTTTTTTATCCTTAGGTTTATCCTAGGTAATTCAATGTTATTATCTATTTTTTATTGAGATGGTTTTTAAGGTTCTTGTGAATTTAAAATCATATCCCATAAGAGCGACAAACCAGGTGTGAAGTAATGGTCGGTTTCATGCACTAAATGATGACCTAGTCTAGATCAATGCACACTTTTCAGAGTTAGTACCACTCATTATGTTTTTTTCATATCCATGTCCACATTTAATATCCAGATAGGGATTTAATTTCCCATAATCCACTCATTCTATCATTTAATATAACTACATGTAATTTTCCTATATTTTAATCATCCTTATAGTTGAAATTATAAATTCCCTTAGAGATATTAGTTTGATTTTATAAAAATAATTTAAAAAGGATAATTAAACCTATCATTTGATACCAACTATAGAGACCTAGTATTTTCATATATATATTTATATATATATATATTACATATATTTGTATGGTCATTAATTAAAATACACAAACAAGTGTTTGAGTACTCTAATAGTTTATTGACTTTATAAACATGGAATCATAAATAACAGATCCATATGTGAGGAAAAAAATATATTTATATGTTCTTTATAACTTTTAACCTTCATAGAAATGTTATATATAATACCTTTCTTCCTATTCTAGGGAAAAAAATATAAAAGGGTGATCTCAGATTCTCAGTAGGGGTAAAAAATGGATAAATCAATATAAAATTAACATATTGGTGTGAGAACATGACAATAAAAATGAAAATTATACCATGAATATCACATACCATAAACATTATTCATGGAATAAATCTTTGCAATTAATATGACATGAGTGTTAATGGAATCAAAGAACATGATCCATGAAGGAATAATTTTTTCATAAGACATAGATAAGTGGAAAACACATAAGAATGAGAAATATTATGTCAAGGATATCCACCAAGACATTCAGAGCATGTTAGAACGGTGATAACCACTCATCTACATACATTACTCTTGGGCTGACCTCCCTTGTTCCCTCTTTCTGGCTTGGTCTGACAACTAGGGTACCCTTATTTTTGGGCATTGGCTAACAACCCATGTAACCTATAATATTATAAATTATTTACCATTAACCAATTAATTTTATGGAGATATATTTACCACTGATCATATTTTGGAAATCAGAAATATTGTTTCTACAAGATCATAAAATGTTTATCCTATCTAAAACCTTCATATGTAATGGATTTAATAATCATTTTATCAGCACAAGTTGTAAAGAAACATGTTTCTTTTGAATTTTATCATGGTATAACTCGTGGAAGAGAAATGGTGTTCATAAAAATCATTCCATCCTAAAAATAATACATTTTTAGAAACAATAACAATGATATCCTTGGACCATCTCCCAAGTAATCAAAATTTAATATTAATAGATGCAATCTTCTATTATTTTTTTGAAAAATAATTAAAATAATTTCAGGATTAAAATATTATTCACACTTTAAAAACACATTTCATTAAAACATAAAACATTATTTAATACAATTACATTGAATATAACCTATAAATGGTATAAATTATTCTTCAAATAAATTAATGGTCATGATGATTGTATGTTTTGTTCAAGCTATACACATCAAAAGTGTTTTTAAAAGTTTTGATGAAATCAAAATGGTTATTTTTTGGAAAACTACATGAAGTGTCCATTGAAAATTTAGTTTAAAATTTAATAAAAGTGTATATGTTTCATTATAATAATCATTGGATAATATTAATAAAAATTAAAAACATGTCTACAAAACCTGGTTTTGGAGGAAAATTGATTTCAGATCAAAAATAGAAATAAAATAGAATTTTTTAAAAAATTTATAAATTATTTAAATTAACAAAGAGAGGAAAAATGATATTATTAATTTTAAATATTAAAAATAACATTGGGGGATGAAAATTAATTATTTTATTGAGTTTTTTATCATAATATTTAATCATATGAAACAAAAACATAAAAACCAATTAGAAATATTGGGATTTTTACACAAAACATTTAGCACATTGGA
This sequence comes from Viscum album, assembly GCA_963277665.1. Classification (NCBI taxonomy): domain Eukaryota; kingdom Viridiplantae; phylum Streptophyta; class Magnoliopsida; order Santalales; family Viscaceae; genus Viscum; species Viscum album. The sequence goes on from OY728139.1 coordinate 1,105,702,665, forward strand.
ATCTTTTAATCATAAGGCCCATGAAGTAATAGTATAAAACAAAATATTAAATATAATTATGATAAATAAATTCATGATATTATATGTCAGTGGGGATGTATATACACCTTATAAATGAATATAGGTGAATAACCAAAAATATGTCCTAAAGAAGGAAAATTAAGACAAAACTCCCTTATCAATTTGGTTACTTTTTAACCATATAACCCATTAAATAAATATCCATATGTGGTTGAGAAAATAAAAATAAATTTAATTATAATAAAAAAAAAATAAATCCATGGGAAGTACATAAAAAAAATAAAAGAAACATTTGGGGAATATGGTATTTATCTCACAAAAAATAAAAGTGACATAGAAATCCAGTACCACTTATGTAATCTATTTGATTGTATGTAGAAAAAAATAATAAAATAAAATAAAAAATTTAAATATCATTAAAATAATGATATTTATTATATATAAATTCAATTTTGTAGTATATACTCCACACAAGTGAAATGAGGGGTGAAATTTCATATGTCTCCCAGAAATAAATGAGAGACTACAAATCCATTACCTTAAGACTTGAAATTGTTTTTTTAAGTTAAACAATACTATATAATAAATATATGTTTTTTGTAAATATATTACACAACTATATATATATATATATAAAACCATATATTATTCATTTATAACCATTTATTTCCTATTTATGAACAGTACAATGTTAAAGTCACATTGTGGGAAATAACTTCATTCATTTTCAGGTATGCATTGATTTGTTCATTACAGTCCTCTTACATTGATTATGTATTAATAATATCTATAATTTAACCCATTATATAAATATAATATATAATTATTATATATAAATTTAGTGTAATCTTCAAAATTAGTAGTATAAATTGAAATACACTGTTTATGGAGTTGTTACACCGTACACACACTTGAACGTTGTTTCTATATCACTAAAAGATTGAATGAATGAAATAAAATTGATATATAATCAATAAAAATATTTTTTATTTCATATATTTCACTAAATTTCATTAATCACATCCATTTTAACTTCTATGAAATGTGTGAATGAATCACATCACTTTGTGAGGAGTTACTCCTCTGTGCACACATGTGACATTATAAAATTCCAAAAAAATGGAAATAATGAAGGTATCTGACATATAATAATCAAAAAAATAATAATTATATCATAAATATCATATATAAAAAATAAAAATCATTATAATTAGACTTTATAGGTGGTTATTAAAAAATAGATGACATCATTCCATGAGACGACAATCCGTAGTACACAAGAACAATCATACAATAACACATTTGATGGTAGTTGAGGAGGTTATAGGTGGTGCCTATAGAATAAGAAAATAAATTTTTATAGAATATAATAATGTTTTTATATAATCATGTTATAATAATAATTTAAAGATATGGAGGAATAACCAAAATTCTTGTTGATTAACGTTACTTATTCTTTTGGTATCCTCCTTAGGTTGCAACAATATCCTTCCTAGGATTGATTTCTATCCAAAAACACTGCTTTTAGGATGACTGTATGGATTATAATAAGTGATTTGGGTAGTAATTAGTTTAACCAAATTGTTTTAGGTTGTAAAGAAGAGATTATAGGTGTGTGATTATATAAATGAGGTGAGTGGAACACCTGTAATATTTTAAATATAAAGTGTACCCACATTTATTCACATAAAAAAATTGGTAAAAAATGAATAAAATTCAAAACCTAGAAATGAAAAGAACTAAATACGGCCATATAATATATTTAGAAAAGTGAGTATGTTATTTTAACACTTCATTCTAGGTCAAACCTCAATAAACCCATTTTTACCATAACCACATTAAACAATATTTACTGGTTCAAATATTTATATTTTAAGAAAATAAATTTGAAAATATTAAATAATATAAATTATGAAAATTCCAAATATTGAATCTATTTTCCTATATTTCAATTAAATATTAGGAAATTAATAACATAATACTAATTCCACATATGTGACTAGACAAACATTTTTTTAAAGTGATTATGTTCAAACATTTAAAATGTTTCTATATGACCTGAATGGCCCAAAGACCTTATTTTTAATTATTTTTGGGTAATCCCCCATTTAAGGGTTTAAGAGTAACCCATACATGACCCATATTCCAAAGTAAAAGGCCCACACACACCCCAATACATGACCTTATAGGCCCAAGAACTGACACCCATGAAACAACCCCTCCTCAATATCTGTATCTTGAAGGTGCCTAGCTCCCCACCTCACTTGGCTGATCTGCTAAAAATGATTCAATATCAATAATAAATATAAAATTGATTCAAATGACATAAATTGTATTAATGGATTTCTATTTGAACTAATATTACATTAAAACCAATTTAAAATATAATTTAACTTTATAAATAAGTTAAATGATAAATTAGTTTTCAATTAAAATTCAGTATTTTTCACTATACATCAAAAAAATTTCTTAAAAATAAATAAAAAATCACCGTAAGATAACATTGGAATGATGATTTCAAAAATTATTATAATTGTATAAAATTTATTATATAAAAAATTAAAATATTATTTTAATTATTTTTCAAAAATAAAAATAAAAAAACAATTATTATAGAAACTAGTATTTTTGAAATATATAAAGACATTAATAAAATATAGTACTTTTTAATATAAATTATTTATTAAAATAAATTATTATAATTAACATTTTAAAATTAGTTATTGATATTCATTCCACTCTTTTTAAGGGTAATGTTATAATGTTTGTTTATAAATAACTATATTAACAATATATAGTGGTTTTAAAAAAAACTCATTGTTGCATATAGTGAAATATTACCCAATGTTATGTTTAGAACAATCGTAAATTAGTGTTCCTTGTAACACATATTATTAATGAAATTTAATGTATTAAAAAAATATCCTAAAAACCATAGGTGTTAAAGACTATTTTTGTGGTCAACGGGTGCACCTCCACCAACTTTACTTAGTCTCTGGGTAGGAGACATCAACTATCGAAGATTATATACAATAAAACATCAAATCATCCAAGAATGGAAAAAAGTATCTAACCATGATAATTATATGTGTTACATTTGCAACAAGAGTTTCTTTCTTCTATCTATGAGGGATTCCTCCGAGGTGTAGGGTTAATAAACGTCATTCAACTTCTTAGTTAAATGATTGGATGGTTGACTTTTCAACAATGATAGAGGAACATGAAGAATTAATAACACATGAAAAGGATTAATTTTCAAATAAATCCACTTTAAGGGATTCCACTCAAAAAGTAGATATGTAATTATCTTCCATGAATGATGCTCTTTTCTTACAATTGTTTTAGGGGAGATGCAGTATATGACAATTTTCCATTCAATTAATGATTACCACCTAGATGTAGTCTATATGGAGAACACAAGAGAAACATTTTTACAATGATATTATTGTATATTCTCATAGGAAAATATGGAGAGACTCTAAATTGTGTAGATTCCTCCCTATTATTTGAGTACTATTAATTAATCATCCCCCAAATATTGTATGTTGTAGAAGAGATTTCTCTTTTTTCCTCTACATGATGTTTCATCCGCATAATATCATATATATTTTTAAATACATCAATAGTTTTATAATACCAAGTGAATCCAAACATAAAATCAAATTCTCAAATCATAAAAATCCCCTCATTAATATATAAAATGAATGAATAATGGAATAATTATCCTTATTGATGTATCCATGTTCGTCCTTTTGAGATCACCATATTAAAAACCTATAAATTTGGAAAAATATTTACAGTGGTAATGTGATCCAATTATTACCTACTCTAGTGGCCTATCAGGCATGGATCTATTTTTTTTACAGGGAATGATAATGATCCATACATTAATTGTATCTCATTTTTTGACACTATAATTTTCCTCATCCATTTAAGGAAATACTTAGTTGGAATTTACTTGGAATTTTCTCAAGACACCCTTTATGGGTCTTAATATTGAATTATTTTCGTTCTTTTACATGTAATTAGTACTTAATGTTTCCTAGATGACATAAAGTGTGTTTCTAGAGTTTATAGACTTAATTTGTTCAATGAGTTTCCTTTGTGTTTTTCTGAAATATATATTTTAGAGACCCTTTTAAATTTAAAATTTAATACATTGAAAATGGAATATTTTTGAAGTTTATAGTCTTATATCTCAAACCTTATGAAGGTTATTTTTTAGGTCGATCTAGATTTGTCATAATTTTGTTATAGTTTAAGGAAATCTACCTCAGACATGCTCATTTAGTATTTTAGGGTCATCTATATCAAACCTACTTTTTATAAGTGATATGAGGGGTTGGTATTCATAAAGGGTTATTACACCATATATCCTTTCATAGAACAAGTTTGGTGTATGGTTGTATAATTTTAGGGATTTCAAATCACCAGGATAGTTTTGATATGTGATATGTAAATAATTCCTCAATGGGTTTGCATTTAGGTGATGAGATTGGGAATACAGGTTGATGATGAATGAATAACACCATATGGAGTCGAGTTCTATTACAGTGGTGCTGGGGTGTGTGAGGTTTACCGGTCCATATCTACAAGGAGAAAATACCTCTAGTATGTGGGTTAATGGACCTTTATCATGAGCCTAGATGAGCTTACATTCATGTCTAAAATAAGGGTCCCCTCTCCTCTCAATGGATCATTGATTATTTGTGAAGATTCAATCATTTGGATGATGATATTAAATAAAAAGAAAAGGTTATTATAGAATGGTTCAATCACCCTTTGGTTTTTTGGGTTTATGGGTGTAAAGATAAAGCACTATATCACAAGGACCTCAGGTGCACAGTGAGGGCCATAAAAAGGTTGAAGAATGAAGTACGACATTACTTCTTTGAAAATGGTCATAATACATGCAACAAAACAATGAGGATATTTAATCAAATTTAACAGTTTGGTTATGATACATGTAAATTATGATATTTTAATATTAGAGTCAATTAAAAATAAATTCTATTGGGTATATGTCATCTTTTAGTAATGGTGTAAATGTTAACACAAATAGTCATGGTAATAGCTCGTGGACTTAAGGGGTACCTTTCTTCCCTGAAGAAAACATCCACTCAGTGCATGCCCTATGTAATTATGTTATTTTCAAAAAAAACCATGCTGGGGTCCTTCAGATCAGTTAGTCTCTGTTACCAATAAACTATAATGGTGAACCATGAGGAATAACTCTTAGATGTGGTTTTTTATGAAAAATGTATAAAATTCTGAAATTTGTAGGTTCTTGAAAAAACATCAATGAAATTATTATGGTTGATGGAAAATATAATATTCAATGATGGGATGAGGACCATAATTTTTTTTCATCATGTAAAAAACAAATCGTCATTATGAGGGAATGTGATAAATCATTGTCTAATCATTCTTTAGAGAAGAGGGGTCCAGTGAGAATGATGTGAGTTTTACCAGTGTCTTAATATATTACAAATGTACATCCTTACTTTTATATCTATTCCCTATCATTTTACTAAAATATTTAAACAAATAGTTTATAATGTCTAGAGTTGAATTTTTATTAGTCCAACAAATATAGGTTTTCAGCCTAACATCTTTTTTGTATCTTTACCTAGCAGTTTAAGGTCTTTTGATTTCGACCATTGTGGGATAATTATTATGATTTTACATGGTTTAAAAATTGTCATATATTTTATTGTTTTGATGAATTTGAATATGGTGTCAGGAGGGTGTTACACAATTACCCTATTTTGATTCCCATGGTCATGAGTACCCCAACACCCGTTTGAGAAGTAGATGATATAAGGCTCCAGCCTTAAAACTTACTTAATATTTAATTAAATGAATAATTCACATTGAGGATCTTTTCAGGTTTAGAGTTTTATAGAATTAGGACATAACTATTACATCTCACAATATTACAAAGCAGAAACTTTTACTAAGTTTCCATAAAATAAAAACTCTTAAAAAGAAACATGTCCAGTTCCATGTTTTAGGTTGGATGACTTTCCCTTGATCCCATCCTTGACCCTATTCCACGTTAAGTCCTGTGAAAAACATTTCAAAAACTTGGGATGAGCATAAAAAGCTCAGTAAGGGATACACAAAGAATGAAAACTATTATTTTTTCAAAACAACAAGTAAACCATGTATAATTTATCAAAGTAATACTTTTCACCTTTTCAAAGTAGTAAAAACTCTTCACTGAATAAAAGTTAATTACTTACCCTTCTGTAACCAAAATATTACCATAAAACCCATGTAAATATCACATAACATATAAAGGTAACTTGGGACATAAACATACTTAAGTGGAATAACCATAAGGTCGACTTCCACACATATCACTTAATGGAATAACCATTCGGCCAAATTCCATACATACTTAATGGAATAGCCATACGGCTGACTTCCATACCCAATGCATTGGGGGTTATAACATAACCACCCATCCTGGTATTCACGACACCACCCGTCATATGGTTTATCACGTAACCAACCGAAAAATGTCCAAGTACCATTATAAAATTATAACACATAAAACCAATATAAAGGAATGATAACATTTCCACATTTCAAACACAATATATCATTTAAATATATTGACAAAATAGAATCCTTTATCAAAAACATTTTCAATACCAAAATACATAAAAGAGTATATGGTATTTATTTTATTTTAAAAACATTACAGCTTGTGGAGGAAGTCAAAGATCAAATAATACTCACAGCGGCGGAAAATGTCGTTGTCACCACGTATGTTAAAAGAAACATTCCTTTTTGTCGTTTAGTAAAACACTTCGTAGAAAAAGATTCCTTTTGTATAAAAGTAAAATTCAAAGGGGTTTATACACCGTATAAAAGAAAGTTGTGTATAAAACGAAATATGCCTCAATGAAAGAATATTGAGACGAAGTCCCTTACAAAGATGGTATCCTTGGTTTAAGGATAAATCAATTACATAATTATGTGTGAAAAACGAATACACCAAATATAAGTGGATATTAAGTGTAAAACAATCAGAAGGTTATTCACACATATTCATAGAATGACATATTCAAGGAGTATAAGTTTATCCCAAAGAATCAAATTTGGGTTAAGAAGTTCCCTTGCAAAAATTTGACAGCCTAATGGCGTCACTACAAAATTCAGAAAATGAGTTGATGGGAGATAAAAAGGGTATCTCATCACATGGAAATAAAATTTAAATCAATAAGGATATATAAGAACATATCCCAACATAATAGTATGTGAATTAAAAGACATAACAAAATAAGTCTTTTAAAAAGAGGTGGGTGAAGGGTTCCCTTACCGACATGGGTATCTTTCGAAACATACACCCCGTGAAAGAAGGAAAATACAACATTGATGTAAATACTCATAAATGAAATTATATAACAAAATGATTAAAATAATGGGCATTACATACACCACTCAAAGGAAATTGTGGCAAATGTAGCATAAATCTCACGGGAATACAAGTGAGATGAAAAATCCCTTAAGAAAACTCGGCAGCCTAACGACGCCACTTAAAACCTACAAAAATGGATTGATGAGATCAAATAGGGTCTCCCATAATATTAACATAAAGTTTACAGAAATAGGAATATAAAATAACATCCCCCAACATAACAAAGAGAATCTTAAAAGAAGTGAAATAAAGGAGAGTACTTAAAAAAAGAGAGAGGTTAGATCTCTTACGAAAATTCGGCAGCCTAACGGCGCCACTCAAAACATCCAAAATGGATTGATGAGAGAGAATAGGGTCTCTCATCATATGAACATAAACATTACAGAAATAGTAATATAAAATAACATCCCAATAACAATAAAGATTATCTTTAAAAAGAATTACATAAAAGAGTGTACTTAAAAAGAAAGAGAGGAGTAGGATCCCTTACCTCGGGTCTGAATTGACTCGATCATTCTTTAACGTCCTGAATAATAAACTTGAGTTAATTTATACTTGATTAAGAACCTTTTTCAATTTCATTATTCCTTTTATATCAATTATTGACATGTAACATTATGTAATCATTTAAGTTAATAATGTTTGTTTTGTCGATATTTGGTTCTTAAGTCAAAAGTGGACTTCTTACAATTACATATTGTTCGTGTGGTCAAAGGTTCATTATATCCAGAATGACATTCCTGATTTGGATATCATATATATCATATATATCCATCATATACATGTATTTATAATATTCCATAATCATTTAGAGGTAAGAAATGAAATGCAGCGTTCATGGAGACGGTAAGCTGTACGTACGCATGAACGCTACTTTCATTTCTATGTCATATTAATGGAATTAAAACTAAATGAGAGATGTGTATATTTTTAATTCCATAATTATATTCATCCTTTAGATGTATCATACATCATATATATCCATTATATGTACTTATAATATTACATTACATTTGAGGATAGGAAATGAAATGCACCGTTCATGGAGACGGTAAGCCATACGTACGCATAAACGCTACTTTCATTTCTATCTCATACTTTAATGGAAAGAAAAAAATAATGATATAAAGGTATATTATAATTCCACTATAACATCATATATAATAACTTTAAATCCATCCTTTATACATCCCACATATGGCATTAACGAATCAAATTACTTTGAGGGGGCGGTAGTCCGCACTTCCTAAAATGAAGATATCACGTATACCCATAATGGAAGCCATAATGGTATGCCAGAAATAAAAAATACATAATCTTAAGTAAAACATAAAAATATTATATATCATATATAAACATAGTGACTTCTTAATTTCCACCTTTGAAGGTGTTATATGAGTGTTGAACAATCATTGTTTCATGAGGTAGAAATTCACCATCCACAGAAATAGTATGTTATTTAACCATTAGATGAAGGTGTGTGTAAGTATAGATAGAATAATTATTATAACAACATCCTAGTATATTGAAGATACTGGAGTTTTTACAAAAGAAATGAATAAAAAGAGTTTAGGGGGTTGGAGAAACAAAATAAAACAAAAGAGCACAAGTGAAGACGTTACCTTAAAATTGGGTAACTCCCTTTGGTTTGAACCAAAAGGATTTCTTGAAGAGCTTCCTGCCTAATTTAAGGCTTCTAGGATGAGGAGAGGGATGCTTAGAGAGAAAATTATCAGAGCTTGGACGAGCCAAAGGTTTGAGAGGGGTGGGTAAGGTGGTAGAGGTGTGGGCCTTTTATAAGAGGAGAGGAGGGGAACTCTTGGTAAAGTATAAAATGTTACTTTATTTTCAAATGGTTTTCGGATTTTAATGGTCCCAAATTGATGTGTTTCTAGGATAAGGTGATTATGGTTCTAAATCCGCCCATCAAAAAGGTTTTGGAAATGTGTATGTCCAAGATTTTTCTTTATCTTTCCATTTTATTTAAATCGTTAAATAATGAGGTCATCGCTGCATCATCATGATGTGTTAAAGAATTTAATTTATTTAATGTCTAAAAACTATAAAAAAATAATATGATGTAGGAAATCTTTTTATCTTTCCAATGAATATTTATAGTCAACATTATTACTTGTATAACCACATGTAAAAATTATTTTAGTAAAACAAATCATGTTTGTGACATTTTTATTTTAACTTTAAATAAAAGGCATAAATGTCATTATCAAACCCAAGTGGCTCCATGGGGTACCAAAAATTGACCCATGGGTTGTTTTGGTCGGCCATAACTCATCCAATTGGGTTAGGACAAGTGTCAATATAACATCATTTTATTATAATATCATTTTTACCTTAAATCACACTAATTACCTTTAATCACGATTAATAAATCTTAAAAGTTACTTTTCATCAAAAATTATTTTCATCCCATTGAACCAAATTTTACTTAAAAATTAAAATAATTTAAATTGGATATTTGAAATTCAATTCACAGAAGTGGTAAAGTCCCATTTAAACGAAAAATCAAATTTTGTAACCACCACTTTGTGGTTTCACTATTCATCAAAAATTGATGTTTTTCAGAAAAATACCAAAAATTCACCCTAAGCTATATTTGATATTCCGAATTCAAAAATGATGTCTATTTTCCCAAATTCATAACATAGAAGTTTCATTAATTAATTTTATAATTAAATCCCGCTGTTAAAATAAATAGCGTGTTTTTATGAAACAATATCTTTCAAAAGATTGACACTCATTTATGTCCAATCTTAAAGTGATATTAATTACAATGACCACCATTGGATTAAATGGTAAAAATATATTCTAATTTTACTAAAAAAACAATCCAAAAGATAATCTAATCATATAAATAAACTTGATTAAAAAGTGGTTTTGAATTAAAATACATCATTTTTCACTATTCATTAAAAAATGAACTTTATCAGAAAGATACCAAAAATTTAAACAAAGTAAATTTTGATGTCCCGATTATAAATAAGAATTTTATTGTGTCAAATATAACACATAAAATTGTCAAAAAGTGGATTGAAAAGATGTTCGCCTTCAAAAGGCGGTTAATCGATCTTTTAAAGAATATTAGAATGTCTATGCTTAAAATGGGATTCATTCGCATTTTTAATCCTCTAACATTTATTGTAAAGAGTAAAAATATTTGACAAACATATATAATCATTTTGTAGGTAGTTCTGTCCATTCCCTCCATTACAAAGGCTAGGCGTTAACTACTATTTAAAATAATATTATTTTATTATTAGAGTGCAACGTAAGAGTCCCAAGAAAGTCGTTGTTGCGTATTGGGTACGCCATCGAGCATAGCATCCCATTTAAAGTAATATTAATATTTTATTCAAAAATATGGATAAATATAAAAATGTCATATTCTTTATTTACCTTGGGTGTTACATCCTTCCCCCCTTTTGGGAATTGCATCCTCTCAATTTTAAAATTGGGCTTGGAAATATCCTTGAAAGTCCCACATCGGAACAAGAGTCGGTAAAACAGTCACTTTAAAATAAAGGAAGATAAGTACAGAGGTCACCCGAGTTAACCCATACTAGGATTCCATGTAGGAAAACATGGACATGGAGGAGAAAACATAGGGTCATGTTCTGATGGAGAGTGATAGAAAACATGTTTAGGAGAAAGTTAACCACATGAAAATCACAAACTTGTGATGGGTTAAATGGTATTCGATTCCCCAGTAGGAAAAGTTAATAGACATCATTTTTGTGTTAAGTTACTCTTCATTGAGGAATATATTTTTGATCCTAACTAAATCATAATTAAACATACTTACTTGTCACGTAGACTTCAAACTTTTCCTAGATTCCTTAATCAAACTCATATTTTCTCCAAAAGACGAGTATTTTGGATGACTAGTTCACATTAAGAGTAATATAATCAACTTATAGAGAACCACCTAATCCACAAAAGATAACTATATATTTCCCATGTCTTTAGACTTTAACCAAAACCAAAACTAAAAAGGTTAGTACAAGATCAAATAATCCAGAAAAGGATAACCCTTTATAAAAAGAAAATCTATTCTTAATCTCCAAAATTTGTCCAAAAAAATCCAAAGTTCAACAAGGACTATTAGATAAACAAATTGACTATAAAATACTTCAAAGTAAACCAAACTAAAATTGAAACCCAAATAATTGAAGGATTTAGTCACATAGTCTTCCAAGTTAAGTTGTAACATTTATCTCCAAAAAAACATCAGTTGCTCCTAAAGTCTTGCATTGAAAAGTCATTAGCCTAATCACATATCTTCCATGATAAGTTAATCATTTTCATAAAACCCAAAATCAACTTACTCTTAATTCATAAAGTCACCTAACTAAAAAGAATAAGTCATAATAACCATGGAATTCACGTAGTCCAGTGGTAGGCGATAAATACCAGTCGCACTTTGGTTGTGGGTTCGATTCCCGCAGCTTTGTCCGACGCGACGGGTTGTCACACGGTCTGCGTGTTGTCCTTTTTATAAAACTCAAAAAATAACCCTTACATGTTTTAACCTTAATAGTTTCCTTATACCTCTCATTTTCATCCAAATTCATTATGGTCTCAACATCTTTATTCTTGAAGTCTTATTTCACCACCATAAGATAAAATAAAATGATTCCCAAAATGAATGACATCATACCTTGATCATGGCGTCCACTTGGTTTCATCGTCATCTTGCTCACATAGGTAGAAGTCCCATGCATTAAAAAAATGATTTAGAGATCCTTCAAAATCATTTGCTTCCTCCATCCAAATACACCTTGTACAACATGGGTCTTATGGGTGTTCACAGAAAAACAGTTTTGGAAAATAATCATGTATGACATATAATTCCAAAACATCTGATAAAACATGATTTCTATAAAATAGTCAGACAGAATTTGAGTTGAAACTTTCTATTATTGGCCCTTTTAAAATACCATAAGTATGTGTTGAGAGACTATATTTTAAAATCAAATATAAATAGGTTGCGCAAGGGTCTCCTTCCTCAGCACCATCTTTAAAATCATAATATGCTTCAAATTCTTGTGATAAGGTAAAATATTTGAAAATACCTTGATAATATTTACCTTTCTTGAAAATATGAGAATATTGTGAAAATAGTATTTGTCTTAAAACAACCCATGATCCATGATGATAACGAGGTATAGTGGAGGTGTTTGATATCTCAAACAACTGTTTCCAAGTGAGTTGTATGCTAGAAAAAGTTTCACAATCATCCGAACATGACATTACAATAATTATTGCAAGCATGTCATCAGGAAGAGATAGGAATGTCGTTTGAGATCCTTCTCCTTCCATTCGTAACCGACTTTACTTGACCTGAAAAAAGTTATAAAACAAGGATTTAACTGAAATAATAGATATAGGGTCTAATCATGTGTCTAACAAAAACTCCTAATCCCAAAAGTTGTCTAAACCGACCTCTGATACCAACTATAAGGCCCCAGCCTTAAAACTTACTTAATATTGAATTAAATGAATAATTCACATTGAGGATATTTTCAGGTTTATAGTTTCAGATAATTAGGACATAACTATTACATCTCAAAAGATTACAAAGTAGATACTTTTACTAAGTTTCCATAAAATAAAAACTCTTAAAAAGAAACATGTCCAGTTCCATGTTTTAGGTTGCATGACTTTCCCTTGATCCCATCCTTGACCCTATTCCACGTTAAGTCCTGTGAAAAACATTTCAAAAACTTGGGATGAGAATAAAAAGCTTAGTAAGGGATACATAAAGAATGAAAACTGTTAGTTTTTCAGAAAAACAAGTAAACCATGTATACTTTATCAAAGTAATACTTTTCACCTTTTTGAAGTAGTAAAAACTCTTCACTGAATAAAAGTTCATTACTTACCCTTTTGTAACCAAAATATTACCATAAAACCCATATAAATAGCACATAACGTATAAAGGTAACTTGGGACATAAACATACTTAAGTGGAATAACCATAAGGTCGACTTCCACACATATCACTTAATGGAATAGCCATTCGGCCAACTTCCATACATACTTAATGGAATAGCCATACGGCCGACTTCCATACCCAATACATTGAGGGTTATAACGTAACCACCCGTCCTGGTATTCACGGCACCACCTGTCATATGTTTTATCACGTAACCACCTGCAAAATATCCAAGTACCATTATAAAATTATAACACATAAAACCAATATCAAGGAATGATAACATTTCCACATTTCAAACACAATATATCATTTAAATATATTGACAAAATAAATCCTTTATCAAAACCATTTTCAATACCAAAATACATAAAAGAGTATATGGTATTTATTTTATTTTAAAAACATTACGACATGTTGAGGAAGCCAAAGATCAAATAATACTCACGGTGATAGAAAAGGTCGTTGTCACCGCGTACGTTAAAAGAAACATTCATTTTTGTCGTTTAGTAAAACCCTTAGTAGAAAAATATTCCTTTTGTGTAAAAGTAAAAGTCAAAGGGGTTTATACACTGTATAAAAGAAAGTTGTGTATAAAACGAAATATGCCTCAATGAAAGAAGATTGAGACGAAGTCCCTTACAAAGACGATATCCTTGGTTTAAGGATAAATCAATTACATAATTATGTGTGAAAAACGAATACACCAAATATAAGTGGATATTAAGTGTAAAAAAATCAGAGGTTATTCACACATATTCATAGAACGACATATTCAAGGAGTATAAGTTTATCCCAAAGAATCAAATTTGGGTTAAAAAGTTCCCTTGGAAAAATCAGACAGCCTAATTACGTCACTACAAAATTCAGAAAATGAGTTGATGAGAGATAAAAAGGGTATCTAATCACATGGAAATAAAATTTAAATCAATAAGGATATAGAAGAACATATCCCAACATAATATTATGTGAATTAAAAGACATAACAAAAGAAGTCTTTTAAAAAGAGGAGGGTGAAAGTTTCCCTTACCGACATGGGTATCTTTCGAAACATACACCCCGTGAAAGAAGGACAATAAAAAATTGATGTAAATACTCATAAATGAAAGTATATTAAACAATGAGTAAAATAATGGGAAGTACATACACCAATAAAAGGAAATTGTGGCAAATGTAGCATAAATCTCATGAGAATACAAGTGAGATGAAAAATCCCTTACGAAAACTCGGCAGCCTAACGGCGCCACTTAAAACATACAAAAATGGATTGATGAGATCAAATAGGGTCACTCATCATATTAACATAATTTTTAAAGAAAGAGGAATATAAAATAACATCCCCCAACTTAACAAAGAGAAGCTTAAAAGAAGTGACATAAAGGAGAGTACTTAAAAAAAAGAGAGGTTAGATCTCTTACGAAAATTCGGCAACCTAACGGCGCCACTCAAAACTTCCAAAATGGATTGATGAGAGAGAATATGGTCTCTCATCATATGAAAATAAAAATTACAGTAAGAGTAATATAAAATAACATCCAAATAACAAGAAATATGAGCTTTAAAAGGAATGACATAAAAGAGTGTACTTAAAAAGAAAGAGAGGAGTAGGATCCCTTACCTCGGGTCCGACTTGACTCGATCGTTCTTTAACGTCCTGAATAATAAACATGAGTTAATTTCTTCTAGATTAAGAA
This sequence comes from Viscum album, assembly GCA_963277665.1. NCBI lineage: Eukaryota > Viridiplantae > Streptophyta > Magnoliopsida > Santalales > Viscaceae > Viscum > Viscum album. The sequence continues at coordinate 1,105,717,762 of OY728139.1, forward strand.
CCTTTTTAAAGTTCATTATTCCTTTTATATCAATTATTGACATGTTATAAACATTTTGTAATCATTTATGTTAATAATGTTTGTTTTGTCGATATTTTCTTCTTAAGTCAAAAGTGGACTTCTTACAATTACATGTTGTTCATGTGGTCAAAGGTTCTTTATATCCAGAATGACTTTCCTGATTTGGATATCATATATATCATATATATCCATAATATACATGTATTTATAATATTACATAATCATTTAGTGGTAAGAAATGAAATGCACCGTTCATGGAGACGGTAAGCCGTACGTACGCATGAACGCTACTTTCATTTCTATGTCATATTAATGGAATTAAAAATAAATCAGAGATGTGTATATTTTTAATTCCATAATTATATTCATCCTTTATATGTATCATACATCATATATATCCATTATATGTACTTATAATAGTACATTACATTTGAGGATAAGAAATGGAATTCACTGTTCATGGAGACGGTAAGCCGTACGTACGCATGAACGCTACTTTCATTTCTATCTCATACTTTATTGGAAATAAAACAATAATGATATAAAGTTATATTATAATTACAGTATAAAATCATATATAATAACTTTAAATACATCCTTTATACATCCCGCATATGGAATTAACGAATCAAATCACTTTGAGGGGGCGGTAGTCCGCACTTCCTAAAATGAAGATATCGCGTATACCCATAATGGAAGCCATAAAGGTATGCCACAAATGAAAAATAAAGAAGATTAAGTAAAAAATAAAAATATTATATATCATATATAAACATAGTGACATCTTAATGGCCACCTTTGAATGTGTTATATGAGTGTTGAACAATCATCGTTTCGTGAGGCAGAAATTCACCATCCACAGAAACAGTATGTTCTTTAACCATTAGATGAAGGTGTGTGTAAGTATAGCTATAATACTTATTATAAAAACATCCTAGTATATTTAATATACTGTATTTGTTACAAAATAAATGAATAAAAATAGTTTATGGGGTTGGAGAAGCAAAATAAAACAAAAGAGCACAAGTGAAGACGTTACCTTAAAATTGGGTAACTCCCTTTGGTTTGAACCAAAAGAGTTTCTTGAAGAGCTTCCTGCCTAAGTTAAGGCTTCTATGATTAGGAGAGGGATTTTGAGAGACAAAATGATCAGATCTTGGATGAACCAATGGTTCGAGAGGTGTGGGTAAGGTGGTAGAGGTGTGGGCCTTTTATAAGAGGAGAGGAGGGGCACTCTTGGTAATGTATAAAATGTTACTTTATTTTCAAATGGTTTTCGGATTTTAATGGTCCCACATTGATGTGTTTCAAGGATAAGGTGATAAGGGTTCTAAATACACCCATCCAATAGGTTTTGGACATGTGTAGATCCTATATGTTTCATTATCTTTCCATTTTATTTAAATCGTTAAATAACGAGGTCATCACTGCATCATCATGATGTCATAAAGAATTTAATTTATTTAATGTCTAAAAATTATAAAAAAAAAATAATAAGATGTAGGAAATCTTCTTATCTTTCCAATGACTATTTATAGTCAAAATTATTACCTGTATAACCACATGTAAAAATTGTTTTAGTAAAATAAATCATGTTTGTGACATTTTTATTTTAACTTTAAATAAAAGGCATAAATGTCATTATCAAACCCAAGTGGCTCCATGGGGTACCACAAATCGACCCATGGGTTGTATTGGTCGGCCATAACTAATCCAATAGGGTTAGGACAAGTGTCAATATATTTTCATTTTATTATAATATAATTTTTACATTAAATCACACTGATTACCTTTAATCTCGATTAATAAAACTTAAAAGTTAGTTTTCATCAAAAATTATTTTCATCCCATTGAACAAAATTTTACTTAAAAATTAAAATAATTTAAATTTGATTTTTGAAATTCAAATCACAAAAGTGGTAAAGTCCCATTTAAACGAAAAATTAAATTTTGTAACCACCACTTTGTGGTTTCACTATTCATCAAAAATTGATGTTTTTCAGAAAAATACCAAAAATTCACCCTAAGATATATTTGATATTCCGAATTAAAAAATGATGTCTATTTTAAAAAATTGATAACATAGAAGTTTCATTAATTAATTTTATAATTAAATCCCGCTGTTAAAACAAATAGGGAGTTTTTATGAAACAATATCTTTCAAAAGATTGACACTCGTTTATGTCCAATCTTAGAGTGATATTAATTAAAATAACCACCATTGGATTAAATGGTAAAAATCTATTCTAATTTTACTAAAAAAACAATCCAAAATAACATATAATCATATAAATAAACTAGGTTAAAAAGCGGTTTTGAATTAAAATACAACATCTTTCATTATTCATTAAAAAATTAACTTTATCCGAAAGATACCAAAAAACTTAAACAAAGTAAATTTTGATGTCCCAATTCTAAATAAAAATTTTATTTTGTCAAATATAACACATAAAATTGTCAAAAAGTGTATTTAAAAGAGGTTCGCCTTCAAAAGGCGGTTAATCGACCTTTTAAATAATATTAGAATGTCTACGCTTAAAATGGGATTCATTCGCATTTTTAATCCTCTAACATTTATTGTAAAGAGTAAAAATATTTGACAAACATATATAATCATTTTGTAGGTAGTTGTGTTCATTCCCACCATTACAACAGCTAGGCATTAACTACTATTTAAAATAATATTATTTTATTATTAGAGTGCAACGTAAGATTCCCAAGAAACTCGTTGTTGCGTATTGGGTACGCCATCGAGCATAGCATCACCTTTAAAGTAATATTAATATTTTATTCACAAATATGGATAAATATAAAAATGTCATATTCTTTATTTACCTGGGGTGTTACAGATGAAAATGTTATAATAATTTGACTATATGTTCTCGAATAATGAGTAATGGTTTGAGATAGTCTTACTAGGGATGATCACACATCACACTATGGGGAAGAGTTCCACAATGATGATTTTAGGGATAAAAAGGATCATAAATCCCTTATAATAAATTCAAAAACCTCTGGCTAAGGGGTCTAAGGCCCTTATATAGATTTGACTCATACATGGTTAAATAGAGGTATATATTATCCTTTCTTGGGTCCATGGAGGGTTTTCTATAGCCCAATATTCTCTCATCTAGTTGTTTGGTTTAGGTATATAGTTTCTTAATAATATCATTGGAGCACCCTAAACATTTGTTTGTCAAGATTAGGCTCTTTTAGTTATTTGACAAAGAGTGACGATGGATAATGGTATACAAATTTTACAATCATTAATTGGAGATGATCCTTCAATTAATTTTAACATCATGTGATAAAGACATAATTATTATGTTGTTTAATTTTATATTACCCTAAAATTTTCCATGTATTATAATTGTATGTCGAATGCACATGGGGAACATCATGAAATTAGTAAATGTATCCCTTGGTACATGTTTTATCGCTCAAAAGAATTTTTATGCTTGAGGAATTATCAATCATTACATATTCTTATTGATGAGTAGTCATTCATTAGAATCCCTTTTGTTTATATATGATTAAAGCACAAATAATCCATTCATAGATCTGATTCCGGAATATATAAAAAGAGCTTACAGAAGTTGATAATCCTTATTTAGTTTAAGGTATTTTATGGTGGACTAGTGATTATAGGGATATATAAAATTCATTACTGGGATTCCCTAGTTTTTGAAATTCATTTTTAAGGGAATGTATCCAGCCACATTCATATCCATCAATGATATCCTCCATGTAGATGAAGCTCAAAAGTGAGTTGGGGAAGGATATTTTTATCTAACATTGTAGTTGGGTTAAAGTTTTAATAATCATAGGAATCACTACATATCATGTGGAAATAGGAATCAATCCACACATAGATCTCATACAACTCCCCACATATATAAAACACATATACAGAGAGGGGAAGTTAATTTTAAGTAACACATAATATTTGTGGTGCCGCCTCTATATGGGTCTACCACACATACATGAATGTAGAATACATATAAACCATAGCATATATCTTTCAAGGTAGTGTGTTATGTCTTCAATGGTTCGAACACATAGGGTGGAGGGAAAATGTTTACGTTGATTCATGATAGGTCATGGTGACTAGTTATCTTAGAATCACATTGTATCATGTAGGGATAGGAATAAAAAATACACAGTTATGGATAATTTATTTATCCCCTTATATAGATATGATTCATAAGAATGGTGAGGGGATGTTTCCCCTCAAAGTGAATTAAACACTATTTCTTTGACGATAAACCTATAACTATTGGGGATACCATCATGGTCAAGGGGAATGATATCGGGAGAGGATTTCACTGGAAGGGGGAATAATTACATCCATGTGGCTAAAACATATTGTCATATTATATTATTGAGCTTGAAATGGGAAAGGTTTTGATAGTGTTGGATTTATGACTGGGATCACGATAATATAGATGGGAATCACTATGTGTCCTAACATGTTTGTAAACGTTCCATATATATTTCGCTTAAGATATAGTTCACTGCACATATCGTCCATGTGTGTGAGTTGGGGGGACATTATTGTTCTAAATATGGTGTTTTGACCCAATATTAGGGAATCTAGGTGTCAATACATATATGGTGACTATACGATCCAATCCACCCATTTTTCTCATATAGATGACTCCCTATATTGATTAATCTCATAAGTATAAAGGGTTTCGTTGTTTTCCCTGTAAAGACCTGAAGCTTGACGTACATGGACATTACATTACATTTGCGGAATACTTAGTACATAACAAAAACACACACACAAGGATCGTAATAGTTTAGTGTCTATGGAAACTCGGAACGTAATCTTCTAATCGTGGTGAAAGATCTTCAATATCTCCCATAAAGATCTTCCCTTTTTTTTATACCTAAAACCTTTCTTTATATCCTGGGGAAAGAAAAAACAAAAAAGGGTGAGCTCAAATGCTCAGTAAGGGTAAACAAAAGAAATATCAATCACATCATATACATAAGAACGTAGCTTTTGGAAATCTTGACCTGCAAAAGAGCTCATAATATCATAACATGGGATAAATCATAGAATTGAAAATGAGATCCCCATAATCATAACATAAAACTTGAAACTTTGTGGCATGCACACATAATCATGGAAAATCATTTCTTGTTAGTCATGACTCATTGCCAAGACTATCTTAGTGGACAAAGTCCCTTTCTGAATCGAGTTCACTCCTCGTTTCAGTCCTGTATCACTGAATCGAAATAACCTTCCGTTCCAGCCATGTCTATCTCATGAGATATAAAATCATTACCCAATGCATTGGAGGGAGATATATGTCCCACCCATCTTATAATGAATCCTTTCTTATGTGTGCCACATAATCATAAAACATACATCATCGCATAACACATGTAACAAAAATGGGATTCTTGAAACATCGTGACATCATAAATCAATTCATATAAGATAATGGAATTCATAAACATAATTCCATCACAACATAGTCAAATCAATGTAAAAATATGGATAGAAACAGAACTCTTTATTATCTTAGATGGAAAATAATTTTGATAAAACACTTGAATTGAATTCTTGAGGAAAATATCCTTTCTTCTTCAAAATCAATTTCTTTTCACAAAACATCATGCAATTTTAAAAGAAAGAGATTTTATTGAAAATAGTCATGAAATATTTTAGAGGAAGCTTCATGAAAATAAGGCTTTATAAAATAGTAGAAATCCGTTCGTGCCGTATAAGTTAAAAAAAACATTCTTCGTACTTTTGTCGGAAAAGTCAAAAAGTACCTCGTACGAAAAACGACAAAAGATTCCTTTCATACGTATTACTAAAAACTCACCGAAGGGTAAAAATGGATTTAAACAATTTTAGGTGGATGGAAATAATATTACATATTGATAAAACATGGATGTGGATGATAAAATGCACCCCAGTAAATACTTACGAATAAACAATCTCGGATAAAAATGAGATTGTGATATTTCCCTTACCTTATGTCCGACTTGCTTTGTAAGTGTACGAACCTCCTATATAATGATTTAAATCATGTTATTGACTTATTCCAGAATCATATTCATTGTTATTATATCATATATGGTTCACTTATGACATTATATTACCCGTTCTTTTGTAAATTCCATGTTAAAGAAGCGTTTTGGGTAAAATCGTTTCATTTATCGTAGGTGTTTTCACTTGTTGTTCTTGACATCATTATTACTTATATCATGATTTACTTACTTCCAGAATATAAAATATGATTTATATATCATATATATTCAGTATATATATATATATAATAGGTAGATAAATAAAATGGAAAACACCGTTCATGGAGACGGTAGTCCGTACGTACGCATGAACGCTGTTTTCCTTTCCTTATTGTCTTGAAATGGAAGTAAGTAGATGACATACATACATATATATATACATAAATCCAGTAGCTTTATAATGTCATATATTTCATTATTATTTCTTATATATACTTTATAATCATTCTTAAATGTTTAACATGGAGAATGAATCTCATCGCGTCGTGGAGACGGTAGTCCGTACGTACGCACGAGCGATGATATCATTTCTATAAATATTGAATTGAATTGGATTGGATTATACAATATATCAGAATCAATATGATGTTGTAATAACTATGTATAGTTATTCTTTACACCATTATACCCATCCATGTAAGGTGGTGGTGGAAAATAGATTACACCACGGCGTGGAGACGGTATTCCGTACGTACGCACGCGCGGTGATTTCTTTTTCCGTAGGATGGATAGATGGTGAAATAGGGTTGTTTCATACTTATAATAACATATTAGTATATTAGTGATACTGATGTTATTACTTCATAATGAAACAACCTAAGAAGAAGAAGTGGAAGAAGAAATAAAGATGAAAGAATTGGTAACGGTAATTACCTCTTCTTTGAAGTGCCTCTTTGAGACCTCCTCTTAGGGCACTAAAATTGGTCTTTGAAGAAGAACAGAACCTCTAGGATGTTTCTAGGGAAGTGTAGAGGAGAAATTGGCAGGGTTTGGCCGATCTTGCGTGCTCAAATTGGTGTGAGGAGGAGGGGGAGGAGGTGTCCTTTTATAGGGGAGGAGAGGGGCACCTTAGGAATATCTCAAACTATTATTTTATATTAAAGTCAAAATCGGTTTATAATGGTTCCAAAGGGTCTTATTTCGAAGCTAAAGTGGGGATGGGTCGAAATCCTATCAACCAATAGGATTTAGACAAGTTTAGGGTATTATTTTAACCATATCAATTAGATTTAACTTTAAGTTAAATAATTTAACTTTTACCGTGTCTTTTTGTTTTCTTTCACTATATGGTTAATAAACTTCCTATAACATGCCAAACGAACCCCAAATTGTATATTATTAATAAATATATCCTTATCTAAGTCATTTGGCCGAACCTTAGATTTTTAGGAATAAAATAACAATTAATAATATAATATTTGATTTAAAAACTATTTTGTGTCAAATTTGACACTATTTGATATATGATTTTTGTGAAAGTCATAACAGAATTATATATTCAAACAAAGTTGATTAAATCAACACTAATATATCATAGTAACCTAGAAAATTAGTGGAATTCATAAAAAGTCTTAAATTACATTTATTTTGGTATTTATATTATCAATTATGTCAATATTTCATTAATAAGATAATTACTGCATCATCTTTGTGTCATAAATAAATTATATTATTTGATGTCTAAAAATTACAAATAAAATACCATCATGTAGGAAATCTTTTTAGCTTTCTAATGAATATTTATAGTCGAATGTATCTTATGTATAATCCCATATTAAAAATGATTTACTTATTAAACTTTGATTTTAACTATTTTAACCCTTCTTTAAATAAATTAATAATAAATGTCCTAATCTAATCCAAGTGGGCCTAAATGGTCATATTTTATTCCTAAGATTGTTTTTGGTCGAATTACACTTGTCCAATAGAATTAGGACATGTGTTAGGGTAATATTAATATCATATTTACCCTTAGTTACCCTATTTACTATTAACCGTGGTAAAAAAAGTAAAAAGATACTATTCACCAAAAAATTATTTTCATCTCATTGAACCACATTTTAGTCCTTGATATTAACCGTGTCTCTCGGATTTTCGAAATTTCATTCACAGAAGCGGTAAAATTAAGTTTTATGCAAAATTCAGTTTTTAACCTACCACTTAGTAGTTTCACTATTCATCAAAAATTGATGTTTTTCAGAACAATGCCAAAATTTCATCCCAAGCTATATTTCATATTCCGAATTCAAAAATGAAGTCTATTTTACCAAATTCATAACATAAAAGTTGCATTAATTAATTTTATAATTAAATCCCGCTGTTAAAACAAATAGCGTGTTTTTAAGAAACAATATCTATCAAAAGATTGACACTTGTTTATGTCTAGTTTAAATGTGAAATTACATCCAATGAACAACATTGTATTAAACTGTAAAAATATATTCTAAATATACTTTAAAACCACTCAAATTAATGATTTATCACTATTAATTATTTCGATTAAAAAAGTTGTTTTTAATTATAATTTAGTAATTTTCACTATTCATCAGAATATGAAAGTTATCCGAAAAGTACCAAAATTTCACCTTAGGCTAAATTCGATACTCCGAATCCATAAATGAAGTCCATTTTGAAAAATAAAATTTACAAAATTTCAAAAAGTGGTTATTACTATTCACAACAGGTAGTTTTAATAATATCTTAATAGCATATCGTTGTTTAGCGAAACTTGGCGTTGCGTACAACACACGCTATCGAGGAAGGTCGCGATTGCGTGTAATGCAAGGCAAGTCAAGGATGTGTGTTGTGCAAGCTCCTTTTGGTGTAGCGCACAACACCAGACAGAAATAAAAATAAAAGGAACATTTTTCATAAAATCTCGGGCTGTTACATTCTACCCCCCTTAAAATGAATTTCGCCCTCGAAATTCGTCGGGGTTATAAATGGTTTACTATTCGAAAGTTTCTTTAATAGAAACCCACATCGTAAAAAGGAATACCAAAACTTGGTTTTAAAAACTAAAGTATGAAATGTAACGATTACCCAAATAAACTAATCACTGGGTTTCCACATAGGTGAAAATATGGATATGGATGAGAAATCTAACCATCATGTTCTGATGGAGAGTGGTAGAGAACATGGCTATGGAAAAGCCAGTAATCACAAATCCATAAATTTGTGACGATCTAAGGTACCATCTGATTCATCAGGTATAAGATCACTAGGACAACATTTTTGGTTTTCAAGATCATTTCCCTAAAGTTGAAAATTTGAATTAGAATAAATACTTACTTTATTTTGGTACAATCTCACTGTTGTTCGTGCCTTGAACAATTTCCACTTCATCTCTTAAATAAATGAAGTTGAATTTGTTATTCGTGAAGTGTTAGCAGATCATGTGATAGAATGAATGTTCATTCCATCTGTCTCAAACAAAAGGTTAGCAAAAGTTATAAGTCATTCTATAGTGAGATTAATCATATATGGTTCCTAAAATGGACTTATACTTCATATATCATACTGCTTAATATAATAAAACTAGTTTCTACTAAACAGGGACTTCCTGTAGGCCAGTGGTAGGCGATAAAAGTCAGTCGCACTTCGGTTGTGGGTTCGATTCCCACAGCCTTGTCCGAAGTGATGGGCTGTCGCCCATCCTGCAGGTTGTCCTTTTTATAAAACTATATTACTATAACATCCCATCAATAATATCGAAAAAAACTTCTATCCTTAAACAATACTAACTTATGTCCAACATAATCCATTCCAATCTTTAGGCTTATCCATAATACTGCAGTCCATTCTCATAACATAGTGAAAACGATTACCAGAGATTTAATACCATCGTTGATACCCATATATCATAAGATATATCTTGTTGGTCACATTCCAAACATTCAAAGGCCTTAATCTCGTACTCTCTTGAATACCCATTGAACCTTAGTGAAAACATGAATGCAGTTAAAAGTTAACACTTTTCACATACCAAAATCCTCAAAATTTTATATACTCAAACCATGATATCACTTAGTCCTTATATCAATCATGAGCTCATGAATACTATCAAACATTTAATTTTCTCCTTATCCCTTCATTATGCGCATATCATCTACATTCCAAAAATATCTGAATAACCTTTCATGGATACTGGTAACATTAATCATACACTTTCAAAACACAAGGAAAGACAACAGTGTAACAATCCATAGATGTCTCTTTATTCCAAAATTTACACATGATAAACATGTAATCATTCCACTACATTCTCAAACCATTGACCGAGCTTCAAAAATTCTTTCATCTCACATATAATTTGTAGTCTCTTCATCATCATCCACATAAATACTACCCATATGACCATACTGATTCTCTTCATGAGTCTTTCCCTTAGGGCATTTGTTTGCATAATGCCCATACATTCCACATTTAAAACACTTAACCATTTTTGATGTCGTAGCATTACTATTATCCTCATCCATGGTGTTAACCGACCCTTTTCCTTTGCACTTACTTGCTTTGTGTCCTTCTTTTCCACACCCAAAGCATCTTCCAGTTCCCTTGAAACATTCTCCTTGATGCCTCTTCCCACATGATTTACATTGGGGAAATTGAACTTTCTTTCCTCTATGATCATCATGGAACTCCATCTTTCTCTTATTAGTCGAGTCAGGAAACTTACCAAATTTTACTTTATTGATCATATTATGAGATTGCTGATTCGGCATAATAATGATGTTTGGACTTCCAAATCCCATTTCATTTGGTTTCTCATGAAGAATATCATTCCATTGTCCATCATATCCTCCATTATTGTGAATCATCTTGTTTCCAGCCATTTTCTAAAACCCAAACAGAATAGTGTTAGACGCAAAAATCATAATAAAGGGGAGTAACTTAAATATCTATCATCTTTGGTTTAATCTAATATCGTTACCATAGTTCTAGAACTATATCCTATACGTATACTTATCCTTAGGGGTATCCCTTGACATACCTTAGAAATATCTCTAGGGATCTCACTAACGTTTTCGCATCCTAGTTTCCAAAGGTTGACTAAACCTTTCCTCTGATACCAACTGTAGAGACCTGAAGCTTGACGTACATGGACATTACATTACATTTTCGGAATACTTAGTACATAACAAAAACACACACACAAGGATCGTAATAGTTTAGTGTCTTTGGAAACTCGGAACGTAATCTTCTAATCGTGGTGAAAGAACTTCAATATCTCCCATAAAGATCTTCCCTTTTTTTTAATACCTAAAACCTTTCTTTATATTTTGGGGAAAGAAAAAACAAAAAAGGGTGAGCTCAAATGCTCAGTAAGGGTAAACAAAAGAAATATCAATCACATCATATACATAAGAACGTAGCTTTTGGAAATCTTGACCTGCAAAAGAGCTCATAATATCATAACATGGGATAAATCATAGAATTGAAAATGAGATCCCCATAATCATAACATAAAACTTGAAACTTTGTGGCATGCACACATAATCATGGAAAATCATTTCTTGTTAGTCATGACTCATTGCCAAGACTATCTTAGTGGACAAAGTCCCTTTCTGAACCGAGTTCACTCCTCGTTTCAGTCCTGTATCACTGAATCGAAATAACCTTCCGTTCCAGCCATGTCTATCTCATGAGATATAAAATCATTACCCAATGCATTGGAGGGAGATATAGGTCCCACCCATCTTATAATGAATCCTTTCTTATGTGTGCCACATAATCATAAAACATACATCATCGCATAACACATGTAACAAAAATGGGATTCTTGAAACATCGTGACATCATAAATCAATTCATATAAGATAAAGGAATTCATAAACATAATTCCATCACAACATAGTCAAATCAATGTAAAAATATGGATAGAAACAGAACTCTTTATTATCTTAGATGGAAAATAATTTTGATAAAACACTTGAATTGAATTCTTGAGGAAAATATCCTTTCTTCTTCAAAATCAATTTCTTTTCACAAAACATCATGCAATTTTAAAAGAAAGAGATTTTATTGAAAATAGTCATGAAATCATTTAGAGGAAGCTTCATGAAAATAAGGCTTTATAAAACAGTAGAAATCCGTTCCTGCCGTATAAGTTAAAAAAAACATTCTTCGTACTTTTGTCGGAAAAGTCAAAAAGTACCTCGTACGAAAAACGACAAAAGATTCCTTTCATACGTATTACTAAAAACTCACCGAAGGGTAAAAATGGATTTAAACAATTTTAGGTGGATGGAAATAATATTACATATTGATAAAACATGGATGTGGATGATAAAATGCACCCCAGTAAATACTTACGAATAAACAATCTCGGATAAAGATGAGATTGTGATATTTCACTTACCTTATGTCCGACTTGCTTTGTAAGTGTCCGAACCTCCTGTATAATGATTTAAATCATCTTATTGACTTATTCCAGAATCATATTCATTGTTATTATATCATATATGGTTCACTTATGACATTATATTACCCGTTCTTTTGTAAATTCCATGTTAAAGAAGCGTTTTGGGTAAAATCGTTTCATTTATCGTAGGTGTTTTCACTTGTTGTTCTTGACATCATTATTACTTATATCATGATTTACTTACTTCCAGAATATAAAATATGATTTATATATCATATATATTCAGTATATATATTTATAATAGGTAGATAAATAAAATGGAAAACACCGTTCATGGAGACGGTAGTCCGTACGTACGCATGAACGCTGTTTTCCTTTCCTTATTGTCTTGAAATGGAAGTAAGTAGATGAAATACATATATATATATATACATAAATCCAGTAGCTTTATAATGTCATATATTTCATTATTATTTCTTATATATACTTTATAATCATTCTTAAATGTTTAACATGGAGAATGAATCTCATCGCGTCGTGGAGACGGTAGTCCGTACGTACGCACGAGCGATGATATCATTTCTATAAATATTGAATTGAATTGGAGTGGATTATACAATATATCAGAATCAATATGATGTTGTAATAACTATGTATAGTTATTCTTTACACCATTATACCCATCCATGTAAGGTGGTGGTGGAAAATAGATTACACCACGGCGTGGAGACGGTATTCCGTACGTACGCACGCGCGGTGATTTCTTTTTCCGTAGGATGGATAGATGGTAAAATAGGGTTGTTTCATACTTATAATAACATATTAGTATATTAGTGATACTGATGTTATTACTTCATAATGAAACAACCTAAGAAGAAGAAGTGGAAGAAGAAATAAAGATGAAAGAATTGGTAACGGTAATTACCTCTTCTTTGAAGTGCCTCATTGAGACCTCCTCTTAGGGCACTACAATTGGTCTTTGAGGAAGACCAGAACCTCTAGGATGTTTCTAGGGAAGTGGAGAGGAGAAATTGGCAGGGGTTGGCCGAGCTTGAGTGCTCAAATTGGTGTGAGGAGGAGGGGGAGGAGGTGTCCTTTTATAGGGGAGGAGAGGGGCACCTTAGGAATATCTCAAAATATTATTTTATATTAAAGTCAAAATCGGTTTATAATGGTTCCAAAGGGTCTTATTTCGAAGCTAAAGTGGGGATGGGTCGAAATCCTATCAACCAATAGGATTTAGACAAGTTTAGGGTATTATTTTAACCTTATCAATTAGATTTAACTCTAAGTTAAATAATTTAACTTTTACCGTGTCTTTTTGTTTTCTTTTGCTATATGGTTAATAAACTTCCTATAACATGCCAAACGAACCCCAAATTGTATATTATTAATACATATATCCTTATCTAAGTCATTTGGCCGAACCTTAGATTTTTAGGAATAAAATAACAATTAATAATATAATATTTGATTTAAAAACTATTTTGTGTCAATTTTGACACTATTTGATATATGATTTTTGTGAAAGTCATAACAGAATTATATGTTCGAACCAAGTTGATTAAATCAACACTAATATATCATAGTAACCTAGAAAATTAGTGGAATTCATAAAAAGTCTTAAATTACATTTATTTTGGTATTTATATTATCAATTATGTCAATATTTCATTAATAAGATAATTACTGCATCATCTTTGTGTCATAAATAAATTATATTATTTGATGTCTAGAAATTACAGATAAAATACCATCATGTAGGAAATCTTTTTAGATTTATAATGAATATTTATAGTCGAATTTATCTTATGTATAACCCCATATTAAAAATGATTTACATATTAAACTTTGATTTTAACTATTTTAACCCTTCTTTAAATAAATTAATAATAAATGTCCTAATCTAATCCATGTGGGCCTAAATGGTCATATTTTATTCCTAAGTTTGTTTTTGGTCGAATTACACTTGTCCAATAGAATTAGGACATGTGTTAGGGTAATATTAATATCATATTTACCCTTAGTTACCCTATTTACTATTAACCGTGGTAAAAAAAGTAAAAAGTTACTATTCACCAAAAAATTATTTTCATCTCATTGAACCACATTTTAGTCCTTGATATTAACCGTGTCTCTCGGATTTTCGAAATTCCATTCACAGAAGCGGTAAAATTAAGTTTTATGCAAAATTCAGTTTTTAACCTACCACTTAGTAGTTTCACTATTCATCAAAAATTGATGTTTTTCAGAACAATGCCAAAATTTCATCCCAAGCTATATTTCATATTCCGAATTCAAAAATGAAGTCTATTTTACCAAATTCAAAACATAAAAGTTGCATTAATTAATTTTATAATTAAATCCCGCTGTTAAAACAAATAGCGTGTTTTTAAGAAACAATATCTATCAAAAGATTGACACTTGTTTATGTCTAGTTTAAATGTGAAATTACATCCAATGACCAACACTGTATTAAATTGTAAAAATATATTCTAAATATACTTTAAAACCACTCAAATTAATGATTTATCACTATTAATTATTTCGATTAAAAAAGTTGTTTTTAATTATAATTTAGTAATTTTCACTATTCATCAGAATATGAAAGTTATCCGAAAAGTACCAAAATTTCACCTTAGGCTAAATTCGATACTCCGAATCCATAAATGAAGTCCATTTTGAAAAATAAAATTTACAAAATTTCAAAAAGTGGTTATTACTATTCACAACAGCTAGTTTTAATAATATCTTAATAGCATATCGTTGTTTAGCGAAACTTGGCGTTGCGTACAACACACGCTATCGAGGAAGGTCGCGATTGCGTGTAATGCAAGGCAAGTCAAGGATGTGTGTTGTGCAAGCTCCTTTTGGTGTAGCGCACAACACCAGACATAAATAAAATTAAAAGGAACATTTTTCATAAAATCTCGGGCTGTTACATTCCCCTAGTGGGCCTTGGCATGTTAGTCAGTTAAGAGTCCTCTACATAGACCGATCTCATACATAGAGAAAGGGTGTTTCCATATCCTATTTTGTATGGAGGTGAAGCTTTCATGCCTATCATATATTTATGCAAATGATTCACAAGGTGGTAGATGATAATTTTTTTTAGATCTTTGTCGAATGAACCATATATCCTTTATTTTTAAATCTTACGACTATGAAATACGAGGGATGATTATCTATGGCCATATAGCTTTTAAAAGGTAGTATTGTTTGGAATATTGAGTTCTTTAATGAATATCATCTTTCATAAGAGCTTAATACCCTAAAATTAATGGGTATAAGAATACAATGTTATAATCCATCCTTGAAAATAAGTATGATCCATCGATAGGTAACATTGAGATTTTTTAATAATATTAAATATTTTGGTGGTAGAAAGTGTATATAAAATCCCAATAACATCTGAGTCCATGGAAGTGATTATAATTGAGTATAGTCCAACCTTTAATAATAGTGGTAGTATATATAAAAAACAATTAGAATAATAGCTCCATGATTTAAGTAGTTATTTTCCTCTTGGACTAAAATATCCACCAGGCACAAGATCTATTGCTTCAATTTATACACCAGTAATTCCTGGTGGGGTCCTTTAGAACAATCATTCTATATTACCAATTTTATATTGGGGAACCAAGTGATTATGGGCTCATGGAGTATAGTGTTCCCTGATATGTTTATCAAGTCAATAAATAATTTTCTATTCACTTACATATCTATTTGATGAAGTATGTTCATAGGGACCGTAACATTAAGAAGGGTTTTATTATCCTAATGTATATGATAATGTGTACAAAACAAATTTTTTGGGTGAATGGATAGAAAATTTAATTATTCATTACATTGTCTTTAGGTGGTTTTTAGTCTTGTATGAAGACCTCTTGTTCGGTTGATTAATGAAATGCCCCATGGATGTAGTCATAAAGATTAAAATTATCAAACAAGGACGTTCTTACACATTAGTGAATAGAAAATACCTCTATTTCACATGTTAGGGTAGGTTACCAGGTTCCCTAATAATACATGTGACATTTGCATTGTGATAAACAAGAGAAAACTAGTTAGCCAATTAAGTCATGTGATAGTTCATTATAGAGAATATGTGGGGGGTAATTTACATTTTTTTATGAGTATGAATCCCAAAAACAATTATCATAAAATATGTATAAAGGAAATGAATATCATTTAATGGGATAATGTAAATAATCTATGATTCACTATATATCCATTCATTAGTGGTATAAATCCATATGTAGTTTTGAAGAAAATTCCTTTCTCATTTCTAAACCATATTAAAGTAGGGGGTGTTTTTATTATATTTAATATATTTAGGAATATATTATCATATAAGGGTGTTATTATGTTTCTTTTGGTACAAATAATCTAGTCACTATTTTTTATTGCATTGAAAATTATCAATGTATGTCAGGACCAAACATAGGAGGGTATCTATTTAAATTGTGGTTATTCCCATTATTTGTGATCAAACTTGAAATATTCATCCTATGGTAATGGGAATCAAGAATCGAATTGTTCATATATGTTTTCCCATATACATATATGACTCTCACATAGGACTAGGATCATCATATTTTCAATATAAATCTTGATCATTCATAGTATGTTTCCATTTTACAAGTATTCTGGATTGAGAAAAATGAATGTGTTTAATGTAGTTTAACATCATAAGGAAAATATAAGAAGATTCTATGTCCTAAAAATTATTATCTCTATGATGTGGATATAATTTTAAATTTAATTCTTTCTTGCTAAGACTTAGGTATGAAGGTATAATGAACAAATACATTCTTGTTCCAACTTGTGGTAAGGAAAGAGGTAAAATAAATCATGTCAGTAAATGAATATATAATTGAATATTGTTAGATGATTGGTTGAATTATTTTAAAACCATTAGAGAAATGGATCATACAGTAATGAGAGTCCTTTACAACTAGACCAAAATATTCCCAAGGGTCAAGATCTTACAGATTGTGTTATTGACATGTGATCCCCAGTGGGGTCCCTTTAGGAGTAAAAATATCCCCTAGGCATAGGCTCTTAGTCACTATGTTATTGAATTTGAAATCATATTAGGGTACCTTCATGTTCGGTCAATCCCTATTACTAATATTTTACAAGGGAAATGCAAGAAGTACATTTGGTTAGGGATAATGGAATACCGTGGGAATCTGTTCTTAAGGTATCAGGCGATTTAAACAAGAAAATTGATCACGATTTGTTTCTTTTAGAGAAAGATTTGTGTCCAATGAAATCAAAAAACTCAAGGTAGTTGGTTATTCATAGGATATTGATACCCTGAAATTAAATTGTACATGTATGTAATGTATTGATATTTCATTGATAATGGGTATGGTTTATAGATGAGTATTGTAGATCAAATATAAATCTCCCTGAATTATTCAGTTATGAGAACTGAAAAACACAACATAATAATATATGAGTTACCTAAAGGTGGAGAATAGTTAATATAGTTAAACCATTAAAAATTGTCGAAATTGGTATCCCTCACATTCAAGAAAATATATCCTTGATATTATGCGAGAATTTCCTATAGGACAAAACAAATATCATAGGAATAACGTCAGAGGTGATTTATTATTCAACATAAAATCCTTGTGGGGTCCTTATGGATCATCCGGTATTTATTAAAATATATATATAGGGAAGGATGGTGAATATGTGTGCTTAAGGCTGGTGGGGTTCTAATAGATGTTTATTAGCTAATTGAATTGGAAAAAAATTACTAAGATATTGAAGGTATGAACTTGGTTCATGGATAAAGTAAGATTGAAGAAGGGTTCATCACCCTAAAATCTATGAAAGAGTGTATTGAACACATTTTTTCAGATTCAGGATAAAAAATGTGATTATCAAGTAAAAATAGATTAGGGAATGATATATTCATCATGGTAACCTCTTTTACTTCATTTTAATGTCATGTGAACTGTCATTTGTTATGAAATTTAAATTCATGTGACTTGAATATGATTTTACATTTAAACATCATGTGATTATGAAATTTTCCAATTATTTTAATATAATTCACACCAATTACACTATTTATAGTGGTATTCTAGGTTCCTTAAGCTTAGATGATTCCTGATCGGTATGAGAATCAAGGGAAGAATGTGAATTCGATTTTGTTGTATGAGAGTTAATGGAAGGGATTTTTTTGGGGATGATCAAATTATAATGAGGAATGGAGCCTCCACAAATATCTTAATCTCATGGGGTGACATGGTTGGGTATGATAAAAAATCATGGGTGGTCCTGAAATTCGTGAACTAGATGTCACTATTTATCTTATTGCAATTGGAGTCAATCCATACAAATTTATTATAAGGTAAAACTACCTTCATTGGTCTGATGTGTATATAGGGAGGAGGTTTCTCCTTTATATTATACATAAGACCAATATTTTTATCTGATAATCACTAAATCTCCTCTAGTAACATGAAAAAAATTCACACATAGATCTTATAAAATAAAACACGCTACACATGTCTAGACTATATGCATAAAGAAGGAATATTATTCACTTTATATTGTGGTTGGAACAATGATTTTAATTCTAGGAATCATTATGTATCGTGTTATACCATGAATTAAGCTACATTTCCTTCTTATAATAAAAACCTACCTACATAGGTCTGGACAATATATAATTTAGGGAATTATATCCTTTATATTACAATTGGTCATATTATTTAAGAAATATTAATCACTATATATCATATCATAAGGGATATAAATCCACATATAGTTATTATATTAGGAAAATCCATGTATAAATATAACCAACATGTTGGGAGAGGTAATAGTTTTCTATATATTCTGGTTGGGCATAAGATTTTTGATCCATATGGTAATAAAAATCCAACAGAAATAGGAATAAATCAACACATAGTTCTTATATAGATATCCCATGCCCATATATAAACCATAAACAATGGGATGCGAGTTTTTTATGTTTCTTTTTGCACCAAGATTAGATATTAGACCATCACTACGTATCTGATGGTGACATGAATTAATACAAACATAGTTCTCACATGTAATTTCTCAGGCATATTTGACTCTCACAAAGGGACAAAGGATATGATGTTCTTTATAGAAAAATAATGAAACCCAACATGTGAGGATTTAGGGTAAGGATATTGTGAGTATATGTTTTTATTAATTTGGGTTATGGGTTTAAATAGAGTGTGAGAGAGTAAAACCCATACATCAGAAACATTTTATATAGATATTGAATAAGTGTAACAGATAAGGGATACCCTACAAGGTAAAAAATATTGTTTAGTATTTGTCCTTATGACTGAAAACCTAACATTATTTGTAGTGTCATGTCTGTTTTCTATGAAAATAGGGGTTTCATATTTTATCATCACACGACTAGGATGTATTTTGTGATGTTTTAAAATCATGTGATAATGAATTATTCCATCCAGTTTAACATAATGATATAATGGAATGATGATACTGTATTGTTTATTGTGTAGATGATTTGACCTAGGAATAATGATGGAATTTACACAACGAAATCCATAGGAAACATCATATTATGGGGGGTGTAATTTGATCTCCATATGTAATGTCCCAACAGTTTCCCTAGGTCCTTCTATAGGGGTTCTTGGTAGGTAGTTAAACATGACGTTGTCCTTTCCATCAATGATTTATATAAGTAACCAGACTTAAAACATTACTTAATATTGAATTAAATGAATAATTTACATTGAGGATCATTTCAGGTATAGAGTTTTAGAGAATTAGGTCATAACTATTACATCTCAAAAGATTACAAAGTAGACACTTCTACTAAGTTTCCATAAAATAAAAACTCCTAAAAAGAAACATGTCTAGTTCCATGTATTAGATAACATGTCTTTCCTTGATCCCATCCATGACCCTATTCATCTTTAAGTCCAGTGGAAAACATTTCAAAAACATGGGATGAGCATTAAAAGCCGAGTAAAGGATACACAAAGAAGGAAAACTAATAGTTTTTCCAAAAAAACAACTAAACCATGAATACTTTATCAAAGTAATACTTTTCACCTTTATGAATTAGTAAATAATATTAACTAAATAAAATTTCATTAATTACCCTTTTGTAACCAAAAGAGTACCATAAAACCCATATAAAGAACACATAACATATAAAGGTAACTTGGGACATAAACATACTTAAATGGAATGACCATACAGTAGAATTCCACACATATCACTAAATGGAATAGCCATACAGCCGACTTCCATACCCAATGCATTGGAGGTTATAATGTAACCACCTATCCTGGTATTCACGACACCACCCGTCATATGGTTTATCACGTAACCACCCGTCAAATATCCATGTACCATTATAAAATCATAACACATAAAATAATTATAAAGGAAAGAAAAAATTTCCAAATTTCAAGCACAATATATCACATAAATATATTTAAATAACAAAACCATTATCAAAACCATTTTCAATTCCAAAATACATAAAAGAGTATATGGTATTTATTTACTTTTAAAAACATTACGACTTGTTGAGAAAGAAAAAGATCAAATAATACTCGCGGCAGCGGAAAGGTCGTTGTCACCGCGTACCTTAAAAAAGAAACATACTTTTTGTCATTTATTAAAACGATTCGTATAAAAAAGAATTCCTTTTGAATAATGTAAAAGTCAAAGGGGTTTATACAGTGTATAAAATAAATTCTTGTATTAGAACAAAATATGCCTCATTGAATGGAGATTGAGACAAAGTACCTTACAAAGTCGGTATCCTTAGATTAAGGATAAATCAATTACATGGTTATGTGTGAAAAATATAAATACACCCAATATAAGAGGATATTAAGTTTAAAACAATCAGAGTTCATCCACACATATTCATAGTATGACATAATCAAGAAATAGAGGTTTAACCCAAATAATTGAAATTGAGTTAAGAAGTTCCCTTGCAAAAATTCGACAGCCAAATGGAGTCACATTAAAACTCAGAAAATTAGTTGAGGAGAGAGAAAATGGTATCTCATCACTTGGACATAAAATTTACATCAATAAAGATATATAAGAACATATCCCAACATTATAAGATGTATATTAAAAGACATAACAAAAGAAGTCTTTAAAAAAAGGAGGGTGAAAGGTTCCCTTACCGAATTAAGTAACTTTCGAAACGTAAACCCCATGAAATAAGGGTCATACAATGAAGATGTAAATACCCATAAATTAAATAATATTACACAAATAATATAACCATGGGAAGTACATACACCTCACAAAATGAAATAGTGCCAAATGTAGCATGAATCTCACGGGAACAAAAAAGTGAGATAAAAACCCCATACCTCATTGTAATCAATCGACTCGTATGACCAAAAGATAATAAACACAATATGAATAATAGAATACCATGAATATAATTATAATGAAGATAATATATGTCAAACGGAAGAACAAAATACACCACATTCAATAAATAAGTGGTGAACAATAAAAATCTCACAGAATTAAAAGTGAGATAAGATATCCCTTTATGAAAATTCGGCAGCCTAACGACGCCACTTAAAATTCAGAAAAAGAGTTAATGAGAAAGAAAATGGTATCTCATCACTTATACAAATAATTTAAATCAATAATGATATATAATAACATATCCCAACATAATAAAATTTAAATTAAAAGATATAACAAAAACATATCTTTTAAAAAGAGGAGGGTGAAAGATTCCCTTACCGATTTGGTAACTTACAAAACATAAGACACATGAAAGAAGGATCATAAAATAAAGATGTCAATACACATTAATTGAAGTATATTACATAATTAATACAATCATGTGTAGTATATGAACCACAGAAAAGGAAATAGTGTAAAATGTGGCATGAATCTCACGGGAATAAAAGTGAGATGAAAAATACCTTACGAAAAATCGGCAGCCTAACGACGCCACTTAAAACTTCCAAAAATGGATTGACAAGATCAAATATGGTCTATCATCATATGATAATAAAATTTAGAGTAATAGGAATATAAAATAACATCCTCCAACATTAGAAAGATGATCTTAAAAGAAATGACATAAAAGAGAGTACTTAAAAAGAAATAGAGAGGTATGATCCCTTACCTTAAGTCTTACTTGTCTTGTTCGTTTATTTATATTCATGAATAATAAACTTTGGTCAATTTATAATTTCTTAAGGACCTCCTTTAAATATTATTATTCAGTTCATATCACATATTATAATTTTATAATAATTGGTTAATAATGTGTGTTCATATCAGACGTTTTTGTCGTTGTTCAGTACATGAGTCAAAATTGAACTTGTTGGAAAAGCATTTTCCATGTAGTTATAGGTACATAATGTCCAGAATAGTATTAATAATTTAAATATAATATATATACAGTATATATTCATTTTATACTATTCCATAACATTTGGAGATAAAAAATGAAAAGCATCATTCATGGAGACGGTAAGCCGTACGTATGCATGAACACTACTTTCATTTCTTTGTCATATCAATGGAATTAAAACTAAATGAGAGATATATATATTATAATTCCATAATGATATAAATCCTTTATATGTAATATATGACATATATATCCATTATATATATGTATTTTTAATAGTACATAACATTTGTAGATAAGAAATGAAATGTACCGTTCATGGAGACGGTAAGCCGTACGTACGCATGAACGGTACTTTCATATCAATTTCATACTTTAATGGAATGAAAACAAATAATTATACATAGGTATATTATAATTACAGTATAAAATAACATATAACATCATTAAATCCATCCTTTATACATCCCACATATGGTATTAAAGAATCAAATCACTTTGAGGGGGCGGTAGTCCACACATCCTAAAACGAAGATATCACATTTAGCCATTTTGGAAACCATAAAGGTATGAAATAAATGAAAAATAAATAACCATATGGAAAATATAAACATAATATATATCACATATAAATATAGTTCCATCATAATGGCGACCATGATAGGTGGTAGGAGAAGATAGAACAATCATCGTTTCGTGATGCAGTAATTTTCCATCCACAGAAAAAGTATGTTCTTTAACCATTAGACGGAGGTGTGTTTAGGTTTATCTCGAATAATTATCATACAAACATCCTAGTATATTAAATATACTGGTGTTGTTACAAAATAAAGGAATAAAAAGAGTTTAGGGGGTTGGAGAAGCAAAATGAAACAAAAGAACATAAGAGAAGACATTACCTTCAAATTGGATAACTCTTTTTGATTTGAGATCGAAGGCTTCCTTGGAAAGACTTCTGAAAATATTGAGGCTTCTAGGAGTAATAAAGGGATGTGTAGAGACAAAATGATCAGATTTTGGACGTGAAAAGG
Source organism: Viscum album (assembly GCA_963277665.1). Classification (NCBI taxonomy): domain Eukaryota; kingdom Viridiplantae; phylum Streptophyta; class Magnoliopsida; order Santalales; family Viscaceae; genus Viscum; species Viscum album. Next base: position 1,105,741,610 of record OY728139.1, read on the forward strand.
GCTTGAGAGGTGTGGGTAAGGAGGTAGAGGTGAGGGCCTTTTATAAGAGGGAGGATGGGCACTCTTGGAATGTATTGAAAGTAACTTTATTATAAAATAATTTTCGGATATAAAAGGCCCCAAAATTATATATTTATAGGATAAGGTGATAGGGGTTCGAAATCCACCCATCCAATAGGTTTTTGACAAGTGTATTTCTTAGATTCTAAATTATATTTTTATATTATTTAAATCGTTCATTAATGAGGCAATCTCTACATCATCATGGTGTCATAAATAAATTACTTTATTTAATGTCTAAAAATTATACAAAAGTTACAATGATGTAGGTAATATTTGTATCTTTCCAATGAATATTTATAGTAAAAAATATGACTTGTATAACCCCATGTAAAAATTGTTTTAGTAAAACAATACATGTTTGTGACATTTTTATTTTATCTTTAAATAAAAAGTTATTAATGTCATTTTCTTACCCAAGTAGCTCAATTGGGTCCCCAAGTTTACCCATGGATTTTATTGGTCGGCCAGGACTCATAAAATAAGTGTAGGACAAGTTTAAAGGTAATTTCATATTATTATATCATTATATTTACCTTAAATTACACTAATTACCATTAATCGCGATTAATAGAATTTAAAAGTTAATATTCACCAAAACATATTTTAATACCATTGAACCATATTTCACATCCTAATGAAAACCATGTATGTATGATTTTTGAAAATCAAATCACAGAAGTGGTAATGTTTCATTTAAATGAAAAATCAGTTTTTTAACTACCACTTAGTGGTTTCACTATTCATCAAAAATAGATGTTTTTCAAAAAAATACCAAAAATTCACCCTAAGCTATTTTTGATATTCCGAATTCAAAAATTATGTCTATTTTAAAAAATTCAAAACAAAAAAGTTGCATTAATTAATTTAATAATTAATTCCCATTGTCAAAACTAATAGCGTGTTTTTAAGAAACATAATATATCAAAAGATTGACAGTAGTTTAAGTCCAATTTCAAAGTGAAATTAATTCAAATGACCATCATTGGATTAAAGGGTAAAAATATATTCTAACTAAACTTTAAACCTAATTAAAAAGATAATCTATCCATATAAATAAATTATATTAAAAGGAGGTTTTGAATTAAAATACAACATTTTCACTAAAATTGAACTTTATCAGAAAAATAACAAAAATTTAAACAAAGTAAATTTTTATGTCAATATTCTAAAGAAGGATTTTATTTGGTCAAATATAACATATAAAATTTCCAAAAAGTGTATTTAAAAAGGGTTCTCCATCAAATGGCGATTAATCGACCTTTTAAAGAATATTCGAATATTTACGCTTAAAATCATTCAAATTTTAAGCCTCTAAAATTTATTGGATAAAAGTGAAAATATTTGACAAACATATATAATGATTTTTTAGTTAGTTCTGTTCATTACCACCATTACAACAACTAGGCATTAACTACCATTTAAAATAATATTATTTTATTATTAGAGTGCAATGTAAGATTTCAAAGAAACTCGTCGTTGCGTATTGGGTACGCCATCGAGCATAGAGTTCCCTTTAAAGTAATATTAATACTTTATTCATAAATATTAATAAATATAAAAAATTAATATTCTTTATTTACCTGGGATGTTACATCTTTTCCCCCTTTTGGGAATTACGCCCTCACAATTTTAAAATTGGGCTCGGAAACTTCATTGAAAATTCCACATTGGAATAAGACTCAGTAAAACTATTACTTTAAAATTAAGAGAGATAAGTACAAAGGTCACCCAAGTTAACCCATACTAGGATTACATGTAGGAAAAAATGGGCATGGAAGACAAAAAAAAATGGTCATGTTCTGATGGTGAGTGATAGAAAACATGTTTAGGAGAAAGTTAACCACCAGAAAATCACAAACTTGTGATGGGTTAAATGGTAATTGATTCCCCAGTAGGAAAAATTAACAGACAACATTTTTGTTTTAAGTTAATTTTCATTGAGGAATTTATTTATGATCTTAACTAAAACATATGGAAACATACTTACTTGTCATATTGACATTAAAATTTTACTAGATTTCCTACACAAACTCATATTTTCTCCAAAAAGGGGGTATTTAGGACGACTTGTTCACATTAAGAGTGCTATAATCAACTTCTAGAGAATCACCTAATCTACAAAAGAAAACTATATATTTCCCATATTTTTAGACCTTAACCAAAACCAAAATTGTTAGAACAAGATCAGATAATCCTTTATAAAAAGAAAATCTATTCTTAGTCTCCAAAATTTGTCCTACAAAACCCAAAGTTCAACGAAGACCATTTGATAAAAAAAATTTCCATAAAATTATTCAATGTAAACCAAACTATGATTTAAACCCAAATATTTCAAGTATTTAATCACATAGTCTTCCAAGGTAAAAATTAACATTTATCTCCAAGTAACATCAGTTGCTCTTAAAGTCTCATATTGAAAATTAATTAACCTAATCATATATCATCCATGATAGGTCAATATTTTCCTAGATAACCCAAAATCAACTTATTCTTGATTAATAAAATTAGATAACTAAAAATAATTTGTCATACTAACTAGGGACTTTACGTAGTCTAGTGGTAGGCGATAAATACCAGTCATACATTGGTTGTGGGTTCGATTCCCACAGCTTTGTCCGACGCGACGGGTTGTCACAGGGTCTGCGTGTTGTCCATTTTCCAAAACTATATAATTCGTAAAACATTCCACAAAAAGAGATAAAATCTTCAAAAATAACCATAACATAATTTAACCTCAAGTTTATCTCATGCCTTTCATTTTCCATCATAATATATAGTAACCCATAATTACCTCAAAAGTTAGGATCATATAAACCCTAATGGTTACCTTTATAATTATTACATGAACTTCCACATCGATTTGGTTCTCTCGTACATTATTAATCAGAGAACTCACCAAGGTTCAAGTGGTTAATCATGAATCCTTGATAGTTGGTTTAGAATAACCATGATATTCCTCATTGAATCCCCCATTTCATCCAGTCTCTTAATAAAAAAACCACCACAATTTCCTTCAAACCCATTGTCACTTTGGTGCCTGTGAGATGCATCCATTTACTAAAACCAAAAATGTCAGTGTGAGTATATCAACAAAATCATCATATAATAATGAGGAAGATAAACACTAAGATATACTTACTCATTCACTTTATCTAAAAACTATGACTCTTTCTAAAATCCTAGCCATTATGGCAATGTCACTTATGCTTAAAGAATATCCTAACCTCTAAAGTTATCTAAACCAAACATTGATACAAACTATAAGGACCCGGACATAAAACAATTACTTAATATTGAATAAAATGAATAATTCACATTGACTATCTTTTCAGGTATAGAGTTTTATAAAATTAGGTCATAAATATCACACCTCAAAAGATGACATAGTAGACACTTCTACTAAGTTTCCATAAAATAAAAACTCTTAAAAAGAAACTTGTCTAGTTCCATGTTTTAGATAACATGTCTTTCCTTGATCCCATCCATGACCCTATTCATCTTTATGTCCTGTGGAAAACATTTCAAAAACTTGGGATGAGCATAAAATGCCCAGTAAAGGATACACAAAGAAGGAAAACTATTAGCTTTTCGAAAACAACAAGTAAACCATGAATACTTTATCAAAGTAATAATTTTCACCTTTAGGAAGTAGTAAATACTATTCACTGAATAAAAGTTCATTAGTTACCCTTTTGTAACCAAAATATTACCATAAAACCCATATAAAGAACACATAACATATAAAGGTAACTTGGGACATAAACATACATAAATGGAATGACCATACGGTCAACTTCTACACGTATCACTAAATGGAATAGACATACGGCCGACATCCATACCCAATGCATTGGAGTTTATAACAGAACCACCCATCCTGGTATTCACGGCACCACCCATCATATGGTTTATCATGGAACCACCCGTCAAATGTCCAATTACCATGATAAAATCATAACTCATAAAAGAATTATAAAGGAAAGAAAACATTTCCACATTTCAAGAACAATATATCACTTAAATATATTGACATAAAAAATACATTATCAAAACCATTTTAAATACCAAAATACATAAAAGAGTATATGGTATTTATTTACTTTTAAAAACATTACGACTTGTTGAGGAATCCAAAGATCAAATAATACTCGCCGCGGCGGAAAGGTCGTTGTCACCACATACGTTAAAAAAAGAAACATACTTTTTGTCATTTAGTAAAATGATTCGTATAAAAAAGATTAATTTGGAATAAAAGAAAAATTCAAAGGGGTTTATACAGTTTATAAAAGAAATTCTTGTATTAAAAAAAAATATTCCTCAATGAATGGAGATTGAGACAAAGTCCCTTACAAAGTCGGTATCCTTAGATTAAGGATAAATAAATTACATAATTATGTGTGAAAAATATAAATACACCAAATATAAGAGGATAATAAGTGTAAAACAATAATAGGTCATCCACACATATTCATAGTATGACATGATCAAGAAATAGAGGTTTAACCCAAAGAATTGAAATTGAGTTAAGAAGTTCCCTTGCAAAAATTCGACAGCCTAATGGAATCACTTTAAAATTCAGAAAATTAGTTGTTGAGAGAGAAAATGGTATGTCATCACTTGGACATAAAATTTACATCAATAAGGATACATAATATCATATCCCAACATAATAAGATGTAAGTTAAAAGACATAACAAAATAAGTCTTTAAAAAAAGGAGGGTGAAAGGTTCCCATACCGAATTGGGTAACTTTCAAAATGTACACCCCATGAAATAAGGGTCATACAATGAAGATGTAAATACCCATAATTTAAAGAATATTAAAAAAAAATACAATCATGGTAAGTACATACAACACACAAAAGGAAATATTGGCAAATGAAGCATGAATCTCACAGGAACAAAAAGTGAGATAAGAACCCCATACATCATTGTAATCAATCGAGTCGTATGACCAAAAGATAATAAACACAATATGAACCACAGAATACCATGAATATAAATAGAATCGTGATAATATATGTCAAACGGAAGAACAAAATACACCACATTCAATAAATAAGTGGCGAACAATGGAAATCTCAGGGAATTAAAAGTGAGATAAGATATCCCTTTACGAAAATTCGGCAGCCTAAAAACGCCACTTAAAATTTAGAAAAAGAGTTGATGAGAGAGAAAATGGTATCTCATCACTTGTAAAAAAATTTACATCAATAAGTTTATATAATAACATATCTCAACATAATAAGATGTAAATTAAAAGATATAACAAAAAGAAGTCTTTTAAAAAGAGGAGGGTGAAAGGTTCCCTTACCGATTTGGTAGCTTACAAAACAAAAGCCACATGAAAGAAGGTTCATAAAATGAAGATGTAAATACCCATAAATTTAAGTATATTACATAATTTATACAGTCATGGTCATTATATACACCACACAAAAGTAAATAGTGGAAAAGGTGGCATGAATCTCACGGGAATAAAAGTGAGATGAAAAATACCTTATGAAAACTCGGCAGCATAACGGCGCCACTTAAATCCTCAAAAAATGGATTGAAGGGATCAAATAGGTTATATCGTCATGTGATATTATAATGTACAATAAGAGGAATATAAACGAACATCCCCCAACATAAGAAACATGAGCTTAAAATAAATGACATAAAAGAGAGTACTTAAACAGAAAGAGAGAGGTAAGATCCCTTACCACAAGTCTGACTTTTGTTGTTCATTTCTTTATATTCATGAATAATAAAAATTGGTAAATTTATAATTGCTTAAGGAAGTCCTTTAAATATTATTATTCAGTTCATATCAGATATTATAATTTCAAAATAATTGGTTAATAATGTGAGTTCATATCAAACGTTTTTGTTGTTGTTCGGTACATGAGTTAAAATTGAACTTGTTGGAAAAGAGTTTTCCATGAAGTTATACATAAATCATCTCCAGAATAGTATTAAAGATTTATATATCATATATATCCAATATATATTAATTTTATACTATTCCATAACATTTGGAGATAAAAAATGAAAAGCACCGTTCATGGAGACGGTAGGCCGTACGTATGCATAAACGCTACTTTCATTTCATTGTCATATTAATGAAATTAAAACTAAATGAGAGATATATATATTATAATTCTATAATGATATACATCCTTTAGATTTAATATATAACATATATATCCACTATATATATGTACTTTTAATAGTACATAACATTTGGAGATAAAAATCAAAATGTACCGTTCATGGAGACGGTAAGCCATACGTACGCATGAACGCTACTTTCATTTCAATTTCATAATTTAATGGAATTAAAATAAATAATTATACATAGTTATAATATAATTAAAGTATAATATAAAATATAACATCATTAAATCCATCCTTTATACATCCCACATATTGTATTGACGAATCAAATCACTTTGAGGGGGCGGTAGTCCGCACTTCCTAAAATGAAGATATCGCGTTTACCCATAATGGAAACCATAATGGTATGAAATAAATAAAAAATACAGAAGAATATGAAACACATTAACACAAAATATATCATATATATATATATTGACATAATAATGGCCACCATGAGAGGTGGTAGGAGAAGATAGAACAACCATCGTTTCGTGAGGCAGTAATTTTCCATCCACAGAAACATTATGTTCTTTAACCATTAGACGGAGGTGTGTGTAAGTTTAGCTCGAATACTTACCATAAAAACATACTAGTATATTGAATATACTGGTTTTGTTACAAAATAAAGGAATAAAAAGAGTTTAGTGGGTTGGAGAAGCAAAATAAAACAAAAGAACATAAGAGAAGACATTACCTTCAAATCAGATAACTCTTTTTGATTTGAGATCAAAGGATTCCTTGGAAAGAGTTCTGCCCAAAGTGAGGCTTCTAGGAGTAATAGAGGGATTTTGAGAGACAAAATGAGCAGATTTTGGATGAGCCAAGGGCCTGAGAGGTGTGGGTAAGGAGGTAGAGGTGGGGGACTTTTATAAGAGGGAGGAGGGGCACTCTTAGAATGTCTTGAAAAGTAACATTATTATAAAATTATTTTCAGATCTCAAAGGTCCCAAACTTATATATTTATAGGATACGGTGATAAGGGTTAGAAATCCACCCATCTAATAGTTTTTTGAAGAGTGTATGTCTTATATTTTACATTATATTTTCACTTTATTTAAATCATTCATTAATGAGGTAATCACTGCATCATAATGGTGTCATAAATAAATAAATTTATTTATTTTATAAAAATTATAAAAAAATAATATGACGTAGGAAATCCATTTATCTTTCTAATGAATATTTATAGTCAAAAATACGACTTGTATAACCCCATGTAAAAATTGGTTTATTAAAACAATACATGTTTGTGACATTTTTATTTTAACTTTAAATAAAAAGTTATTAATGTCATTTTCTTACCCAAGTATCTCCATGGGGTCCCCAAGTTGACCATTGGATTTTTTTGGTGGGCCATGACTCATCCAATAAGTGTAGGATAAGTGTATAGTTAATTCCATATTATTATATCATTATATTGACCTTAAATTACACTAATTACCTTTAATCGTGATTAATAGAACTTAAAAGATACTATTTACCAGAAATCATTTTAATCCCATTGAACCACATTTTACTTCCTAATGAAAACCATATATGTCAGATTTTTGAAAATCAAATCACAGAATTGGTAAAGTTTCATTTAAATGAAAAATCAGTTTTTTAACTACCACTTAGTGGTTTCACTATTCATCAAAAATAGAAGTTTTTCAGAAAAATATCAAAAATTCACACTAATCTATATTTTATATTCCGAATTCAAAAATTATGTCTATTTTAATAAATTAAAAACATATAAGTTTCATTAATTAATTTAATAATTAATTCCCGTTGTCAAAACAAATAGCGTGTTTTTAAGAAACATAATATATCAAAAGATTGACACTAGTTTAAGTCCAATTTCAAAGTAAAATTAATTCCAATGACCACAATTGGATTAAATGGTAAACATATATTCTAACTACACTTTAAAACCAATTAAAAATATAATCTATCCATATAAATAAATTATATTAAAAGGAGGTTTTGAATTAAAATACATCATTTTCACAAAAATTGAACTTTATCGGAAAAATAACAAAAATTTACACAAAGTAAATTTTGATGTCCAGATTCTAAAGAAGGATTTTATTTGGTCCAATATAACATATAAAATTGTCAAAAAGTGGATTTAGAAAGGGTTCTCCATCAAAAGGCGGTTAATCAGCCTTTTGAAGAATATTCGAATATTTACGCTTAAAATTGGATCCATTCGCATTTTATGCCTCTAAAATTTATTGGATAAAATTGAAAATATTTGACAAACATATATAATAATTTTGTATTTGGTTCTGTTCATTCCTACCATTACAACAGCTAGGCGTTAACTTCCATTTAAAATAATGTTATTTTATTATTAGAGTGCAAAGTAAGATTTAAAAGAAACTTGTTGTTGCGTATTGGGTACACCATCGAGCATAGCATTCCCTTTAAAGTAATATTAATATTTTATTGAAAAATATTAATAAATATTAAAAAATAATATTCTTTATTTACCTGTGATGTTACAATTTCTTCCACAGAGGTGTCATCCCTCAAATTTTGGTAGCGACTACTCTGGTTCTACTACCAAAGATCAAAGATCCCACATCTCTTTCCCACTATCGGCATGTGACCGTGTGAAATGTCCCTTACAACATTTTGGAGAGTATCATCAATAGATGGGTATCATGAATTCTCACTTGGTGGGTATCCATGGAGCAACATGGATTTGTAAAGGACATATCGATCTAGGGTGCCATGGCACTAGTGCAAGAGATACTGAGAGACCTGAACACCAAATCCCATGTCTCTAACATGGTTATTAAGTTAGATATGAATAAGGATTAGGATAGGATGGAGTGGTGATTTATCAATATGGTTTTTTCTATGATGTGGTTTTCAAACTAGTCCTGTGATATTATTTTCAGGTGTGTTTCTTCACCATGGATGGAAGTTTCCTTCCGGGGGAGGACTGGGGGGTCTTCAATTCTGTGTAAGGTATTCTACAAGGGGACCCTTTATCACCATTTATTTTCATCCACATGCAATATTCTTTGAGAAGGATGATCAATAGGGGTGTATCCATTAGGGATATGGTTCCATATCAGAGGAAGTATAACCTCCCATTAGTATCACACTTAATGTTTGCTGATGACACAGCTATCTTCAGGAATCCAGGAGGGAGGTCCCTTCACGCGTTCAACATGATCCTTTCGTAGTACAACCACTGGAGTGGGAATATTGATAACAAGGATAAGAGTAACTTCTTTGTGCCAATATCATGTATCTTGAGTAGGGTGGCTAGGATGGGGAGTATTATGGGCATGGGATGGTGTTCTTTCCCCATGGAATACCTTGGTACCCCTATTTCTCTAGAAATATTGTAAACCATGGATTTCAAAAAAGTTGTAAGGAAGATTACGAATCACATTCTGAATAGGAAAAATAATTTCTTATCCTTTGGGGGACGGATCACCCTTGTCAATAACATTCTTTCAGTGATTCTTGTTCATTCTTTGACCTCTATAAGTGTTCCAAATGGGGTGATTAGGTCCATTTATAAGATACATTCACACTTTATATGGGATGTGAAGGTTGAAGGGAAGCAGCAATGGGTGTTGTGGCTAAAGATGGATCGACCTAGTAGAAAAAGAGGGATCAATGTTAAGAGTATGATAGCCACTATCCATACCATGCGAGTGAATATTTCATGGGAAATCATTGGGGATCATACCCCTATGGGGAAGCATATGCCACAATAGTACAAGGAATTTGTTCGAACTCCCTCGGCTAATGGGTCATACTTATGGTCTTCGGTGAGTAATATCATTCTAACTCTACTTCCACAATCCCAATATATCATCGAGGAGGGGATTATTTCCTTCTAGCATAATAATTTGTCGGGCTATGTACATAGGTACCCGAGATATCTAGCCCCTACCATTTCGTTTTGGGAGGTGACCCTGTACCCTCATTTCGTCAGATCTATTCTGGACGTAAAACTATAAGATGTTTTCAACTCTATTAGCATGAACTCTTAGTAGGAGCGTTTCGTTTACACACCTTCCCCTTTGGGGAAATTCAGTTCGAAAGATTTCCGTAGAATGAATATTCCTCAGGGTCAGCATGGTCGATGGAGTGATATAAATTTGTGCAACAAAGTTCCCCTTAAACATAACTTTCTCACCTAGAGTATATGTAATAATTATCTTCATTATGACAATAATATTAAACATTTATTTATAAGGATGGATTCCTATTGAAAATTTTGCGTGAATATAGATAAAGAGAGCTTAAGTCACATTTTCTTCAGGAGAGAATGGGCTCGTCAGGTATGAAGTTTCTTTGGAGATATCACAGCGTACTCTCCCTCAGGTGTCAGCAATGATAATTTCATGGATCATTAGTTTCAGGGGGCCAACGGCTCTGTAATGGAAATAGTGTCACATCGTATCATCTTCATTATAGGATTTTGGGTTTTATGTCAAGCAAGGAGTCGAGCTAGGTTTGAGGGGATCCCTTCCTCAGGCAGGTTTTTTGGCTATAACAAGGTGCCTCTTGAATGACTTGATCAGTCTTGATGGCATCAGGATGGATGAACCATTCCTTTGTGTTATTTATGGATCATAGAGTGTAGCTTTACAGAGTGTTTCTATTTACCAGGGAAATTTATTCAGTGGTTACTCCAGGGGACAGTCTCAAACTCAACACAGACGGATCTTATGGTATGGGGGTTATATGAGGAGGAGGGGTCGTCTGGAACTCTCAGGGGAGTGTGCTTCTGGCTGTCACAGCTCATTGTTGGAGTGGTACCCCTATTCAAACAGAGGCTAACACGGTCCCCACTGGCCTCTCCATTTGTAGTGATAGGGACATCATCATTGATCAAGTGGAAAATGACTCCATGATTATTCACATTTCCTTACAAGGTACAAGCACCATTCCCTATTCTATCATCTAAACCATGAGAAAAATCATGCGTCTTCTTAACAACAATGTTAGAGTCACCCACATGTGGCTGTAGGGGAACAAAGTAGCGAACTATCTAGTATCTCTTGCACTTCCAGGTTCCTCAGTTTTTTACCTTTCTAATTTTTATCAATTTAAACCAAAGGGGGTGAACCTAATCTACGGTGATTCTCTTGGGATACATTAATTTCATCCTCCCTAAGATAGGTCACCAATTTTAATTTCTTTGGTTTGTCTCTTTAAATAAAATTCGTAATGTTAGATGGATATTCCAAAAGATTCCAACTAGTATAATGGGACTAGGGAGTTTCAATGAGAGAATATGGCCTCATACTAGAGTAATAAACATTTTAAATCACAAGTAATAAATAATATTTCTAAAGAAATATAGTTTATAAGCAATTTATATAACAAGGATATAATGGTAAGATTATGTGTATTAAGATCCAGAACTGATACATAATACATTCTCCATCAATCTATCACTAGGATGACCACATATATATATATATTTATATATATAAATATAAGTTCCTAAAATAAAAAAAATAAAAAAAAATATGGATATACTTTTATCTCAGAGCTAAAACACATACCCGGTCTCCATGACACCATCATAATTCTCTAGGTAAATCATAAAAATCCACATCTCATGCACTACTTGATCGTGAAACCCTGGGACTTAACCCTATCCACTGTGAATATGTTGTCAACCATAATGCAAACATAAGGTCTTCTCTCACACTGAGGTGAATGTATATGGGTTGACAAATAAATTATAGCATGATCATTCAATATTTTCAGCCTATTAAAAACAACAAGAAAAATGTATTTAAAATATTTTTATAGTTGATCGTTGGGTCTGTGATCCCTATCATCCATTAATTCATCAAATATTGATATAGTTTTTCTAATCACTATGTTGAGTACAAATAAGACCAAAACCCATGGTAAATAACCAAGGAATCCATGCATCATGATAATCTAATGAATCCACATCCATTGAATCCCCATACAATCCCAATCATTTCATTAATTTTCAACTACATGGAACCTTGAGGAATCACCCCAATACCTAACCCACATATCAAAGCTATATTACCTAGATAATCAATACAACACATAATTCATATAGTATAGAACATATTTCTGGAGGCTCAGTCGAACAAGTCATCCATGTTTGTGGATAAATATTTACACTACTAACAATCTATAATAATATAATTTCATTTTTCTTTTCTGATTGTCCTTAACATTTTGTGTAAAGAATCCAAGTAGCAGTCAATGTGATATATAGTTCCATTCAAACTATGAAGCCATACCTTTCATTCTATATCATGAATCAATGTGTCCCTCAATGTGTGATATAATTTTATTTTCTATAGGAACCAAGTGATGAAAATATGAATAAAGAACCCATGTATTTCTCTGGAAGAAATATAATCTCATCATTCCTATGAACCCATCCTAAGAATTACATATTAGTAACCCTTTTATTTTTCAAAGAATGATTGTTAATATAGAAATTGTGTATCCACTAAAACCCTAAAGAGAATATCATATATCACTATGGTAGATATTCATCAAACTTTTATAATATCTAATGCATAAAAGTGGAATTCCATTTCCACCATAGTATATAAAGTCCACTAATTTCAACCATAAATATATTAGTTTCATTTTACACTAACCCCTGAAAAGAATTCCATATTTGGACTCCATGTGTCCCTCAAGGCATAATATAATTTCATATATACTATGATACATTTGTAGTCACTTCATCTCTGGAATCCAAGTGTCACCCAATGCATAATATGAAAAAACTTTATTATGACTACATAAAGGGAATTATGTATGAGGAATCCAATTATTTCACATTGAATTAGATAATATGATTTCAAAAACTAGAATATAAATAAGAATCCCTTGAATTACCTTTAGAAATCCCCAATATATAATCACATCGCATTAGGACCCATGGGATGAAGCCTAAAATGATGACTAGAATCAAAGTTGTATCAATAGTAATTGAGTAATTTTATATTAATGAGTTAGTTTCTATGAACATATAACCCCATAAATAAATCGATATCTATTTAATATTACATGTTTAGTATGAGTTTTAATGTGACATTCACTACTATGACTAAAAAACCCTATAACCCACATGTTCATGGTTAGTCAACATCTTGGAACCCACTTAGTCACTCGATTTGAAGCACTGGAGTGGTATACTATATTGGAACCCCAATGTAAAAATGTGAGCAGTATAATCCCTTTTTTTATCTTCATAAATAGTAATGTAGTGAAAGATCCTACATATGAAACTAATAATTACGAAGATATCAGGTTGAAATATTCAAAAATAATAATATTTCTAACATATAACACCCCTTGAGTCAAAATAGAACATCTTATAGTGGAAGAATACTGATAGGAGAAACTATATAAGCATCGATCAAGGGTGATGTCTCATGGAACATCTCATATTGAGTTCTCAATCTGGGATTGTGAGAAATACCAACAAAAATTGTGTCATCAACTCATGGTTTAGGCCCACTAACTATAGGGTATTTTGAGGTACATATGAAGAGGGGAACCCATTCCATGCAAATAAAAAAATCATACGGACTCAGGTGTGTGTCAACCCATGTATCAGATTCATGTTAAAACATAATTCTATTATTTGAAGAAGAAACTCTCCATTAAATCTACTACCACAAGAAACCTCCCAATTACCTCAAAACACCCCAAGGGTTCCACCACCACATTAATTAATGGAAAATAATGACAATGGACTACCCATAAATTAAATTTTGAATCCACGAAATTAAAATATGAAAACCCCTAAAAAGGTAGCATTGGAGAAGTACACAACATGTATACCCCAGTTCATGGCATTTATTCCCAAGTGAAGGGTGTGTACACTCAAAGGCACACATGGACATGTTCTCTATCTACAAATCATATGTAAAACTGATGAAATCCTCATGTATAACATGTACATATAATGGAACCTTCTTGGGATACGTACATATGTACTTCACATAGTCTGGATATATGTATTGTCCTGATCGCCTACTCATACATGGAATTTAACCCATACATGGGCGGGTTGTGTACTCTACATTGCTGAGTTCCACTATACAATGTATTTATTGATGTATCAACTATTTTTATGAGTACATCCTCATGACATGTACCCATATTACATGGATTTTACTTCCAATAATTTAGCTTCCCTCGGTAATAAGAACACATGATGTGTGTTCCTAAAACACACACTATATAATCAGAGATACTGCATGGGTAACCCATAAGAATAAAAAAACTGTATTTTTCTCTATATCAAGCATAGATAAACCCAGTAGGGGTCCATATAAGCTGACAATATGGATCATAAATTAATTAATAAATACATATATATGGAATTAAGAAATAAACATAATAATTTCTTTCACTTGGGTGTAATCTGCTGAATCTTCTCCCATATACATATTCCACTACTACCACATGACGATCTGGCTCCTCTAGAGTTCCACTCTAAGACCACTCTTCTTCCCACACTCATGTTCTATATCCCTCTCACTTTTCTATCTCTATAACATGAAATTCGATTCCAAGGATGGTAATAAACAAGAATATAGGGGGAGAATAAAGAAAAGAGAAAAATGTTTAATGAACTAAACTATAGTGGGGGGGGGGAATAAAGTAGCCCTTATACAGACCTCATCACCAAAATGAAGGTTAATACACACTTAGGAAACCCCCCCAATTATAGACTCAATTATAAAAGAATTATATCAATACAATTCTCTGATCAAATGATATATCTTAACTAGCATGTGTGAATAAATTAATAAATTAATATTTAAATATATAAATATTAATTATTAATGAAAATGTTGACAAACTCAGAATCACAAAAAATTATATTACTAAGGTGAAACAAAATTATATTACTTAAAGAGTGGCTATAAAAATTTTATGAGATCATATGATGGGGGTAAATAGATGAATTTACCATTCATTGGTCATCCAAAGTAAAAAATCAATTTTCTATTGAATTTCATTATCTGAAAAAATGTTAGTCGTAACAAAAAACCCACTAGAAACCATATCATTCTCAAGAATCCATTGTAGTCAAGAAATTTCATTCCCCCATCCAAATCGTATACCCAAATATTCTATCATTACTATCTAATGATTGGTCTCATAGTGTTCACAATTCTCCCCATAAGGATTACATTGAAATGTGACCAATTTTTCACTCCCCACTCTCAGAGTCCCCTTATCATTAAAATGAACTAAATATACCTTATCAAATGACTACACACTATCCAAAAAAGAATATAATAACTAGAATTGAAAATACTTATACTACTAAGTGTGAACTCAAAATCAATTAACTTTTCCCATTACCACTTCCTAATATTGGTTTCCACATAAAACAGAAAAATTTAATTCATAACAAGGACCACCACCCTAAAAGGGATAGTGGATCACTCACCAACATATGGATAACCATATACCACTCCTTAAGTGAAACTCTCATATAGTTTTTCCAAAATAAGAAAATTCATTTATAAAAAATAAACATTGCGTATATCTGATTCTCTCTCATTGTATTTAGGAGGAGGTCATGATATAGGGAATGATCATCTCTATATTATGACTACACCATGATTTCACTGATAGGTGTGTACATAGAAATCAATTACACGATCACATAAATTATGGATATACTTACTGTTAAATAAATCATATAACCACTTCTCCAAAAAAATATGTGTCCATGACTAAATAGGGGTCAACCACCTCTGGTCACCCAATCTATTTCAATGATTTCCTTCATCACATGGCTAGTTCCTTTTATCTATCATAATGTTGTGGGTCTCCATTACAATAATAATATATTTTAAAATATTATTCCTTTTATTCCACATAGAAACTCAGATTTTTATGATTTAAGAGGCATTATTCACAACTAACACATTCCAATGTTACCCGACTCACACTCCGGTAAGTCATCCATTATAATTTCATCTGGCAGTGATAACAGAAATGACATTCTCATTAATCCAATAGTGCAAATGCAATTCTATTTAAAAATAGATCTATTAACTTTTTATATGATTTATTCCCTGACCTTGCATCACACCATATCATTTCCTAAAATTTATCTATCATCTATGCAACAACTTTCAATTGGGCATGGAACCCGAATAGTCCTTCCCATAAACTTTAGTCTCAATAAAGAAGAACCCTAGATGCATCTTCATTAACTAATGGAATCATCATTTATATATTGAAAAAGTTAAGAACTTTTCATGTAGTGGTCTCTAAAATATTGTAATATCAAGATCACTAACCTATAAAGAATCCATAAATCTGGGACCACCCCACTCAACGGTTTCTGTTGATGAAAATGAACCTCAACATACATGGTCCACGTCACAAATAAGGGTCTCCTAGTCTCCCACTTATACCTACTAATCAGGTATCATATCACTGTATATAGGTTCTAAATATTATCCAATAATTGAAGCCTCTCACTAATGTCACATCTCATGGTATTTCATCTATACACTAGTCTCACTTCATGGCATCCAATGACATATCAACCATATATATGAGAGGTAAGGATAAAACAACCTATGAGGGTCAAAACCTATCAGCATGGACTCTATTATTTTTTATTTAAATTCACATTTTATAGAGGAAACTACCCAAAATGTATTATCTAGAAACACATATATTTTAAACCCATTAGGTTCTAAAAATTAAAAGAAACGACTCTAAGTGAATTATCATCCAATAATTTTCTTACTAGGCCCTGACCCTCATTGAGAATCCACATAAGGGACACCCCCTTGGATATAATGAAATTAACATAAAAAATAAAAAAA
Organism: Viscum album; assembly: GCA_963277665.1. Classification (NCBI taxonomy): domain Eukaryota; kingdom Viridiplantae; phylum Streptophyta; class Magnoliopsida; order Santalales; family Viscaceae; genus Viscum; species Viscum album. The sequence goes on from OY728139.1 coordinate 1,105,758,652, forward strand.
ATTGATACTCACCATAAATAAAAAAACATAAATTACCCCTTTAGGGCCTTACTCACTATGAATGCTCAGGTACCTATCGATATTGAAATAGAGGATCTGTCTAAATATTCATGAAAAATAGAATCTTATGTAAAATTACATAGAAATTTAAATGGGAAAAATCATATTAGGATGTTATTTATTTTTTACTAATCATGAAATAGATACAAACATAAATGGTATACTAAAATGGTATAAACTGGAAACATTGAACAATGTGGGTCAATGGTATCACACAACATCCACTAAATGATTAGTTTTGTATAACAATCATGTGGTTTAGTTAAGAATGATTTCATTCCATGAAATTTGGGAAAATAATTTATTGTTTTTTATAAGGAATTTAAATAGTATAACCTAGGTAAAAATTTCATACATGGGGTCCAACACATGGAGCTCCTTTGCTATAACTACCACTTAAGGTCACTACAGCTCTCTTGCATGAGGACTAAGTCATCGACCTCACCATCAAAAATCTAAAAGTGCATCAACATAACGAACTATCACAAGGAAATATATATACATTTTGGCCCAATTGATGTTTTCTCTATAATAATATATAATTGAAAACAAAACATTTTCATCCCTCAAAGAAAAAATAATTATAAATAGTGACTTCACATATCAAGAACAACATTACCATATCCATGGTAATGAGGAAATATTTTAGGAACAAGTATTCTAGATGCACTAATTTGAAATCCATATTATGTTTTAACAAAATCCCGGTCCTTCTATATACCATATCGCAAAAAGTAATACACCATGGAAAGAACACATAGATTAGATACAAACAACATCAAGGTCTAGATGCCACTAAACTAATTACTCTTGCTGGTTCTCGACATGGACCCAAGAGTGCCTTCTCATATGCCAGTGGTTTATAACAAGTAGTGAAGTTCTAGAGTGTCTCCATGGGGTAAATATCTCCTATTATAAGATTTAGAAAAAATAGAAAAAAAATATATATAAGTAATTAGAGTACATAATAAATAAATATAATGTGGATATCATACTAAAATGAAATACATGAAAGGCACAAACTTCTGTGACATAAATACAAACCTGATCACCCATTGAGACAATCACATATATCAGAGTATATAAATGAAACTAAAATAAGAATACAAGCCTCCACAGGTAAATTGGAAACAATACCCATACCTGGTCTCCATGAAACTATCAATCTAATCCACCCCAGTCATAAAAATACACATGTGTGGGTTCACATGATCATGACACCATAGACCTCATCCCAATCCATCATGAATCCATTTAGAACCTAATTGTACACATAATTTCCAAATATAAAAATATTTTCATACTTGGGATGGAAAATAAATCTCAATAGAACATGCACAATGGTCAACCTATATTATTTATTCATATGATAATGTTTATGGAATATGTTGTTCCTTGTCAAAACATTATGAATAACGAAAATGAACATGAACAATAATCTATCCTTGTTTCCATGATCCTGATGAACCAAACCTCCATTGTCCAATGCATGAATTTTATTGAGTACTATACATAGTATAAATAAATCCATCACTTGAGGTATGAGACCAATGTATCCATGCATAGAGATATACTGTGGGATTTTAGTCATTGGGAGACCCAAGAAATCCTCACCATTTCACACATTAACTATTACCTTGTACCTAGATTGGTCATCTAGTTATTTGACCAATTTATCAAAGTGATATTGTATAGAGAATCAATTCAAAACCTAATTCATATATTATATAACTCATTCATCGTGTTATAGTATGACATATAATCCACATATATGTAATTCCATGTCCTCTTCATATAATAATGAATAACATAATTTCATTTAACATATGAGCCCATCCAACACATTCCATATGTTGAATCCATGAATTGTTGAAGGTATAATATTGTTTTATTCAACCAATGATCATGTAAAATGTATTCTGTAAGAAAATCCATGTATCAGTCAATAAGTAATATAATATCAACATCTCTTTGAGCCCATACATGGTTTTTAGTATAAGGAACCCTTTTATTTCACAAGGAATAATATAATATCATATACCCTATGATCACATCCTAGGAATCACATATCACGAACCCAATAATCACTCAATTATGAATTATCGTTTAGTAATGGTGCGTCCACCCTATCCTCTAGAAAATATCAGGTGTCTCTCGGGGAGATCATCATTAATCCCCGAGAGTATATCATGCATAAATATGGAACACCATGTCTAAAAACTTCATCCATACATAGATTTATTAAATAAATCCTTTTATAATTTCAAAGATATTTTGTATTTGGAATCCATGCCTCTATCAAGATGTAGTATTATTTAATCTAGCCTATTATCCAATCTATGGAATTTAGTATTAGTACTTCCAATATCATTAAATATGAAATATGATATCGTTTTACCTTTTAGTATATCCAATGAATTCCATATCTGGAATTGATGTCTCACACATGGAATTATATAAAATGTAATAAAATTTCTGGTTCTAATAGATAAATCCCAATATGTTCCTATGGGAATAATCAACATATCATCAAATCACATCAGGCCCCAAGGGATGAGTTCATAGTTGAATATCTTGAATCTTATCTCTAACAAGAGTCACTGAGTGAATATATAATTAAGAGTGAGGATGGAGGAATTGAAAACCCATAACTACTTTTTAATCCCCTTTGGATAACATTTTCATTATGGGTTCTGAGGTGACACCTAAAACTATCTCTAGCCAAAACCATTACGCACTAGCTTAGAATTGGTAAAACATGGGCACCCGTTGTGTCCCTCTGGTTAAAACATTGGACATGCCTTCAACATGGGACCATCTAGGTCATAAAAATAAATTATACATCTTAGTATCCTAATAAATATTTAACTACTTAATTATACATACATAGGATCCATGTAATGAATATTCTCTAAGGAAAAAATATTGTACATCCACTATATCTAATATCTCATTGACAGTATAATTGAGTGATACAACTCAAAGGAAAATAATATTTATCATAAAATAAATGCATGCATTGATCAATGGAGATTGATCATGGCCCATCTCAAATCGGAAGCTGACTCTAGCTTGGTCTGAACACCCAACCAAATAGTATCATCAGGATGTATCACTCCAAAAAATTATCGACTATTTCAATATATATATATGATGAGGTACTTATAGATCACATTAAAATTATAATAACCATTAATAATACCATTAAGGGGATATCATATAATGAATCACCCTCACTAGACAACTAAATTCTTTTACTAAAGGATGCACATCACCATTATGTTAATCCCCTAAACCAACCCTTAAAAGTCTTTAGAATACCCCAAGGGTTAACCCATATTGATCTAAATGTAAAATGATAAACATTGACTACTTATGTTTCTAATTATGACTTTAGGGTGTCAAAACCAAATGATCCCCCAAAAGGGTAGTAGGGGATAATTACATGACATCTTTACCCTAGTACACATAACTTACCCAAAAAGCCGCACATGGTCGCGTAGTGATGATAGGAATATCATTTAAAACCTAAGTACATAATAATTACCATACATGGGGTGAATTTATATGTACCTCACATTGTTTATCCATGTGTCTTAGGCTGACTGTGTACTCATACATGACATGTATCCAGCATGGGGTCTGGTCATGTACACTACATGGCCGGTCACCCTTGCAAGGGATATCAGGACCTGTACTCGGCTAATTTTTCATGTACAAATACATGATGAATAACCATTATAAAATGTGTGTACATCCAAAAATTCATCTTCCCTGGAAAATAAGAACATACGACTTCTGTTCCTAAACTACATGTTGTTTGGTTGGATTTCTCGAATGGGAAACCCATACGAATGGCTCACTAGTGGTCCTTATAATTTATAATAGTGATATAATCATAGAAAGTGGTAAATATAAAGGGATTTATTGAATAATAATAAAATTTTCCTACCATTGTGGGGAATTCATTGATGCTTCACCTATAGTCTCATTAAACTATTTTCACATGATGGTCGGACTCCTACTAAGCTATATGGGAGCAACTTTATTCTTATTTAACTGTATTTCTCTCTCTATATAAATTTTTTATCTCTTTAATTTTACCTATAAGGACCTATCTGGGATAATTTTAGAAGAAATGGGGGATTATAAAATTGAAAATAGGACAAACAAAAATGGAACAGAAGAAAAGTAAAAGGAAAAGTAAAGTGTGTTCATGTTTAACCCTAAATCCCAACTGAAGATTATGCCTCAACTAGGAAAACCCCAAATATAGTATCAATTTTAAAGGATAAATATAAATAAAATTATTCAATAAAATTATTGAGATGAATATGTTTTTTTGAATAAATTATTATGAAATTATTAATTCGTTAATAATAATTATTCCACAAAAATTTTAATGGTTAGAATCACCACAAATATCCAATCCTAGAATATATAGCCCATTACATGACATAATAAGTGGATAGAAATATAATATGAGTTCATATACTAGGTAAAAGGAAAATTTTACCCTTAACCAAAATCCAAAATAAAAATTCAAATTTATACTTCATAATTTGAAAAAAATGGTTCACTACACTATCATGGACAATGAGTAATCCCTATTACAACTTTTCTTTTGTATGATGTAAGGCCATTCCTGATTGGGTTATATATTTGGGGGTTTCTTATATAGTGTCATATGGGTTCCTATGACCAATAAAAGTTCTCCTTAAAAGAAAAAGTGGATGCAGACCATTTTGTAAAAGGATATTAAAGTAATATTCTAAGGGACTTCAAGGTTGTACCACATATTTATCAATTTCTTACCATGCTTTTCTATCCCATCGAGCCAAATTTGGGAATATTAAACATCTAAGGGTTATAAAATTAATGTTTCTTAGAGTGATGAAAGCTAGGAATGGATGTGTAATAATAGCTCTATTACATTAACTAGAAAACATGAGGGTTCTTACATGATAATGCTTGTGGTGGAACTATATTCCCATAAAGCATGTAAGAGATTATCTATCTAATAACTCTAAGAATATTTGACTATTTTCTACTGTATATTAAATATGATTTATTGAAGGCCTATATATATATCTATTTTCCACTACGTGATAGATATATGAATGGTTGTAATTGATATTATACTCTTATTAAAACCTATTTGACAAGGAAGAAACAAATTTGGGGCCACTTCCCACAAATATCATTTTACAGACAAAAAATATCATGATAAAATTTTAATTCCCATTTTTTGTGATACTCATCCTCCCAAATTCCATGACGGGTATAGCTTAATCCGATTTTAAAAGAAGTTGGTTATACTAATGATGTACTAAAACTTCTTAATTAAAGATTAGGGATATAGCCCAATAATATATGTTCCCCATTAAACAAAAATCCTTATATAATTATCTAGGTTAAAAAATATAGGGCCTTTTGGGTGATGTCTTCATGAATATAATTTTTGTGGCACATTCTGGTGAATTGTACATAGTCTAAAATAATTATCTACAAGGAGTAAACAATACTCCTAGTTTGGTGGGAGAGACTTATAGTGACCCTATCCTTTTACACATATCATTACATGATTTTAGGCATAATTAACAATAAAATACAACCAAGGATCACAAAGGCTAGTGTCTTTGATAGATTTTGTAAATAATTAGAAAACACGAAACAAAACTAAAAACATATTTTTTTAATATCCATAATTAATTAATAAAATTCATTGATCTCTTACATATGTATAGTACAACATGGGGAATACATGACCAAAATGGATGATATAAAAATACCAGTAAGTGAATAAGAATAGGAATAAAACTTAGTGCATGGGTAATAAGTTATAACATGATGATATAAAATTAATTAAACATGAATGAACATAAGTAATAATAACATGAATAAAATGTGATAATAAAATCATAGAAACATATAAATTTGGTAGCATCACAGTACATGACATACACATGAGTCAAGGATAACTACCAATACCATTGCACATGGCATACAATGTCCATTAAATGAATCAGGTTCACTCCTGGTGCCATTACGTGGTATCATGAGAATAATTGTAACGACCCTAACTTTCGTTAATTGAAATAATTCTTGATCAACTTAAATATATTATTGTGTAGAATGATCATATAAAACCTATACACTTCCTTGGTTTTATGTTTTGGTATTTTAAAACACCATTATGAATTGTGACCATTTCTAATATAGTCGTTGAACAGTGATCACATTATTAGTATAAATATAGGTCTTTTACAAACCCAATTACTCAGATAAAAGAAGTGATGGCCTCAATCAGTAGACTTTTCCTGTACGAATACCATTTGTCAGAGATCAGAAAGGATGTGGCTTCATTGGGATTCTCTCTTGACCAAGACTATGTCTAGCTTCAACACATGATGCTTAAACAGAACCGCCTACGAAAAAAGTGGATGTTGATAGAGATTACCACCCGAGCGAAGTTATCTGAGCCACCATAGATTCTATCACCATCGCACACCTTACCCTAATGTATTATGCATGTGTTTTAATGGTTTATGTAACAATACACTAGTACTATGACCATGTGTATTATTTTCACACAAAGGATTTACATTAATTTTATTATTGTTACTTTGTAAATAGTTTTTAAAGAGAAAATAGTTTTTTTAGTTTATATTCATCTAAGAAATATATTTTTATGAATTAATGGATTTTTTAAATAAAAAATATTTTAATAAAATAATAATATTATTATTAAATTAATTTTTTTAAAATTTAAATGATCGTATAATTTTATGAATGCAATTGAAATATTTATTATGGTTTGAAAGCTGTTTTTGTCAAAACCCAAGATTTTTGGATAAATGTATGTTTCTATTTTAAAAGTGAAAATTCCCATGTTTAGAAAATTATTTAGTTTATTTTTGATATCAGGACATCGAAATTATCCAATGGTGAATTTTTCAATTTTTTTTGAGTCAATCGAATTTTTGGGTAAAAATTAAATACCGTTTAAATATATAATGTGTTTTATGACATAATAATGATCCATTAGTGATGTAATAAAATAGTATAAAAAATATTTTCTTCCAATATATTTTTTACCCTTAAAATAATGTTATTTTTTAATTGTTTTATTTATTTTACAAATCTTTAGTAGACCCTCCAAGACTTAAAAAACATTTTGTCTTTTTAAATTGTTTTCCTTAAGAGTGTGACTCACCTCCATATAAAAACCCATATTATTTTATGAAGTTACGACATTAGACTTATAAAATATTTTTGACACTCTCATTTGGAAAAAACCTTGGGCAAAAACCATGGGCTGGTTTGTGGGTTTGATTAGTTTAATGTGAGGTGTCCCAAACCTAAATAATAAATAATTACCTCTCCTTTCCTATATAAACTCACCCAATATCCCACTTCTTCTTCACTCAAAACCTTTTTAGTTCTTCCAAAATCTTCCCTCATCTCTCTAGAATCCTCCCAAGGTTCCCCAAGCTCCCAAGAAGCCTCTCTCAAGCCTCTCCCAAGCCTTTGGAATGACACTTCCCAGTAAGTAATTTCTTCCTTTCTCATTTTTGTCCAAATTTCTTAATGTTGTTATTACCTTTTAATTTTAATTATAAATGTTGGGGTATGATTTATCACCTCCCCCATACTTACCCCTTTATGTTTTAATGATTATAGACCCCTTTCTCTCTCATCAATGCCTCCCATTTACACCCGTTACCATGTCAAAATTCCGTAAGAAATTTCTCTCTCCTCATTTACATTCAAGAAATTATTTTTTATTATGAATACAAATTCGATTATTTAACTTAGGACATGAATATTTATGAATTCCTTACTGTAAATTTCTGGTAAATGTGATGAGGTGCCCCATTTCTCTCTCATCAACCATTTTTATGAGTTCTTATGTCACACCGTTATGCGGCCGAAATTGCATAGTGATTTTCCAAGCCAAATTCATTGTGTAGTGAATACCATGGCCATTTCTCTATCAAATTTATTCACCTTTATGCACATTTACATATTTATTATAGATTTTCATGTATATATTACAAATTTTTTTATCTTGGAATAAATTATTATGTTGAATGATTCAGTTTTGTTTGATCCATGTGGCACACTTATGCATGAAATGAAATGTTTATGAAGGGTGCGCCTTGACAGCGCTCCAATGCATTGGGTAAAGTATAGTATCATTATACATTATGTGAAATGAGTGTTCAATCATAAAAATTCAAGTGAAATGACGGTTTAATCGTGCTTCATGTTCAATGAGGGTTTACTCATGCTCCATGTGCAATGAGCCTTGGCTCATGCTAATTCCATGTAACGTTTTGTTGCCACATTCCCATGTTATGTTAATCATGCTATATCATGCCTTTATGTTCATGTTTTTATTGCATTCCATTGATATTCCGATTTCAAAACCTGTATTTTAATCGTCATGTTATACCCTGTCTACTACCTTACTGGTCTTTATAGATCACCCTTTTCTTATCAATGTCCCCAGGTTACCCCATGCAATGCTATGTACGAGGTAATATAGTGGCCGTGTAAAGGAACTTTTCGATAAAGATGTCGTGTTTCATGTTTTTAGTCATTATTTAATGTTCCTAAGCCCCAAAGACATTATACATATCGATATTATATGTTGTATCATGTGAATTTTTTATGTAAAAAATTATGTTAAATGCGTAATAAAAAGAAGGATTGTTATAGTTGGTATCAGAGGATTGGTTTAGTAATTTTTGTGATTAAGATTAGAAAACCCAAGTGAACGCCTTAGGGATAAATCTAATTATAATAAAAACAACCCTAAGTTTTTTTGAGTATTGAGTATGTGGTTTATCAAGAAAATACATACCTGTCTGGATATGAGCACATAGAGGCAGCTCTGGCACAGATGTACCAAGGAGTGAAAACTCCGACAAGGAGTTTCGGGCTTGACCCGGGGTATCCTGGTACACGATAATGGGCCTTGTTTCAATCTTGGTTATGACACACCTAGGGTATATTCTTTGGTAAATCCACAAGCTTAGAATGAACTATTATTAAGGGAATAAAAAAATGACCATATGAATATATGTTAGAAATTAGATCATACATAAAATAGATTGAATCTTATATATTCATACGTTAATGAATAAAATTAATTTGTAATTCATCCATTTTTTTCATTGGATTAACCTTTATGTGTTACCCCTAACATACCATTTATTCCATCCAATGGACAGTAATAGGAGGACTCAGGGTAACAACTGATGTGAAGATTAATGCGATGATTGTTCTAATGAGATCACCAATCTGATAGGATTAGGAATCACGAGCATTCTCATGATTATTTCTTAGTTAACTCAAGATCTGAATAGAAAAATGGGTAAAGAGGATCGTTCAACCCCCCAATGAAAGAACATGTCACTATCGAGATCTTTATGATACAAAGGCCTCCTACATTTAATGGATCATCTGATCCCTCAATCGTCGAACAATGGATCCACAACATTGAGAAGATCTTCTCTGTTATTCAATGTTCTGAATAAGAGAAGGTATTTCTGGCTGCTTATTGTATGGAGGGTGAAGCCGATAAATGGTAGAAATTGATCGAAAATTAGAATCCTGAGGAGGAGATCAAGGCGTTGGAATGGAAGGATTTCTGGAAAATGTTTTTTGATAAATATTTTTTGTGCCCCCTCTGACTTAAGATGGAAATGGAATTCATTGACCTCAATAAAAAAGACAAGGAATCTGTTGGAGCGTATGAGAAAGAAATCACAAGGCCTACATGATACACCTTTGGATTTCTCATTACCCCTGAATTCAAGGTTGAATTCTTCTTTGGTGGGATAAAACCTAGCTTGTGGAAGGCCTTAGAGAACCGTGACTTTGACATCTATTAGTAAATTATCCTATGTTCCCTCAAGGTTGAAATAGTGATCTGGAAATCTTAAGGGTATCATGGGGATATGAAGTGTAATGTGGACTTCAAATCTGGTAGTCTTATAGATAAATCCAATGGTACTAATAAAATCCCTCACCCCACTTGCCAACGGTGAAGAAAGAAGCACCCTAGAAATTGCGTGGAGGGGATGAAGAAATGCTTTAGGTGTTGGAAGGGAAGGGCACCTAGTTGTTAACTGTCAGCAAGAAAAACCTGTGGCTCTGAAAGAGGAGAGGAATTCTCTTTTCAACTCTCAACGCATTGTTCATTGCTTCAACTATAATGAACCAGGGCACATTGCAAATCAGTGACCTAATCCAACGGTTTTCAGAGGAAACTAACAACCTGTAAGGCAGTAAGGGAATGATTTTTCTATCACTACCTCCAAAGGGAACCCCAAAAATGATCTGGTGATAGGTACACTAGTTATTAATTCAAGAATAGTGAACGTAATTTTTGATTTTAGTTATACACATTATTTTATATCTCAAATGTTTATTAGAAAAATCCCAGCACCAGCAAAAATCATGGATGTAAAGATGTCAGTGAGTACGGAAAATGGGGAAAAAATTGCATCGAATGAATATAACTCCTCCCCTGTCATAATATATGGATTGAAATTCCCATAAAACCTTGTCATAATCCCTTTGGTGTAATTTTATGTAATTATTAGCTTGTATTTTATTTCCTTATATAGAGCCAACATAAATTACCATGAGAGTTAAATCACTCTCCATGTGGATAATCGACCCCCAGTTCTATACAAATGCAAGGAAGAGGATAATTCTTCTTAAGCTCCATCATTTCAATCCAGGATATTATTTCCCTAGGAGCATGTGTATCTGGATCAGATGATTGATTCCAAGGAATCAACCATCCTTGAAGACATGCCTATTGTAAGGGGATTCACTGAATTGTTTCCTGAAGAATTGTTTGGTCTTCCTCCTAGAAGATATGTTGAATTATCAATTGACCGTATTCCTGGGGAGTTTCCAATATCCAATACTCTATATAGAATGGCTATTTTTGAGATTGAGGAGCTAAATAAACAACTATAGGAGAATCTGGATAATGGGTTTATACACCCAAGTGTTTCACCATGGGGTGAGCTAGTACTATTTTCAAGAAGAATGGGTAAATGCACCTTTTCATCGATTATCATGAGCTTAAATAATCATGATAATGAACAAGTATCCTCTTCCACAAATTGATGACTTTTTCGATAAGATATCTGGAGCACAATACTTCTCTAATGTGGATCTGTTTATGGGATATTAACAAGTGAGGATGAAAAGGGAAGATATCCCCAAGACTGCTTTTTGTACAAGATACGGGCACTATGAATTCAAAGTAATGCCTTTCTGACTCACTAATTCCCCAACAATCTTCATGGACATGATGAATAGAGTCTTTAGAGATTACCTCAACAAATCTGTGGTAGCCTTTATAGATGATATTCTAATATACTCCAAAACCAAGGAGGACCATGAGGAGCATCTCAAAAGTGTACTAGAGACCTTGAAAAAGGAGAAGCTCAATGAAAAGTACCACAAATGTGAGTTTTGGTAGAATTAAGTCTCATTCTTATGTAATATCATCACAAAAAATGGGATATCTATAGATCCCTCGAAGATAGCTACAATAGAGGGATGGCCGAGGCCAACATTGCTAATAGATATCCATAGCTTCTTTGGGTTAGTTGGATATTATTGCCAATTTTTGAGAAATTTCTAACGATTGTCCAACCCTCTTACCTAACTAACTCATAAGGGAGTGAAGTTTTCTTTATGAGATGAATGAGATGAGAGCTTCAAGGAGTTAAAAAGGAGGCTTATCACTATGCCTATGCTCACATTACCATCAAGTGGAGAAATTTTTGTAGTATTTAGTGATGCTTGGAAGAAGGTCCTAGGTAGGGTGTTGATGCTGAATGATAAAGTGATAGCCTACGCATCAAGGTAGCTAAAAATTCATAAGAGTAACTATCCCATGCTAGATCTAGAGTTGGAGACTATGATCTTTGCATTGAAAATCTGGAAGCATTATCTCTATGGGGAGAAGTGTGAGATATATACTGATCACACGAGCCTCAAATATATATTCACATAGAAATATCTTAATATGCACCAATGAAGATTTATAGAACTCATCAAGGATTATGACTGCTCAATCCACTACCACCATGGTAAAGCAAACAAGGTGGAAGATTCTCTAAGTAGAATGATCCAATGATTCTGTCATTGATGAGAATTTATAAGGATCCAATATTCTTAGATTTGATGAAGATGGACATGTGAATCATAAAAAAGGAACATCATAAATCCTTCCACAAATGATTTCTCAACCATCCCTCATAGAGAAAATAAATGATGCTCAACTTAAGTATGCTAAAATTCTAAAAAGGGAGGAAGCTATAAAAAATGGGAAATCCTTAGAGTTCATGGTTGACGAGGATGGAATTGTGAGATCTGGTTCATGGTTATGCGTACTATGTAATCCAGAGATAAAGAAGGAGCTTCTGAATGATGCACATAGCTCAACCTTCTCTATTCACCTGGGGTGCATAAAGATGTATCCAGATCTCCGAGAAAACTTTTGGCGGGACAATATGAAAATGGAGATTGTTGAATATACATCAAAGTTCCTAGTATGTCAGCAAGTGAAGGCTTAGAGTCAAAAGTGTATGGGGATGATGAAAATACTACACATACAAACATGGAAGTGGGACACCATTACAATGGACTTTGTCAGTTGACTTCCAAGGAAATATAGAGGAAAAAATTCTATAAGGGTCGTTGTGGATCGTCTTATGAAGACATTTCACTTTATCTAGATTCTAGAGGATTTCTCAATGGATCAACCTGCACGGATTTACATCAAAGAAGTGGTAAGGCTATATGGAGTACCACTATCTATTGTATCCGATCGTGATATGAGATTCACCTCAACGTTCTGGAAAAGTCTCCAGCATTCTCTAAACACTGAACTGAACAACACTACGACATATCATCCTTAAACTGATGGCTAATCTGAAAAAACTATTCAAACACTGGAAGATGTGTTATGATCATGTTCTATAGACATGAAAGGAGGATGGGACCAACATCTTCCACTAATTGAATTCTCTTATAATAAAAATTTCCACTTGACCATTCGAATGGAACCATATGAAGCCCTTTAGGGGAAGAGGTGTAGAACACTAGTGTGTTGGGATGAAGTCAGTGAGCATAAGCTGCTAGGACATGAAATTGTTGAAGAAATGGTGGATAAGGTGAAAACCATTCAGCAAAATATCAAGGCAGCTCAAAGTCGACAGAAGATTTATGCAGATAACTGTTTGCAAGACCATGAGTTGAAATTTTGATACATGGTATTTGTACGCATATCTCCGTGGAATAAGCTCATGAGTTTTGGAATTAAAGGGAAGTTAAGTCCTAGGATCATCGCCCCCTTTGAGATTCTTGATCATGTCGGGGTTGTGGCCTATCAACTAGCACTTCCACCTACCATGTCCAAAGTACATGATGTCTTTCATGTTTCCCTCTTAAGGAAGTAAATACCATACCCTTCACATGTACTATCTTCAGAGGTAGTATAGTTAGAGGATGATCTTTCTTACGAGGAGAAACCAGTGAAGATCATAGATCACAGTGAAAAAGTTCTACAAAATAAGACTACTCCCATCATCAAGGTGTTGTGGTGAAACCACAAGTTTGAAAAAGTTACGTGGGAATCAAAGGTAATGATGAAGCATAGTTACCCACATCTGTTTTAGTGTGGGAAAAGGAAATTTCAATGGAAAAATTTATTAATGGTGGAAGAATGTAACGACCTAAACTTTATTTTTAATGAAAATATTTATTAATCAAATTAAATGTTTTATTGTGTAGAATGATCATATAAAACATATTCACTTCCTTGTTTTTATGTTTTTGGAGTTTAAAATACCATTTATAATTGTGATTGTTTCTAATATAGCCATTGAATAGTGATCACATGATTAGTATAAATATAGGTCTTTAGAAAATCTAATTACGTAGACAAAAGAAGCGATGACCTCATCCAGTAGACGTTCCCCGTAAAAAGCCCATTTATTAGAGCTCAGAAAGGAGGTGGAGTCATTGGGCCTCACTCTTGACCATTACCAAGCTGATCTTCAACATGTGAATCCTGAACAAAACCGCCTACTTGAGAAGGTGAAGTTGATATAGATTACCACCGGAGCGATGTTATCTGAGCCACCCTAAGAGTCAGTCACCATCGTGCACCTTACCCTAAGGTCTTATGTATGTGTTTTAAGGGGTTATGTAACAATAACCTATTATTATTACCATGTACATTATTTTTTATAAAGGATATACATTCATTTTATTATTGTTACACTGGTAATAGTTTTTAAAGCGTAAATAGTCTTTTTAGTTAATATTCAACTAAGAAATCAATTTTTATGAATAAATAGATTTTTTAATTAAATAATATTTTAAGAAATTATTATTATTATTATTAAATTTATTTTTATCAAATATAAATGATCATATAATTTTATGAATGAAATTGATATTTTTATTAATGTTTGAAAGCTGTTTTTATCAAAACCCATGATTTTTCGATAAAGGTCAGTTTCAATTTTAAAAGTGATAATTCACATATTTTGAACATTATTTAGATAAGATGAATATTATTTTTGGAATGAGGATGTCAAAATTATCCAATGGTGAATTTTTTATAATTTTTTGAGACAGTCAAAATTTTGGGTAAAAATTAAATACCGTTTAAATATATAATGTGTTTTATAACATCATAATGACCCAATAGTGATGTAATAAAATACTATAAACATTATTTTCGGCCAATATATGTTTTACCATTAAAATAATGTTATTTTTTATTTTTTTTATATATTTTACAAAGCTTTAGTGGACACTCTAAGACATATAAAACAGTTTGTCTTTTTAAAATGTTTTCCTTGAGAGTGTGATTCACCTCCACATAAGAAACCCTTTTTTTTGAGACGTTTGGCCATTTTACTTATAAAATATTGTTTCACACTATCCTTGTTTTAAAAACATGTGCAAAAATCATGGCATAGTTGGTGGTTTTGATTAGTTTAATGCGAGGTGTCCCAAACCTAAATAATAAATAATTCCCTCTCCTTTCTTATATAAACCAACCCAATTTACATCATCCTCTTCACTAAAATCCGTTTTAGTTAATCCAACCTCTTCCATAATCTCTCTAGAATCCTCTAAATTATCCTCAAGTTCCCAAGAATCCTCTCTAAAGCCTCTCCCAAGACTTTGGGATCACACTTCCATGTAAGGGATTTATTCCTCTCTCATTTTTGTCCAATATTCTTAAAGTTGTTATTCCATTTTAATTTCAATTATAAATGTTAGGGTATGATTTAAAACCTCACCCATATTGCCCAATTTATGTTTTAATGATGATATATCCCTTTCTCTCTCGTTAATGTCTCCCATTTAAACCCGTTACCATGCCAAAATTCCGTAAGGAATTTCTCTCTTCTCATTTACATTCAAGAAATTATTTTGTATTATTAATACCAATTCCATTATTTATCTTGGAACATGTATATATATTACCCCATTACTATCCATTTCATGTAAATATTATAAGAAACCCCCTTTCTCTCTCATAAACCTTTTTTATGAGTTTTTATGTCATGCTGTTAGGCTGCCGAAATTGAACCACGATTTTCCATGCCAAAGTCATTGTGTTGTAAATACCATGCCCAATTCTCTATCATAGGTATTCAACTTTATTCACATTTAATTATATATTATAGAGTTTCATTATCTATTAAACATTCCTTTATGATGGAATAAATGATTATTTTTAATGATTCAATGTTGTGTGATCTATGTGGCACACTTATGCATGAAATGAAATGTTTAAGAAGGGTGTGCCCTGAAAGCTCTCCAATGCATTGGGTAAATTATAGTATCTTGATATTTCATGTGAAATTAGTGTTGAATCATTCTAATTCAAGTGCAACTTTGGTTTACTCGTGCTTCATTTTCAATGAGGGTTTACTCTGGCTTCATGTGCAATGAGCCTTGGATCATGCTAATTCCATGTTAAGTGTTGTTGCCACATTTCCATGTTTTGTTAATCATGTAATATCATGAATTTATATTCTTGTTTCTCTTTCACTCCATTGATATTACAATTTCCTAACATGTATTTTAATCTAAATTTTATACCTTGTTTACTCCCTTATTGGGCTTTATAGCTTGCCCTTTTATTATGCATGTCCTCATGTTACCCCATGCAATGCTAAGTACGAGGGAATTTAGTGGTCATGCAAAAACAAATTTCAATAAATATGTCATGTTTCATGTCTTATGTCATTAAGTAATGTTCCTAATCCCCAAAGACACTATACGTCTCGATCTTCTATGTTGTATCAAGTGAAGGTTTTATGTAATAAATTACATTAAATGTATAATAAAAAGTAGTGTTTTTATAATATTGATTACCCAATTCATTGGAGTGTTATTATGGTTCAACCATAATAAAAATTTCATGAATATATTTTCCACACGAATAATCATACATAAGGAAAAAAACATAAACATAAGGATTACCCATGGAAAAAATTGAGTAGCATAATT
Organism: Viscum album; assembly: GCA_963277665.1. Lineage (NCBI taxonomy): Eukaryota > Viridiplantae > Streptophyta > Magnoliopsida > Santalales > Viscaceae > Viscum > Viscum album. Next base: position 1,105,775,290 of record OY728139.1, read on the forward strand.
ACTTCATAATTAATAAAAAGAAGAATGTCATAATTGTGTCCATGAAAGAATGGATTTAAATTATAAATTGACATTCATAAGGTAAAATAGGCAATTATAATTATATTTTATGTCAGTATAAAGTGAAAACATGTAAAAAGAGTGTTTCAGAGTCATTAGAATTGAATTGTTTTAGTTCTATTTAAGGAAAATATTAAGCATTGTTTAAACAAGAAAATTAATATTTTCTTCATAAAAAAATAAGCCAATAAACATATATTTTAATTATGACATTATAAATTTCATAAAGCAATAATTTTTTATTAAAAAAATTAGTGAGTAAACTTAAAAATGGGTAAGAAATCAGGAAGTTCCCTTTAATCAGGCTTGTTTCTCAGGATGATTTGAGAGTGAGAAATTATAAAACATGTATTTCCCATCAAAGAAGTATGAACTGAACAGGATATATTATTTCATAACACATAAATAGAATATATAATAAATACTCAAAAATAAATAAGAATTTCATTGGTGTAATGAGACAGAAAGAGAAATCGGAAGGAAAAAATTTGGTTTCGTGTAAAATCCCTTGCCTTATGTATGAAAGGGTTCTTCACTTGATCGTAGTGCTCAATATTATCAAATTAGGTCCATTAATTTTATAAATCTGAACATTTATATATTTATTTTAATTACTATTATTTTACTAATTTCATTTGTTTCCATTTTTATGAGTTATAATATACAATTTTATCTTTTGGGGGTGTTTGTTTCCTTGGTTTTCATGTTCAGTTTACGTTTCCACATACATGGAAAATCATGAAAAAATTGATGTAGATATCCATCATTGAAGTTATATGTTATTAATTAACATCTAAAAGATTAAATATTTGTACAATGCATGTGTTAATTTGTTTTGAGTATGATTCATTAGATATGATGTTAGTGATAATTGTTTTGATTATTTCGACGATTCTTGATCATCAAACTGTAGTTTTGTTTTATTAATTAATTTCATGTATAAAAATGGTCCTAAAACACTAAAATGTATATAATAATTATATTATAATATTTTTTAACGATATTTGTTTATGACCAGCCTTGAAGGTTGTAATGGAAATTTAAAACTCATCGACCTTGAATTTGATAAATTAACACATCATAGAAGATGTTTTCATTATTAAAATAAAGGGTGAGGGGAAGATAAATGATGATTATTATTACATTAACATGATAAAATTTCATTATATAAATATGATATTAGATTTTTCATTCCAATTGTATAAGGGTATGTGAGGATATTATAAGAAAATAAAAAAAATTGAAAACAAATTAAAAGAAAAGGAAAGAGGTTTTGACTTCTTGATTTATACTCCTTGAGAGCCTCCTTGAGGAACATGAGTTTGTTATTTTATTGAGACCAAAGGTTCATATACATGGGAAAGAGTATTTGTAAGCGTATTGGCTAAAACATGTAAAGGCTTAAAAAATTAGATGTGCAAGGAGAAGAGGTGATGAGGGTTAATATTTATAGGTGAGGATATGGGAGTATTCTCATTTTATTATTTATTAGGCTATTAGTTTGAGACAAGATTGTGAATTATTTGATAACTATCATTAATTTATCAAAATAATTAAGGATAGTTAGATATTTTTGTCTTATATCATCCACACATCATCTATGACTCCTTAATTCATGTTTTTAGATTTTATTGAAAATTATCAAATTTTACTATTCAAAAACAATTTCATGTTTTTTAGAAAAATCCAAAAAATTCACATCAACCATTTTTTGATGTGTAGATGTCAAAGACTTTCTCAATTTAGTGAAAATAATTGTCTACATATGAACTTTTTTTAATTAAGATCATAATTTACTCGAAAAATATCAATTTTAAAATTAAAATAGATTTTATAACACATTAAAATACTAAGTAAGGTCTCCTAAAATTATCATGTAATCATAAGAGAACAAAATATTAATTTATAAATAAATATTATTGAATTATGTTTCATTTTAAAACATTATATGAATTAAAAATTTTAAAAAAACATTTATGTTTTATAAAAATATAAACACTTAATTAATATTTTATAAAACATTTATTTAGATATATTATGGTATAATTATGCCATATTTTTTATTATTGGTCACCTAAATTTTTATTATACTTTAATTGGTTATTTTACTAATCTGTTGGTTAATTTACTATTCATAAGGGTCATATTACTATTCCAATGATCAAGTTACTATTCCACTTGTATATGTTCCAAAACATAAAGAAATACCCATTATTTCATACATTCTTCATGTAAAGATTATTTATTATATTCAATTTATGAATTTTTTGTGATTTATAATATTTGGAATAACTATATGAAGAGAAATTTCATTGATAAAAATTTTGGATTGTTAAATTCTTCCCCATTATGAAAGTTTTCAATCGATTTTTTTTACATACAATAGTGGAAATAAGTGAGGGTATGTCTCCTTCATCACATCCTCTGGTTCCGTTATTTCCTATTTGTACTTGTGGTTACACTATAGTACTTTCAACTGGTGAGCTCCCTTATTGTGTGGAATATTATCTCTATGATCAAAGATCTTCACTGGCTACTCCTCGTATGAGAGATCATTTTCTAACTATATAACCTATGAATTTAGTACATGTGAAATATCTGATAAATAATCATTCAAGAGGGATACATGGAATACATCATGTACTTGAGACCTGATTTTTTGATGTTCCAGTTGACATGCTCGATCTCCAACATGGTCAAGAATGTTGAAGGGGTTGATGTACCTAGGGTGTAGATTTCCATTCTTTAAAAATCTCATGATCCTCTTCCATTGAGATATGTGGGGGAATACCATGTATCTAACCATAAAATCTAGGTCCCATCAATGATTGTCTTCATTACACTTTTCTTGAATTTATGCTTTCTTAATATTCTGTTGAGTGGTTTTCACCTTTTCTACCATTTCTTTGGGTTTTTTATGTCTTAGTATCATTTGTACAAATACCTAATCAATCATATTCATGTTCTTTATTTTTTCAACAAAGGGATTCATATGGATCCATTTGGATGCCCAAGTTTAAAATATTGTTTGCAGAAGAATTATAAAAGTTACACATGTTGGTCACATCCTCCATTGAAGTCTATATGTCCTGATCTGAATATGTCTTCTAGTGTCTGAATAGTCCATTCAGATTTTCGATTAGTTCAATGATGATTATCTATATTGATGTCTAGTTACATCTATAGAGAAACTTGGAAGCTCTTACAGAACATCAACGTGAATCTTGGAACTCTATCATATCAAATTGATAGGGGTACAACATGTAGTCTTACCAATTATATGATGTATGTCCATTCATTTTATCTAGTGATAAGTCCAATAAATTTGAGATAAAGTTATCTATATTTGTAATATGATGCAGAAAAAACAATATATCATTGTTTCCTCTAGATGTCTTCGAAATTCTAGTGACATAGTCCATTGTAATAGTCTCCAAATTCTATGTTGGTATGGATAATAGTTTCATAATCCCATTACACTTTTATCTTTAATCCTTCACATGATGGCCGATCAAGAAATTTAATGTATATTTAGTGATCTCTGTCTTCATATTATTCCACCAATAGTTCACTCAAAAATCCTGGTACATTTTTGTGCTCCCTAGGTGAATAGATAAGGTGAACCTAGGTGCAACATTCTAAAGATCCTTAATTATCTCTATAGTGTATGGTACACCTTATCATGATCCAAATCTTACAAATACTTCATCATCCATTTTCAGCTCTATGCATTTCCCGTTTCTATTAGCTTCTAGCATCTTATGAATTTCCACATCATTTCTTTGTGCATCCATTATTTTCTCCATGAGGGATGGTTGAGAAATCATTTGGGAAAGTATTGATGATTTTAATTCCTTAAAAATTCCAATGTCCATCCTTTCAAGGTCATGGAAGATTGTATCCTTCTCAATTAACATTATTTATAGTGATGCATGATCCTTTCTACATAAATAATTAGCCACCTTATTATTTTTCTAGGATGGTACTCGATTGAGTATTCATAATCCTTGTTGATCTCTATCCATATTCGATGGTACATATATAGATCGTTCTATGTGAATACATATTTGGGACTCCTATGAACAGTATAAATTTCACACTTCTCCATATAGAGATAATGCTGCCATATTTTCAAATGAAATGATCAATGATTACAACTCTAGATCATCTGTGTAATAGTTTTTCTCGTTAATTTTCAACTGATATGAGGAATAGAATATAAATGTATCATTTTGAATCCACACATATCCTAAAACATTCATTGAATCATTTTTATACACCCCAAAGAGTTCCCCTCTTGTTAGTAGTGTAAGAACTAATGTAGTGATAAGCCTCATTTTAAATGCTTTAAATGATTCCTCAAAATCAGTAGACTAGACAACCATTTCTCTGTTTATAGTCATATTGTTTATAGGTTTCAAAAATTGCGAGATGTTCTTCAAAAATTGTCGAAAATAACTAATGTGACCAAGGAAACTAAAAATATTTGTTATAGATGTTGGAATATTCCACTATTATATTTCCTTTGTGTGAGATGGGTCCACATATATTCATTTTCTGGTGATAACATTCCACAAGAATGAAAAACCCTCTATCCAGAACTCACATTTAATAACTTTTCTTGTATTTTGTCCCTTCTCAACGTCTTCACCAAAATTTGAAAATTCTCCCCATGCTCCTCCTTACTTTTGGAGTATATAAAAATATCATCAATAAAGACAACAACAGATATTTCAATGTATCCTATAAATACTATATTCATTTAGTCCATGAAAACTTTGAGATTGTTAGTGAGTCTGAATGGAATCACTATGAATTCATAGTGTCTATAACTAATTTTAAAAGAAATCTTGTGAATATATCCTTACTCACCTTTAATTGGTGATATCTTGATTGAAGGTCCACCTTAGAGAAATACGTGGTCCCATGTATTTGATAAAACACTTCATCTATCCATGGTAGGGGATAATATTTATTTATTATTATTCAATTTATATCTTGATAATCAATGTGTGGATTCATTTATCCATCTTTCCTCTTGATGAAGAGGACTAGTGTACCCCATGGTGAAGCACTGGCCTATATAAAATCATTTTTCATATTATACTATAACTACTTATTTAGTTCTTCTAGATCGACAATGGCCATTCTATGAGGTTTCTGTTATATAGGCCTAAATCTAAGAATAATTTCAATCGAGAACTCAACTTATAGGTCAGGAGGAACACATGGATATTCTTCAAAGAATACATCAGTGTAGTCCCTAATGATGAAAATGACTTCAAGTATGATTCTATCCACTGTTTGAAGAATTTTAGCAAGATATACTTTATCATAAGTCAATTGAATCAAAAATTAAGGTGATGATTCTGAAGGAGATTCATCTCCCTTCTTACACTTGTATAGAATTGGAGTATGCTTCGGGATGTGAATAGTGATCAACCTTTCCTAATATTTTATTTTTTCTTTTTAGAAAGATAGCCAATTAATGCCCAATATAGCATCAAACTTACCCAAAGGAAGTAAGACAATATTTTGTTGGAGGTACAATCCACAAACATTAACTAGGAAGAGTAATATACTTTGGATGCAATAATTTCTCCATTTTTTTGTACTCATAGATAACTGAACCTATATATTATGGTGTGGTGGTTGAATTATTATTCTAAAAATAGAAGATATAAAATAATTTATATAAAATGAATCAAATATAATGTTAACTATTATTTAATGAAAAACCAACATACCTATCACAACATCATTATCGGGATACACCCTACTAATAGTGATAACATATTCACTTCCTTGTTTCCTTTGAGGTTGTTGTTGTTTATTTCCACCAAAAACCCTTGGCATAAGTGGATTATGAAAATTTCATGCATAATTTCCATTTTCCTTGTGATTTAAACAATAATCAACATACTGAGTGTTGATCTCAACCTTCCAATGTTCTTCTACATTATTGTGATTATTCATATCCATTTAGAAGCTATTATCTATATGCCCCTCTATTCCACATTTGAATAATCTATTGGTTTCCATTAAGTAGTTACCATGATGATTATTCCCACACTTTTGACATGTGGGATGTTGATTCTTTATTAAATTATGGAATGTGACTATAGATCAATGCATATTATACTCCATTTTGCGATATTTTCAATTGGATCACAAGACCACTGAGAATCTCCAATCTCTATTTCAACCTTAAGGGAACAATGAACAATATATTCATAACCGTCTAAGTCTCAGATTACTAATACATTTTGTAGACTTAAATCTATTTCAGTAAATAATAAATCCACCTTTCTTTTTGTGTTCATGAAAAATCGGGAGGTGTATCTTGAAATTATTTTGAATTTTTCCTTGTATGCCCCAATAGACTCATCCTCCTTTTTCTTTAGTCCAAGGAACTCCCTTTACATATTAAGATAGAGGATTTAGGGAAAATATTTATGGAACAATATTTTCTTGAAATGTTCCCATTCCATGGAAAAAATTTCCTCTATGGACTTCATGTTCTTGATTAGTTTCCACCATAGATTGGATTACCTATCAAATCAATAGACAACCAATACGACATTCTGTTCTTATGACCACTAGAGGTCAGAGAATTGCATCTCAATGATGTTAATCAATTGTTCTATGATGAGGGGATCAGAAGATCCACTGAACATGTTAGGCCATAATCACATGAATGATTCTACTAAAAATTTATCTTTAATAGTAGAATGTGGGTGTTTTACGTGATTCAAGTTATTATTCATAACTTGATCTAGCTAAGAAAGTACTATCATGAATATTTAAACACATGTCTAATCATATTTGGTATATCACGGGGCCATGAATCACACTACATGCCACATTTATTGTTTCCATTAGTTTTCCTACTTCAATTAATCAAATAAGAAAATTATTGTACCATTATGGGTACTGAATACTTATCTAATAATAAAATAAAAAATAAAACATAGAACATATAGTATAAACATGTAAATGAAAAGTATACAATAACATGTGATTCTTCCCTATGTGTCAACCTATGTTATCCATGGTTATAGGATTACCCCTAGGGTTATTAATAAAGTGATCTAGTCCTAATCTCCAAAAATCACCAAACCTAGATATGATATATATACTATAGAGACCCAATCCTTTTACCAATATCATTACTTAAATTTTAGTGTAATTAAACTTAAAAATATCAACGATCATAAATTCTAGTGTATATGTAAGATTAGTCATATAATTAGAAAACAAGAAACCAAAATAAAAAAATTTAATATATATAATGGGCTCCTAACATCCATAGAGCTCTTATATCTACATAGGATAACCAAGGTAATACATTGTAACACCCCAAGCTTCCACGGTACGCTTCTCTTTGAATAATATAGTAGCGTGTGTTGCACGCAACTTTGAGTTCTAACACACACCACAACCAATCAAACTAGTCGTTATGAATAGTAATACCCATTTTTTGAATTTTTATAATTTTATCTTTCAGAGTGGACTTAATTTTTGGATTCTGAATATTGAAATCAGCTTAGGGTGAATTTTTGGTATTTTTCTGAAAACATTCAATTTTTTATGAATAGTGAAAAACACTGAGTTATAGTTTAAACCCGAATTTTTATTTAAATAATTATTTATTTTATTTAAATTTATTTTAGGTAAAAATAGATACATAATACCTATATAATTTCAATGTAATTCATTGGAGTCAGTTTATAATAATTTTAGATATATAAAAATTTTATTGAACTTTTTAAAGTCTTTTACACATCTCCTAGGAGAATTTGAAAATTCACATAAAACATAATTTTACCACTTCTATGAGTGGAATTTTGAAAATCCGAGATACATGGTTAATATCAAGGAGTAAAATGTGGTTCAATAAGGTGAAAATAATTTTTGGTGAATAGTAACATTTTGCATTTATTTACCACGGTTAAATGTTAATAGGGTAATTAAGGGTAAAAATGATATTATTATTATTACCCTAACACATGCCTTAATTCTATTGAATATGTATAATTTGACAAAAAAGTCTTAGGAATGAAATATGAACCCTTATGGTCTACTTTGATTAGATTAGTACATTTATTATTATTTAATTCAAAGGAGAGTTAAAAGAGTTAAAATCAATGTTTGATAACTACAACATTTTAATATAGGATTATACATAAGATAAATTTGACTATAAATATTAATTATAAAGATTAAAATATTTCCTACATAATGGTATTTTATTTATAATTTTTATACATTATATAATTTAATTTATTTACGACACAATAATGATGGAGTAATTACCTTGTTAGTGAAATATTAAAATAATTGATATTATAAATACCCAAATAAATATAATTTCATACTTTAAATAAATTCCACGATTTTTATAGGTTAATATGACATGTTATATTTGATTAAATGAATTTGGTTCAAAGTAATAACGCTGTTATGAATTTAGAAAAAAACAAAATACCAAATAGTGTCAAAATTGACATAAAAGAGTTTTTAAAACAAATATTATATTATTAATTGATATTGAATTTATAAAAATCTAAGTATTGTCCAAGATACTTATATAATAATAGTTGTATCATTACTTAACCACTTGGGGTTCTCTTAGAAGTTTATAGTATGTTTATTAACCATATAATATAAAAATACAAAGAGACATGGTAAATGTCAAACTATTTAACTAAGAGTTAAATCCAAAAGATAAAGTTAATATAGTGACCCAAACCTATATAAAAACTATTGGTTGAGTGGTTTTAGACCTCTCCCGACCTTAAAATTTACATAATACACTTTGGATCCATTATAAACCGAATATGAATTTATTTTAAAATAATATTTCTATATTTTCCTAAGGTGCCCCTCACCCCTCTTATAAAAGGGAGCTCCCCCTTCTCTCAATTCCATAGCTTCAAAGCCTTTTGGCTTGGCCAAACCCTGCCCAAATATTCTCTCAACAACCCTCACTTCAACCTATAGGCCTTAGTTTGATCAGAAACCCAACCTATGGAGCCCTTTTGATCAAATCAAAAGGAAGAACCCGAAGAAGAGGTAATGTTTTCACCACCTTCTTACAAGTTCCTTTCTTCTTCCACTTCTTCTTTATTTGTTATTTCCATAATAAAATAATAAATACAGTATCTTATATATAATTTTATGTTATTATAAATATGGTACAATCATATTCAGTATTCTATCCTTCCCTAGGATGACATGTCACCACACGTGTGTACGTACGACTTACCATCTCCACGTCGTGGTGTAATTGTAATTCAATACATTATTATTTGGATGGGTATAATATTGATGTGTAATTCATGTAAATAATAAATATAACATGATATTTATTCTGTATATATGATACAAAATCCAATTATATATTATTTTAATATCAAAAGAATGATATTATCGCTCGTGTGTACGTACGGACTACCGTCTCCACGAATGCGATGAGATTCATTACCCATCATATCTATTCAAGAATAATTTTCATTTTATGATTAAAAATAATGTTTAAGGACTTGATATAATTATGGATAGGAGTAAGATAAAACCTATGGATAAAAAACACAGCTTATGTAACAAAACATATAAAATAAAACGAGTAAGTGAACACCCGAAACAACGATAATACTAAAATATTATTAACAATGCAATATTAAAAGAAAATATATTATATCATATTTATGTATATTATTATTGTATAATTTAATAACAATTATTTAACTATTATAAAGTATTTTAACCTACCCTCGACCAACGAAAAGTATAAGGTAACAGTTTATTTCAAAATCTCTACATTATCCGAGGTTATTTATATGTAATTATCTACTGGGACCCCTTTATCATCCACATCCATGTTTCTTAAAAATGTATTTAAAAACATTCTTACTATTTTATAGACTATGGGTTAAAGTAATTTATACCCTTTTATGACTTTATAATATATTTATAAAAGAATATTTATGTCATTTTCCAAACAATGTCCTTTTAATCTTTTCAACAGAATTAAAGTAAGAATATATTTTTTTAACTTATACGGTGGGTGCAGCTATTTTATGCCATTATAAAATCATTGAATCTTCCCTTACAAGGTTATAAGAATATTTTCAAAGTAAAATTTTCCTTTTATATTTATGTGACTATTAAATTATTTAAAAAAAGGTATTTTTCTCAAATAGTTTTGATTCCATATATGTCAACATCCTTTGATTGATTTTAAGTTTATTTGAAGTTGATTTATTATGACACAAAACTACCATATTATATTGAAGGTTTTTTGATATGTTTGACTGTGGATGTGTTATTTTTTATACCATTCATTGTTTATGTATAAATTGTTGATATTTCGTATGCTAGTTTAAATACGAATATTTTTGTTATGGTTAAACCTTTTCATATGAGGAATTCATTGGACATAGTTAGTGAAGGGTGGATCTTGCTGTAGCTCCTTGATGAAATGGTAGGTCTCATGAGACAAACTAGTGTCTTGGAACAAGGCCTTGACAAAAACATATTTTTAGTCTTTGAACAAGGCCTTGATTATGTGGTTATGATAGTTTGGCATTATGCATTCCGTTATTATGAAAGTGTTTATTGATATTGCATGTGATTATTCAACTAGTAGAATATCCATGTAAATAAGTAAATGGAATTATTTAATTTTAACTTTTCCATATTATGCTGAAGTTCATGTTTAAAAGGCTTTTGTTTTAGTTATACATTTCCTTAGATGTTAATGTTTATTTATGAAAGTTTCTGCTATATTGTTATCCTTACTGAGCATCTGAGCTCACCGCTTTCAATGTTTTATATTTCCCAGGATGTGAAGAAGTATTTTATGAATGACATGCAGGGATAGTATGAATGGATATGAAGAAAATATGTTGTTGTAGTTTTTTTCACTTTATGGTTTAATGCAAGTCTGATGAATATATTAAGTATTTCCAATGCTACTAAACTAATAAATCTTTCGAGACTTGATCTTTTGTGATCATGCCAATATTATGAAATAATGCACCGACTCTGGGTAACTGGGGTCGAGACGTTACAGTTTGTATCAGAGGAAGTTCATTAAAATCCTTAGAAGCTAGATTTAGATAAAATCTGATTAGAGATATAGCCCTAAGATAGACTTTGAGGATTAGTATATAAAAATTGCTTGAATTTTGGTATTGTAGAGATTTTGTGAGTTTTCTGAGAAATATATCCTTGTCTAGATACGAGCAGGTAGAGGCAGCTCTGGCACATATGTACGTAGGGGTAAAACCTGAAAACACCGCTTTGAGATAGACTCGAACAGAAATTGGTGCACGACAATGGGCCTTGGTGTACTCTTGGTTACAACACTCCTGGGGGATATGCTTAGGATAATTATCATTTTCTTTACAAACCATTATGAAGGGTTTATGAGTATATACTTCCACAAAGAAACCATTATTATGATTATGAATTATATCCATAAGCTTTTCAATTGTTGTTAAGTGTTTTACAAGTTTGGATTTATGTATTGCGATTCATAAACTAATCTAGTGTATGCCATTGTTTAGAAATGGCGCTTAGTGGAAGGAATGGAAACCGTATCAATTCACATACTCTATGTAAATATTTCCCTCCTACTCAAGATAATTATAGTGGAGCTGGTGATGCAATTGGTGTTGATCAGCTTATCACCATACTGGGAAAACTCACTCAGGTTATGAATAATAACCTAACCCATATAGAGCACCCTGGTCCACAGTTTGGAGGATTAATGTTAGATCTCTTCATGAGGCAACATCCACCAATATTAAATGGGAGTACAAATCCATTAGTGGCTGAGAAGTGGATAAATTCCTTAGAAAAAATATTCCATGCCTTGGGGAGTAGTGAAAGGGAAAAAGTTGTCATGGCAGTTTACCGCTCCACTGGAGATTTTGATCAATGGTGGCCATTGATTCAAAATACAAAGGAAGAAGATGAAGTATAAAATATGGAATTGAGGGAGTTTAATGATCTTTTCTTAGAAAAATACTTTCTTCGTAACCATCGAGCAGATATTGAAAGGCAATTTTTGAGTCTGAGACAAAAGGAGGATGAGAATGTCGCAAAGTATGAGGCTAACTTTACAAGGATGGCGAGGCATGCCGAAGATTATATACATAACCCAAGAAGTAAGATTGATCATTTATTTGATAGGTTAAATCCATTTCTTTGTCGAGCATTAGTCTCACAATCCTTCTCATTGTAAGAAGATATTGTCTCATGTTCTATCAAGACGGAAAAGGAATTCTCTAAGTCTTATGACTTAACAGAAAAGAAAGAGAAGAAGGGATCTGTTGATCACTCTACGAATGGAAATAAGGGGAAGAAGGGAAAATTTGAATATCCATTCTGCAGTAAATGTGGGAAGAAACACCCTGGTACTAGCTTAAAGGGAATGGGAGTCTGTTGAAAGTGTGGTGAAAAAGGCCACCAAGCTCGTGATTCAAAGGGGAAGAAAGAAGCTACCAATGTTTAACGCTACAATTGTAGGGAGATAGGAAATTATTCAAATGAATGTCCAAAGCATCAGGGGAAATTACCTCAGAAAAGGCCAAGGGATCAAAGCCAAGCTTATGATATCACTACTGCTGAGGTAGAAGCTCCAAAAGACATGGTGGGAGGTAATTTAATGGTTTCCTCAATTTTAAAAAATGCTTTGTTTGATTCTGGATCATCTCATTGTTTCATATATTCACAGTTTTCTAACAAAATTATATATTTACAATTTGATTTAACAAGGGAGTTGTCAGTCAAAACTCTTAAGGGATGTATCATTGCAACAAAGTTTTGGGAATCAGTCCCCATTAGAGCACACAAATGTTCTTTATCTACTGATCTCATCATCATACCCATGATTGAATTTGATATAATCCTCCGTATGGATTGGATTTAAGACCATGATGCGAAGATTTATTGTAAGAAGAAGGAGGTTATGATTTTTAATGATGATGATAAATAACACCTTATCTTTAGAGCAGAATCGTCACCAATTGATTCTTATCTAGATCCACCCCCAGTAGCTCAACTAAATTAAATTATCGGGGATGAAGAGAATGAAATAACTGTGGGTGAGGAAAGGAATGTTCAAATAGAGGATGTACCAACTGTAAAATAATATATATATGTGTTTCTGTAAGATTTACCTGGACATCCTCGAGAACGAGAAATTGAGTTTTCCATTGATTTGATTCCTGGTTCAAGGCCTATATCAAAGACACCTTGTAGAATGTCCACTATGGAATTAGTTGAAATAAAGAATCAACTAGAGTAATTGAGTAATAAGGGATTTATTCGCCCTATTTTTTCTCCATGGGGAGCCCCTGTCCTTTTTGCTAAGAAGAAAGATGGATCTATGAGGTCATGTATCGACTACAGGGAGATCAATGCTATAATAATAAAGAGCAAGTATCCCCTACCTCACATTGATGATTTATTTGACCAACTGTATGAAGCTCAATACTTTTCAAAGATTGACCTTCGATCAGGATATCATCCGTTGTGTGTGAAGAAGGAAGACATTCTAAAGACAGCATTTCGAACCAGGTACATGCATTACGAGATTACAGTAATGGCTTTTGGATTGACTAATGCACCCTCTGTCTTCATGGATCTTATGAATAGAGTTTTCAAGGAATATCTCGATGATTTTGTAGTGGTATTTATTGATGATATCTTGGTATACTATAAATCTATGAAGATCATGAAAATCACTTGCGCATTATCCTAATGACTCTTAGAAGACATGAATTATATGGTAATTTAGTAAGTGTGAATTATAGATTCAGGAGATTTATTTTCTTCTCCATATTGTCTCTAAGGATGGAATATCAATTGATAATTTTAAGAAAAGAGCAATCCAATAATGGAAATCACCATTGAGTATAATCGAGGTACGTAGTTTTATTGGTTTAGCAGGTTATTATTGATGTTTCGTCCAGAATTTTTCCCGGTTGGCTATCCCATTAACAAATCTCACACATAAAGGGGTTAAATTTGTTTAGACAAAAGTGTGTAATGAATGTTTCAAATAATTGAAGAAACTATTAGTCAATGCTCTTATATTGACACAACCATCAGGGAATGATGGGTTTGTTATTTATAGTTATGCATCAAAGAAAGGAATTGGTTGTGTCCTCATATAGAATGATAGGATTATTGCCTATGCATCACGATAGCTGAAAATTCATGAGCAAAACTATGCTACAAATGATCTTGAGTTAGTAGCTGTAATCGTTTCTTTGATGATTTGGAGACACTATCTCTATGGTGAGAAATGTGAGATTTATACTGATCCCAAGAGATTGAAGTATATTTTATCATAGAAAGAACTCAACATGAGGAAAAGGATATGGCCTGAACTACTCAAGGATTATGATTGCATGATACATTACCACCTGGGGAAGGAAAATAATGTTGCAGATGCATTGAGTAGGAAAGATCATGGAGTTTTGAACAAGATGAGAGTTGAGGGGGATCCTATTTTCATGGATCTATTAAAGAAGGATATGGGAATCACCATGGAAGGTGAAACATCAATACTTTTTCAAATGGTTTCCAAACCATCTTTACTAGAAAGGATAAAGAGTTATCAGACCGATGATGAATAGTTTCAAAATAAGATTAAAGCTGTGAATGATGGGAGATTGAGTGACTTTTTATATGAATATGGAATTTTGAAATTTGGGAAGAGACTTTGTGTTCTTGATATACCTGATCTAAAAAGTTAATTTTTGGACGATGCTCATAGTTCCAATTTCACTATACACCCTGGGAGCAACAAGATGTATTGATATTTGAAGGAACATTTATGGTGGGACAACATGAAGAGGGAGATTGCTGATTTCGTGTCACGATTTATGGTTTGTCATCAAGTGAATGCTGGAAGGCAACAGACCAGAGGAGTCTTGAAACCTTTTCCCATACCAGAATGGAAATGAGAAAAGATCATGATGGACTTTGTCATGGGACTACCAAGGACCCCTAGAAGGAACGATGCAATATGGGTCACTGTTGATCTTCTTACCATGTCAGCACATTTTTTTCTATAAGATAAGATCTACCACTTGAACGTCTAGAAAGAATATATATTGATGAAGTTGTGAGACTTCATGGAGTACCCCTATTTATTGTTTCTGATAGTGATCCACGTTTTACATCAAGATTTTGGAAAAGTCTTCAGAAATCTTAGCGTACTGAGCTTCATTTGAGTACTAATTACCACCCCCAAACGGATCGATAGTCATAATGGACTATTCAGACCTTAGAAGACATGTTGAGATCTTTCTCACTTGACTTTCAGGGTATTTGGGATCAATATTTACCTCTGGTGGAGTTTTCCTATAACAATAGCTTCTATTCAAGTATTCGGATGACACCATATGCAGAGTTTTACAGGAAAATATGTCGCACACCTACTTTTTGGGATGTCATTGGTGAAAGAAAACTCATAGGCCCAGAATTGGTGGAGGAAACGATGGAAAAGGTGAAGGTAATGAAAAACCACATCAAAGCAGCTCAAAGTAGGCAGAAGAGCTATGCTGATAACCGAAGGAAGGATTTGTAATTTTAGGTAGGATATAATTTTTTCTTGAAGGTAACTCCATGGAAGGGTGTTATACGTTTTGGTAAGAAATGTACATTGTGTCCCAAGTACATCAGACCTTTTGAAATTCTAGAACGAATTGGGGTTGTAGCTTACCGGTTGGCAATGCCGCAAAATCTCTCCAAAGTTCACAATGTGTTCCATGTATCACTGTTGAGAAAATACATGCCTGACCCAATGCATGTAATCACCTATCAGGAATTAGAACTGGAACCTGATCTATCTAATTGAGAATAGCCCTTCAGAATTCTTGATACCAGAGATCATGTGTTGAGAGACAGGACGACTCGTTCGATAAATGTTCTATAGAGAATCCATAAGATGGAAGAGGCAATATGGGAACCCAAGGAACCTATGATGGAGAACCACACGAGTCTTTTTATACAGTAATATTCTAGAAATTTCAAGGATGAAATTATTTTAAGGTGGGGAGAATGTAACACCCCAATCTTCCATGGTACGCTTCTCTTTGAATAATACAATAGCGTGTGTTGTGCGCAACTTCGAGATCTAACACACACCACAACCAATCAAACTTGCCGTTATGAATAGTAATACCCACTTATAGAAGTTCTATATATTTTTTCTTTCAAAATGGACTTTGTTTTTGAATTCAGAATATTGAAATTAGCTTAGGGGGATTTTTTGGAATTTTTCTGAAAACATTCAATTTTTGATGAATAGTGAAAACACTGAGTTATAGTTTAAAACCGAATTTTTATTTAAATAATTATTTATTTTATTTAAATTTATTTTAGGACAAAATTGATACATAATACATATATAAGTTCAATGTAATTCATTGGAGTCAGTTTATAATAATTTAAGATATATAAAAATTTTATTGAACTTTTCCCCGTCTTTTACACATCTCCTAGGAGAATTTGCAAATTCACATAAAACATACTTTTACCACTTATATCAGTGGAATTTAAAAAATCTGAGAGTCACAGTTAATATGAAGTAGTAAAATCATGTTCAATAAGATAAAAATAATTTTTGGTGAATCGTATCTTTTTTCTTTTATTTTCCACGGTTAAATGTAAATATGGTAATTTAGGGTAAAAATGATATTATTATTACCCTAACACATGTCTTTATTCTATTGTATTAGTATAATTCGACCAAAAAAACCTTATTAATAAAATATGAACATTTTTGGTCCACTTGTATTAGATAAGGACATTTATTATTATTTAATTCAAAGAAGAGTTAAAAGATTTAGAATCAATGTCTAATAACAAAAACATTTTAATATAGGGTTACACAAAATATAAATTAGATTATAAATATTAATTAGAAATATAAAAATATTTCCCATATAATGGTATTTTATTTATAATTTTTATACATTAGATAATTTAATTTATTTATGACAGAATGGTGATGCAGTAATTACCTTTTTAGTGAAATATTCAAATAATTGATATTATAAATACCCAAATAAATATAATTTCGTACTTATAATGAATTAATATAATTTCATATTTTAATATGACATGTTAGGGTTGATTAAATGAATTATATTAGAAGTAATAATGCTGTTATTAATTTTTAATAAAACAAAATACCAAATAGTGCCAAAATTGACATAAAAGAGTTTTAAAAACTAATATGATATTATTAATTTATATTCAATTCCTAAAAATCTAAGGTTCACCCAAGAGACTTATATCATTATAGGTGTATCATTAATGAACCCCTTAAGGTTTTCTTTGATGTTTATAGTAACTTTATTAACCATATAATATAAAAATACAAAAAGACTTGGTAAATGTCAAACTATTTAACTAAGAGTTAAATCAAAACGATAAAGTTAATATAGTGACCCAAAACTATCTAAAACCTATTGGTTGAGTGGTTTTAGACCTATCCCCACCTTAAAAATTAAATAATACACTATGGATCCATTAGAAACTGAATATGAATTTATTATAAAATAATATTTCTAGCTTTTCCTAAGGTGCCCCTCACCCCTCTTATAAAAGGGCACTCCCCCTTCTCTCAATTACACACCTTTAAAGCATTTTGGCTCGGCGAACCCCTACCTAGATATTCTCTCAACTTACATCATTTCAAACTAGAGGCCTTATTTTTATTAGAATGCAAACCTAAGTATCCATTTTTATCAAATCAAATGGAAGAACCCGAAGAAGAGGTAATGTTTTCACCACCCTCTTTCAAGTTCCTTTCTTCTTCCACTTCTTATTTCTTTGTTATTTACATTATAAAATAATAACTCCATTATATTCTATATTCTGTGATGTTATTATAAATATGGTACAACCATAATCAGTATTCTATCCATCCCTTGGATGAAATGTCACCGTACGTGCGTGCGTACGGCTTACCGTCTCCACATCGTGGTGTAATTGTTATTCAATACATTATTATTTGTATGGTTATAATAATGATGTGAAATTCATGTAAATAATAAATATAACATGATAATTATTCAGTATATATGATTCCCCATCAAATTATATATTCTTTCAATATCAAAAGAATGATATTGTTGCTCGTGCGTACGCACGGACTACCGTCTCCACAAATGCGATGAGATTCATTCCCCATCATATACATTCAAGAATAATTTTCATTTGATGATTAAAAATAATGTTTATCGACTTGATATCATTCTGGATATGAATAAGATACAACCTATGGATAACAAAAATGTATTCTGTAACAAAACATATAAAAGAAAACGAGTAAGAGAACACCGAAAATGACGACAATACTAAAATATTATTAACAAAGAAATATTAAAAGATAATATATGATATCAAATTTATGTATATGATTATTGTATAATTTAATAATAATGATTTAACTATTATACAGGAGGTTAACCTACCCTCGACCAAGGAAATTTACAAGGTAAGGGTTTATTTCACAATATCTACATTATCCGAGGTTATTTATATGTAAATATCTACTGCGACCCCTTTATCATCCACATCCATGTTTCTTAAAAATGTATTTAAATATATTCTCACTCATTTATAGACTATGGGTTAAAGTCATTTATACCCTTGTTTGAATTTTATAATATATTTATAAAGGATTATTTTTGTCATTTTCTAAGTAAGGTCCTTTTAACCTTTTCTATAGAATTAAGGTAAGAATGTCTTTTTTTAACATATACGGTGGGTGTGGCTATTTTGCATCATTATAAAATCATTGAAACTTCCCATACAAGTTTATAATAATATTTTCAAATTAAATGTTTCCTTTTATAATTATGGGACTTTTATATGATTTCAAAAAAATAGATATTTCTCTCAAATAGTTTTGATTTCATCTATATGAACATCCTTTGAGGGATTTTATGATTTTTTAAGTTGGTTTATTATGATAAAAAACATCCATATTGTATTGAAGGTTTTTTGATATGTTTGACTTTGGATGTGTTATTGATTATACTATTCATGGTTTATGGATAAAATATTGACATTTTGTATGCTAGTTTCAGTACGAATATTTATGTTATGTTTAAACCTTTTCATATGAGGAATGCATTAGACTTAGTAAGTGACTGGTGGAGCCCGCTATAGCTCCTCGATGCATCAGTAGGTCTCATGAGACAAACAAGTGTCTTGGCACAAGGCTTTGACAAAAACATATTTGTAGTCTTGGCACAAAGCCTTGATTATCTGGTTATGATGTTCTAGCATTATGCATTCCATTATTATGAAAGTGGTTATTTATATTGCATGTGATTATTCGACTAGTAGAATATCCATGTGAATAAGTAAATGGAATTATTTCATTTTATCTTTTCCATATTATACTGAAGTTCAAGTTTAAAAGACTTTTGTTTTAGTTATACATTTCTTTAGATGTTTATGTTTATTTAAGAAAGTTTCCGCTATATTGTTATCCTTACTAAGAATCTGATGTAACACCACAAGATTTTGATAATAAATATGCAATACAATATTTCCTCTAAACACATCTTTACCTCTTCTGTGTTTAGAATTTCGAATAATAGTACTCTAGAGTTGTTTTCAGTAAGTCATTTGGAGTGTGATGAAACAAACTTGATTTTTTGTGAATAGTAACATACCCTTATGAATAGTAATAAGAATATTAATAAGAATATTAATATTCCCCTTGAATAGTAAAATAATAATATTATTTCATTTTCATAAGTCAATAAGATGACGATATCTTAATTAGTTTTTCAATGAGAAATAAAACTAGTTGCACTTTAATATTTTTATTTTTCGAATTAACTATGGGCTTATTCGAAAATTAAATTAATAATATTTAGAAAATTATTTTTGAAAAATGGATTTCAATTTTGAATTCTACATGTTGAAAAATGGTAGGGGGTGATGTTTTGGGAATTTTATGAAATTCAAGAATTTTCGGTGAATAGTGAAATACGATAAAATACTGTATAATCAAATTATCAGTAAAATTCACTATTTATGAAATCATAAGTGATTCAAGGCCACATGGTTCGAACTCAAATGATATTATTACTATTTAGGGTCACTTTCATTTAGATTATTCATAGTCTTGATAAAAATATTATAATAATGATTAAAATAATCTAACATACCTCCCCTCCTACACTATAAATACCACTCTCACTCCCCTCTTCCTGCCGCACCTCTCAGGCCTTGAGAATTGTCTAAATTCTACCAAATTCCCTCCCTAATCTTCTTCCCCACGTCATAGAGCTTCTGGTATCACAAAAATACCAAAACCAAAGCCCTTAAGAAGGATCTCAAGGAGAAGAGATCAAGAGGTAAACAACCTCTTTTATATTCATTATTTTCTTTCATTTTATGTTATTCTCTTCCTTTCCCTTTGGATTTTTTGGGATATTTCATTAAATATCCCCACTTAATTTCCATATTATGTATGAATTATTAGATATTCCATTCCTCTCATCATACTATTTTTATGAAATTTTAAGAGACGCCGTTAGGCTGTCGAATTTTCGTGAGAAATTTATCATGTTTTCATTCATTTTAAGATTCCTTTCATTTCTTCTTATTTACTCACCACATCTTAACCAAGAGGCATGTATGATCCGGAATCTTTTATTTTCTGGATTTTATAATGTTTATGAAAAATTATTCATCATTATTCTTCTCCTCTCCCACTTATTTAAGGAATAAAGACATTGTCTGTGATGTGTCCAATTACAGACATCGTGGACGATGTAATTTCAATTTCCATTAATTATTTCTAGTCTGGTCAGGAAACCAAATATATGGTTGAACCAGATCATAATATATGTATTTTATCTTGATTAATGTTCTGGAATCTTTGCACATTCCTAATATGGAATAAAAATACAAAACAATTTTTTTAGCACAAAAACTGCCAAGCCAAATTCAAGCATTTATCTTTAAACTCATCGAATGAGTCATCATCATAGTATATAACCAGAATCATTATAAGATAATTTATGTATCTTTAATTTCACTAATAATTTATATTAACAATTCTGGATGTTGAACCATATTTCAACCCAACTTCAATTCATGAATATAAGTAAACAAAGCCTGACACCAAGTAAGAAAATGATTCCAAAACAATAAAATTGAATCTCTTAAATCCATAAAAAATGACATTAATGAACTAAATAAGGTTATACCATATAAATTAAATATAAAATAGGTTCTGGAATTATGAATTAATAATCCTAATTTGTTTATTCAGGTCTTTAAAAACAAGACAAGAACACCTTCAAGCATAAGGTAAGGGATTGCTTAACTCAATTTTCATTCTTTGAGTTAAACATCTATTTCATTGGTTACATTGTTCCAAGAATATGTGTGAATGACCTATGCATGTTTTATACTATATATACACTTATATTTTGTGAATTTTTATTTGTCACACATAAATAATTCATTGATTTATCGTCCCTCTAATGACAAAATCTGTGTAAGGGTTTCTCATCTCACTTTCATTTCTGTGAGATTTCCATTGTTCACCAATTATTCATTATATTTGGTATATGTGTACTTCCATTTGATATATAATAACATGATTCTATTTATATTAATGTTATTTAATGATTCACTTGATTGTTATTAAGTTTTGGTCATACATTTCGACCGATTACATTGTGGTAAGGGACTTTGTCTCAGTTGCCCTTCGTTGTGACAAACTCTATATTGTGCACCTAATAATCCTTATGGGGTGTACTTACTACCCATTTGAGATCACTTTCCATTTGAAATTATATTTCTATTAAATATCCATAATCTCATGTCATGGATATGTTTATTGGTTAAACTGTATACCATTTAACATACAGTGTGTATTTGGGATGTTATTGATGAATCAATATTCTATAATCTATACGGATATTGAAAAGGCATATTAATATTGTATTGAATCATTTTATAAAGAATTATTTGTATGTAGTGGTGGGTGGAGCCCACTATAGCCCCTCGATGCATCGGTAGGTCTCATGAGACAAGCTAGTTGGCGACAAACCCTTCGAGTTTGTTTCCAAAAAATCAGACGGGTTTCTACCCACAATAGTAAACCGTTTTTACATTATTATGGTTTCACGTGCCAGATACATGAAGTCCAATTAATAATCATTCTCTTTATTCATTATCAGTTATTATTATTATCCATGAGGACTTCACTATGACAAAATCTATGGATGCAGCTTCGTTCTCAGTTTATTATTGGAATTAGTTATTCATTTATTCACTCTTCCATATTGATTATGTCAGATCGATTATGATTCACTTATTATTGTACTCATGATTACACTATTTGTAACCCTTACAGAGAATTTGAGATCACCTATTCATTTTCAACCTTCGATAGGTGATAAAGAGAAGGCCATTTATTGAGTTCCTGTGGAGGCAGTTTTTAGTTTTTGTTTTGTACTGTATTTTGTAACCTTTTCCAATGTAATTAGAGTTACATCTATGTATATAGTTTCTTCAAGACTACTAAAAAGATCTTTCCTTCGAGATTTTAATTCCTTCTAACCACGACAATATCACAAGTAATGCACCGACTCCTGTCTAGAGAGGTCGGGGTGTTACAGTTGGTATCATAGGAAGTTTAGTAGAACACTTGGAGACTAGACTAGGAAATTTATAGTAGGGAACAAATCCCTAAGGTAGTATTTGAGGATAAATGTACAATAATATCCTGGTATTTTCATAAGTAATATATTATGTGGATATTTTAAGCAGTACATCCCTATCTGGATATGAGTAGGTAGAGCCAGATCTGGCACAGATGTATCTAGGGGTAAAACCTGAAAACACCGCTTGGAGCTAGATTCGAACGAGAACTGGTACACGACAACAGGCCTTGCTGCACTCTTGGATACGACACTCCTGGGGGATATGCTTAAGATAAATCATATTTTTTTACAAGACATTATAAGGGAGTTAATGTTAATTTTCCTCTTAGGATTTGGTTTGAATAAACTTTGGAATCCAGAGCACAACAATGAAAAATTTACTTAAACAATACTAAAAGCGTTGTTTTCTTATTTTTCAGATGGAAAATGAAGGTACAAGACTTTTTTCCCTTCCCATGGAAATCCCCGAGACTATAATCGTGATGTCATGTATAAAAGACTATAAACCCTTTGAAAACCTCCAAATATCCTGCAAGCTTCTTTACAAAGTTTTGAACCACTCAAATGCCCTTAGAATCTACCGAGGATCAGAAGTTGTGTATAACCAAATGGGCAATGCACTGTTCGAGAATTATAAAAATAAAGGGAAATACTACGAGAGACTCTTCCTGTATTTCACCCTAAATAAGAAATGGTTGGCCTTCATGGCTATTGGAGAAGCTGTAATGGAGATGGACTTTCGCGCCGTCTTTATGTACCAAATCCTCTGTTTCATCACGCTTGGGGACCTCTGTGATTTTGAATCTTTCATCGAATCCTTCAAATATGACATGGTTAGAAATATCTTTAGGAACCAAATCCAAGTGGATGTCGTGGAACATGATGTTACTCATGCCTATCTCTGGAAAATCACCAGTATAAAATGAGAGCTTGGGTTTAACCATGATCCAAATTGCCTAGAGTGTATTTTGGAAGATGAGACCCGCAAGCTTTGTTCTGCCCTGGGAGTAGAGTTGAATAAAACCTTCCTTCTTAGGCGGTAGAGGTAAGGGCACATTACCAGGGATGTCAAGAAGTCCATACTAATGTTTTGTGAAAGGGAGCAATAGATTGTGTAATTTCTTGAGTTTTATAAATCATGTCTAAATGAATGATGTTGTATTCTTTGTTTTGATATGTTTTTATATAAAACAATAACCTGGTTTAAAATGGATTTTCCATACTGAATGTTGATTTACTAAACCTTTTCAGATATAATATATGAGTCAACCAACCAATATTTAATCACTACCTACTGAGTTTTTAGAGACTATAATTGTCCCGAGATGCTCTAAAGAAGACTAGCCCTATGCTAACTTACGTCTGACTTGTAAACTAATCCATTTGGTATCAAATCATCCAAACATTCTCCATCATTACCAAGGAATAAATGTGTTCTATTACCGTATTTTATTTGCACAATTTTCTGCATATAGGAAAAGAGGGAAGTATCATGAATCTCTTTTTCTATGTTTCACTCTGGCTGATATCTACCAAGATGTGGGTAAATTTCTGGAAGCTGCTTTAGATGGTGACCATCGAGTGACCTACATATTTCTGATCCTGAGTTTTAGTATATACAGAGAACATTATGAAATCAATATCTTCAAGAATGACGTGGTGCGTGGGAATTATAGGGATTTAGTCCATGCTGAAATTTCTGACCTCCACACTTCTTGTGCCTCTCCATAGAATCCTGAGTGCTTTAAGCACAGATTCGACCCTAGCTGTCTGGAGTGTTTCTTGGTTAAGGAAATATAATAGCTGAATACTACCTAAGGAATTCACCTGAGGTCGTCATCACCCAAGAATCAGTGGTGTTCCCAGTAAAGGGACTTCGGGAGTAATGTGTATCTAGTGTTGCGAGATTGGAAATATTTGAACTAGTTTGGGGATTCGTGTATTGGGGAACTCGAGAAACAATTATCCTAGTTTTAATTTTCTGAACCAGTGGTTATATAAGAATATAACATGTTGTGTCTTATTTTTTTGTTATCCTTTCATCGGCTATACTATTGAATGAGTATCACTAAGTGAACTTTTAAAATAAATTTTCAGATGGAAGGACAAACCCATATGTTATCTCTTCTTGTGGAGATCCTGGATAGCATTGCGATCAAAACCTTTGAAGAAGAGTACCTACCTCTCGCAAACATGCAAAAAACATGTAAACAACTATATGAAGTGACAAACAGTCCGGACATTCTCCGCACCTGTCAAGGGAATGCTTCCATTTACTACCGCTTATCCATGGCACAATTGACTGAGTATAGGCGAAGAGGAAAATACCACAAAGGGCTTTTCCTATGTTTCACCCTAGGCCAGAACTACACGTCCAGGTTATGTTTTCAAGAGGCTTCTTTGGAGGGAAACCTTTGTGTAGCTTGCATGTACCAACTCTTTAGTTATATCCTGTACAACAATATATATGACTTAGAGGTCCTCAGTCGAGACATAGTTTCCTCGAGTTCTTCATATGTTAGTCTATTCAGACATTTCCAAAATTTGCACTGTTCGAGCCTCCCTCTAGAATCCTGAGTGTTCGATGAAAGAGTTCAACCCCTTCTTTATTAGGTGTGTCTGGGTCAGATAACTAGAGGAGTTGAGCAACAATTTGGGTTTTCTGTTTAACGCACCTGAGGATCCTCTACGATGGGAGATGTGGTAAGAACGTCCGAGAGAATTCTTTTGCGGTTATGATTTACGAGGACACGATTATTTGAAGGAGGGAATAATGTAACACCCCAAGATTTTGATAATAAATATAGAATACAATCTATCCTCTAAACAGATCTTTGCCTCTTCTGTGTTTAGAATTTTGAATAACAGTCATCTAGAGTTGTGTTCAGCAAGTCATTTGGAGTGTGATGGAACAAAATTGATTTTGGTGAATAGTAACAGACCCTTATGAATAGTAATATGAATAGTAATATGAATAGTAATATTCCCCTTTAATAGTAAAATAATAATATTATTTCATTTTCTTAAGGAAACAAGATAACGATATCTTAATTAGTTTTTCAATGAGAAATAAAACTAGTTTCACTTTAAGATTATTATTTTTCGAATTAACTATGGGCTTATTTAAAGATTAAATTAATAAAATTTAGAAAATTATTTTTGAAAAATGGATTTCACTTTTTAATTCTACACGTAGAAAAATGATAGGGGTGAATTTTTGGGAATTTTCTGAAATTCAAGAATTTTCGGTGAATAGTGAAATATTATAAAATACCGTATAATGAAATTATCAGTAAAATTCACTATTTTTGACATCATAAGTGATGCAAGGACACTTGGTTCGAACTCACATTATATTATTACTATTTAGGGTCACTTGCATTGAGATTATTCACAGTCATGATAAAAATATTATAATAATGATTAAAATAATCTAAAATACCTCCCCTCCTCCACTATAAATACCACCCTAACTCCCCACTTCCTCCCACACCTCTCAAGCCTTGAGAATTGTCTTAATTCTGCCAAATTCCCTCTCCAATATTCTTCCCCACGTCCTAGAACTGCTGGTCCCACTAAAAGACCAAAACCAAAGCCCTTAAGAAGGATCTCAAGGAGAAAAGATCAAGAGGTAAACAACCTCTTTTATTGTCATTCTTTTATTTCATTTTATGTTATTATATTCCTTTTTCTTTGTATTGTGTTGGGATATTTCATTAAATATTCCCCCTTACTTTCCATATTATATATGAATGATGATATATTCCATTCCTCTCATCAAATATTTTTATGAAATTTTAAGAGACGTCGTTAGGCTACCAAATTT
Organism: Viscum album; assembly: GCA_963277665.1. Lineage (NCBI taxonomy): Eukaryota > Viridiplantae > Streptophyta > Magnoliopsida > Santalales > Viscaceae > Viscum > Viscum album. The sequence continues at coordinate 1,105,801,909 of OY728139.1, forward strand.
TCGTGAGAAATTTATCAAGTTTTCATTCATTTTAAGATTCCTTTATTTTCTTCTTATTTCCCCACCTCATCTTAACCAAGTGGTATGTATGCTCCAGAATCTTGTATTTTCTTGATTTTCTAATGTTTATTTAAAATTATTCATCATTATTCTTCTCCTCTACCACTTATTTAAGGAATAAAGTCATTGTCTGTGATGTGTCCAATTACCGACATCGTGGACAATATAATTTCAATTTACATTAATTATTTCTAGTCTGGTCATGAAACCAACTATATGGTTGAACAAGATCATAATATATGTATTTTATCTTGATTAATGTTCTGGATTCTTTACATATTCCTAATATGGAATAAAAATACAAAACAATTTTACTTAGCACAAAAATTGCCATGCCAAATTCAAGCATTTATCTTTAAACTCATCAAATGAGTCATCATCATAGTGTATAACCAGAATCATTAAAATATCATTTATGTCTCTTTAATTTCAATAATAATTTATATTAACAATTATGGATGTTTAACCATATTTCAAACCAACTTCCATTCATTAATATAAATAAACAAAGCTTGAAACCAAGTAAGAAAATGCTTCCAAAACAATAAAATTGAATCTCTTAAGTCCTTAAAAAAGGCCATTAATGAACTAAATAAGCTTATACCATATCAATTAAATATAAATGAGGTTCATGACTTATGAATTAATAATCCTAATTTGTTTATTCAGGTAATTAAAAACAAGACAAGAACACCTTCAAGCAAAAGGTAAGGGATTGCTTAACTCAATTTTCATTCATTGAGTTAAACATCTATTTCATTGGTTACATTGTACCAAGAATATGTGTGAATGACCAATTATTTTTTTATACTATATATTTACTTATATTTTGTGGATGTTTATTTGTCACACATAAATACTTCATTGATTTATCGTCACTCTAATGACACAATCTGTGTAAGGGGTTTCTCATCTCACTTTCATTTCTGTGAGATTTCCATTATTTTCCAATTATTCCTTATATTTGGTATATGTGTACTTCAATTTGATATATAATAACATTATTGTATTTATATTCATGTTATTTAATGATTCAATTGATTTTTATTATGTTCTGGTTATACAGTTCGACCGATTACATCGTGGTAAGGGACTTTGTCTCAGTTGCCCTTCATTGTGACAAACTTTGTGTTGTGCACGTAATAATCCTTATGTGGTGTACCTACTGTGTATATTTTGGATGTTATTGATGAATCTGTATTCTATAATCTATACAGATTTTGAAAAGGCATATTGCTCTCGTATTTAATTATTGTATAAAGAATTATTTGGATATATAGGTGGGTGAGGCCCACTATAGCCCCTCGATGCATCGGTAGGTCCCATGAGACAAGCTAGTTTATGACAAACCCTTCGAGTTTGTTTCCAAAAAATCAGACGGGTTTCTACCCATAACAGTAAACTGTTTTAATGGTATTATGGTTTAATGTGCCAGATACATGAAATACAATTAATAAGCATTCTCTTTATTCATTATCATTTATTATTATTATCCATGAGGTTTTCTGTAGAGACCCGAAGCTTGAAGTGCATGGACATTACATTACTTTAGCGGAATACTTAATGCATAACAAAAACACACACACAAGGATTGTAATAGTTTAGTGTCTTTGGAAACTCGGAATATAATCTTCTAATCCTGGTGAAAGATCTTCAACATCTCCCATAAAGATCTTCCTTTTTTTATACCTAAAACCTTTCTTTATATCCTAGGGAATAGTAAACACAAAAGGGTGAGCTCAAATTCTCAGTAAGGGTAAACAAAATAAATATCAATCACATCATATACATAAGCACACGACTTTTGGAAATCTTAACCTACAAAAGAGATCATAATTTCATAACCTGGGATAACTCATGGCAGTGAAATGTAATAACAATAATCATAACATAAAACATGAAACTTTGTGGCATACACACATAATCATAGAGAATCATTTCTTGTTAGTCAAGACTCATTTCCAAGACTATCTTGGTGGACAAAGTCCCTTTCTGAACCGAGTCACCCTCGTTTCAGTCCCGTTTCACTGAACCGGTATAACCTACCATTCCAGCCATGTATATCTCATGAGATATAAAATCTTTACCCAATGCATTAGAGGGAGAAATAGGTCCCACCCATCTCATAATGATACCATTCTTATGTGTTCCACAAATTCATAAATCATACATCATTACATAACCCATGTAATAAAAATGGGAATCTTAAACATCATGACATCATAAAACAATTCATATAAGATCAAGGAATTCATAAAAATAATTCCATCACAACATAATCAAATAAATGTAATAATAGGGATGAAATCAAAACCCTTTATTATCTTAGATGGAAAATAATTTTGATAAAACACTTGAACTCCATTCTTGAGGAAAATATCCTTTCTACTTCAAAAACACTTTTCCTTTCTTAACATGTCATAAAATTATAAACTAAAAGAAGTTGATTAAAAATAAACTTGAAAACTTGTAAGTGAATCTTCTTGGAAATAATGTTTTAAAAATCCATTCATGTCGTATAAGTTAAAAAAACGTTCTTCTCGTACTTTTTTTGGAAAAGTCAAAAAAGTACCTCGTACAAAAAACAACAAAAGATTCATTTCATATCCTTTACTAAAAACTCACCGAAGGGTAAAATTGGATTTAAACAATTATCCGTGGATGGAAATAATATTACATATTGCAGAAACATGGATGTGGATGATAAAATACACCCCAGTAAATACCAAAGTACAAACAATCTCGGATAAAAATGAGATTGTGATATTTCCCTTACCTTAGGTCCGATATGCTTCGTAAGTGTCCAAAAATCCTGTATAATGATTTAAATAATGTTATGGACTTATTCCAGAATCATACTCATTGTTATGATATCATATATGGTTCAATTATGACTTTATATTACCCGTTCTTTTGTAGATTCCATGTTAAAGAAGCATTTTGGGTAAAATTGTTTCATTTATCGTAGGTGTTTGGACTTGTTGTTATTGACATTATTATTACTTATATCATGATTTACTTACTTCCAGAATATAAAACATGATTTATATAACATATATATTCAGTATATATATATAATATATAGATAAATGAAATGAAACACACCGTTCATGGAGACGGTAGTCCGTACGTACGCATGAACGCTGTTTTCCTTTCCTTATTGTCTTGAATGGAAGTAAGTAGATGAAATATATATATACATATATACATAAATGAAGTAGATTTAACATGTCATAAATTTTATTATTATTCATTATATATACTTTATAATAATTCATGAATGGTTAATGTGGAGAATGAATCTCATCGCGTCGTGGAGACGGTAGTCCGTACGTATGCACGAGCGATGATATCGTTCTCATGCTCGTGAACTTGTGTTTAAGTGTATGTATACTATTTCAGTATCAATATCACTTTATAATAATAATATATAGTTACTCATTACACCATTATACCCATCCAATTAAGGTGGTGGTGGAAAATAGATTACACCACGGCGTGGAGACGGTATTCCGTACGTACGCACGCACGGTGATTTCATTTTCCGTAGGATGGATAGATGGTGAAATAGGGTTGTTTAACACTTATAATAACATATCAGTATATTAGTGATAATGATGTTATTACTTCATAATTAAACAACCTAAGAAGAATAAGTGGAAGAAGAAATAAAGTTGAAAGAATCGGTAATGGAAATTACCTCTTCTTTGAAGCGCCTCTTTGAGACCTCCTCTTAGGGCCCTAAAATTGGTCTTTGAGGAAGACCAGAACCTCTAAGATGTTTCTGTGGAAGTGTAGAAGAGAATTTGGCAGGGTTTGTCTGAGCTTTAAGGCTCATTGTGTGAGGAAGAGAGGGACGAGGTGCCGTTTTATAAGGGAGGAGAGGGGCACCTTTGGAATAACTAAAAATATTATTTTATTATAAAGTCATGTTCGGTTTTAAATAGCTAAAAATTGATTTATTTAGAGACTAAGGTGGGGATGGGTCGAAATCATCTCATCCAATAGAATTTAGACAAGTTTATGTTCCTATTTTAACCTTATAATTTAGATTTAACATTAAGTTAAATAATTTTACTTTTACCGTGTCTTCTTGTGTTCTTATACTATAAGGTTAATAAACTTACTATAAGAAGCCAAACGAACCCCAAATTGTTTATTATTAATATATATAACCTTATCTAAGTCATTTTGATGAACCTTAGATTTTTAGGAATAAAATAACAATTAGTAATATAATATTTGTTTTAAAAACTATTTTATGTCAATTTTGACACTATTTAGTAATTGATTTTTGTGAAAATCATAACAGAATTATAAGTTCGAAAAAAGTTAATTAAATAAATACTAACAAGTCATATTAACGTATAAAATTAGTGGAATTCATAAAAAGTCTCAAATTATATTTATTTGGGTATTTATAACATCAATTATGTCAATATTTCATTAATAAGATAATTACTGCATCATCGTTGTGTCATAAATAAATTAAAGTATTTAATGTTTAAAAATTAAAAATAAAATACAATCTAATAGGAAATCATTTTATCTTTCTAATGAATATTTATAGTCAAATTTATCTTATGTATAACCCCATATTAAATATGTTTTAGTAAATAAACTTTGATTTTAACTCTTTTAACCCTTCTTTAAATAAATTAATAATAAATGTCCTAATCTAATCCAAGTGGGCCTAAATGGTCATATTTTATTACTAAGTTTGTTTTTGGTCGAATTACACTTGTCCAATAGAATTAGGACATGTGTTAGGGTAATAAAAATATCATTTCTACCCTTAATTACCCCATTTTCTTTTAACTGTGGTAAAAAAAAGTAAAAAGTTACTATTCACCAAAAAATTAGTTTTATCTCATTGAACAACATTTTACTTAATGAAATCAACTTTGTCTCTCGGATTTTTGAAATTCCACTCACAGAAGCGGTAAAATTAAGTTTTATGAACAATTCAGTTTTTTAACAACCACTTAGTGGTTTCACTATTCATCAAAAATTTAAAGTTTTCAAAAAAAAATACCAAAAATTAGGCCTAAGCTATATGTGATATTATGAACTCAAAAATGATGTCTATTTTACCAAATTCAAAACATATTAGTTGCATTAACTAATTTAAAAATTAATTCCCGTCGTCAAAACAAATAGCGTGTTTTTAAGAGATGATAACTATCAAAAGATTGAAACTTGTTTATAACTGGTTTAAATGTGAAATTACATCCAATGACCATAATTGTATTAAATTGTAAAAATATATTCTAAATATACTTTAAAACCACTAAAATTAATAATTTATCACTATTAATTATTTCGATTGAAAAAGATGTTTTTAATTAAAATTTAGTAATTTCCAATATTCATTAAAAAATGAAAGTTATCCGAAAATTACCAAAATTTCACCCTAAGTTAATTTCAAAATTCCGAATCCAAAAATGATGTCCATTTTGAAAAATAAAATTTACAAAATTTCAAAAAGTGGTTATTACTATTCATAACGGGCAGTTTTAATAATAGCATATCATTGTTTAGTGAAACATGGTATTGCGTACTACACATGCTATCAAGGAAGGCCGCGATTGCGTGTAATGAAAGGCAAGTCAAGGATGCATGTTGTGCAATCTCCTTTTGGTGTAGCGTACAACACACCGCATTAATGAAATTTAAAAGAATATTTTTCATAAAATCTCAGGGTGTTACATTCTACCCCCCTTAAAATGAATTTCGCCCTCGAAATTCGTCGGGGTTATAAATGGTTTACTATTCTAAAGTTTCTTTAATCGAAACCCACATCGTAAAAAGGAATACCAAAACCAATCTTTAAAAACAAAAGTATGAAACGTAACAGTTACCCAATTAAACTAATCATTGGGTTTCTACATAGGTGAAAATATGGATATGGAAGAGAAATCTAACCATCATGTTCTGATGGAGAGTGGTATAGAACATGGGTATGGAAAAGATAGCAATCACAAAGCCATAAATTTGTGATGATCTAAGGTACCATATGATTCATCAGATATAAGAGCAATATGACAACATTTTTTTGGTCTTCAAGATCATTTCCCTAAAGTTGATGAAATTGGAATTAGAAGAAATACTTTCGTGATTTTGGTATAGTCTCACCATTTGTCGTTCTTTGGACAATTTCCGCTTCATCTCTTAAAGAAATGAAGTTGAATTTTTTCATTTGTGATGTGTTAGTAGATCATGTGATAGAATTATGGGTCATTCCATCTCTTTCAAACAAAAGGTTAGAAAAAGTTATAAGTTGATCTTATGGTTAATCGTATATGGTTCCAAAAATGAACTTATACTTCATTTATCATACCACTTAATAAAATAGAACTAGTTTCTACTAACCAGGGACTTCCTGTAGGCCAGTGGTAGGCGATAAAGGCCAGTCGCACTTCGGTTGTGGGTTCGATTCCCACAACCTTGTCCAATGCGATGGGCTATCGCCCGTCCTGCAAGTTGTCCTTTTTCTAAAACCACATTACTATAACATCCCATCAATAATATAAAAAAAAATTCTATCCTTAAACAATACTAACTTATGTCCAACATAATCTATTCCAATCTTTAGGCTTATCCATAATACTGCAGTCCACTCTCATAACATAGTGTAAACGATTACCAGAGATTTAATACCATCGTTGATCCCCATATATCATAAGATATGTTTTGTTGGTCACATTCCAAACATTCAAAGTCCTTAATCATGTATTCTCTTGAATACCCATTGAACCTTAGTGAAAACATGAATGCAGTTAAAAGTTAACACCTTCCACATACCAAAATCCTCAAAATTCTATATACTCAAACCATGATATCACATAGTCCTTATATCAATCATGAGATCATGAATACTGTCAAATATTTCATTTTCTCGTTTTCCCTTCATTATGTGCATATCATTCTTTTTCCAAAAATATCTCAATCACTTTCCATAGTTACTGGTACCATAAAATTATTGAAAACCACAATAGACCAATACATAAATACTCCAATATTCCACGATACTATATACAACACTATTTTGGAATCCCATTACATAAACACATAATAACTTCACCACATCGTTCTCATATTCAACATCGCCAATAGTGATCGCATGTGACTTCCCTTTGTCCTTTTCCTTAAGCGTTTTCTCATGTCGATCATCACTAACCCTTGGATTAGGGAATTTATCGGCATAATGTCCCATCTCCTTACACTTGAAACATTGAAGTGTTGGTGGTACGTTCTCTATAGTCTTTTCTTTATTCACATCATTAGAAACCCTTTTTCCATTACTTCAACACTCAGCTGCTCGATGACCTTCTTTTCCACACTTAAATCATTTTCTAGTCCCTTTATGACAATCTCCACCATGCTTGTTTCCACACTTTGTGCATAAGGAAACATTCATCTTCTTTTCACCATTATTTTGAGGATTCTCCTTGAACTCCATCTTTCGTTTCATGTCAAAACCATGAGATGGATATGTAACACCAACTTCCATTTCTACCTTGATAGCACAACGCACAATTTCTTCACAGCTACTAAAGTCTCTTATAGCTAATTCCCTTCGAAGACTTGGTTTTAAGCCACTGAAAAATCGATCAACTTTACTTTCAAGTTGGATGATAATGCCAGATGCATACCTTGAAAGTCTTGTAAAATTCGCTTCGTATATACCAACAGATTCATCATCCATCTGCTTCAGCTCAAGAAACTCCTTTTCCATATTTGTTCGAAGAATACGAGGGAAGTACTTACTGAAAAACAAGTTCTTGAACTCGTCCCATTCCATGGACTCAATTTCATCTCTTGGCCTCGTATTCTTGATAAGATTCCACCAATGATCAGCTTCACCTTCCAAACGATATACTACTAAGATGACTTTATCATGTTCATAAAATTGAAGAACTGAAAATATCTTTTCAGTGGTACTGATCCATTGTTCAGAAACAAGTGGATCGGAAGTCCCACTGAAAGAAGGTGGACATTGCCTCATAAAGGACTCAATAGAATATTGTTCCCTTCTCTGCTCATTTGGAAGTCCAGAATGATTCATAGCTTGTGTAAGTATAGCAATAAGATTTTTCACTCCATCTCCCATAACATTTGTTTGTTCAGGAGGACAATCCTTGCATTGTCCATTGCATTGATCAACATGGTTCCTTCGGATTCTATCCATCGTCTAAAACCCAAAAAGAATAGTGTGAGAGGCAAAAATCATGCTAGGGAAAACTACATTATAATGGGGGAGTATCCTCAATATCTAACTTCTTAGGATAAATTCTATGATCGTTACCGTAGTTCTAGGACTGTATCTTATACGTATACTTATCCTTAGGGACATCCCTAGACATACCTTAGAAATATCTCTAGGGATCTCACTAACGCTTTCACATCCTAGTTTCCAAAGGTTGACTAAACATTTCCTATGATACCAACTGTAGAGACCCGAAGCTTGACGTACATGGACATTACATTACATTAGAGGAATACTTAATACATAACAAAAACACACACACAAGGATCGTAATAGTTTAGTGTCTTTGGAAACTCGAAATATAATCTTCTAATCCTGGTGAAAGATCTTCAACATCTCCCATAAAGATCTTCCTTTTTTTATACCTAAAACCTTTTTATATCCTGGGGAAAAGTAAACATAAAAGGGTGAGCTCAAATTCTCAGTAAGGGTAAACAAAAGAAATATCAATCACATCATATACATAAGCACATGAATTTTGGAAATCTTAACCTGTAAAAGAGATCATAATTTCATAACCTGGGATAACTCATGGCAGTGAAATGTAATCACAATAATCATAACTTAAAACATGAAACTTTGTGGCATACACAAATAATCATAGAGAATCATTTCTTGTTAGTCAAGACTCATTTCCAAGACTATCTTGGTGGACAAAGTCCCTTTCTGAACCGAGTCACCCTCGTTTCAGTCCTGTTTCACTGAACCGGTATAACCTACCATTCCAGCCATGTCTATCTCATGAGATATAAAATCTTTACCCAATGCATTGGAGGGAGATATAGGTCCCACCCATCTCATAATGATACCATTCTTATGTGTGCCAAAAATTCATAAATCATACATCATTACATAACCCATTGTATAAAAATGGGAATCTTAAACATCATGACATCATAAAACAATTCATATAAGATCAAGGAATTCATAAAAATAATTCCATCACAACATAATCAAATAAATGTAATAATAGGGATGAAAACAGAACCCATTATTATCTTAGATGGAAAATAATTTTGATAAAACACTTGAACTCCATTCTTGAGGAAAATATCCTTTCTACTTCAAAAACACTTTTCCTTTCTTAACATGTCATAAAATTATAAACTAAAAGAAGTTGATTAAAAATAAACATGAAAACTTGTAAATGAAGCTTCTTGGAAATAATGTTTTAAAAATCCATTCATCCCGTATAAGTTAAAAAAACATTCTTCTCGTACTTTTGTCGGAAAAGTCAAAAAAGTACCTCGTACAAAAAACGACAAAAGATTCATTTCATATCCTTTACTAAAAACTCACCGAAGGGTGAAATTGGATTTAAAAAATTATCCGTGGACGGAAATAATATTACATATTGCAGAAACATGGATGTGGATGATAAAATACACCCCAGTAAATACCAAAGTACAAACAATCTCAGATAAAAATGAGATAGTGATATTTCCCTTACCTTAGGTCCGATATGCTTTGTAAGTGTCCGAACCTCCTGTATAATGATTTAAATAATGTTATTGACTTATTCCAGAATCATACTCATTGTTATGATATCATATATGGTTCACTTATGACTTTATATTACCCTTTCTTTTGTAAATTCCATGTTAAAGAAGCATTTTGGGTAAAATTGTTTCATTTATCGTAGGTGTTTGGACTTGTTGTTATTGACATTATTATTACTTATATCATGATTTACTTACTTCCAGAATATAAAAAATGATTTATATATCATATATATTCAGTATATATATATATAACATATAGATAAATGAAATGAAACACACCGTTCATGGAGACGGTAGTCCGTACGTACGCATGAACGCTGTTTTCCTTTCCTTATTGTCTTGAATGGAAGTAAGTAGATGAAATATATATATACATATATACATAAATCCAGTAGATTAAACATGTCATATATTTCATTATTATTCATTATATATACTTTATAATCATTCATGAATGGTTAATGTGGAGAATGAATCTCATCACGTCGTGGAGACGGTAGTCCGTACGTACGCACGAGCGATGATATCGTTCTCATGATCGTGAACTTGTGTTGAAGTGTATGTATACTATTTCAGTATCAATATAACTTTATAAAATCATATATAGTTACTCATTACACCATTATACCCATCCAATTAAGGTGGTGGCGGAAAATAGATTACACCACGGCGTGGAGACGGTATTCCGTACATACGCACGCGTGGTGATTTTATTTTCCGTAGGATGGATAGATGGTGAAATAGGGTTGTTTCATACTTATAATAACATATCAGTATATGAGTGATACTGATATTATTACTTCATAATTAAACAACCTAATAAGAAGAAGTGGAAAAAGAAATAAAGGTGAAAGAATCGGTAACGGAAATTACCTCTTCTTTGAAGTGCCTCATTGAGACCTCCTCTTAGGGCCATAAAATTGGTCTTTGAGGAAGGAAAGAACCTCTAGGACGTTTCTAGGGAAGTGTAGAAGTTAATTTGGCAGGGGTTGCCCGAGCTTGAAGGCTCATTGTGTGAGGAAGAGAGGGAGGAGGTGCCCTTTTATAAGGGAGGAGAGGGGCACCTTTGGAATAACTAAACATATTATTTTATTATAAAGTCATGTTCGGTTTTAAATAGCTAAAAATTGATTTATTTCGAGGATAAGGTGGGGATGGGTCGAAATCATCTCATCCAATAGAATTTAGACAAGTTTAGGTTCATATTTTAACCTTATCATTTAGATATAACATTAAGTTAAATAATTTTACTTTTACCGTGTCTTCTTGTGTTCTTATACTATAAGGTTAATAAACTTACTATAAGAAGGAAAACGAACCCCAAATTGTTTATTATTAATATATATAACCTTATCTAAGTCATTTGGCTGAACCATAGATTTTTAGGAATAAAATAACAATTAATAATATAATATGTTTTTTAAAAACTATTTTATGTCAATTTTGACACTATTTAGTAATGGATTTTTGTGAAAATCATAACAGAATGATAAGTTCGAAAAAAATTAATTAAATCAATAATAACATGTCATATTAACCTTTAACATTAGTGGAATTCATAAAAAGTCTCAAAGTATATTTATTTGTGTATTTATAACATTAATTATGTCAATATTTCATTAATAAGATAATTACTGCATCATCATTGTGTCATAAATAAACTAAAATATTTAAAGTCTAAAAATTACAAATAAAATACCATTTCGTAGGAAATATTTTTATCTTTCTAATGAATATTTATAGTCAAATTTATCTTATGTATAACCCCATATTAAAAATGTTTTAGTAAATAAACTTTCATTTTAACTCTTTTAACCCTTATTTAAATAAATTAATAATAAATGTCCTAATCTAATCCAAGTGGGCCTAAATGGTCATATTTTATTAATACGTTTGTATTTGTTCGAATTAAACTTGTCCAATAGAATTAGGACATGTGTTAGGGTAATAATAATATCATTTCTTCCCTTAATTACCCTATTTTCTTTTAACCGTGGTAAAAAAAGTAAAAAGTTACTATTCACCAAAAAATTATTTTTATCTCAGTGAACCACATTTTACTTACTGACATCAACCGTGTCTCTCGTATTTTTGAGATTCCACTCATAGAAGCGGTAAAATTATGTTTTATGAATAATTCAGTTTTTTAACTACCACTTAGTGGTTTCACTATTCATCAAAAATTGAAAGTTTTCAGAAAAATACCAAAAATTAGGCCTAAGCTATATTTGATATTATGAACTCAAAAATGATGTCTATTTTACCAAATTTAAAACATATTAGTTGCATTAACTAATTTAAAAATTAATTCCTGTCGTCAAAACAAATAGCGTGTTTTTAAGAGATGATAACTATCAAAAGATTGAAACTTGTTTATAACTAGTTTAAATGTGAAATTACATCCAATGAACATCATTGTATTAAATTGTAAAAATATATTCTAAATATACTTTAAAACCACTAAAAATAATAATTTATCACTATTAATTATTTTGATTGAAAAAGTTGTTTTTAATTAAAATTTAGTAATTTCCACTATTCATTAAAATATGAAAGTTATCCGAAAATTACCAAAATTTCACCCTAATCTAATTTCGATATTATGAATCCAAAAATGAAGTCCATTTTGAAAAATAAAATTTAAAAAATTTCAAAAAGTGGTTATTACTATTCATAACAGCTAGTTTTAATAATAGCATATCGTTGTTTAGTGAAACATTGTATTGTGTACTACACACGCTATCAAGGAAGGTCGTGATTGCGTGTAATGAAAGGCAAGTCAAGGATGAATGTTGTGCAAGCTCCTTTTGGTGTAGCGTACAACACACCACATTAATGAAATTAAAAAGAATATTGTTCATAAAATCTCGGGGTGTTACATTTTCACTATGAAAAAATCAATGGATGTAGTTTCGTTCTCAGTTTATTATTGGAATTAGTTATTCATTTATTCACTATGCCATAGTCATTATGTCAGATCAATTGTGACTCACTTATTATTGTACTCGGGCTTCGTCTATTTGTAACCCTTACTGAGCATTTGATCTCACCCCTTTCATTGTCCACCTTCGACAGGTGATGAAGAGAAGGCCTTTTATTGAGTTCTTGTGGACGCAGTTTTTAGTTTTTGTTTTTTATTGTATTTTATAACCTTTTCTAATGTAATTGGAGTTACATCTATGTATCTAGTTTATTCAAGACTACTAAAATGATCGTTCCATCGGGATTTTCATTCCTTCTAACCATGAAAATATCACAAGTAATGCACCAGCTCTTGTCTAGAGAGGTTGGGGTGTTACATCTGAGCTCACCCCTTTCAATGTTTCATTTTTCCAGGATGTGAAGAAGTATTTTATGAATGATCTATAGGGATAGTATGAGGGGATTTGAAGACAATATGTTGTTGTAGTTTTTTTCACTTTATGATTTAATTTAAGACTTATGAATATATCTAGTGTTTCAAAGGCTACTAAACTAATCGGTCTTTCAAGACTTGATCTTTTGTGATCATGCCAATATTATGTAATAATGCACTGACTCCGGGTAACTGGGGTTGGGGCGTTACATACATAAACAAAAAAAATAAGATTAAAATCCCAGTAATGAAATAAGAGTAGGAATAAAATATAGAACATGGTTTAGAAGAAATAACATGATGACATAAAATACATTGGAACATGAATAAAAAAAAGTAAGAATAAAATTTATAACATGGTAACATATAAACATGGAAACATTGAAATGTAGAAACAAAACACTACCTAACATAAGGAATATACAAGGCTAACTACCAAGACCATTTCACATGGAAATCAATGTCCCTTAAAGGAATTAGGCTCACTCTCTATCTCAACATGATGTCTCATTAGACTAAACGTTACCCAATGAACCGAGAAACTATATATGCACAACGATAACAAAATGTTAATGAATATGTGTTATATATGAAGAATCATAAATGTGGAATCCCAAATAAACATAAGGGTTACCCATGGAAAAAAATTGGGTATCATAATCATGCCATTTGGTATAACAAAAGTGAATTTCTAAATGGTGTTCATGAAAGAATTTATTTAAATCATATATAAAAGTTAATAAGTTAATAAAGGGATATATCAAGATAAGTGAAGTCAATATGAAGATAAAACATTTAAAAATTATTTTTAAGAGTCATCAGAATTGAAACATTATTTTTGTGGTTTAAGGAAAATATTAAAGAGCATTTAAAGTGGAAAGGCACATATTTATTTTAATAAAACCATAAGTTAACCAAGATATTTTTTCATTATTAAATGGGTTATTTTATAAATAAAATGGTGTCTTAATATATATTATATAGTTCACATAAAAATGGGTAAGAACATGGGAGGTTCCATTTAATTGAATTTGTTTAGGGGGAAGATTTGAGAATGGAACCATATGAAAACATGTATTTCCTATAAAATAAAGATTTAATACAATGGATACATGAGTTAGTAACATATACATATAATTTTTAATATGTACACAAAAATAAATATGAACTAATTTGGGTAATCAAAGAGAAAGGGAAACCCAAAGGAAAAATGTGGGTTCTGGTAGAATCACTTACCTAATGTCTAAAAGTGTTCTGCACTAGACCATTATTTCCAAGATACTCAAATTATATCCATTAATAAATTAATTCATAAGATTTTATACATTTATTTGATTTATTATAATATTATTAATTTTTAAGGGACTTTTTTATAAGTTATAATATTCAATTATATCATTCAAGAGCATTCATTTCCTTGGTTTTGAGGATCAGTTTACTTATACACATGAATGGAAAATTAGTTAAATTTGAATAGATATCCATAATTTATGTTATATCTAATAAATAAAAATCTAGAATACTAAATGGTTATATAATTAATTTGGTAATTTCCTGTGAGGATGAATCAATAGATATGACATTAGTGATATTCGTTTAGATTATTTTGGTGCTTTTTTATAATCACAAACTAGTTTATTTATTGATTAATATCCTGTATATAGAATGTTCATAAACCCGGATGTTGTATACCAAAGAGCACAAATATGTATATTTTACATTATGTCTTGCATTTTGTATATCAAAGGTAACAAACCCTGACCTTACGTTGAATTGAAACCGAGAATTGCTGCTTGCTGGGGCTTTTCAAACAGGAAATTAGTTCCTCATGGTAAGGGTTATTTTTACATTTTATTTACTTCACAAGAGGACCTTGATAGGGCCTGGAAAATTGTTAATTTGGATCTCAAACTAGGGATCCTCCTCTTGTCTAAATGCGATGCTACTTTCAACCCCAGTTTTCATAGTAACAACATAGCACAAGTTTGGGTTACATTGCATAACCTAAATTGTTTTTACTGGAATCCACAAATTCTCAATGATCTAAAATCATGTATTGGATCCTCTATAAAAGTGGACCAAAGAACCTTAAATGGAGACTTTTTCCTCAATGCAAGAGTTATTATAGAGGTAAATATTGATAACAAACTTCCACCCTCAATCACTTTCAATGCTATTGATTATAAAACGAAAGTTAAGCTTGTGTATGAGAGGCTTCCACCCTACTGTGAGTTTTGTAAATTGGTTTTTCATACTGTCCATAACTGTAGTTTTGAACAATGAAAACCTCCTCCTCAAAACCATAATGAATAGACATAGGTTAGGGAATATAGTAGGGGAAATGAAAATGTACCAGAAAAACCTGAATCTTCTAAAAGAAAAGAGGATAAAAGGGTTGTAAAAAACAACCCATTTGAGCAACTAATTCCAGAAAAAGGATAATCTTGGGCTAATTTGATTGATGAAAAAGAGTCTAAAAAACTTGAGTAGATCCTTTAAAATCACCTTCAGTCTGATATATTTGGAATTATATCACTTCCCCAAGCAGCCCCTGGAAAATCAGAAACCACTTTAGAGGATATTGTCCCTATTTTAGGCACACCTCTGAAGGAAACAGGCTTGGACCCCGCTAAACAGACCTATCAGAATAAGAATTTAATGCATTATACTTTGGAAATGGTTCACTCTCCTGATTATGATACTTTTTCTCCCTCCTTTTCCGCCACACTAGACACTCAAAGCAGAATCCATGAAATAGGTAAATCCTCACCAGTTAAACAGGACTGGAAGACTAACATGTTAATGCATGGATATAAAATGAATTTTTTGTCGTCTCCTATCAAGACCCAGGACAATGACAACAAGCCTGAGAAAATAGGGATGGATATATCCCCTCATTTTGATGGACAATCTACTCTATAAGAGGCTGAAAACAAAACTTATGCATCTTCTACAGCTCCATGCAAATAGATTGAGCTAGATGCTAACAAGCAATGTGAGACTAGGACTGAAAATGTTTCGGTTTCTACTAATACCTCTTTGGATCCCCCTTGTAAATATAGGTAGAACATGCTAATAATCACATGGACAACAATACGGTAGTATCAACTAGATAAAAGGCCTTAGCCTCTAAAAAGAAAGGGTACAACCCCACAAAAAATAGGTATAAATGAATGTTCTTTTCTGGAGCTGCCAAGGGATAGAGAACCCTAACTCGGTTAATGTACTGAAAAGATTTTTTTTACCCACACACCGAAACTGTTTTATATTTTTAAGCTCGAAATTAATATTTCTTCCAGATTTTAGCATGCTTTTCCCCTATTTACTCCTTTGTAGGGGCTTGCATTAATCACCTCTCAATTGAATCCTTATGGGTTTTTTCTCACTCTTCCCTTCAAAATTTCAATGTTTTTAGAACTTCAAATAAAGATTTTACTTGTGGTTACATGTTGGAACAAACACCCATTTTCACTACTTTTGTCTATGCTTATAGTAGATATCAGGATAAAAGATATATTTGGACTGAAATTACTCAGCTTAGTATCTTGATTTAAAAACCCTGGTTTATTGTTGGGGACTTCAATGTCATTCTAGATGCTAGTGAAAAACTGGGCCTTCCACATGCTTCCATATCTTCTAGGGAATTCAAATAGTGAATTGAATATAATAACCTTATAGAGGTTAACCTAATCGGTGCTATGTTTACATGGTACATACATCCTTATAATAATACTGTGGCTAGAAAACTTGACAGAGCCTTCACTAACAATTTTGAACTTGATAAATGGGACAACATTTCCAGTATCACCCTTAACAAGATTTCTTCTGATCACCACCCAATTCTGCTTAGTTTTTCCTACAACCTTATAAAACCTATGTATCCTTTTATATATAACATGGCATGGTCTTCTGACATAGACTATGTAAGCATTATTAAAAGCTCTTGGAATAACATGAAAACAAATAATGATTCGTTTGCTTGTCCTATGAAACAAAAAATGTTAAAAAAATCCTAAAAAACTGGTGTAAATAAAAATCATATGAAATAGATAACAATACTTACACTTCTGAAATGGATCATAGTCAACTTCAAAATCATAACACCTCATCTAATTTTGCTCAAAACTCCCAACATGAAATTAATATTTCTTCCAAATTGATTACTCTCCTTAACATTAAAGATAACCTCGAGAAGAATATATGGAAAACCAAATGGTTGAATAATGGGGATAGAAACACAAAATTATACAATGCTCTTCAAAAAGATAAAAAAAGCTTGTAAACCAATTTCCTATATTAGGGAAGGGGGAAATTTTTTGACACAGATGAAAGCATTTCCAACCATGTGGCCACTAAATTTCTTAATATCTTCAATGGCACTAATATTGGTAAATATATCTAACCTGATGTTATAACTATTATGGTTATAGATGAGGATAATATTTTGCTTAATAACATACCACTGGATCATGAGATTAAGGGCGCTGTCTCTAGACTGAACATAGACGATGCTCCAGGTCCGGATGGCTTTAATAATGATTTCTACCAGCAACATTGGGATATAATTCAGGATTATGTCTACCAAATGGTAAAATCTTTCTTCTCTAGAGGCATTCTTCCTCATAGAATGAACTCTCAATTCCTTATCCTTATTCCCTTGTCGGAAAATGCAAACAAAATCAGTCATTTTAGACACATCACCATAATAAATTCGCTATTTAAAATTATCACCAAATTGATTGCCAACCGTATTTCTGCTATCAGTAATAGAATTATTTCATGGAATCAATTTGGTTTCATTAAAAGTAGATCTATACAATATTGTATCTATTTAGCTTCTGAATCCACTAACCTGTTGAACAAGAAAACCTGAGGCAGAAATGTGGCCATTAAACTTGATATTATTAAGGATTTTGATACCATTGATTGGAACATTATTTTTAAAGTGCTTAGAAATTTTGGATTCAATGAGACTTTTATCAACAGAATTAGAACACTCTTTAATTTGGCCCGTATCTCTATTCTACTAAATGGTACACCTAGAGGTTACTTCAATTGTTCTAAAGGGGTCAGATAAGGAGACCCCCTTTCAGCTATCCTATTCTCTATTGCTGAAGACTGCCTTAATAGACTCATATCCTATGCTATTGATAATGGTAATATTAACCATATCCTGGTTTCTAGAAACATGAATGCCCCATCCCATTTGTTATATGCTGATGATATAATACTTTTTTTAAAGGGGGATAAAAGAAACTTAAGTAACCTTAATGTCGTCATTTCTCACTATGAAGAGGTGTCTGGACAACATATCAAATTACTGAAATAATTTATTTATTTTGGAATAAACTGTCCCCCTGGTAGGAAAACTAGCATTAAAAATATGCTTGGTATTAAAGAGGGATCTCTCCCCTTTAATTATATTTATGTTCCCATTTTTTTGGGTAAACCCAAAGCTGTTCATTTCTCTTCCATCATTGATCAAACTCTTCGTCATCTCTCCTCTTGGAAAGGCAAAACTCACTCAATAGCAGGGAGAATTTGTCTTGTTAAATCCACAATTGTTTCTAAACTGTTCTATTCCATTATGATCTATAAATGGTCGCCTAGTCTCTTAAAACACATCAATCTTGACATTAAAAACATTGTCTAGAAGGGAAGCACTCTGGAAAGGAAATTAGTTACTATACCATGGTCCACTTGTTATAAGCATATTGAAAAAGGAGGTATTGGAATAAAAAACCTCACTAACTTTAACAAGGCCCTTCAGGCTAAGCTTACGTGGAATCTCATTTGTAAGAAATCACCTTCCACGGACATCCTTCAGGGTTGTTTTCTCGAAAAACTTCGAATAAATGCGCTAAATTATTTCACGTCCTCCATATGGTCATCCAATAAATGTCCCTTCAAATACATTATGGATAATTCTAGAAGGATGGCCAACAGAGACTCAAATTTAAATTTTTTTCTCAATAACTAGACTAGCACACCCTTCATCTCCTTTATTTCAACCTCTCAACTCCCTGTGCATACAATTGACACCATCAAAAACATCATGAACATCAAAAATTCTCCTTTTTTTTGAAGAGATTAAAAGTATTTTTGAAAATTACCATTTCTCTATTAATGATGATTTTCTGATCTGGGAACCTTCACATAATGGGATGCTTGACTCGAAGAGTCTCTACAAGCATTTGTACATCAATGATATGAAAAAAATTAGCCTTCTTAATAACTTCAATAAACCTTGGATTAAACCATCAATACTTTCTGTAGTTTGGAATATTTCTCATGGTAGGATTCCCACTGACTCTTGTTTACAAAATTTTGGAATCAACCTTTTCTCTAAATGTCGTATGTGTAACCAAAATTGTGAAGATATTAACCATCTTTGCCTTTATTTTGATACAGATACTACTATTTGGAATTATATCTTTAACATATTGGAATGAAATTGGTTGTTTTGTAGTTTTATAATATCTCAGGTTCAAAGATGTTTGGAGACATCTGACACTCAATAAATCAAGAACCATTTTGTGGAAGCGATTACAGAGCTTCTGCATGTGATCTGGTATGGTAGGAACAAATATAATTTTTGCAACAATTATTTCAATCTTAACATAGGTAAATTGAGAATTATTATTGCTACTTGGGAGGTGGCATCGATACAGAAGGATCAGTGTAACAACTCAGTCAGATATTTGGTGATTCTGCGACGTCTTGGGATTGTAGGAAAGTATTCTCGCCCAAAAGTCTTGCTTGAAGTTTTTTGGAAGCCCCCCCCCCCACACTCCCTATAGAATGGATCAAAATCAATGTTGATGGCGCCTCTAAGGGAAACCCAAGCCCATAGGGTTGTGGAGCCATCTTCAAAAATCATCTGGATCAAGTTCTCAGTTGCTTCTACGGATCATGTGGTATTGCTACCTCCCTGAAAGCCGAGATGCTCAACATTATTCAGGCAATCTCATTTTCCAATCTTCACAACTGGAAAAACATATGGATTGAAAGCAACTCCTCTACTATCATCCAAGAAATCTAGATTGGTACCATCCACCTGGCTTGGAAGTTCACTGCCTGCTGGATTGACTGTCTGCACTCACTCTCCTCCCTCATCTTTATTGCTACGCTTACCGGGAAGCGAACAAAATTGCCGATGCTCTTGCCAACATGGGTGTTGATAAGGACACTAACTGGAGATATGATCTTCCCCCATAGCTTATTCTACTTTATGTTCATGATGTAAACATAATTCCTTCCTTTCGACTTGTGTAACCCCTTTCTTTTATATAATAATTTTTTTTGGTCTTTGACCAGAACACTACCATTTGAAAAAAAATGGTTATAAAACATTACATAGTTTTTTAATAAATATATTTTAATATGTTTTAACCATAAAAATTAATTTATGACCATCCTTAAAGGATTTAATGGAAATTGAAAACTCATCGTCCATGAATGCAATAAATTAACACATCACAGAAGGTGTTACCATTTTTAGAATAAATGGGGAGGGGAATATAAATGAGGAATAATTATTCCATTGACATGATAAAATTAATGTATATAAAATATACTAGATTCAAACGAACAAATCATGACATACATGGAAATTACATTTCTTTATCAGAATAATTAATACCTTAAACAAAAATATTCCCGAAGACCATAATAGTTTAGTGTATTTGGAAACGTGGAACATAATCTTCTAACATGGTGAAAGATCTTCAACATCTCCCATAAAGATCTTCCCCTACAATTTTCCTACCAAAAGAAATTCCTTATATCCTGGGGAGAATAAAACATAAAAAGGGTGAACTCAAATGCTCATTAAGGGTAAACATGAATAAATTCAAACAAAACATAAAAAAGAATGTAAAAACATGAACCTAAATTTTGAATATCAAAATCATGAGTGGTGAAATAAATCCTGGTAGCACGTAAGGCATATATCAAAAAAGAACATTAACCATGATAAAATAATATTGGCATAAAACATGGAATTGTGGGAAACAAACAAGAAAATAATATGATTTCCATAGTAGTGAAGTTATTGCTTCTAAGACCATCATAGTGGATAAATTCCATTACTGAACGAGGATTACTTTCCATTCCAGCCCAATATTACTGAACCAAATTTATTTTTAATTCCAGCCTTATATTACTGAACCTGATTTATATTGCATTCTATTCATGTCTATCTCATGATATATAAATATTTACCCAATGAATTGGAGTGTGATATGGGTCCCACCAATCTCATTATGAAATCATTCTTACATGTTCCACAAAAACATAAATCAATTAACATAGCATTACCTAAGACATAAAATGGGTTTCTTAAAAATAATTCTATCAAAATATAATCCATATAAAATAAAATTCCATCTTTAATACAATAAAATCATAGTAGTAATATGGATATAAAAATAACTCTATTTAAATAGCATCATCTTAGATGGAATTTTTTTTTGATAAACACTTGAACTTAATTCCAGAGGAAAATATCCTTTCTTCTTTAAAAACGTTTTCATTTCTCAAAATTCCATGAAATTATAAATGAAAATAATTTAAAGAAAAATAAAATTAATTTATTGTTAAGTAAGCTTCATGGAAATAAGGCGTCCTGAATCCGTAAAAATCTCCTCATGTCATATATGTTATGAAAATAGTATCCTCTTACTTTTGACTGAAATGTCAAAAAGTACCTCATATGTTAAACCAAAGAAAGATTCATTTCATCCCATGTAGTAAAATTAAAAAATGTGTAAAAATGACCTTAAATATACAATATGATTATTAAACATTTTTTGAAAATAGTTTTAGGAAACATTGACATGGATGATAAATATATCCCCTATAAATACTTATGTATAAACAATCTGAGATAAAAACAAGAATCCAAAATTATCCCTTACCAATTTATAATCAGTTGCATCATATGAATCAAAAAATAAAGAAAATTTAAGTATTATTTAAATATAATAACAGTAATAATAATTATAATTATAAAAACATTCATGTGTAACAAAAACATCACACAATAGAATTAGATGGTGTATAAGGAATATGTCCCGTAGAAAAAAAAGTGAGACAACATAATCCCTTACCTTAGGTATGATATGCTTTGTATGTATCCAGACCTCCTATATAATTATTTAAATAATGTAATTGACTTCTTCCAGAATCATAGTCATTTTTATGATATCATATATGATTATATTATTTTCTGTGAGTAACATTTCATTATCACTCTTTATTCGGGTGTTAACTACATTATGTTCTTTTTCATGTTTTGTCAATTGAGTACCAGTTCACCTTCTTAGTTCATATTTATATCATTGTAAAATTATATTAACATAATAGATACCATTTTTATTCATTATGTACATTTATATAATCTTTTTAGTGATTATTATGTAGAATTAATCACATCACATCTTAGAGACGGTATGTCGAACATACACACGAGAGAAGATATCATTTGAATAGTTTTTGAATGGTTTTTAAGTGGATTGTGTACAAAATTTCATATTAAATATCATGTTATAATAATCATATATATATTTATTACTCCCATAATTATATCCATCCAATTAAGGTGGTGGTGGAAAATGGAGTACACCACGGCGTAGAGATGGTAAGCCGTACGTACGCACGCGTGGTGGTCTATATTTCCATAGGAGGGGTAGAAGGTGGAACATGGTTGTTTCATAATAATAATAACCTCCCAGTATATAATTAATATTGGAGTTTTTAATTTATAATGAAACAAATCATGGGTGTGAAGTAGAATAAGAATTTGTTTTTGAAAAAATTGATAATTGATATTACCTCATCTTCAACGTGCCTCCTTTAAATAAATTTTCAGAGTACTATAGTTGGTATTTTAAGAAGAAAAATTCCTATAGAATGTATATAGGGAAGTTTAGAATATAAATTTTCAGGTATTAGACGAAAATTAAGCCTTAATGAGTTGTGGAGAAAATAGGGAGGAGGTTCCCGTTTATAATTGGGGTGAGGGACACCTTTGGAATTTATGAAACTATTAATTTATAATAATTATAAAATAAATAAAAAAAACTAAAAATAAGTTATATTCTAAGATATGTTATGATTTTATATGAATCTCATCAGCCAATATATTTTATAAAAGTTTTCATATCAATTTAAACATTATTATTTTAATTAATAATTAGTTATTATATTTAATTTTAATTAAGATAAAAAATGTTTTAATATAAAAAGGGTGAAATATTTACTTTTTTGATTTAAATTATTCCATAAATGAATAATTTAAAACAGTTTATACTATCATAATTATTCTATATTTTTAATATTTTTTTCAATTTTTAAATAATTTTATAAAAAATTATTTTAACAAAATATGAATTATGTCAATTTTGACAATATTAATTTCATGCATATTTAGAAATATAAATATATGGAGTTATCCTATAACCAAGAATTTTAGTATTTATAAAACGGGTCAAGTTCATCTATAAAATTAATTGGGAAAATTATTTATCCTAAATTATATTTAATTTTAATATTTTTAATAACATTTATTCGATATCTACATTATTAAAATAATCACAATATCACTATTGTGTACTTATTTAACATAATTATGTGTAGAATAAAAATTTGAAATAAATTTACTATCTTTCATAATAATATATTTAGTATAATTTAACTTTTGAGAAATCCAACATTAAAAAAGTCATACTTTTTAAAGTATGAATGTGACAACTTTAACGTCACTTTAAATAAAATAAAATAAATGTAATAATCACATAAATAAAGCTCCAATTTGTGACATTATCATCAATTGGATTATTATGTTAGATATATACTTGACCAATATGTTTTTTTCATGTTTTTAGGCCTTTTTATGTCAATTAGTATTTTAATAAAAATTGTTTTATCGATTTCTCATCAATTAACTAATTTTTAAATCATCAAAGTATAATAGTTAAAGGTAATTATTAATTTACTAAAAATTAAAAATAAATTACCATGATTTAGTTAATTATTTCCATGAACTATTTAGGTTTGATGATATCACCTGGTTATACCTATATTAAAATTATTTCAGTTATAAGAAACTTGAGTTTGACATTTTGTCACTTTCATTGGTTTTATTAATATCTATGTCATTTTCATTGACAAGTGGCCCTTAAATAAATATGCATCAATACTAACATGTTAAGGGTTGAATTTTATTTATCCAATATGATTTTTGTAGGTTTTAGGATCATTTAATTCTTCTTATCATGTTCTTTGTTAGACTAATTTACCCGATTTACCTTTAACAACGTTAAATAAAACTTATTGTAGTTAATATTCATAATATTTGAAAAAAATAAAAGTAACAAGTTATCATAATTTGGAATCAATTATTTATAATATGGAATCCATTTTTTATAATTCAGAACACATAATTAGCAGAAATTAATTTAAAATTAATTCCAGTTTTCAAAACCAGAAATCTGGTTTTTAAGAAGTAAAAACTATCAAAAGATCAACATGTGTTTTTGTCCAATTTAAAAGTTAAATTACCTGAAATTACCAAAAATGTATTAAATTATTAAAATATATTCCATTTATAATTAAAAACCATAAAATAATATGATTTATCAGTATAAATTATTTCGATGGAAAAATTTGTTTTCAATAAAAATTTAGCGTATTTTTTATTTTCAACAAAACATGAAAATTGTCAGAAAAATATAAAAAATTCATACAAAGTAAATTATGATGTCCATATTCTAAAAAATAATTTTATTTTATCAAATATAAAATATGATGGTGTTAAAAAATAAAATTTAAAAGGGTTCTCCCTCAAAAGGTTGTAAAACTATATTTCTAGAAAAATAATTCTTTTATCCAAATTTTTTTAATTTGTTATTTTATCATATCAAGAAAACATATAAGATGATTTTAAAACATTAAATTGTATATATAACATATATGTTTCATTAAAAATTTGTAAATCGTGATAGGATTTTATAAACAAAGTTATTCTATTTTTAATTAGGTTTTCTTAAAAACACAACTGTTATATTCAATTGGTTTTTATTTCCATTTATAATAAATTTGGTAATGAATGAATCATTATGTATAAATTTTAAAATCATTTTTTCATAATTCAGTTGATATTATTCATAATAGCTAGTTTATATCTTATAATAATAATATTTTAATAATATATCACTATTTAGTGAAACTCAACATTGCATACAACGCAAGCTATCAAGGAAGGTCACTCTTGCATGTATAGTAAGAAAAGTATAGTGTTTCATATACGAAAATATAATACTGTGTTGCGTATAGCACAAACTAATCTTGCTGTAGCATTCAACACAAGACATCAATGAAATTAAAGAGAATCTCTCTCATAAAATCTCGGGGTGTTACATTCTACCGCACTCAAAATGAATTTTTCCCTCAAAATTCATCGATGTTATAAATGGTTTACTACTTGAATGTTTCTTTCTTGGAAACCCATATCATAGAAAGGGATTCTAAAACTTCATTTTAAAAAGAAATGATAGAAACATAACAGTTATACAGAGTAACTCATCACTTAGTTTCAACATAGGATAACATAGGTGGGAAGTGAAAACATGAATATAAAAGAGAAATCTAACCATTATGTTCTAATGGATAGTGATAGGGATTAAGGTTTGGAGAAAGTAAACTACCAAAAATCCATAGATATGTGATGATTTAAGGGACCATCTAATTAATCCGATAAGAAGGTACGAGGATAAGATTTTTGGTTTTCAAGAAGCTTTTCCAAAAGTTGAATAACATGTACAGAAATAATTGCCAGATTTTAGTAAAATCTCATCATTGGTTGGGCCTTGAAAAAATTCCACTTTATCTCTTATTCAATTAAATGAAGTTTAAATATTCAATCTTGAGGAGTTATAATATCGTTAGGTAGAATGAATGGTCATTCCATCTGTTTCAACAAAAAGGTTATCATAGAAAATCAAATATGCATAAGTCTACCTATAGTGAGAAAATAAATTAATATAAAAAACATTAAATTAAAAATAACTTATACTATCCATAAATTGATAACATTAAAATCCTTCCAAAAACAAAAAATATAAAAACATAGAAAGAGTTGAACTAAATCGACTTAACATTTATCTCCCATATGTCATTTGATTGTTCTTTTTTGCCACATTCAAAACATGTGAATACATTAATCATGTATTATTTTTAAATATAACACGAATTTCATAAAAATATACTCTTTCCACACACACAAAACTAAAAGAAATTATATATACTCCAACCATGATATCCCTTTGTCCATATATGAGTCATGAGGGCCTTAATACTATGAAAAATCTCATTACCATATTATCCCTTCAATATGTGCATATGACAAGATTTAAAAAATATTTCAATCACTTTTCAAAGCTATACATTCCATATACATATGGAAAACCAAAATTTACCAATACATAGATATTCGAGTATTCCGTAATACTATAAAAGAGATTCAACAACACTATTTTGTAATCCCATTACCTAAACACGTAATCATTAAACCACATCATTTGCATACTCAAAATCACCAATAGTGATCACATGTGATTTTCCTTTATTTTGGAGTTAAAAGTTTTTTGGCATAGATAATCATCCATAACCCTTTGATTAGGGAATTGGTTATCATAATGACCCATTTCTTTCCACTTGTAACATTGATTTGTGGGAGGTACACTCTTTGGAGATTTTTGTTTATTCCCATTCTTTCTATAGTAAAATGCTTGATGAACTTCTTTCCCACTCTTAATACTTTTATCAATCCCCTTAATACAATTTCATCTATGTGTCCTTCCACAGTTGGAGCATAAATAAAATATAGTTTTCATTTCTATTTAATTTTTATAGTTTTCTTTGAATTCTATCCTTATTTTCTTATCATAACCATGATTATATGAGAAACTATAATATTACTTTTTTTTAATAAGAATATGTGGAAGGTAAATACTATAAAATAATCTCTTGAACTCATACTAATCCATGGATTCAATTTTATATTGTTTCCTTGTATTCTTGATAGAGTTCCAACATAGATTCTTTTTAACTTCCATACAATAATTTCCCAACTTAGCCTTTTCACATTCTGAATAGCGGAGAATGAAAAATAACTTTTTAATGGTACAAATCCATTTCTCTGTAACTAGTGGATTGTTGGTTCCACTAAAATAAGGTGGATATTTCCTTAAGAAAGATTCAGGAGAATGTTTTTCCCGCCATTGGTCATTTAAGATCCTAGCAGGATTTGTGGTCCAAGAAACAAGATTCATTATTCATGCTCTCATAACATTTGGATGTTCAGGAGGACAATCATTGCATTTACCATCACATCCAGCATTAACACTGTTTCTTTGGATTCTAGCCACTATCTAAAACCCAAAATGAATAGTGTGAGAGGGAAAAATCAATTTAGGAAAACTACATAATCTAGGAGGATTACTTTATCTAACTTCTTAGGTCAAATCCTAGGTTTTTCAGGATTGTTATCGTATTTCTAGAACTATAACCTATAGTTATACTTTCCCTTAGGGATATCCCTAGACATATCTTACAAATATATCTAGGTATATTACTAAAGTTCCCGCATCCTAATTTACAAAGGTTGACTAAACTTATGCTTTGATACCAACTGAAATGACCCACACTTGACATATAGGTACATTACATTTATTTTGTAGAATACTTAATATATTAAAAAAAAGATACCCAAAGACCATATTATTTTAGTGTCTTTGGAAACTTGGAACATAATCTTCTTAATTGGTGAAAGATCTTCAACATCTCCCATAATGTTCTTCCCATTTATTTTTCCTACCTAAAACACTTTTTATAACCTAGGGAAAAGAAAACATAAAAATGTTGAGCTCAAATTCTTGGTAAGGGTAAACATGAAGAACATCAAACAAAACATATACATAAGACTTTGAAAACATGACCAAAACTTTTGAATATCAAAATCACAAGTCATGAAATAAATCATGGAAATACATAAGGAATAGATCATAAAGAAAAATTAAACATGATAAAATAGTATTTGAATAAAACATGGAATTTTGGGGAAAAAGAAAATAATATGATTTATATATTAGCCTAGTCATGGCTGCTAAGACCATCATAGTGGAAAAAGTCCATTACTAAACTGGGTTTAAATGACATTCCAGCCCTGTATTACTGAACCAAATTTACATGCCATTCTTTCCCTATATTACTAAATCAGATTTAATTTCCCTTCCATTCATGTCTATCTCATGAAATATAAATCATTACCCAATTCATTGGAAGGATATATAGGTCCTTCTAATCTCGTCTTGAAATCATTCTTACATGTGCTATAAAAACATACATTATTAATCCTAGCATAACCCAAGAAATAAAATGGGTTTCTTTAACATCATTCTATCATAACATAATATATATAATATATCATTTCTTCATTAACAAAATCAAATCATATAAGTAATAAGGATAGAAACATAGCCCTATTTAATGAGCATCATCTTATATTGAAAATAATTTTGATATGAAACTTGAACTTAATTCATGAAGAAAATATCCTTTCTTCTTCAAAAACATTTTCTTTTCTCAAAATAACAAGAAATTATAAAAGAAAATATTTTATTTGAAAATATAATTGAAATATTGTATAGTAATATTCATGGAAATAAGGTATCATGAAATCATAAAAATCCATTCATGTCATATAAGTTAAAAAACATTCTCCTCTTACTTTTTTTTCGAAAAAGTCAAAATGTACTTCATATGGTAGACCAAAGAATGATTCCTTCCACCCCATGTAGTGAAATTAAAAAATGTGTAAAATTAATTGAAAAATACATAGATTATTTTTAAACATTTATGAAAATATTTTTTGAAAACATGGACATGGATGATAAATATATCACCAGTAAATACTTTTGTATAAACAATCTCAGATAAAAATGAAATTGAAAAATTATCCCTTACTAATTTATAATCAATAAAATGATATGATTACTAAAATAAATAAAATTATATGAATATGTAAATATCATAACCTTCAGAATAATAATAATAACATTCATGGGTAATATAAACATCACACAAAAGAATTATATGATGTATAATGCATATGTCCCATAGAAATTAAAGTGAGAAAAAATAATCCCTTACCTTAGGTATGGTATTCCTCATATGTATCCAAACCTCATTTATAATTATTTAAATAATTATATTGAATTTATATATAATCATAATACTTTTTATGATATCATATATGATCATATTGTCATCATTTTTGAGTAACATTTCATTGTTACTCGTTATTTGGGTGTTAACTGCTTTATATTCTTATGCATGTTTTGTCGAATGAGGTTTGGTTGTCCTTATTAGGTCATTTTTATCTTATAATAAAATCATATTAAAATAATAGATACCATTTTTATTCTCTCTTTAAATTTATATAATCAAACTTTAATGATGATCATTTAGAATGAATCACATCACATCGTGAAGACGGTAGATTATACGTACACATGAGCGACGATATCATTCGAATAGTTGTTGAATGGTTTGGAAGTGGATGGTGTATTAAATTTTAGAATAAATATCATGTTATGATAATTATATATATTTATTACTTCCATAATTATACCAATCCATGTAAGGTGGTGGTCAAAAACAGAGTACATCGTACCGTAGAGACGGTAAGCTGTACGTAGGCATACATGGCAATTTTATTTTTCATAGGATGGGTAGAAGGTTGAATATGGTTGTTTCATAATAATAATAACTTCTCAATATATAAGTACTACTGCGTTTTTTAATTTATAATGAAACAACTCATGAGGATGAATTATAAGAATAAATAAATTTGAACGAATCGATAAATGATATTAATTCTTTTTCGACGTGCCTCCTCTAAATAATCTCTTAGAGAACTAGAGATGATATTTAAAAAGACCAAGACCTGTATAAGGTTTATAGGAAGGTCTATAAGATAAATGGGTAAGTTATAGATGAACATTAAAGCTTAATGAGTTGTGTAGAAAAGAGAGACGAGGTGTCCTTTTATAATTGGGGTGAGGGACACTTTTGGAATTTTTGAAAACATTAATTTATAATATTTTTAAAATCAATAAAAATACCTCCAAAATAAAATATATTAAAATATAAGATATGATAAGATTGAAATATCATTAACCATTAGAAATTAGAAAATTTTTGATGTCAATTTAAACATTATCAATTTCATTAACAAGTCATTATTCTATTTAATTTTAATTAAGATAGAAAATATTTCAATATTAAAGGTGTACAGTATATACTTATTTTATTTCAATTATACCATTAATAAATACTTTAGAACACATTAGACCATATTATAATTATTCTTATATTTCTAAAATTGTTTTATTATTTTTAAATAATTTTATAAAACATATTTTTATCTAAATATCAATTATGTCAATTTTGACACTATTCATTTCCTGGGTTTTTAGAAATATCAAGATACGATTTTATTCTCGAAAAAAATATTTTATTATATCCCCAATGGGTAATGTTCATATATAAAATTCATTGTTCAAATTAAGTTGCACAAATTATATTTATTTAAATATTTTTAATAACATTTATTTCATATCTAAATTATTAAAATAATCACTACATATATATTGTGTAATTAATTGATATAAATATTTTTAGAATAAAAATTTGAAATAAAATACTATTAAAAACATAAATTTACAATATTTCATAAGAATATATGTATTAGAATTTACTTCTAGAAAATACAATATTAAAAATGTTATACCTTTTAAATTATGAATGTGACAACTTTAATATCACTTTAAATAACAAGCAAGCTCATCCAGAAGCAATGCTTCTAACTATTTATTAAAAAAAGAGTACAGAGGAGACGAGCGGGGTCAAACAAAGGGATTTTCCCTTATCCGTCAAAGCACAAAATTAAAGATCATAATAAGACATATCATTCCCATAATCTTAGTCATTAGCAGTTTCCCATTCAGATTGGGACTTTCCCTGTTTAAGGGTCTTAAGAATTTCAGAATTAAACTTGCCTGATAGCTTGGAAGATCGTGTACACACAGTGCGAGGTGTATTAGAGTAATCCTTCCTTGGCCTTCACCCCGAGGGAGTAGGAGTGTGATCAACCTCCACTTTACCAGACATGAGTGCATATTTGAACGAAATATGCCCACTGCTACCTACTGCAACCCCTTCCTCCTTCGAGACGTCACCCCACTTCTCAGATATCCCAGAGGAATTCAAGAGATTCTGAATCTCTTGATGACAACCAACCTTTTGACCAGAGTTAAAAGTCATCTCATCATTCTCATCATGTAACAAACCTGCACCATGGCTATCATTCATGCATGTATTTGAGGGGTCTTTGCAATCAGGATACCCTGTAGTAGAGAGAGTAATATTTTTCCTAGTCCCAACAAATCTAGAGGGATTAACTGGACAACCATCAATGGATGTAATCCCCTTGGAAACCCCAACCCACGCAATAGAAGGACCACTCATCCGGGATGAAGAGTTTTGCTGAAAATTAGAAGGACCACTATTAGCTCTCAATGGTGACATGTCGACCATAAGTTCCTTCCCCTTCTAAGGCAACTGATGTTCTTCTACAGAAGCCAACACATAATCATTATTGGAAGAGGTCTTGATGTTATGAACAAGGGGTTGTGACACATCCACATCATTCCTCTTTGATTTCCTTCTACAGAGGTTGGATGGATGACCCTTCATCCCACAGTTCTCACAAGAAATATGTCTCCGACATAGTTCTAATGAATGCCAAACCGACATACATTCATTACAAAAAAGTATCTTTCTTTCATACTCAACATCAATTTGAATGTCATATGTCGGAGTTGAAAGAGTTACCTTGTCAATCAGGGTGGAACTAAGATCAACCTCCACCAACATCTTGGAAAAGTGTCCAAAATGAACATTCTCAGTCTCCTTGTCAAGTCGTATTGGAGTACCAAATGTCGTGCCAATATCACGCAGAATCTTTGGGTGCCAAAGGACCCAAATAAGACCATGATGACGAACCTATACCTGGGAAAAAGCATTTCGTGCACGCGAGGCATTGAAGTCTAGAGACCATTTATGAAGGTGGAGCCAACCCGGCTTCAAGGAGAGAGATCCAGTGCTCCACACATGCATTTTAGAAGCATCTAAAGGAAAAATGTCTTGAAAAAAACCACGTCCAAGAGAAAAAAACCTCCAAATAGAGAAACCCCACAAAAAAGTGATCTGTCGGACCAATTCATCAAACCGCCAATATTTATGACCCTTGGGAAGAACAAGACGTGAAATCAGAGATATTCTCCCGATTGCAATACTTTCAGTAAATACTTCAGGACTGGCCTCAACATGTTCCGATGACCCTTTTTGAATAATTATTCCAGAATGTGATTCAGTGAAAGACCCAGATACAGACTTTAGCCCATCATTTGGATTGATCCCCCGCGAAGCAGAAAAAAATGAATCAGAAGGAAACATTACAATAGCTAATTTGTTGGAGCCATCAAAAACATATGAACCAGCCAATTTTTTAGAGCCATCACAATCATCCGAAGAGGTCTTCAGTGGAAACATTGGATCGGACTTGGTACCCCGACCCTGCATGCCTCCACCCCCGAGAAAGGAACAAGCCAAATTCCAGGATCTAAGGTCAACGCCGACAATGCGATCCTGCAATCCACCATCGAGCCGACTGCAGAAAACACGCTCATGTACAACGCCATCCACCGGGTGTGTGCAGTCACTGGGATTCGTCGTACCGACCTTCTGAGCGACAGGCCGGACATCAACATCCTGAGCAGCGCTAGGCCGAGACGTCGGAGGATTAACCATAGAGGCGCAACCATAAAGCCGTTGTGGACCTTTCTTCTCAACAGATCCTACTCCACCAGCAAGAATAATGGAGTCGAGGAAGTGGGGAATCGACATCGCAAACCATAGAAAGCCGATACGCCATCTCCGCGGAGCTCCCGCACCCCCCAACGTGCGATCATTCTTAACATCACTTTAAATACAATAAAATAAATATCATAATCTCTTCTATAATGACCCAAATGGTCAATTTCTTGTCACTTGGATTATTATGTTAGATATATACTCTAAATATATAATGTGTTCATGTGTTTAGGAATTTTTATGGTTATTAGTATTTTATTAAAAATTGTTTAATGGATTTCTAATCAATTGATTAATTTTTATATCATCAAATTATAAGACTTTAAGGTAATTATTAATTTCTTAATAATTTAAAATATATAACCATGATTTAGGATATTATTTTAGCTATCCATGGACTATTTATTTTTGAATATATAACCTTTTTATCCCTATATTAAAATTATTATACTTATAAGAAATGTGATTTTGACCTATTGTCTCTTTCATTGGTTTTATTAATATCTATGTCTTTTTTATTATCAAGTGGCCCTTAAATGACTAAATTTCAAACATAAGATGTTATGGGTATAATTGTATCCAAAAAATTCGATTTTGGTTGGTTTTAATATCATTTAATTCTCCTTATCATATTATTTTTTATACTAATTTACCTGATTTACATTTTACCATGATAAATAAAAATTACCATAGTTACAATTCGTAATATCCAAAAATATTAAAGTAACCTATTAACATAATTTGGACCCATTGATTCAAAATATGGAATGCATTTCTTATGGTTCAAATCACATAATTTTCAGAAATTAATAAAAAATTAGTTCCTGTTGTCAAAACTAGCTATCAGGTTTTTAAGAAGTAAAAACTATCAAAAGATTGACATGTGTTTCTGTCAAATTAAAAGTTAAATAATATACAATGAAAAAATTGTATTAAATGTTAAAAATATATTCCATTTATAATTTAAAACCATTAAATAATTTTATTTAAGCATAAAAATTATTTCAATGGAAAAAGTTGTTTTCAATTAAAATTTAGCGTATTTTTACTATTCATCAATACATGATAATTATCTGAAAAATATCAAAAAATATTCCAAAATAAATTTTTATGTCCTGATTCTCTAAAAATATTAATTTCTTAAATAGAACATATAATGGTGTCAGAATATAAATTTGAAAAGGGTTTTCCATCAAAAGGTTGTAATACTACATTTTTAGAAAAATACATCTTTTAACCAAAAAATTAAATTTGTTCTTATATAATATCTAGAAGAAATATAATATGGACATAAAAAATTACATTGAATATATAAAATATATTTTTCATTAAAAATATATAAATGGTGATTTTTTTATAAACACAATTATTCTTTTTTTAAATAGATTTTCATAAAAACACATCCTTTATAATCATTTTGTTTTTATATCCATTTATAATAAATTTGGTAACCAATGAATCATTATTTAAACATTTATAAACCATATTTTCATAATATAATTGATATTATTCATAAAGTCTAGTTTGTATCCCATAATAATAATATTTTAATAATATATCGTGGTTTAGTGATACTCAGTATTGCATACAAAGAATGGTATCATGGAAGGCCAATCTTGCATGTAACACAAGCCAATTATAGTGTTGTGTATATGACAAGATAATACAGTGGTGGGTATAGCAGAAGCTAATCTTGGTGTAGTGTACAACACAAGACATTAATGAAATTAAAGATAATCTATCTCAAAAAATATCGGGGTGTTACATTCTACCCCCCTCAAAATGAATTTTACCGTCGAACTTTGTCGGGGTTATAAATGGATTACTGCTTGAATGTTTCCTTCATGGTAACCCACATCATAAAAAAGGATACTAAAACTTTATTTTAGACAGGAAATTTACAAAATGAATAGTTACTTAAAATAACTCATTACTAGGTTTCTACATAGGAGAACATAGGTGGGATTTGAAATGATGGATGTTGAAGATAAATCTAACCATCATGTTCTGATGGATAGTGATAGAGAATATGGTTTGGAGAAATTTAACTACCATAAAGCCCTAAATCTGCAATGATTTAATGGACCATATGATTAATAATATAAGAAGGTACAGGTATAACATTTTTAGTTTTCAAGATCGTTTTCCTAATGTTTAATAACATGAGAGAAAATAATTACACGATTTTAGTACAATCTCATTGTTGGTTGTACCTTTAGCACTTTCCACTTCGTCGCTTATTAAAATAAATGAAGTCGAAATTGTAATTCATGAAGTGTTAGTAGATCATTTGATAGAATGAAAGTTCATTCCATCTGTCACAATAAAAGGGTTATCACATTAAATAAAACATGCATAAGTCCACCTATAGTGAGAAAATACATTAATCTAAAAAATAAAAATTGGAAAATAAGATATACTATCCCTAAATGTATAACATTAAAATCCTTCCAAAAGATAAAAATATGAAACTTTAAAAAGAGGTGAACTAAATCGAAATAACATTTATGTCCCATATCTCATTAGGATGTTCTTTTTTGTAACATTCCAAACATGTGAATACATAAATCATGTATTCTCTTGAAACATAACATGAATTTTTTCAAAATTGATACATTCCACACACTAAAAATTCCAAAGAATTGTGTATACTCAAACCATGATATCACTTTGTACTTATATCATTCATGAGGTCATTTATACTATCAAACATCTCATTATATCCTTATCCCTTCATTATGCACATATCATGTGATTTCTAAATAAATTTCAATCACTTTTCATGGTTTTCGATACCATATACTTATGGAAAACCACAATACACCAATACATAGATATTCTAGTATTCAATAATACTATAAAAGAGGTTCAAAAACACTCTTTTGGAATCCCATTACATAAACACTTAATCATTCCACCACTTTGTTGGCATATTCAAAATCACCAATAATGATCACATGTTATTTTCCTTTATCATTGGCCTTAAAAGGTTGTTGGCATCAATAATCATCCATAAACCTTAGATTAGGGAATCAGTTAGCATAATGCCCCTTTCCCTTGCACTTGTAACCCTGATTTGTGGGTGGTTCACTCTTTGGAGATTTTTTATTCCCATTAATTCGGAAGTAAAATGCCCATTTGCATTCTTTCCCACACTTAAAACATTTATTAGTCCCATTAACCCAATTTACCCTATGTTTCCTTCCACACTTTTAGCATAAACAAAATATAACCTTCATTTCTCTGTAATTTTATAGTTTACTATGAATTCTATCATTATTTTATTATAATAACCATGATATAGATGAGAATCTATAATCTACCTTTTTAAGAAGAAAATTAGGAAGGTACATACTAGAAAATAAGTTCATGACCTCATCATAGTCCATAGAGTCAATTTAATCTTGTTTCCTCATATTCTTGATAAAGTTCCACCACATATTCGCTTTACCTTCCATGAAATAAGTGCCCAACATAACATTTTCACATCTTGAAAAGCGAAGAATGAAAAATAACATTTCAATAGTACAAATCTGTTTCTCAGAAACTAGGGGATCGATCTTTCAACTAAAATAAGGTGGATGTTTCCTTACGAAATATTCAAGATAGTGTTGTTCCCACTATTGGTCATTTGGGAGCCTAGAAGGATTTTTTCTCCTAGAAAGAAGATTATTTATTCAAGATCCCATATTATTTTGTTGTTCCAGAGGACAATCATTTCATTTCCCATCGCATCCAACATTAAAATGGTTCTTTGGATTCCATCCATTATCTAAAACCCAAAATGAATAGTGTGAGAGGAAAAAAATTATACTAGGAAAACAATATAATAAAGGGGGATTACTTTAAATCTCTAACATATTAGGTCCAATCCAAGGTTATTCATGATCATTATCATAATTCTAGGTCAGTAACCTATATTTATACTAATCCTTAGGCATATCCATAGACATACCATAGAATTATCTCTAGGGGTATCACTAATGGTTTTTCATCCTAGTTTCCAAAGGTTGACTAAACCTATGCTCTGATACCAACTAAAACAACCCAAGATTGACATACATGGAAATTACATTTGTTTTTTGGAATACTAAATACATTAAAAAAGTCTCCCAACGACCATATTATTTTAGCATCTATGAAATCATAGAACATAGTCTTCTAACTTGGTCAATAATCTTGAACATATCCTATAACAATCTTACCCTTTAGTTTTCCAACCTAAAAAAATTTCTTTATATCATGGGTAAGAAACATAAAAATGGTCAGATAAAAATATTTGTAAGGTTAAACATGAAGAACCCAAAAGAAAACATAAACATAAGAATGTGGAAACACGAACATAAATTTTGAATACCAAAATCATGAGCCTTGAAATAAATATTGTAAGTATATATATGACATAGATCGTAAAAGAACATTAACCATGATAAAATAGTATTGTGATAAAACATGGAATTGTGGGAAAAATAAGCATATAATATGATTTTCATATTTTCCAAGGCATTGCTGCCAAGACCATCATAGTGGACAAATTCCATTACTGAACTGGGTTTACTTGCCGTTCTGGCCCAGTATTATTGAACTTTATTTACATCCCATTCTAGCCATGTATAACTGAATTGGATTTACATTCCATTCCAGTCATGTCTATATCATGAGATACAAATCATTAAATAATGAATTGGAGTGAGATATTGGTCCCACACATCTCATAATGAAATCATTCTTACATGTTCCACAAAAATATAAATCATTCATCATAGCATAGCCCAAATAATAAAATGGTTTTCTTAAAAATAATTTAATCATAATATAGTCCATATAAAATATCATTACATAGCTAAAACAATCATATAATAATATTAATAAGGATAGAAACATAACCATATTTAATTACTGTCATCTGAGAAGTAAAATAATTTTAATATAACACTTGAACTTAATTCCTGATGAAAACATCCTTTCTTCTTAAAAAACATTTTCTTTTATCAAAATGACATGAAATTTTAAAATAAATGAATTTAGTTGAAAATAAACTTGAAATAGTGTCAAGGAAGCTTCATGGAAATAAGGTTTCATGAAACCATAAAAATCTATTCATGTCGTATTAGTTAAAAAACATTATCCTCGTAATTTTTTTTGGAAAAGTCAAAAAGTACCACATATGGTAAAGAAAAGAAATATTCCTTCCATCCCATGTATCAAAAGTAATAAATGGGTAAAATTACCTTAAAATAGATAGAATAATAGCAAACATTTTATGTAAGTATTTTTATAAATTATGGACAAGGATGATCAATATATCCCTATTAAGTACTTACAAATAAACAATCTATAATTAAAATGAGTTTAAAAAATTATCCCGTACCAATTTATAATCAGTCGAATTGTATGTCTCATAAAATAAATAAAATTATATTCATATTTAAATATC
Source organism: Viscum album (assembly GCA_963277665.1). NCBI lineage: Eukaryota > Viridiplantae > Streptophyta > Magnoliopsida > Santalales > Viscaceae > Viscum > Viscum album. The sequence goes on from OY728139.1 coordinate 1,105,840,530, forward strand.
ATAACCATCACAGTAAGAATAATAAAAACATTCATTTGTCACATAGACATCACACAAAATAATTAGATGTTTTATAAGGCATATGTATCACAGAAATAAAAGTAAGACAAAATAATAACTTACATTAGGTCTGATATGATTTGTATGTATCCCAAAAACATATATAATGATTTAAATAGTGTTACTTTTTCAAGAATAATATTAATTTTATTATATCACATATGATCATATTAAATGCATTTGTGGTTAATATTTCATTTTTACGCATTATTCGGGTGTTAACTTATTTATGTTCTTATGCATGTTTTATCAAATGAGTTCTGGTTATCCTTATTAGGCCTTAGTTATATCATTATAAAATAAAAATAACATCATATATACCATGTTTATTCATTCTCTACATTTATATAATTATTCTTTAATGAAGATCATGTAGATGAATCACATCGTATTGTGGATATGGTAGGTCGTACGTACGTACGAGCAGAAATATCATTCAAATAGTTGTTGAAAGGTTTTGAAGTGGATGGGGTATAAAATTTCAGAATCAGTATAATGTTATAATAATCATATATATTTATTAATTCCATCACTATACCCATCCATGTAAGTTGGTGGTGAAAAATAGATTACACTATGGCTTTGAGACGGTAAGTCATATGTACGCACGCGTGGTGATTTCATTTTTCATAGGATGGGTAGAAGGTGGAATATGGTTGTTTGATTATCATAATAACCTCTCAGTAAATAATTAATACTGGAGTTATTATTTTATAATGAAACTACTCATGATGTGAAAGTAGATGAATAAAGAAGTTTGAAGGAACCGGTAAATGATATTACCTCTTCTTCAACGTGAGTTCTCTAAATCTCTTATTAGATCACTAGAGTTGGTCTCTAAATAATACCAAGAAATAAATAATGTTTCTGGAGAATTTTATAACACAAATCGGTCGGGTATAGATGATCTTTTCATCTTACTGATTTATGGAGAAAAGTGGGAGGAGGTGTCCTTTTATAATTGGGGTGAGGGACACTTATAGAATTTCTGAAACTATTTATTTATAATAATTTGAAAATAAATCCAAATACCTAAAAAATGAGATATATAAAAAGATAAGATATGATAATATTTAAATCTAATCAACCAAATAAATTTAGACAAGTTTTTATTTCAATTTAAACATTCTCATTTTAATTAACAATAAGTTATTCTCTTTAATTTTAATTAAGACTAAAAATGTTTCAATATTAAAAAGGGTTCAATATTTACTTATTTGATTTCAATTATACCATAAATTATTATTTTATAACACCTTAGACCATATCATAATTATTATATATTTTTAAAATTCTTATATTTTTTAAAATATTTTTATAAAACATTATTTTAACAAAATATCAATTGTGTCAATTTTGACACTATTCATTTCATGGATTTTTAGAAATATCAAGATAAAGTATTATCCTAGGAAAAAATATTTAATTATATTCCTAATGGGTCAAAGTCATCTATAAAATTGTTTTTGAATATTAATTATCCGAAATTATATTTATTTTAATATTTTTAATAACATTTATTTGATAGATACACTATTAAAATAATCACTACATCACTATTGTGTAGTTATTTAATATAATTATTTTTAGAATAAAAATTTTAAATTAAATTATATGATAAAAATAATTTTACTATATTTCATGAGAAAATAGGTAGTCTAATTTAACTCTGGAAAATCCAACATTAAAAATGTTATACTTTTTAAAGTTTGAATGTGACAAATTTAACATTACATTAAATAAAATAAAATAAATGTCATAATATCTTCTATAAGCTCCATATTGTCAATTTCTCTTTTATTGTCTAATTATGGTCGAGAGATACTCAACCAATATGATTTATTCATGTTTTAGGCCTTTCTATGGTTTTTATAATTTTAGTAAAAATTGTTTTATGTATTTTTCAACAATTAATTAATTTTTACATCCCCAAATTATAAAAAATGAAGGTAATTATTAATATCCTAAAAATGAAAAAATAACTTACCATTATATAGGTGATTATTTTATATTTCCATGGACTATTTATGTTCAAAGATATCACCTAGTTATACCTATATTAAAATTATTATACTTATAAGAAATGCGAGTTAGACATTTTGTCACATTCATTGGTTTTATTAATATATGTGTCATTTTCATCTTAAAGTGGCCCTTAAAAGACTAGGATTCAAAAATATGAAGTTAACAGTAGAATTTTATTCACAAAATATTATTTTGGTAGGTTTTTGGATCATTTCATTCTCATTATCATATTATTTGTTTCACTAATTTACTCGATTTACCTTCAACCACGTTAAATTAAATTTATCGTAATTACTACTCATAATATCCAAAAAAATAAAAGTAAACAATTAAGATAATTTCAACCCAATGATTAGAAATATGGAATCAATTTTTTATTATTAAAAACACAAAATTGGCAGAAATTAATTTAAAATTAATTCCCATTGTCAAAACAAGAAATTAAGTTTTTATGAAGTAAAAACTATCAAAAGATTGACACATGTTTATGTCCAATTTAAAAGTGAAATTACATCCAATGACCAAAATTTTATTAAATGATAAAAATATATTTCATTTATACTTTAAACCCATTAAATAATATGATTTAACCATATAAATTATTTCGATGGAAAAAGTTGTTTTAAATTAAAATTTAGTGTATTTTTACTATTCATCAAAACATGATAATAATCAGAAAAATATAAAAACATCATCCCAAGTAAATTTTATGTCACACTTATAAAAAAGAAGTTTATTTTTTCAAATATAACATTTAATGTTGTCAAAAACTAAATTTAAAAATGGTTCACCATCAAAATCTGTAAAACTATATTTTTAGAAAAATACTTCTTCAATCCTAAAAATTGAATTTGTTCTTGTATCATATCTAGAAAACATATAAGATGAATTAAAAATATTACATTGAATATATAACATATATTTTTCATTTAAAATAAATAAATAGTTATATGATTTTATAAAGACAATTATTCTATTTTTAAATATGTTTTCATAAAAACACATCCTTTATCTTCAATTGGTTTTTATTTCCATTTATAATAAATTTGGTAACCAATGAATCAATTTTTTTCCATTTATAAACCATATTTTTCATAATTTAGTTGATAGTATTCAGAAAATCTGGTTTATATCCCATAATAATAATATTTTAATAATATATCATTATTTAGTAAGACTCAGTACTGCATACAACACAAGCTATCGAGGAAGCGCACTCTTGCATGTAACACATTCCATATATAGTGTTGCGTATATGACAAGCTAATATACTGTTGCATATAGAGCAAGATAAGCATGGTAAAAAATACAACATAATACATCAATTAAATTAAAGATAATACATCTCATAAAATCTCAGGGTGTTACATATAGTTTTCACTCCACTTGTATAAGGGGAGGTGAGTAGATTATAAGAAAAGAAAATAAATTGAGATGAAATTAAAAGAAAAAGAAAGGTGTTTTTACCTATTGAATTATACTCCATGGGAACCTCCATTAGGTACATGATTTTGGTAATTTGTTGAGAAAAAATTCTATTTGACATGTGGGAGAGTATTGGTAATATTATTCGATAGAACATGAACAAGGCTCAAACCTTGAGAGGAATGAGGAGAAGTTGTGATGGCTAGTGGTATTTATAGGGGGAGAGTGGTGTTTTCTCATTATATTATTCACCAGTTTATTTTTTTCCTTAGGAATATGAATTGTTTGAGAATTTCCACTCAATATATTAAAATAATTATGGAGAGTTCAATATTTTGGTCTTATATCATCCATACATCATCTATGACTCCATAATTCATTTATTTAGCATTTATTGTAAACTATCATATTTTAAAATTCAAAAAAAAATTATTTATTTTTAACAAATTCCAAAAATTAACAATAACCATTTAATTACATCTAGAAATAAAAATGTACTCCAATTTATGAAAATTATTTTATAAATATGAGAAATTTAATTTTTCATTTAAATATCCATTTTTGTTGACAATACCAATTTTAAAAATTATAACTTATTTTATAACACATTAAAAAACTAATTAAGGTATCATAAAAGTATATTATAATCATTATATAAAAAAATATTAATTTATGAATTCATTTTAGGGAAATTAATTTTCTTTTAAAAAATTTTATTAATTAAAAAATTAAAAATAAACACTAATCTTTTAAAAAAAATATAAACCCGTAATTAATGATTTATTAAACACTTATTTACATATTCTATGGTATAATTATGTGATATTATCATTTAAAAGATTCCTAATGTTTTCCTGTAATTCCTTTGGTTATTTCACTATTCTATTGGTTGGTTTACTATTCATAAGGGTGACATTACTATTCCAAAGGTCAAGTTACTATTCCATTGGTATATGTTTCTTAACTTCTAAAAAATCCTTTAATTTCATTCATCATTCATTTATATATTTTTTATTGTGTTCTCTATATGAATTTTATTTTATTTTTTATATAGAATAATAATATGAAGGGAATTTCTATTGATAGTTTTTTTGGGTCATTACAATCCTAGTTTTGGATTTGTGAGCATTATAGGAGCCTTCATGGTCATACGTCATAATAGTCAGATCCTCCACTTACAAAATTCATTTGAGTATGAATCTATAAATTATTAGTTTATATAATTATTTATCTTCATTTGGCCCATCCATAAGTGTGATGTTTGTCTACCAATATCAAATATATTCCCATTTGGCTCAATCCGATTGGAGGTCCCATTTTGAAGGTAATATATTATGGGATCCGTCCATCTAGGGGTGTATGTTAGATCGTCATGATCTATCATTAATCTGATAAATTTCAACCCTATCATAGAAAAATAGACATTTTACACTTTAATGTATGATGTGGAATAATACCTTGTCCTAGTCATGATCATCTAAGACTATGTCTATATTACTATGTTCATTTAGATAAGCATTATATGATCTAGTGATGTGATATAGTTATTTCTAAAAATGTAATTCCACCATTAATCCCCCCGCCTAATCATTTGAGGTGCCAATTATTCCTTATTGGTAGTACATTCACTATTGATCTATTTCATATATAGCTTCCAATCACCTTGGACATTTAGGTATGTTATCTGAAACTATAGAGAGATATCAAAGCCAAGGATAGGGTCTTGATATTCTAACTCATTATTAGCGCATCCTTCAGTTAATGAAAATGAGTAGGGAAAAATTTTCTTATCTAGAGAAACAAATACAATCCGTCGACATTCCATATAAAAATTCATGTTATTTATTTTCCTTCCACTAAGACTTTTGGAAGCATCATCAAAATAAATATCCCATGTTTGGGGAGTATTATAAGGATAGGAAACATATTTAAAAAATAATTTTGTTTCCATTGGTGTAATTTTTCATTCATTATACACAAAAAAGTATTCAAACATCTTCTCTTTTATTTCCATGTATTTCTTGAATTTAATATCATAAAATTTTAGAGTTACCTCCCATTTGGTCTAAAACAGATAAAATAGGGAAGAAAACAACATACTTGAGTGGGTCAAAACAAGAGACTGGTTGAAATTAGGATTCTCTAAGTAATTCCACATATTTTGTATTATGATGATGATAGTGAGGTAGTTCTTATATATATGAACATATCCAGTATTGTTATGTATCATTATTCAGATGAGATTGTAGTGACTATTTTCATTCCTTGTGTCATTTTTCTTTGTGAGTGTGGTATTAGATATTGTCACATGGAGGATACATATATGATATGTGGCATTCCTTTTACCATTATCTTGAATGGCTCGAAGGCCTTCATTTTTATTGATTTTTGATAACCCACCTTTCAAAGGTTGAGGGGGAACCCTTACAAGGCCCGTAGGTTCAGAGATTACATGGCCCGTAGGCTTAGGATATTACATGACCCAAAGGTCTTAGGGAATTCAACCACACTATCTATAAGGAACTGCCCCTCCGCAGTATCTACACCCCAATAGTAGCTCTCCACCTTTGCATTACCATCTAGCTAGGCTTCCCGTGCAAGAAGATGCTGGTACTGATGGCATAGCCATACCCTCTCATTCTGACAATCCATTTGGCTCTACTCTGGTGAGTGCACCTGCTATGAATCCTCTTTTGGGGCTGATCCTTTTTGTAGTGTGTCTGGGGCCTGCATTCACATGGCCTAAATGCCTTGGGGTGGCCCTTAGTCCTTAAGGTGGCCCAAAGGCCTTGAGAATCAACTGGCCCGGAGTCCTTGGGTGGCCCGAAAGCCTTTGAGGACCTGAGGACTAAACTGGTGGCCCGAAGGGTAAGATGTATGAATAGTTATGCTACCATAGTACTGAACAGTGCCTGCTACAGTGCCTTCTATAGTACTTCTAACGTACCCCAGAAATATGCCTCCACTTGGATTTGATCTCGGGTGTCCTGGATGCACCTAGTGAGTCCTCCTCAACTGGGTTGAGGCTCATGTGCCCTTTTACCATTATTATCATGACTGGTGGATGAAACAATTACTGATTAATGTTCTCAAAATCTTCATGGAATTCATTATCCCACTCGAATTTGAATCTATTTTTCATTAAAATAAATAAGGTCATAGATTTTCAATCCAGGTTTCCTATAAAATTTTCGCTACGAGAAAGGTTCCCTTAAAACCCACTTAAATTATTATGGATTAAGTGAGGTAGAATTTTTATGTTTTCACATTTATTTTATTTGTAGACCTCGATGTCCTGATTGCATACCACTGTGCTGCGGAGTTTCCAAAACATTACTCCAATATCACGCATCAGAGGGTTGAACTTCAAACTATGCTATTGAAAATTTTAAAATATCGTTTTCTGATCTGTGAGATGATCTCAATGCAATTTATATTTATCCACTAGGTAATAAAATAAGGACTCTATAATTCAATTCAATATTTGTTTATTGATGGGATGATTAGTGCAATGGAATGTGTTGACAACAGTCATCTAGGTGAATGTAATGATCTCATATAAAAATATCCCTAAGGTGATATGAAGCTACTGGTATCCTCATATTTTGGATCTATCTTGATCTAGTTATACATTGAATACCAATCCTTAAAATAGTGGTATTATAAGTGATTAATTCCATTGATCAAATGTTCTTTGATTAGTATGAGGAAATAATTCTTTATGAAGTTTAAGTAAAGGACCCTAAAATAAATGAGGATCATGATATTCCCATTTTTATTATTGATTAAGACAATGTTGCTAATCCAATTTGGTTAATTCACCTATCAATCAAGTCAATATTACATTATCTTTTGAAAACCTGATTCTTCTAAGGGATCATTAGAGGGGTGACATATCCCGGGTACCTATATAAAAACTTAATTGTGAAATAGAAATTCAATTTTATGAATAGACACATCAATTCTAAACATAGGAATATCTCTATAATTCCATGGGGAAAAATTTATACATGTTTAGAAAAGAAATATACATCTTTCGTTCATTGATAGTAATGGAAAAAATGAATGTATGCCTCAGTTCAATTTTTATTCCAAAATACACATTTCTAAGATCAATTATGGTGTCAGGGATTCCTTCCTTAAATACGGTATGGGAATTCCTAAGTTTATTCTCAACCTCTTCCATATTGGGGTTTGTGAGGGAATATTCATTTGGGGAGGATAATTAAGGGGAATTTCTATTACCAATGAGGTATGAATGGAATTTAGTACACTCACTAATATACATAATTACTTGATTCATTATGGAGGGAATCTATGAATTATCATTTTCTTTTTTTTCTACAAATGGGTGTAGAGGCATGTATATCCAAGGTTATAGGGGATTTCTTGGGAACATGTTTTATTTATACTAATGGTGAAAAGGATTTCTTGGATCCTGATAGATTATTAGTCCATCTATCCATTTATAATCCAACCTCTTCAATTATGATCATTATCCTACTGAACAATGTATGTGAGGTTTGTGGTTCATACCAGCTCATTGGGATTGAGTCTACTTCCCTGGTCATGTTTATTTGAATCACATAATCACTATTGAGTATTATCTTTGAATTTATTGGAGTGGGTCTCATGATGTTAGTGTAGTAAACATGCATTTCACCCTCCATTATTGGTTTTTTCCTTCATTTTTAATGAAAATATCCCAAATTTATAATTATTTTCAGGATTCAATATGGGTGACGTCTCCATATAGTATGACGACCCTTCTTTTAATAGGATATTTCAAACATTGGTGACTATTAAAGATATTACCACTATGATTTGAAGACATGGACTTTTGAACAAGACATTGTATGTTTTGGATAGTAGATAACCATGGAATCACCTTTTGAGATTAGGTTCCTGAATCGATATCTATGATTGATCATTTAATGGGGAAATTGATCACTTTTTTCTTACCTGTTAAGAGTAATATTCTTTATATAAAAATACTACTTACTGTATCACAGGAATTAAATTGTATGGACCAAGATGAGGTTTATCAAAGAAATATTTTCCACTAGATCCCTTAATATGTCATCTTTTTTTTAACATTCTTGAAACTTATAGGGGTATTATATGACCATATACAGCTTCTTCCCAATAATTTTCAAAGAATAAGATGGTTGTATAACATTCTTGTAGAGTAGTATTCAGCTAGTAAACATCAGGTGCACTGGATGCTATCTCAATCTTCTGGGGACTCTGGAGATCCTTGATGAACACTTACATTAGCTATTATAAATGATAGAAAAAATAATAATTTACTATTTTTATGGTGAATCCAACAATAGTTTTTTAATTTCATATGTCAATTCAATATTTATGAACCTATTGAAGTACTATTACTATTTAGTACATGGATTTGGAGATGAATTTACTTAGGTAAAAGTACTTGGTGTTTCTTCTGAGTTAGAGGCACAATCTGTTTCAAATTGAAAAGGTTGTGGGGGAACACCCTTTCATTTTGGAAGATTAGTTAGTTCCACTCCCACATTACAAGATTCAAAAATTATTTCAACTGAATAGAAACTTAAGGTCTCTATAGAGTAATTATGTTCTTATTGGTCAAGATGAATCACCTTACCACAGGTGTTATATATATATATATATATAGATTTAATAGGTTTCTGACTATAATATGGGTTTATACATGATAGTGCAATCCCATATTTCCTCAATTTTAGTGTCCTCACCCTCTGTCTACTTGGTTAGGTACATGGAACATATATTTGGGGGTTTATTAATCACTATATAGGGGGATATCTCTGTGTATAACCTTAATAAACCCCAAAAATAAATCTTCATCTAACAAGGATTCTATTTGGGGTGGATGTTCCCATTAAAAATGTCTAATGAATTAAATATGTAATATTTATTTCTCATGTTGGAGTTTAAAATGACTACTTTTCATATGATTTTTTTTATAGTCTGGTATGACTTTTGGAGAAATATTCAATGGTTTCAACCTTAGTGAAAGAATAATTGATGGGATAAAAAGATACACTCTGAGGGTGGTGTGAGATCATCCAACTACCTTTTCAATCACCCTATTATAAATAATCTATTTATGCCTAACTAGATGTTCTAGCCAATATCCCTCAACTTCTAGCTAGGTGGTGGCCACATAGTTCCCCTATGATTTGGATTTTAACAGTACCACTAAACCAAAATCATCCATTCCCTGTATGATTTCTATTAGGCAATGAGTCCTACCTAGTCGTACCTAATCTCTTATGATTGCTGAAACAGTCAGGCAGGTCACTAAGGTTGGATTCACTTAGCTTCTAAGGCTCTGGTAGATTAAGGAGGTTCTTCTCCTTTGTAGATATTAAATAACAATGAAACCATTAATTTTAAAATAAGTATATATAGTTATTCATTCCCATGAATCATGGGAATATTTGATCTCTCTACCCCTGGTCAAGGGTGGTTTTTCTATAGCTACCGCTCAGTGGGAGGCACTGAGCGATTTAGTTCTGTTATATGTGATTCAGTGGGAACCATTACCTATTTTTTGTTATGGGATTAGAATATTCTCTTAAAATTTTATTCAATTTTTATGGGAATGAGATATGATTTGGAACTTGTTTATAAAATGACATCCTCTTAGTGATGTGATATTCCTAAAAACACATGAAGTAGACATGGTTATGTAATTTAGATGAATGATGTTTTTAGATTCTATTAGAGGTTCTCGAAAATTATTTATATGAATATATTTCACTGGAGTGTACAACTATGTTAGAAAGAATTGACATTCCTTATAAAGATAAAGTAAAATACCCATTCATTTAAACATCATTTTCAATTTTAAAGGATGAGGATAATCATTTTTGTTATAGTGGATTTTAACTAATAATTTATTTGATAAGGAATGTCTCCCTAGAATACTATAGCCCCAGGTATAATGTTTTTGTACCAAATGATGGTCGAAGAGTCCATTATATTTATAAATAATTTTATTTTTTCATCTTATGATGGTCTAATACATCAATAATAGGGCTACATCAGGACATGAAGTGTGTGCGATACTATTATGGATCCCTTATTCCATCAAAGGTTTTGAATATTGGATTATTAAAATTGGGTGGGGGTAGTATTCCATCCATCCATTTAAGGTATGAATTCATTTTATGTTATATGGGGGTGTGTCGTCCCTCATTGATTCCTCATGTGCCACCCCTGACTCAATGTTGTTAAAGAGTTCTAGATGTAACATTGTATGGACTATTTCATGTTAATATAAAGTGGTAGAGTATTTACGTAGTTTTAATAACTTAATATCCTATTGATATTCAATTCATTATGTGGTGGGATGATAACCCCATCATATAGGAATCTATAACTATAATAGAGGAACATCATGGTATTCTTCTTTATTTTTTTTCAAACATGTTTCTTAGATATATAGAGAGACTAGAACATGAACTCCACCATTATTGTATTATTATATCTTCCCTGATGGATGGGTGTAGGGACATATAATACCTCTTTGAGGAAATCCCATGTTATTATTATTACCTAGGGTAATTCCTTATTGATCCATTGGATGTTTTCTATCTCATCCTCAAACTCAGCTATCCAATCATCTTTGGAGGTGATTTCATCCATTCAATATTTTGAGAGGGATATAACAATTCCATCACCTTTATCCTTGCAAAGAATATATGGAAGCGTAGGAAAATCATCCATAATGGGTTATAGGTTCTTGTTCATCCAATAATACCATGTATTTTCATCCAAATTTTCTATATCAACAATACCTACCTATAAAGCTACTACTTCATTTTTACACTACTTTATGTTTACAGCTTTTTCTATATCATTTCTTGGCCTGATGGTGAGGAAATTCACTAAAGAACAAATAAACCCCATCACTCTCCTGGTAATATGAAAATTATTTAACATATGCCTCTATTTATAGGGTTATGTTATTTACTTTCCCTTATCCCTTGGTATTTTTTAACCATAATGGTTTATGACTTACTTGGGGTTTCATTGTCTTTTACAATCATTCACCCTATCTTTTCATTTTAATAGAAACCTTGAAGGATTTTCCAATAGATATTTCCTAGTAGTTCTCAAATTAAAGGAATTTGAATATTAGTGGTAAGAAAATATTTGATGTCGTCCATTGGTATTTACCTCATAAACTGAAGAATACAAATTCTCTTTGGGGTGATGATAAGGAAAAAAATTCCCCCTTCCCTATGAGTTAGGGTTTGTTTTATGAAGCACACAATTTCTTCAAGACCCTCTTGGGGATTGATGAACCCTGGGGTTGAGTCCACAGTAAACATTCCACTATCCTAATTGGATGGGTTTGTTATTTGGAAACTTCCACAACAACTTCCATTATGTTCTTCCCAATATGTTACAATTTGTTGTTTGAAAGGGATCGTTGAAATGGTTAGTTATGAATATATTCACTTAATATGAGAAAATTTCAGGGTATCAATGACATTGATTTCTACATTTTAGATATGTTCCCATTTTTTCAGAGTCTCGCCATAGGATTCTGTTGGATGCTCTCTCTCTCTCTCTATCTATTAATGATTCCATTAAATTCTCATTGCGGGGTTGTTTCTTTTTATTGGAAAACTAGTCCACAATTTATTTGATGTCATGATCTCCTCTATCTGATGGGGTGAAGTGAAATTCTTCAAACTCGCCCCATTATTAGAATGATTTTTATGGGACATTGGAAATTATTTTATCAATATCTTCCATGCTATAGATCCAATTATAATATAGTATTTTGTTATTCCTTTCTGATATCAAGGCCTAACACGAAGAGATAGGTGCCATATCTATCTGAAAACAAATCATGTTTCTTACTTGGATGTGACCCTCGTATCCTTGATAAGTAAATTTTCTATCCTATAACCACTGAAAGGATTCCCACAAGTTCAACAACAAATATTTCCCACACTACTCTTTTTCCTCATCTGGGACATAGTAATATGATTTAGAAATATGAGACAACATAGTTGGGAGATTTTTTTAGCTATATCTGCACATATATCCATGATGTACCCCTCTTATTTAGGGTAATAATCTTCCACCAAGTAATATTACATAGGACACTTCTCCAGGTCACCTACAGACTGAGGAAAAATGTTGTTGGTAGTTGATGAGGCACTATATTTGGTAATCCTATTTATATCGATAACCATTGTTTATTTATGTATCTTGATAAGGGGATATTTTATTTTTCTAGGGGAGATATTAAAATGGTGAAGTTTCCATTGTATATTTTAGGTTTAGAGTCTTTATAATATATATTTTAACTAATATGAGGAGGACTATCATAGTAATTCTAAGCTTATTCATTGGATGAAGAGTCTCTGAACCCGAAAGGTATTTCAGCTATGTGTCATACATCCAAGGGAATAATTTCATTGATTTTTGTAGTAATATTAACCTCATTATGTGCCATGGAAGGAGTATGTAATTATGGATTTTTTGGTTGATCATCATTATGATCCGACTGCATATCAGTCACTGGAATATGTAAATTATAATATCTTGTGGAGGGGATATAAGCCAACTTATAAGGATATACTAGAGTATTTCAGTGACCATCTATATCATTGGTGGGGATATGAGCCTAAAATTGGGTGGATTTCATAATATGTCTATCCCCTATGGTTTAAGAGAGTTTATGATTCTGGTTATGATATGTATTACCTATTAAAATATTATTTTGGAGCTTTTGAATGGGAAAAGGTACATAAGTATAATATTGCAGGACAACTGGAAGATTGTTTTTTAGTATTCCATTAGTAGGATGTGGAATGTTATACTTGGTCTTGTAATCTATTGGTGTATGAAAAGTATCTTTACATAAGGTTTAAGTAACGATTGATTAGTGGAGCACGATCTCAAAGCAAGCACAACCTAGACACGCACCAGTCAGCACTGTAGAGTCAAGGCAACATGTACTCTTCTATATAGAGGTACGTTTGGAACCTGTCCAAATGTTCAGTCCAGTTTTAAAACGGAAGGTATGGGGTCGTTCCAATACAAACAAGTAGGCAGGGGGTAGCCACAGGTGAACAACAAGGGCGAAGTTTGGATCAGCAATAGTGGGACCAGGAGGGATATGTGCCTACCCTGAGATAATTTCCAAATTTTGTGGATACACCTCAACTAGAGTGGGTATAAGGTCCCAAAAACAGTTATCCTATGGAATATACCACTATATTTCATTGATAACTATGTGTTCCTATCTGGAGGTTATTACCAAACTTTATTGATAGACCTCATTCAGAATAGGAAAATTAACATGGTCTTATACCTCTTTCTTTACTAAGAAATATGAATTATCCACATAAATGGGAGTATGAATATGCACTTTCTCTAGAGAAGACACATGATAATGTTGATAATGGTTAAATGATATGATGATTATCAGGATAGGAATATGTGATTGCCCCTATATTTTCATCATGCCTGAATATGTTGTTGGAGATCTTCTTCCATTTACAGAAATTAGTTGAACTCCAAAAATTTATTTGAAATAATATGGACCAACAGGTTCCTGATCTCTAAGATATATTGGAATATTTATTCCATATAAGTGGGTATATATTCTCACTATTTCCCTCCATTTTCGATAAATATATGAATTGGGTATTCATTTACAGTAGTGGTAATGTGTGCCTCCCCCATTCATGCTGACAGAATATATAGGATGACATGAAAGTAGTAAGCGTGGATATGATCCTCATGAATGGTCTCCCTCATACTATTCATTTGGGAATCAATGGTGGAGGTGGTTATATATTGTCACTCCCATTGATCTATAAATATCTACAGAGGATGAGATATCCTCTTTTACTTGGTATGAGTATCACATGAGGTGACCTATTGGGTGGTACACACATTAAGAGACTAAGGGGTATTTTCTTCACAGAGTTGGTGGTTGTGGATGATAGATTCCACTCCTAGAATCTCCAGAACTGGGACAGAGCTGTGATATACCACATTATCCAACTTATAAAGCTATGGAATTCCTTAATTATTATTCTCCAAGGATAGACACTAGATGAAAATTCTAATAGAGATTGAGGTACATGGTTTACGTGTAACCTTTACTAAGAGAGTCAGGCTCAAAAGATTTATTACATGGTGGCCCTTGCATGTGGTCATGAGGGTAAGGATAATACCGTATTTTTGGTATCCCCCAACCATCATGTTTCCCAATTTATTTTGATGGTGTCAGGTTGGAGATATTGTTTGCCAATCAAAAGATATCTCTAGCATAATTGAGGTACTAAAATGTGACATGATCATTCCAAAATCTAAATTCAATGTTATTTTTAAAAGAGAAATATCTACAGTCATAATGAAAAAAATGGAAAATTTTATCGATCAATGCATTATTTCAAGTAGGAAATATGAAATATTTTTTATACATGGATAGGAAAACTGATAGTTTTTCTTATCGGTTTGAAAATGTTATTTAGTGGGATTTGCAAAAATGTCATGTTTCATGGGAAATTCCATTATTTTTAACTATTTAATGATTCAGATAATGTTAAAAAAATTCTTATGAGACTCAACAAAAAATATACCAACATGTGGTCGACCAATAATTTTTTCATTGAATGATTCATGTCCCATTCACCATTTTAATTAGTTGGAAACTTCTAATAACTTCCATATTTATAACAATTTCTGTGTCTACCTTCAAAAATTAAGGTATTAATTAGGTGTTTCAAAAAATACACTTATTAAATCTGAATGGTGGAGATGATGAGAGGTCTGGTTCATCACACCATTTTGGGGGGAATTATTTTCTACTATAGTACATTGCAATTTTCTACTACTACAATGCTCTAGGTTCTTAATATATTTTTCATTAACCCTTATCATTGAGTTAATGGTTGTGATTCAAATCCATATGACTAGTTAGTATGGGGTTTACATCCATCCATAAAGGATATTGTTGTTTTTGGATTGGTATTGAACCTCAATGATGCTTCATACTAATCATGTGAAAAAAGAAATCAAAACCCATGTAGTTTTTATAGAACCACATCTTATAGCTTAATAAAATTTAAAAAGGATATATAAGAGGTCATATAATAATTGGGTATGGATACCAAGAAATAGGAAGGATTCCTACATATCAGACTGTTAGGGCCAATAGGGACCTATATACCCTGAGAGGGGGGGGTGAATCAGGGTATGGATATTCTTTTTCAAAGTTCTTCCTACCCCACTGGATCTTGACCTCTTTATTACAAGGGTCACTTTGTTTGATCTTGTGTTTAAACTGTGATCACTTCTTTACTTCTTTATCTAATGATGATGCTTTGAATGCAATGCAGGGAAGAAAACATATAGACACAGAGATTTTTACTTGGTTCACCCTCACTGGGCTACGTCCAAGGAGCATACGCCGACAAGTTTCCGGTTGTACCAAATTCCACTATTCTTCACTAGATGTGGATACAATGTTCGGGCTAGATCACTTCTATGCCTAGGCTCACAGCCTATACAAGTTTAGGGTCAGCTCACTGCTTTCCCAAGGGTCACTCCAAGTTTCTCTCTCTCTGGCTCACTGCCGGTGGAGAGGATCACCTTCTTCCTCTTCCTAAGCTCACTGCTCTTGGACGGGATTCACTCACAGTTTATAGACCTGTAGGTCTCTTCATTTTCATGAATGAATGCATCTTCCTCTGTTTGTAGATTCTCTGTTGAAGTAAAACTTTCACCCATAGATGAATATCTCTTTGCACCGAAGGTATCGGGCAACATACCAGCTTCCACACAGTCCGAGAAGCACCGCTGGAACAAAACCTTACTTGGAGCGCAAGTCAATCTCGGCGCGCAAGTATCGGCGCGCAAGTCAGAATGGGCGTGCAAGTCCTCCTCAGACACTTGCGCGACTCAAGCTTCCTCAACTCCAAACTTGTGCGACTCTATTCCTTTTACGCCCAAAAAAATATTGGCGTGCAACTGCCAACCGGCGCGCAAATTCTAACACTGGTGCACAACTTCAACCACTGGCGCGCAACTTCACCTGCGCGACCACACACACCACCTGCGCGACCACCACACCTGCGCGACGGGAGCTATGATTTCTCAAAGAGTTGAACTCCGGTAAACATGAGGAGGGGTGGTCTAGTATTTATAGGCAATCTGACAACCCTATGCGACGGCACGCAAGTCACCTGCACGACCCAGTTTCGGCACGCAAGTCTTCTGTCCTTTTGGACACTTGCGCGACCAACTCCCAAACTTGCGCGAACCTACTTCCTTTGCCATATTTTGATCTTCTTATCTTGAAAAACATATTTCGCGCAAGTTTCCTATTCTCCAAGTCCTCGGCGCGCAAGTCCTTTTGCCAAAAACACTTTTCTTCATTTGCCAATTTTCAGGCCCTAAAATGTGGCAAACACTGGAAAATGGCGCCACCTTGTATCTGTTCTTTTGTACCACATCCAGATCATCCATTCCTTTTATCGAAGTTTTTGAATCAAACATGGATCGTTGACCTCAGCTCTTGAACTCGTCATTCCACCATGAAATCCTCTTTGTCAACAAATTTTTATGTCATTGTTTTTCTTTGTCAACAATCACTACTCAGATGTCCACTTTTTCAACAAACACAATCACCTCAAAAAAGCTTCAATGATACCTTGAGGTATTTTTTCCCAACACTGAATTATACTAGGAATCAAATTCCATATAGTTATATTATGGGTCTTACACACTAATATCACCCTCGTATTAAGTGGACATTTATTTCTCCCTAATGGTGGCCAGATCATGAAATGACCTTTAGAAATGTCAACCATATCATGTAAAAAGAGACACATGTATGAAGGTCATCTCATAATAAATTTATATATCACATAAAGCACATGAACCCTTCACATGATATAGTTGACATTTCTAAAGGTCATTGAATGATCTTCCTACCATGTCCAATGTTTGTCACATGATCTGGATGACACGTCCAATGGTTTTCAGATGATCATCTTGATATATCTGAAGTTTTTAATGTGAGCTACAAAACATTACGAGGGACTATTTCATGAATCACGATACATTTATAAAGTCAATCAAATGAAGAATAAATAGATCTTGTAAACAATGTTACCCCTTCCAATGATAATCAATATACCTACCTTCGAATGAATGCTCCTTTATTTACAACTTGTGTCATGTAAATGGCTTAATTTTTTTCAAGATTTTTTCTAATTATGTATCCCTATATCATTCAAGGATGAAGTTGGCCCTTTACGTGATCTGAATATCATGATGGATATCATTTTTCTGAGGATTGAACTGACCACATGACACAAAAAAATCACTTGATTAATCGCTTTAGTTACTCGCCAGATTTTTCATATGGAATACTCTTGAGATCATGCCGTCCTCTTCTCCAAAAAGTATTCTCTTACCATCCAATATTAGTGTGTTTTTTCACATTTGTGTGGAGGATTTAATAAACATTTCTTCCCACTATCATTTTTTGTATTACTTGGTGATTTTTTCTCATATCTTATCTTCCGAAGTTGGAGAAAGAAATCTAATAAAGTGATAATGTATCATTTGAATCACATGATCAAGCCACTTGTTTTAAATGATTCCATCATCTTTATCTATGATTAATAGTGAATACTTGATCACACATTCATTTTAATCTTTCTCGAACCCTATCTTGTAAAATGGATTCCTCCTTATAAAACCAAATTCCTAGAGAGCCATCATGTGGTTAGTACAACAAGTTAGAGGACATTCATTAGATCCTATAACTGATCAAGTAAAGTGACTGAACTCTTCATATAAAATCAATATAAATCACTTAACAAAATCATCTCATAATTTTAAAATTTCTATCATTGTATAACTCTCAAAAAATTTATTTTCTCATCCATAAAAGAATCTCTTGATTATTATGGAAAGGAATAGGGGTCTCCACATGTTTAAACCACTATATCTAAGGGGATACATGAGATTACGATGGATTTTTTGAGTGCCATGGTGAGATCAATGATCCCATGTTGAAGGGCCTTCACATGATCTATGAACATATCAAATTATGTGTCTAATATCTTTAATTGATTAATAACATTACACATTTCGTGTAAGTATCCCGTTAATTAAATCATTCATGGAATAAACACCATGGTGGTGGTCAGGTGATTGTATACTAATATGTCACAAAATTATAAGGAATTGTATAAGGAATTCAGTATACTGGGAATACTCTTATATGTGGATTCATGTAATGAGAAGGGATTTTTTTATGAGGATTTGTGTGATCATTTTACAGATCATGTGAAGTAAATATTCCCTTTGCATGATGTTCTTGGGGTTATGTGGTCATGATCCCTCAAAACTTGTTACGTGACTTATCTGACCATAGATATTAAGCCTCATGTGGCCATGCTTCTTTATTATATCCTTTGGGGGAAAATAATACTTTTCATTGTGGTGTTAATTTGATCCAAATTTCTTGAATATAATTTGGCTGGCACTAATAGTTTTTCATATAACAATCCATTAACATTTAAGCTTCAATTTCAGAGAGTATTATGATATAAAATAACTCCCTCAATACATTCTCTATTTTATCTATACTTTCTTAATCTAATTAGAGATATCTTCATTAATATATCTCTTACATTGATGAAATGAACATGACTATTGAATACAACCTTCTTCTGAAATAATTTGGTCTTCCAATCTCAAATCCATAATAGTACTATAATATCCTTTTTTGACATGAAACTCTATATAATTTTTCTTATCCCTATTTCGGTTTTAATACTCCTCCATAACTCTAACATTAAATTGATCATCTCTTTACATTTTACATCATGAACTATATATTCTTCAAAATATGTTATTTAGTATCTAATGTTATTATGTTTTGGATGTTTAACTTAGATGAATGGAAAAAATGAATGGGCCTTAATTTTGATCATTTTTATAAAATGTTGACAATAGGGAAAATTATAGTTATTTGGGATATTTTTGAGTAAAAATGTAAAACATCACATAGTAGTATATAAAATCATGATATAATTAGTTTCAAAGAATAATAAATAAGAATTTAGAAATTTTTGTGGCATAAAACATTATTACAATATTGGACTTTTTATAGATTATTCAAATTTTATAAGATTTGAATATGAATGAATTTCAATATAGTAGAGTACAAGTTTCATTTTATATATTTCATACCATTTAATGTAAGAAATATAAATACACCATTATTAAATAAATTTTTCCCACTTAATTAAGTCAATGTGTTCGGTATCTTTCACCCCATGAAACAACGAATGTCAAAAAAATCATGATATGTTTAGATAATATATAAATATTTATGTATACCCATTAAATTAGTTTTTAAGTTAACAAGAATGAATATGAGAAACCATAAATTTAATCATTAAAAGAAATAAATTAATGGATACTTTTAATATGAATGAATTTCAATTAGTATATGTAAGATGACCTATAAACTCATTTAGAGTTTAGAAAAACTTGCCTTCAAAAAAATTAATTAGAAGGATTTTATATTTCAAATGAGTTATGATTAATTTTTACAAAATATGATAAATATAAATAATTCACAAAAACCAATTCATTTTAAAAACAGTATGTAATAATAATAAAATATGTTAATATTTGAAAAGGTTATCATCTAATAAAAATAGTATATCATTATTTTTAATGATTTAATTCAAAAAATTAATTTATAAATTTTATAATTGTATCTATATGAAATAAAATTAATTTTTGGAGTTGGAATAAAAATATTATATTTAGAAATATTAATTTTTTATGATATAAAAATTTTTTAGGTCAATTGTAATAAATGCCGATTCTTCATAAAAAATTCTTCACTTTTATAATAGAGGAATGACATATAATTTTAAGTAACTACATTAATATACAAAATATATATTTATTAAATAATATAAAATGAGAAGAATACTATATTTACTTTTTAAAACATATATTTATCATTTTTTAAACACAAGAATTATTTCACATTAAAAAATGTTTTTATGCACTTATATTAATTTTTCTATTTTTATACATTAAACATGAAAAAAAGTGTAATAATTATTTGAGGTAAACAGTTAAATATATGTCAAAACATTCAATTGAATTTTTCAGAATGAAGATAATATTATTAAGACTAAAGGTAATTACAAAAATAACATTAAAACATTTTTTAAAATGAATTGTTTCACTGGTATCATGTAATTTTTTTAATTAATCCAATTTATATAATTTTAATGTTGATAATAATATTATATTAATAAATATATGTAAATATATTAACACTAATTAAATTTTTTATAAATAATAAATATGATTAACAATGTATAAGGGTTAATAGTCATTTTTTATAAAATATTTTTTTATATGTTATATATTTTATTATAAAAGAATACATTCTTATATTTATATATTGAATTATTATATATCTATATAAAATATTGGGTCAAATAATAAAAATTTGGAAAATATTTTTATTTTATATTTTTTAAATAAAGTATAAATTACATACTCAAATAGTAGTTACTAGAGTGAAAATTAACTATTAAGATATAAAAATGTATAATAATAGACATGAAACATGTTCAAAACATGTGAAGAAATAATTTTTTGAGGATTTACTAACCCAATAACACCACACACTAAATTATTATTAAATTAAGGAGTCATTTTCAAGGAATTTTTTATTGATGTCATTGAAGGGTAATTTTTATTCCAAAAAGTCCCTTTTTCTTTACTTATAAGAGGAGATTCCTTAAACCATTAAGTGGTTACCCATTCCATAATAATTTAATATTATCCAATACCAAAATTTCATATAAAATATTTCTATTAATCATCAATAATCATCTTCTCTATATTTGTTTTCTTAAGGCCTTGTTTTCAAAGAAGATCTCTATGAGATGATCAAGTCTCCAATGTAAGTACTACCTTCTCCAAAACATTTTTAATCAACATCTTAAAAATTACAGATAATAATTTAAATTCAATTACACTCGTATAATTATTATAATGATATTTTATTATATTAATTTAATAATCATTATTTACTCCTTTCCATCTTTTAATGTAAAAGGCATTGTTAGTTGATTGTACCTACTACCACATCTACAATGTGAATCCTTTGATTTTTTGTACTTCCATTAATGGTTTTTTAATGATATAATTGATGAATAAATATTATAATTATAATATGATTATGAATATTAAATTTCAATGTATCATGCACCGTAATTCCCTCCTATTCTTGAACAAATAAATTCCTTCTTGTCCATTGTGTGGACTGTCACCACGATGAAGTATTTTTTTTATTTTTCATCATGATTTTCATTATTTGTTAAATCCACATAAATTATGTTTAAAAAAATTAACAAAATTAAAATGACATTCTTATCCTTCAATTAAAATGATATTATTCAATTCCATAACCATACTTACCCCGAAAGATATTGTGTGTTCATTTTTGTGTTGGTTCCACTGATAGTATCAAAATAGAAAAAAGAATATATCATGGATGGAAATAAGAGCATAAATAATAATATATCTATATTTTAAGAATTATTTAATCATCAATTTTTTAGTTTTGGAATGGTTATATTATTTACTTAAATTATTATTAATAGTTCATCTTTAATCGATAAAACTACTAATGTATGCTGAGAATGATTCAATTTTAACACAAACATAATAAATGAATAATAAATAAATAAATATAATATGATGGTAAATTATCAAAACTAAATTAAATATATATTATTAAGGTTCATAGGATGGTATTAAACGAAATTAATATGAAGATAAGACCATGAGAAGAATTAATCTTTAGTAAGGTAAGGCTTTCCTCATAAAAATACATATTTTTTGAGACATAATATCATTCATGAACCAAATTACTTTTAAATTCCATGTGTAATGTGAATTTTATATAAAATAACTTGAATTATATTAATTAAGGGTATTCTTTACATAAACATTTATTGTTTTCTCTTTTGAGGGTTTTTTATTTTAATGTTCAATAAACTCTTAGGGTTTCTATCTTAATCAGCCTTCATTGAGGGATTCATTGATATTATGAATAATTAAAAATTTACATGGTATAAATAATATCCTTAATATTTATAATTTCATAAATTATATTCATACATGGAAACTTTACTTCTATTAGTTCTCCTCCTTTTTGTGGATTTTGATTGATATGTACCCTAAAATATATGTGTCTTTCATAACCCAATCTTCATTCCTAAGTTATAATATTTCTCCTTGATTCGTTCCTTAATTTCATATAGTATACCCTATTTATACATTTATATAAAAAAAATTATTCACGTATTCTTTATTTATGAGTTCTATTCTTCATTGAAAATGAAAATGTATTTATAATAAACCCTTTCTAATTAAATAAATGTTTTTCCTCATTGACTATAATTTCCCTTACTACCAATGTTCTATTTTTTGATTAGAAACCAATGTACGTGTTGTCTCATGCGACCATTAATTTTATCTTATTATATTTTTGGAAATATGATTAATTATCCTTTTGACATTTTTGGTTTCAAATAAAAATTTGAAATGGTTTCTATTCAATGAACAATTGTTCGATTTTCAAAACAACCCTTGAATTAAAAATAATCATCATTTTTATACATTTTATGAAGTCTTAAAATAATTTAATTTTATTATTTTTATATAAATATATCTTCCAAATAAAACTAGTAAAATATCATTTTCATTTCTAGTGTTACATATATATATATTTAGTTCCATTTGACATGAATAGTTTATGTAAAAATTATTTAAGTGATATTTCATATTTCATACCTCATATCAGAAATAAACTTTATGAAATGTTTTTTATGAATTAGTAACTTCTATAAAACCTCATTATTTTATTTATAACCCTATATATTAAATTTTGGATTTATGGAAAATAATATGCTCTACCGTTCATTAAAATTATGTTTATATATTTCCAAATATGTATCCTGATTAGTTCCTTTTTATTATTTCTTCTCCAAGATCATTTGAAACAAATTATACATTATAACTACATGTTCAAGACAATTTTTTATTTTTGAATTATTAATATACTAAATGATTAATTTTATTATTCTACTAAGAATCCATAGTATTAATCCTTTAGTTATTCCGAGAATTATGAACTCGGCTTCCTTCTTAGGGGGTTGATCATTCTTATGATTTATATATAGTTTATTATTGTATGTGGAAAAAAATATGTAAGATTTTAATTTCTTTGAAAATTTTGAAAATAATTATTTTTCCCTAAAATGTGTTGGGTAATTTTTTATATATCATGAGATCATGTGTATGAGATTCGGGAATGATCCTAATCTAATATGGGACATTGTTCACCATGTTTATGGGAATGGGGAGAGAGCTCAATCCACTATATGACATTGTTAAATATATGAATATGATATCACAAGTGAAATTTGAATGTTTTTTTTATTTTATTTAATATGATTTTCCACATATTTTATGATTATGTGACATTAAATTTTCATTTACCAATTCTGTATTTTCATTCTTATTATCATACTAATTTTGAAATATTTTAATGCCTCTTCAATATCATGATATGATTTAATATCATGTTTATTCAATTAAAAGGTTCCGTATCTCAGCCTTATCCTTTAGTATGTACCCTATTCAATCTTTAATAGATTTATATTGTCTATGTTAGTTTGGATATGTATGTGGAGTTTTATATAAGGAATAATTTTTTATGTTTAAGGTGATGCAATTTTATATATAATATTTTGAAATAAAACATACCTCTTCATCCCCGTCCTATATTTGTTGTGAAATTATGATAATAATCATTAAATAATGTTTTTTATGGATTAGGAAAATATATTTCTAATCCGAAGAATGTCTTGTTATTTATAGAGAATATGATGATATTTTTTTTAAACTTAGGGATAATCCAATGTATACAATAATATCCTGACACTTTGGAAAATTTTGAGTATGTGTCTTCATATGTAATTAAATCCCACTCTAGATCCTAGAAAGTGGATTAAAATGTGGAATAGATTCATCTAGGCTTTGTGACCTTGAAAAGTTTTCATTAATATTTTAATTTTTCTTGCCTCATATAGAAGATTAGTGGGAATATTACAAAAAAACTCAAGTAGAAAATACATGGTAATATTATATGGTTTATCCTATACCCTTTATAAACCACTCTGATGTATATATTCTTTAAATACATTAAGTGAATAGGTTTATAAGTATATGATAATGCATCTTAATATAACCTGGAATATACAAAGGTTGATAAAGGATGAATTAATGTAATTATGGATAATTTGATTTTTAAAATGGGTAAAAGGTTTTCAGTTTGATTCCATTTTTATTAATGATTTTGATAACCAAAATTTTATATTAAATGTTATTCTCTCATATTAACGCTTGTGGTTTTATTGATGGATATAATGGGATGAAACTATGTCAACCCTAGGTGTGTGGGATAATTTCTTGGTTGTATCAATGATTAAGATGATTTAATGAAATATAGAATATGAAATATAATGACTATTTCAATAAAAGTATCATGAAATTTTATTAAAATATAACCATTGTTGAAATTATGACTACAAAAATTATGAAAGAATGGATTGTGATGAAATTTCATATGAATAGGATCATGAAAGAAATAGTACTCATATCCATCATGAAAAAAATTATAGAATATGCCCTTACATGAATATATCAATGTAACAAGAAACTTTATTCGTGTGTGGAAAGATAGTCCAACAATATAATGATTTTCGAATAGGGACAGAGATATAAGAAAAAATTATATTATAAAATTCCAAGGTAATACCCCATACAATCATCACATCATCAAATGTGAGGACTTTTTCCATTATGAAAATTAATTCCCTAACATATGACTATCATAATTATTGGAATCAATGACCTCTCTGAGTAATGTAATTACTCTAATATTATTGGTTGGTCATGAATGTCATGTTTAATTTTAAAATTACTTTCAACTTCATATTTTTCAGTATTATAAACTATTTTATAAATTATATTAATCTATGAATGTTTTTTAGTAACATAGAATCATCATATCAATTATTTGAAAATTTAAAAAAATTTCTAGTTCTGTAAATATTGTATCCCATGTCAATGTTTTTGAAAACGTGTTTAATGAATAAATAAATATTTTTAAACTTAATCAATTAAATAATATTTTAAAAATGTATTGGTTCTATCCAATAAGAGAAACAATTATTTTTAATTGTGAGATCAAATTTCATATCCCCCAATTATTGTATATTAGTGTGTGTATTATAATGAAAATATATTGAATGTAAATTATATAGTATGTTTCTAAACAATGAAAACATATAGGAACATGGATTTAATTGTAATAAAAAAAATCAATATTATAGATAAGTATTTTGTAAGGAATATGTTTTTATGGTTTATGTCACTCTAAAAATTATATCTGGAGATTATTATAACTAACACACATTTATATATTTTTATTAGTAGGTCAAAATTAAAATTGTGAGGGCACAATTTAATTGGTGGTTGAATTTAATACCTTAGATTTTAATATATGGATCCCTCAAATTAATTTAATGTGTTATATATATTTTGACACATGAAACACAACATATAAAGAAAACCAAGATACATTTAGATATAATATAAATATTTAAAGGTAAATGTGAAAGAATGTACATTAAAAAGAAACAATGAATTGAAATAATAGATTTTCAAAATATTTATAGAATGAATATAATGCATACTTTCTATATAAATTAAATCTAATTAGTTTACCTAAGATGACTAATATTTTAAATTATTATTTATAAAAATTTATTCCTATAAAATAAATGTTAATTTTTTTTATATTTCAAAATGTTTATGATTAAATGTTTTAAATAATTATTAATATTAATTATTCACTAATTCTAATATTGTAAGTAAATGGTATAAAAAATTTATAATATAAATCAATAGTTTGAAACATCACTTCCCAATAAAAAATATAGTTCATTATATTTAATTATTTTAATAAAAAATAAAAATTTTATACATTAAAGAAAATTGATTTTGAAAAACCAAATATTTTTTGAATTTTTAATTCTAGTATTTTTTTAATATTTTTTTGATATTTTTTTGAAATAATAAATTTTTAGGAGAATAGTAAAAACATTATATTTTTATAAGAAAAATATTTATAATATGATATTTAATTTAAAGTTTATTAAAATCATATTATATATATAAAATATATTTAATATAAAATATAAATCATTTGAAAAAAAATGTTGTATTTATTAATAAAATACATAAAAACTCTGACACTCATGTAATATTTGATACTAAATAATATTGGTACATGAATATATTAAAAACATTATCTTTTACAAATTAAATATAGTAAAATTTATTTCATATTTTATTTAACTATTTCAATATAACGTAATGTGTTTATTTTAATTTTTATGTATTATGATAATATTTGTATGATTAATGTTAATTTTTATGGGTTTATGATAGTCACATGGAAAGGTCTCTTGATCTACAAACTGATAGAGATTCTAGTGATTCTAGCATCTTTAAAGGATAGGGTTTCTCAAAATGTAAATTCCCAAAAAAAATTCTATCTATCATTATAACTAGACGAGAAAACATTAAATGGGTTCTTCGAGCTGCTTTTGAAAAAAACACTAGTAGAAAAATCTGATATAGTTTTATTGTGAATGGGGATATTGAGATGAACATATCCTATATATCTATGATGACTGAATCAACTATAGAATTGTATTATAACTCACCATACATTTTATGGTATGATTCTCTTAAATAATTTCCATTCATTAGGTACCCTATATTTCATTAAGCACTATGTCTATTTGAAACAAAAATTTTTTATTTATAGGATAAAGTCATAACCTATCAATTAAACTTAAAATTTCCACTTCTGTGTTTTGAATTTCAAAAAATGGTCATCTACAGTTGTGATAAGTATGTTATTTGGAGTCTGATAGAACAAACTTATTTTTTGATGAATTGTAACATGCCTTTATGAATAGTAATATGAATAGTAATATGACCTTTATAAATAGTAAATCATATTATTATTTTATTTTCATAAGTTAATAAGGTAATGAGATGTTGATTAATTTTTCTAGGTGTTAAAATAAGACTTTCTGATTTAAAACTGTTATTTGGGAAAAATTATGATTTTATTTAAAAATTAAATTCATAATATTTATAAAATTATTTTCCAAAAAGGGAGTTTATTATAGAAATATACACGTCAATAAATGGTTAGGGGTATTTTTTTGGGATATTTCTGAAATTCCTGAATTTTTGGTGAATCGAAGAATACATTAATTTACCATATAAATACATTATAATTTAAATACACAATTCTTAGAATAATGAGAAAATGAAGCACCAAAATATCAAACTCACATGCACTTATTACTATAATAGGTCATGTAATCCTCATTATTGATTCTATTTCGAATTAATAATAAATTAATGAATATATTATTAAAAAAAACTCCTCCCCACCACTATAACTACCACCCCTCAAACCATTATTTATTCACACCTGTCAAGATTTAAAGATTGCCTAAATTCTACTAAAATATCTCCCTAATCTCCTACCCCACGATCAATAGCCCTTGGTCTCCTCAAAAGACCAAATCCACTCCCCTAAAGAGGCTCTCAAAGGATTATAGATTCAAAAGGTAAATTCCTCTTTTCAATTTTTTTTGATTTCTTTTCAAGTTCATTTGTTATCTTTTCTATTACCACCTCTCACCATAAGAATGTTATGAAAAATATAGTACCATATATGTACTATAATGTTGTTATGATAATCAAATATTCCATCATCATATCTTATTTTCCCTCCTTTTATACTATAAATGAAAGTACCTTCTGAGATGTGTGAATTTACCACATTCAAGGAAGACGGGTTTCCAATTTGCAAGAATATCTTCAATACTGGGCATGAAACCTTTATAATGGTTGTACCAGATCATAATATATGTATTTTTTCTTATTTAATGTTCTAGAATCCTTACAAACTCATAATATAAAATAATCGTACAAAACAAGTTCATTATGCCCAAAACTACCAAGTTAATCCAAGCGTTGATCATTATCTTTTATCTAATGAGTCATCCTCATGGTATATAACAGAAAATATTATAAGATAATTTTTATCTATTTAATGTAACTAATAAAATATATTATCTATTTTTGTTGATTATCCACATTTCAAATGAACTTCGATTCCTAAATACAAGTAAACCCATCATGGAAACAGAAAAATAAAATCCTTCCAAAAAAATAAAATTGAACATCTTAAACCCATCAAAAATGAAATAAATGAACCTAATATGGATATAATAAATAAATTAAATGTATAGGAGGTTATTTAATTATTAATTAATGAATATAAATATGATTATTTTGGTCGTTAAGACTAATCGAGAACACATTCGGGCATAAGGTAAGTGGTTTCTTATCTCACTTTTAATTCCTTGACATTTACATTATTTGCCACTTATTTCTTGCATGTGGTGTATTATGGACTGAAATTTTGTATATATTATCATTATTGCCTTTATATTCATTGTATTATATGATTCATTTGGTGTTTATTAATTTTTTTTCATATGACTCAATCGACTACAACATGGAAAGGGACTTTGTCTCAATTTCCATTTTATTGAGACTTTCATTGTATTGTGCACCTAATATTTATTATGTGGTGTATCCACTGCCCAGTTGAGATAATTTTTCATTTTAAATTGTAAATATTTTATATATCCATATTCTGGTATCATGGATATGATTATTTTCTTAAGCTGTATACCCTTTTACATACGATGTTTATTTAGAATGTTATTTTAACTATGGAAATATTGATGAATCTGTGTCCTCTACTCTATACGGATATTAAGATGTCATATTTTAATTTTAATAAATCTATTTATAAATAATTATTTGGAATTTTAGTGATATTTGGGGCCCTCTATAGCCTCTTTATGCATCGACATGTCTCATGAGACAAATCAGTTAGCGACAAAGCCATCGAGTTTATTTCCAAAAATCAAATGGGTTTCTACCCACAAACTTATATTGTTCTTACGGTGTAGTGGTATCATGTACCAGATAAATTCCATCCATTTAATAATTATTCTATTTTTTAATTTTTATTTATTATTATCCATGAGGTTTTCAAAATTATAAAATCTATGGATGTAGTTTCATTCTATTTATATTAATTCCATGAATTTTTCATTTATTCACTGACATATTGACTATAACAAATTGTATATTATTGAGTTATTATTGATTCATGATTTCGTTAATTGTGACCCTTAATAATCATTTGAGATCACCACATTCATTTTTTTGCCTTCAACAAGTTATGAAGAGGAGACTATTAATTGAGTTCCTGTGGATGCAGTTTATTAGTTTTTGTTAAGTATTTTATTTTGTTACCTTTATCATTGTAATATGAGTTTCATGTATGTATCAAGTTTCTTGAAGACTACTAAACTGATTGTTCCATAATAAATCC
The DNA here is from genome assembly GCA_963277665.1 of Viscum album. Lineage (NCBI taxonomy): Eukaryota > Viridiplantae > Streptophyta > Magnoliopsida > Santalales > Viscaceae > Viscum > Viscum album. Next base: position 1,105,870,714 of record OY728139.1, read on the forward strand.
ATTACATTTAATCATGACAATGTAATGAGTAATGCATAGACTCTTTGCTTTTGGGGTTGGGGCGTTACAGTTGGTATTAGAGGAAGTTTAGTAGAAAACCTGGAAAGTAGTTTAAAAATGTTGATTAGGGAACAAAGAACTAAGGTAGTCTTTGAGGTTAAACATACAAGAACATCCTGAAATTTCGGTAAGGAATATATTATGTGGATATTTCTAGGAAATAAATCCATGTCTCAATAGAAACAAGTAGAGTTTTCTCTGGTATAGATGTACCTAAGAGTGAGAACTTCTACAAGGAGTTTCAGTCATGAATTGGAGTATCCTAGTGCAAAACAACGAGCCTTTTTTCACTCTTGGTTTCACACTCTTAGGGGATATTATTAGGATAATTCTCATTTTCATTACAATCAATTATGAAGTATTGAATGTAAATTTTTCCTCAGAGGAATAATTTTTATGAGATTAAATATTCATCTAATTTCAATTTATGATAAGTAATTTTATATTTTAGATTATAAATTATAATTCATAACCTAATCTAGTGTATTCCATTATTTAGAAATGGAACCTAATAGTTGAGGGGGAATAAATACCCGCAGAAAATATAGGGATTTCCCTACTGAGCAAGTGAACACTGTCAATGTAGGAGTGGATCAGATCATTATCGTATTGGGAAAACTTACTCGGGCTATGAAAAATAACCATGTTACACCCTTTCCAGATCATTTCATGTAGCAGAAGCCCCCAATTTTTTGTGGGACTACTAACCCAGTGGTAGGTGAGCAGTGGATAAAGCCCCTTGAAAATATATTTGTGGCAATGACATGGAATTAAAATTAAAATATCCTGTTGGAAGTATATTGTCTGAAGGGTGACATAGATCAATGGTGTTTCTTGATCCAGATTATCACGAAGGAAGAAGAAATAGAAGATATATAATGGAGGATGTTTAAGGAAATATTTTTCGAAAAAAATTTCCCTCATGAACAACAAATTGAAATGAAGAGGAAATTACTTTGCCTAATGAAAAGGGAAGGAGATAGTGTTGCCGAGTATTAGGCTACCTTCATAAGATTAACCAAATATGTTAAAGATTACGTACATGATTCAGAAGATAAGACTGATCATTTCTTTAAAGGTTTTATTCCATGTCTTCTAAAGTAACTAGCTTCCAAAACATTTTCATCATATGTTGAAATTGTATTAAGTTGCATAAAAATAGAGAATGAAGTTTCTAGATCAAATTTGTTCAAGGGAAATAAAGATAAGAAGAGGTATTATAATAACCATGGAAAAGATGATTCACCGATGAAGAAGAAGGGAATGGATAATTTTCATTATGTGAGAGCTGTGGAATAAATTATTCTGGGAAGTGCTTGAAAGTTATGGGAGTTTGATATATGTGTGGAGAAAAGGGTCATGGATCTAGTGAATTCAAGGGGAAGATAAAATTCAATGATGTTCTATGCTAAAATTTTAGAGATATGGGACACTATGAAAATGATTTTCCTAAGCATCAAGGAGGCTTTCATTAGAAAAAGGCCATGAGGGAAAATAAAAGCTTATTTGATTACAACTGCGAAGGTTGATGTTCCTAAGGATGTGGCGGCATGAACTTTAATTGATTCTTCAAAAATATCCAATTCTATATTTTGTTTTGGATCATCTCATTCATTTATATCTTCCTAATTTTCCAAGAAAATTATACATGTTTAAATTGATTTAATAAAGGAGTTTTGAGTCAAAACTCTTAGGGGATGTATTATTGAAACAAAGATGTTTTGATCAGTCCGAATCATGAAACGTAAACATTCTTTAGTTTCTAACCTTATCATCATACAAATGAATGAATTTGATATAATTCAATGTATGAATTGGATATAAAATTTTGATGTGATGATCTATTTCCAGAAAATGGAAGTTGCAATTTTTGACAATGTTGTAGAATCCCTTATCTTTAGAGGAGAAACATCACCATCTGATTATTATCCAGATCCACCTCCAATATCTCTACTGAATGAAATTCTTGGAGAGGAAAAGAACACAATATCTATGGTAGAGGAAATAAATATTCAAATTGAATATGTACCTGTTGTGAAAGAATGCATTGATGTATTTCTAGATGATTTACCTAGACATCCTTCAGAGCGAGAAGTTTAGTTCTCTATTCATTTAATTCATGGTGCAAGACCTATACCAAATACCCCCTATACAATGGACACTCTGAAATTAGTGGAGATAATAAAAAAACTAGAGAAATTGAGTAAAAAGGATTTTTTTGATCTAATATTTCTCCATGGGAAGCCCATGTCCTATTTGTCAAGAATAAAGATAAATCCATGAGGCTATGCATTGATTAATGGGAAATCAATGCAATTAAATTAAAAAAAAGTATCATCTACCACGAATTGATAATTTATTTGATTAAATTCATTGAGCCCAATATTTTTCAAAGATTGAACTTCGAGATGGATATCATCAGCTGTGTGTGAGGAATGAATATATTCCAAAGATAGATTTTCAAACGAGATATGGGAGTTACATGTTTACAGTAATTAATTTTGGACTAACTAATGCACTATATGTTTTAATGGATCTAATGAATATATTTTTCAAGGAATATCTTGATGAAATATTTATGGTATTTATCAATGATATCCTCATATACTCAAAAAGATATAAAGACCATGAGAATCATTTTCAGATTATTCTGAAAACTTTTAGAAGAAATGATTTATATGTAAATTTAGCATGTTTGAATTTTTCCTCAATTGGTTTCTTTTCGTGGCCATATTTACTCTATGTATGGAATCTTAGTTGATCCTTTGAAGAAAAAGGCAATACAAGAATGTCCCACACCAACGAACATAAATGAGGTACGCAGTCTTATAGGCTTATCAAGTTAATATCATTATTTCAATAATAATTTCACACGATCGGCTAACCTGCTAACCAAGAACACAAGTAAAGAGGTTATGTTTGAATGGAAGAAATAATGTATAGGATGCTTTGAAAAATTTAAAATAGGACTGGTGAATGATCCAATTTTGACTCTTCCATCTGGAAATGATGGATTTGTGATATACAATGATGCTTGATGGAATGGACTCAGTTGTTTCATTATGAAAAATGATAAATAAATTTTTTATGCATCAAGGCAGTTAAAGACTCATGAGAAAAATTACCCAAATCATGATCATAAGTTAGAATCTGTATTCTTTTATCTAAAAATATGGAGAAATTATCTCTATGGTGAAGTACATGAGATATATATGGATTAAAAGAGTTTTAAATACATTGTTACACCGAAAGAAATCGACATGAGGTAATGGAGGTGGCTCTATTTACTAAAAGATTCGGATTTCTCAATACACTACCACCCAAGAAAGTCATTAAAGGTGAAAGATGCATTATGTAAGAAAGATCTTGGACTTCTGACCCAAATTAGAATTGAGAGATATCCTATATTCATGGATCTTCTAAAGATGGATGTGGGAACTGTTAAGGAGGGGGAAACCTCTTTCCTCCATCAAATGATTGTTAAACCATCTTTACTAGATAAGGTAAAAATCTCTCAAATTGATGATGAGAATATACAAAATAAAATTAATGCTATCAAGGATGGAATATTGGATGACATCATGTATGTGAACGGAGTTATGAAATTTGGTAAGAGGTTATCTGTTCCATTAGTAGCTGAGCTAAAAAAGTGAACTATTATATGATTCTCATATCTCATTTTTCTCTATACACCCTAGTATAACTAAAATTTATAGAGATCTAGAGGAATATTTTTGGTGGGATAACATTAAGTAATAACTTTCTAACTATGTTCAAGGTGTCCCGTTTGTCAGCAGGTGAAGGATGAGAGACAACATCCATGAGGGTTCATGCAACATCTACCTATTCCTATGTTAAAGTGGGATTCCTTTATGATTTATTTTGTCTTCGTAATACCAAGGAAACCTATAAGGAATGATTAAATATGGGTAATTATTCAGCGTATCACAAAATCAGCACATTTCCTTGCTATAAGAGAGGATTTACAACATGCTCGCATGGAAATGATTTATATTAATGAAGATGTTAAACTTCATGGTGAACCTCTATCAATTGTTTCCAATTGGGATCCTCGGTTTACACCATAATTCTGGAAAAGTATCGAGAAGGATTTGGATAATGAGATATATATGAGTACTTTTTATCACCCCAAACCGATGGATAGTCTGAAAGGAATATTCAAATACTAGAAGACATGTTGAGATCATTCTCTCTTGACTTTCAAGGCATGTTAGATCAATAATTTCCTGTCGTAGAATTTTCCTACAATAATAGTTTCTATTATAGCATTCAAATGGCTCCATATGCATCATTATATGGTAAGGGTTTTCAAACTCCAACTTGTTGGAATGAAGTTGGTGAAAGGAAACTTATAGGCCCATAAATTATCTAAGAGGCAACATCAATGGTAAATAAAATTCAGGGCCATATTAATGCAGTAAAAAGTATGAAAAAGAGATATGCTGAAAACTAGAGAAAGGATTTGGAGTTTCAAGTAGAAGATTATGTCTTCCTTCAAGTATCTTTGTAGAAGTGTGTCTTAATGTTCGGTAACAAAGGGAAATTGAACCCTAGGTACATCAGACCATTTGAAATTTTGGAAAGGATTAGATATGTAGCTTATCATTTAGTAATTCAACCAATTATATCAGAAGTTCAGAATGTATTCCACATTTCATTGTTAATGAAATACATACCAAACCCAATTCATGTACTCACCTATGATGAAATAAAGCTGTAAATTTATTTTTCATACTTTGAAGAGCCTTTAGAGATTCTTGACACAAGGGAGATGGCATTGAGAAATCAGACAACTCATCTAGTAAAGGTTATTTGGAGAAACCATAAAATGGTGGAAGCAAAATTGGAACTATAGGATGTTATGCAGAAGAACCACCCAAATCTATTTAAGGGATTTCTATATGAAAAATTTCATGGGAGAAATTTCTAAAGGTGGGAATAATATAACACCCCAATAATTTTATAGCAAGTCTCTCCAAAATACTTTCTATTTATTAGATATCATATATTTCATGAAGCAGTGAGTCTATATGAAACCAAAAAATGTTATTTTTAGGATAAAGTCATAAACTATCCATTAAACTCAAATTTTCAACTTTTGTGTTTTAAATTTCAAAAAACAGTCATCTACGGTTGTGATCAGTAAGTTATTTGCAGTCTTATAGAACCAACTGGTTTTTTTATGAATGGTAACATCCCATTATGAATAGTAATATAGATATTAATATTTCCCTTATTAATAGTAAATCATATTATTAATTTATTTTCTTATGGTTATAGGTTAATGAGATGTTGATTAATTTTTCATGGTGTTAAAAAAAGAGTTATTGATTTAAAATTGTTATTTTTGATTAAATTATGATTTTATTTACAAATTATATTAACAATATTTTTAAAATCATATTCAAAATTGGAGTTCATTTTTGAATTATACACATCTAAAAATGGTTAGGGTGAATTTGTGGGATTTATCTGAAATTTTTTAATTTTTGGTGAATTGTAAAATACATTAATTTAACGTATAAATACATTATAATATAAATCCACTATTCATAGAATCATGAGTTATGTTATCACAAAAATATAGAGATCACATGAAATTATTACTATTCAAGGTCATTGAATCATCACTATTTCTTATCTCATGGAGAAATAATAAATTACTAAATATAATATTAATAAAACCCTCCTCCCCTCCACTATAAATACCATCCCTTAAACCCTCATTTATTCACACCTCTCAATGTTCATGATTTTCCTAAATTCTGCTAAAATATCTCCCTAATACCTCCACCTCATACAAAAGCCCTTGGTATCCTCAAAATACCAAATCAATACCCCTAAAGAGGCTCTCAATGAATGATAGATCAAGAGGTAAATTCCCCTTTTCAATTCTTTTGTTTTCTTTTCAAGTTCCTTTATTATATTTTCTATTACCACCAATCCCCATAAAAATGTTATGAGAAATATAGTACCTTATATGTAATGGAATTTTTTATATGATAATGTAATATTACATCATCATCTCTTCTTTTTCCATACTTTTATACTATAAATGAAAGCACCATCTAAGATGTGTTAATTTATCACATTCAAGGAAGATATGCTTTCAATTTGCTTTACTATCTTCAATACTGGTCATAAAACCTATATAATGGTTGAACCGGATAATATTTTTGTTTTATCTTATGTAATGTTCTGGAATCCATACACACTCATAATATAAAATAATAATACAAAACGGTCGCATTATGCACAAAAATTACAAGTTAATCCATGCATTTATCATTAACATTAATCTAATGAGTCATCTTCATGATATATAAACAAAATCATTATAAGATGATTTATATCTATTTAATTTAACTAATAATACATTTTAACAATTATGTATGGTTATCCACATTTCAAACTAACTTCCATTCATGAATACAAGTAAATCAATAATGAAAACAATGGATGAAAATGTTTCAAAAAAAGTTGAAGCTATTAAACACATAAAAATGAAATAAATAAACATAATAAGGATATAATAAAAAAATTAAATGTATAGAAGGTTTTTGAATTATTTATTAATGAATAGAAATGTTATTATTTAGGTCATTAACACCAATCGAGAACACCTTCGGGATAAGGTAAGATGTTTCATATCTTACTTTTAATTCCATGAGATTTCCATTGTTAAAAACTTATTTATTTCATGTGTTTTATTGTGTACTGATATTTGATTTATATTATCATGATTCTATTTATATTCATGGAATTATGTGATTAATTTTCTGGTTATTAATTTTTGGTCATACGACACAATTGATTAAAACGTGGTAAGGGACTTTGTCTCAATTTCCGTTTCATTGAGACTTACTAGGTATTGTGAACCTAATATTTCTTATATGGTGTATACACTTCCCATTTGAGATACTTTTTCATTAAAAATTGTAAATATATTATATATCCATATTCTGGTTTCATGGATATGATTATTGTCTTAAACCCTATACCCTTTTACACATGGTGTTTATTTGGAATGTTGTTTTGACTATGGAAATATTGATGACTCTATGTCCTCTACTCTATATGGATATTGAGAAGGAATAATGTACATGTATTAAAACTATGTATAAATAATTAATTGGACTTTAATTTAGGGGATTTTCCACCTATATCCCCTCTATGAATCAACAGGTCTCATGAGCCAGATCAGATGGCGACAAACCTTTTGAGTTTGTTTCCAAAAATCAGATGGGTTCCTACCCACAGACTTTAACTGTTTCGGCGGTATAGTGGTTTCATGTGATAGATAAATGGCATATAATTAATAATAATTCTATTTTTTCATTTTTAGTTATTAATATCCATCAGGTTTTCACTATGAAAAAAATCTATGGATGCAGTGTCATTCTCAGTTTATTAATGGCATGTATTTTTCATTTATTCACAATTCCATAATGACTATGGGAATTTGTTTATGATTTAGTTATTTTTGGTTAATTATTCCCCTATATGTAACCCTTACTAAGCATTTGAGATCACCCCTTTCATTTAATTACCTTCAACAGGTAATTAACAGGTGACTATTTATTGGGTTCCCGTGGATGCAGTTTATTTGTTATTATTTTGTTTTGATTTTGTTACCTTTCTCATTGTAATATGAGTTTCATTTATGTATCTAGTTTATTTAATACTACTAAACTGACCGTTCCATTAGTATTTTATTCCTTTTTTCAATCCAATATAATGAGTAATGTACCGTCTCCGGGCTTCTCAGGTTGGGGCGTTACATGGATGATCAATAGAATGTTACTCGCCAAACCCTGATGGTGGTGGAAGAGTTGAATGATATTCATTAGATTTTTTCAGTAGATTCTGAGGTGAATGATTCTTTTCATACTTCTAAATTAGTGTCTTAAATGAATAAATATTTCTGAACTATGCGAAAGGACATTGAGGAGAACCATCCATTGGTGGATGAGGCAGGTGTGAATCAACCTGGAACATCTTCAACTACAATATTGGAGGCGGCGGTGGGTCAACATGGTGTTTATACTCTAGTAAATCCATTTAGTAATTTTTTATCTTCATGGAATATAAAAATAACTTTGAAAAAAATGAAAGAAGCTTCAATAGAAGGAATTTTATATATGTACCAGATGTTTTTCCTGAGTAAATTTTACGAATGGGTGACCCTTCCCCCATGGTTACCAATTGGTTATCTATCCATGATTAATTTAATATTTGTGATCATTACATAATTACCCAATTTGTTTTATTTTGTGGAGGAAAACATTTTGAGATGGATGATCTGCTCAAAAATCTAACATCTATAAGGGTTCTTCCGGTTAGATATCTGTACCTATGTGTTTTGGATTATTTCCCATAAAATTCCCCTCATAGTAGGTGAAGCATGGGTATTGGGGGATCATATCAATTATGCTAAAAAATATTATGGTTTTCTATAAATATAGGTATTTTTTATTTTTTACTTTTCCTAAAAAATATAAAAGTTTTAATGTTTGTATCAAAATTGTTTGACCTAACTAGATCCCATGGAATCTTATGATTTGATTTGAATTATTTTATACTATGTGAATTATGATTAAATTGGAAAGAAAAATAAGTTAGTGAAATTAATCCATCATACCCTGGTACAATTTTAATTGGACCTAATCTCTTTCTTGATAATTTATATAGGTTTGTCGATATCCGATGATGATATATCTCTAAAAGTGTTATATGAGATTCCACCTTATTTCTCTATATACTATCATGTTATTGGCCTTGTAAAGGATTTCTATTGTAAGAATTTATTATTCTGTTTTTTTAAATAGAAGGAAAAAAGGAGGATTCCATTATATGTTTTTTGATGAGGCATACAATGCATAATAAATAGATTTTTACTGGAGGAATGTGATCCCCTCTAGATAGGGGTAAAGATATTGTTAGTGTTGGTGACTCTAAAATGTTAAATGGCTTTTATCATGATATGGAATAAGAGACTCAAGTGGTTCAGGGTAATCTAATATTATTGATAGTTCCTTAAATAGACAAATAAAATCCCAAATCAATTAGATCAGGTCAAGAGATATTCTTGACATTGGTATAAGAGAACATACGTCAATCCTAAGCAGAATAGGGTGACCTTAAACCAAGAGGGACTCCTAAAATGGATCAATTTTTTTAGAATTTTTCTCTTTTAGGTAAGGGAAAACATATCTCTCTGATGGATAAAATAAATCATAGATCAATGAGAAAATTAATAAATTAAATGGAAATGCATGTCATCCAAGGACGGTGGGATAATATAAAAGATGATTTGCAAAAAAACCCTTCATAAATTTTGTCATTGTGTAGTGTAAAAAATAATGTTTTGGATGTTGAATCTTTTTAAACCTTTTAATCATATGAAAAATATACATTGGAAATTATAATTATACCTAAACCCAACTATAGTTACTAGGGCTCATAGACCCTTATAATATGACTCAAATTAGTATGGTGGTTAGGATGATTCCTATCAATTTGATCATGATCATTGAGGTTTCTTTTTGGTTGGTTTCAATTGGAATTAGGGAATGAATTATTGTATAACCCCATAGATATTCTCAATATTCTTAACTTATTTACTTTTAATAAAATCCTATCCACCCTGGAATATTCTACAATTTTAATTACTATGATAATGGAAAATAATTAAATAAATTATAATAAAAAATATATTTAATTTTTTATGTATTTAATAAAATTTAGCTATATTAAGTGATGAATCAAATATTATGTTTAAATATATATATATATATATCTATATATATAATTTCATTAACACTCATACAATAGGTAATCAATAGTAAATAAGAATATTACACATAATTGTGAAAAATCATATTTCTACAAAATATATTTTTGATAAATTATATATTTTAATTTAAAATAAGTTGTTATAATATTTATAAATTTAATTAAAATAAATATAGATTAAATTTAGGTTCAAAAATAAAAACAATAATATTTGTAACAATTATATATTTTAAAAAAATAACATGTTGTTCAATATTGTATACAAAAAAGCAATATGAATATTGAATGACCCACGATATATATTATCATTAAAATCTAGCAATTAAATTGGGAGGAGTGAATAGTATTAACCACATTATGAAATATATATAAAATTCCTAATAATTAAAATATTTTTATAAATTATTGAAAAATAATCACTCAATAATTTGTAATGATATTTTATTTTAAAAAAATATATTTCCCATTAAAATGATTCATAATAATTTTTTAGAAAACCTGTAATAATAAACTTATTAAACCAATATAAATGTTATTTTATAAAAATAAAATAATTTACTAAATCATTTAATATTAATTATCTTAGATGGAATATTTTTTTATCTTTAGGAATTTTTTTATTTTTTAGTGAATTGTAAAAATTAATGAATTTTGAAATACTGACATTTGTTTTCATTAAATAAAGTAATTTAAATGATCTATAATATTCTGAATTTTATATTAAAGTGACATAATAAAAAATATATTTATAATAATATAATAATTATTTTTTTTAATCAATCTAGATCATTTTCGTATAAGATTACTATTATGTTTAAAAATGAATTTTTTTTTGTAAAATGTTTTTAAATTCATAATGTTTATCCATTTTAATTAATTAATATATAACATAGTAAAGAAATATTTAACATAAATTCCAACATTATAAATCTTTTTATATGAGCTAAAATTCATATATTGATTATGGATAGTCATACAGATAATATAAGATCATCTATTTCTTGAAAAATTCATTTCTTAAAGAGTTGTTTTTTTTCAAATCATATTTCTGGTTTAATTTTTAAATAAATTTTTACACTTCGGTGAATTGGATTTTAGAAAAAAAATAAATATTTTTAGTCATTTTTAAAAATATTATATAACAAGGTTAACAATTATTCTCTAATGAATTTTAAAATCAGTAAAAATGTGTTACCACAGTTAATGATAACACTGGTTCAAATGGTGGTTAGTATAAAGTGGGAATGTGAGTAACAAATTTAAAATATGTTCCTTTTGAATTTTATATTTTTTCATTGAACATAAATGCCCTATAATTTATTATTTTCCAATTTTGAGTCACTTTTATTGAGATTTACTCTCATTTTTTGAATTGTTTTGGGTATTTACAAAAAATGTCAATCCTCCTCCATTATAAAAGGGTACCCCATCCCCACATATATTTAGAGACTAAAAAAATATTTTTCTATACTAAACCCTAATAAAATAATTCCCCAACATCCTCATACATTTTATATTTCTTCTTATCATCAAAAAATACATACATGAGGGTCATTAATAAGAGTTCAAAAGAGGTACTTCTATGAGAATGTAATCGTATACACCGAGATATTTCTTTTTACATATTTTCTTAACAAAATCAATAATGTATTAAAAAATAAAATATAAAAAAACACACATATCATAAATACAATGATATTATTATTTTTATTCATAACATTTATCCAACTCCTCTTCCATTAAGTTGGAAACAAAACAATATTTAACTTGTATGGTGGACTAAGACCACGAAAACCAATGTAATTTGTTTTCTGTATTCACATATCATGGAAATTAATTATTTTGTATTTAATGTCTATAAATTATTTTAATCTCATATTAATATGTATTCTAAATTTACATATAATATACCCTCTTAACTTTCCATCCAATGAAAAATGATAACATCATTCTTGTGTACGACAGAGTGCCGCCTCACAAAAAAATGTGAATTTTCTTATTAACACATCACATGGATTTTATATGTATGTGTAATTAAAAAAATATTTTAATTATGATATAATAATAATTCTAAAATTATAGATACTTATTTACACTCATTCCACCATGATCATTGAAAATAGGAAACGTTACTCATTCAATCATACCAACTACAATCTCAAAGATTTTAATATACTTTATTCTTGATAACCATATTACATGGTTATTTTTAAAGGAAAAATTTATTCATAAAAATTATAATTATTTGAAATTTTATATTTTATATATGATGTAATAATGAAACATTTTACCATGGTCAATACACAAATGACATTTTCGAATTATTTATTGAGCATCATAAAAATACTCGATGTTATAATAACTAAATAAGTAATTAAATATGTCATAAAAGTAATTGAATTAAATATATTAAGAATAATATATTAAAACTAGAAAGTTTTATCAAGAAAAAAAATAATTGATATAATTTTATGTTATAGGAGATAAAGGACCAACACAAAATATTTGGACTTGCAGTACATGTTTCATCGCAAAACATCCTTCTATCAGACACATGTTCTTGTAAGAACACAATTCATTCAAATGGTGTATATAATTACCCATTGCATATTATATAAGGTACCATTGTTAATTCATTATATATTATGTTAAAATTCATTTACATCATTCTTGGGAGTTTTCATTAAAAAATTACCAAATTACTAAGGGTTTATGTATCAGTCTAATTTTAATCGAGATTTTTTATGCTTTAATTTATATTGTAGGAAATTATTTGATAATTCTAAAAAATCATTTATCAGACACTATTTATTTATTATGTTATCTTGTAATATTACTATTTTACTCTATTTTTTACTGAATGTAATTGCTGAATTTATTTATAAAAAGATGGATTGATTTTTTTTCTTCAGTAAAAATTTTTTCCTTCTATCTCGATTTTTATAGAAACATATTCAATAATAATTTTAAAATTTAAAAAAAATTTATTAATAAATTAACCATTATTGATTTCGTAAACAAATTTTTGAAATAAATATTCTCATAATTTTATGAATGAAATAATTTTTAACTATTTTACAGTAGTGAGAAAGGAATATTTCTTTAACACATATGGACTGATTGAAATTACCCGACATCAAGACCACCCAATTCATAGAATAATCCACTTTAATTATAATATTATATTTTTTTATATTTTTTATTCAAAACAATATTGGAAATTTTTACACATTGATAAAGTCCTTTCAATGTGAAATGACTTATTTTATGATGTAGTATACAATATAATCTTTTAAATGAATTTTCATCAACGAACACAACCTATTAATTTATGGATTCCATAAAAATTACATATAAATTTCACTCACATATATAAATATATTATTATTTCGTAATTTTATCTAGTAAAACAATAATTATATTCATATATCAAATTCCACAATTATGAAATTTCCATTTAATACTATATGAGTCAATATTATGTAAATATTTTCTTTTCAAGGGTTATTATTATATTTATTTATTATCATTAATATCTATTTTATATATTAAATATTATAATCATGTTATGCTTTATATACCCAGACAGTGCATCAATGAATTGGGTAACACTTTACTCTTATGATGCATCACATATGGGATTAGGGAGTAAACAAAATATAGCATGGGATTATGTCCATTAGGTAATATTGTCTAGGATGTTAGCATTGAGTTTTTTATATCATTTTATATATTGCTAGAACATGTACTTTGATTCCATTATCTTATTATACCATGTTCTTTATGTTATTATCCTATTTTATTAATCATTACCCTTCATTTTCATGATAACATGTTATGCTTTCAACTTGCACACTATGATTCCTTGTCATAATTGTTCCCTTACTTGAGTTTTTATCTCACATGTATTGTTAAAGTATTTTCAAGGATATACAATTCAGTTATTGGGGATCAAAAGGATTTAGGATATCATTATAGAGATTAGTGTAACTTTTATGTATTACGAACCTTTTCATCCTAATAAACAAGGCCTCATGGTCTTTGGGTTTTAATAATACGATGTTTATGTAAAAATATTGGAATAATTTTAGTAAATGGAATGGGTCACATAGTTTTTTCATACAAATGTAATGTTATTTTTGGAGGTTAGGATAAAAATATATTAGTGATAAACCTACATACATTTACATGGATAAGACTATGTTTGTGAAAATATCATTTAATTTTGTTTAGTTTAACAATGAGTGGTTTCCAAAAATAATATATCTCTATCTAGGTACTAAAAGTGGATTTGGATCTATTGGAATTTTATCTAGGGGTAATTAATGAAGAAAAGGATCCTTGGTAATTTTCTTTATTGTCTCCTTGTTAATAACAATGATCCTTCATAGCCACCTAGTTTAACACTCCTCAGGGATTCGTTTTAAAAATTCAAAAACACTTTAGGAACCAATATTAAGGACATGAAAAAGTGTTATATTAAAAAAACGTATTGGAAAAAATTTGATTGATAACCTATATTGAATCATAGAGACTTATAAGTAAGGATATACATACAATTTATTACTAATTATTTATTGGTTAATAGGATTCCCTTTTGTATGTTAATTCATTCTCAACATTTTTGTTTTACTATTTTTAGATAATGGTAGGAAATATGAGAAACCATTCCAACAAATAATGTGATGTTAAATATAATGATTTCCTACATGAAAATCCTTATATAAATTTAATAGTACTTATACATCTTGTGATCATTCCAATTGAACAATTAAGGATTATTAATCACCACCAGAACATAGTTTAATTTCAAAACACATCTGAGGAGAGATGGATGTGGTATCATAGAATATTAATTGCTATAGATAATAAATAATAGAATATTAAATTTCATACTTTTCAGAATAATGTGAAGAGACACTAAGAGAAATTCTATAATGGATCTTAAATATACATTATTTATGTGAAAAAATATTTCAAAGGTACTAATACCTAATGAAAAATGAAGAGTCCAATTAACATGGTATTGGGAAATAAAGTTCATCCTAAGGCACTAGTAATAGTTCAATATCATGGATGTTGGCAACATTCACAAATCCAATTCCATTTTCAAATAAAATCATTATCTCATAAGGTTCTATGTAATTAAAATAATTGAATTAAAGTGATTGAAGTGTTTAGGTTTTTGGAATCGAAAATAATATTGTTTTAGTGTTTTTATTAATCGTATTATAGTAATTAGGATCACGAGACATATAAGGATAGTTCTATAGAATATTTTTTTATAACATCCCTCCTCATCATTGTCTTGCGAAGATGTGAGGATGCTGCTTAGCCTTAAGTGACATCGCCAAGTTGCAAAAAGGCTGGAAATAAATGTTTAAAGAAATCAATACTTGTTTGGAGAGATTTTCCCTTTAATAATTAACCAACTAACAAAACAAATTGTAACCAAACAACAACAACTAAATGTTTCGTGAAAACCATGAAATACAACCCAACATTTCATTTATCAAAACCAAACAAGAAATAAATTACCACAGTGTATGTCTACAATATAAATGTAAATATTGGAAGACAAACTAATAAAACTCCAAGACAACCATTAGACTACATGATCCACATACTCCATGCTTTACCTTCCATGAACAACCCACATATAATGAGGTCATGCTAAAGACATGTGATACTTTACCTTTTCCATGTCCTAGTAGATGACATCTTCAAAATAACCAATGTTCCGAATTAGGGGTGATTACTATAACTCAATAGGCATTCCCCAATTACATCCCTACTCACGCCACTATGATAGAAGAGTTAGTAACATTTATAAAAAATATTTTATATAAATCAATTTCAGAAATACATTGTAACTAAATATTAACATGTTATAAAATAGTTTATAATGAAATATAAACAAGTACAATTGCGACCAATTTTCCAGAAAAATCTTTTTCCATGAAAAAAACTAAAAAATTCCTTAACACCATTTCACAAGTTTTTTTTGTCATAGACATTCCATTTCACATATCCACTGTGGGCATAAATATAATAAAACTAGATGATGTGAAAGGTAAATCTAAGAAAACACATCAGGAACAATGAAGAATAAAGCCTTGTTACCTGAATCAGGCTTCAATGTAGAAAGGGATGGCTTCAGGTTGCTTCCAATTATATTGGGGGAGGTTCTCCTACAATTTAGAGAAAGCAATCAAGAGTTTGGGCTAGATTGAACGAAAAAAGAGTGGGTTAAAGGGTAAAAATTTTGAGATCCACTTTGTATCTTATAATAACTAAACCATGTAACGAATATTCCATATATCTTAGTCCAAAATTTCCACCACACTACCCATTTTCTCCTTGTATTCAGTACATTTTGGATAAACCATGCACAAACCATGCGCCTCACATTTAGCCCCTGTCTCACTATACATGATTTTTTTCAAGTGTTGCACAATATCCACCAATTGTGTACCACTCATGAACATAAATAAAAGTCCCAAAAACAAATTAAATTTTCCCTAAACTCTCCCATACTTTACCCTAAAACATTATGTTCCTAAAAACTATAAATAGAGGGTTACATACTAGAAACTGGGGTGCTTCATTCTCCCCACCATTACTCTTTCTATACCTTGAAATTAATAAACCAACATTTTTCTAAAAGTGTTCTGACCATTTCTCTTTAATTTCCTTTTTGCGTTCCCATATCTCTTCTTGAATCTGACCACGTTTCCACAAAACCCTCACTTGGTTGATTCTTTTTTCTATACAAGACTTTTTTCCTTCATATCCACAATCCACATCTGGATATATACCAATTAAGCATTCAGTTCAAGGTCATCATTATCTCATCTGATCACATGGTCATCAACTGAATTATACTATTTTAACTTAGATATATGGAACACATTATACACTTCACCAAACCATTGTGGAAATGCCAACTGATATTTCACCTCACCAACCCATTCCATTATCTCAAATGGGCCTATGTATCGAGTAAATAACGAAACAGATTCCCATACAATGCTTCAATGGGATCCATATGTTTCAATTCCTAATAGATATTATTATATGATAAATTCACTAAGGGTATGTTCTCTTCCCATGAGCCACAAAAAACTAGTACACAAGCCTGAAACAAGTATTCCATTGTTTGTATCATCCGTTCAGATTGTCCATCCATCTAAGGATGAGACGCCATACTCATAATCAACTATGTACTAAGGGGTTTTTTTAACGATTTACATAAATGGGATTCATTCTTCAGATCTCTATATGATCAAATTGAAACTGTTATTCCAAGTCTCTTTACCACTTCTTTGATATATATTTTGGATAGATCCTCCACCATGTGAGTTTTATGAATATGGATGAAATGGGCCAACTTTATGAGCCTTTCTAAAATCACCCACAAGGAATCATGTTACCGAACCATTCTGGGGAGACCAGTAACAAAATACATCGCTATATGCTTCCATTTCCACATAGGGATAGGTAAATAAAGTGACATACCTACTAGTTATTGATTCTCTTTATTAACTTGGTGACATGTTAAACACTTTGAAACAAACTTATCCACATTTAGTTTCATGCCAACCTACCAAGACATCCTCTTTAGAAACATATCAATATTTTTTATTCCCATATGAATAACCTATCTCGAATGGTGGAAAGAATAATGATGTTGCTAATGAGAAGTCATAGGTACAACCATCCTATCTTAAAACCATAAAACTGAACACTCTTATTTCCTCCATCCCTCGATGGTCTCCCCACCCTTGAGATTAGAACTCATAGCCATGCATTATGCATTGGATTTCAATGTCTCATTAACCATCATTACGAAATTAGTAACAATATAAATTAAAAGAAAAATTTAATATCACCTCAGTGTTCACATTCCACATTAATATCATCTAGGACCGAAATCAACGAACACTCATCCAAAGATCATTTTTCTAACTAAACATATTAATTCATCCTTAATGAGTCTTCTATTGTATTCCATTTACCCAGTGTATACATCAAGTCAAACAGTAAAATCTAGAAATAATCCATCTATCTTCCTTTCTTCATATTCAAATCCCGTTATGATAAAATATGTTTCAGTATCTAATGATCTGTAAACATAATAACATTCTCACCAAATAGATAATGATGTTAAGTCTTCAAAGAATGGATAAATCCAGCTAACTCACAATAATGTGTTGGGTAAATCTTCTCATGAACTCTTACCATCCATGATAAATAAGAAAACAATATGGTCTCCTTTCTTGATAATACACCCCAACCCAAATCCCGAAGCACCACAACACACCACATATCCTTTTCCTGATATAGGAAAAAATCAATATTGGTAAAAATGTAAGGAAAAAGTTTAGATATTTAAAATACTTCTAACATTTTAGTCCATTAGAATAGAACATTAATCTATTTGAAATCTTTTTTTTGGAGAGGATAGACATGAAAATTCACACATAATGTGATGGTAATAACCATCTTGGCTAAGAAAACTTCTTATTTCAAAGATGTTATTTCTAGGATTCTAAGAGATAATAAATTCTATCATTCTAGGATCCACTAAAACAAATTTTTATGAAATTAAATGGCTAATAGATTTTACCTCTTACACAAAAAATTTCACTAGGTTAATTTGGAATACAAATGATGATCTATCATGATTCCCAACACAATCTCTAAGTGTTCCTCATTCTCATCCATATTCCATGAATACACCAATATTTCATCCACAAAGACCACAAAAAAATAATCCATGTATCTCTAAATTATCCAAATCATCAATTCTACAAAGTATGCTGGTGGTTTTTTACTACCGAAAGGAATTACCACATAGTCATAATAGCCATATCAGCTTTCGAAAGTTGTTTTTTGGAATATCCTTTTTACAAACAAGCCATTGGTGATAGCCAAATTTTAAATAAATTTTATTGAACAAATGAGCTCCCCTAAATTGATCAAATAGATCATAAATATATGGAAGTGTATATATATTATTTATCCTATCATGGTTAATTTTATGATAATTTTCACAAAGATAAATAGTTACATATATTTTCATTATAAAAAATATTGGTGCTTCCCATAGAGATATGATTAGCCTAATGAAACTATTACTTCACATCTCTTAAAACTAAACTTTTAATTCTGTTAATTCTATTGGTTCAATCCTATAAGCTGAAAGGGAAATTGGTCTAGTCCCTGGAAGGAGATCATTCATAAACTCCCCTTATCTTATAGGTGGAAACCCTAATAAATATTTAGGAAACACATCAAAAAATTTGTCAAAAACTGCTCAAAAAATGGTATAATAAATCTATTCAATCAATTCCTAAGAAAATCCGAAATTTGGTAAGAGATCATTCCCACTTATGGTTCAAAAAATCCATTTTCTCCAATCTTTACAACTCTTTCTCCTTTAAAGAGAAGTTTTTAATCATCCTCAATGACAAAATTAGATGTTCTTCTATGATAGTCAATGTACGAATGAACATTTTCAACCAATCCATACCCATAATTAAATCATATACATCCATATACAACATAGAGAAATCCCATTTCATCTTAACTCCATCAACACTTATATAAAATGCTCTACAAACAAATTCTTGGCATTATCATTGACCAAGAGGGTTTTTATGTATTATTACATAATGAATCATCTCATGTTTTAAACCTAGGTAACCAAAATCTTAAGAGGAAATGAAGGAATGAGATGCATGATTATCAAATAGAAATTCCATAATGGTATAATTCAAAAGAATCATAATTCTAAGCGTATATGGTCTATCTTTATCATCCAAAATCATGTACTCAAATCCATATAATTTCTATATCTATGCACACTGATCCTTGTTTTCTTTTCTAGGATTTCTCTTTCTGGGGTGTCATGGTATTCCTAGAATAACCATGGGAACCTATATCCTACGATTGAGATTTATTTTTCTACCCTCTCTCCATCAAATCATACGACGCCTATGGCACTTGGGAAGTGTCTTGAGTACGTAAACTTAGAGAACTGTGAAAATATCACTTAATATGTCCTGTATTGTTAAAATTATGGAATGCCCTTGGTGGTGTTTTACACTCTCAGTTCATGTGGTCAAAGGAACCACATTGTAATCATACACCTTTCATTTTGGGACTCAAAGGAAGATTCACTTATCCAACTATATGATTCTAATTTTTCTCCCACCATGGATACAGGTGTCCCTCTTCCTCTTTCTCCCATAATCAGAGTTCCCACCTTTTCCCATGGGTATCAATGTAATTCATCCTTCCATTGCTCAAGAGTTGTCCCATTTATCCACTATTTTTTTATTGACCATCTCTATATAATCAGTAATACATAGCACAAAAATATTTGATTGAATCACCTACCTTAAAAACAATTCAAATATTAATGCCTTCATAGATGTACTATCCATAAGGTGTAAAGTGAACTAAATTCACAATTTTTTTGCAAAGTCTGTGATAAAGATATTTTTATACTTTAGGCTAAGGAATTATTCCATTATATGAATCTTAAACATATGAGCATATAATTGTTCATTGAAAAATTAATCAAAATCCTACCAACTAAGTCATTGATCAATTTTATCCTGCCTCGCTAGATTCCACCACCGGTGTGCAATATCTTTAGGCATATATGTCACCATTTTTACTTTTATCTCTACTTCGGTGATGATGAAATCAAAGATAAAATTTATTTTGTTTAGTGATTCCACATCTCTTTCTAGTTCAAAATCACCCTCGAAGATGTGTTGATTTTGTTTCTGTAACTGGACAGAATGATCCACTTGCATTGGACCATCTGTTTGGTTCCCTTTGTCCACAACCTGAAATTCCTAGATGATACTAGTTGATGGTCTATATATGGATTAGCTAAAACCACATTCTCTGAAGCATCATCTGGTTGGATTCTAAGAAGCCTACCAGTTTCCAACTTCTATACAAAAAAACACCATATGTCTCACTATATAGCAACTTATGGATTAGAATTTTAAATTTAATCACATTAACAATCAATTTTTTTTTCAAATAATAAAATTCTTCTGTGTTATTCCATTTATGAATATAATTTCAACTTGATTTTTAAAATTTTACCATTTTAAAAATATCACAACCATGCTATTTTTTAAAATCATTCACTTAAAGACCATTCTTCACCTTCTTAAAAAATCAACACATTATAAAATATTAGAAAAAATTACTCAAAATGATGTATGAATTCCAAGAAATAAGACATTCATATAATGCTTGCAATACTTGTATCATTGGATAAACCCATGACAATGATATTTCAAAATCCTATAAGTGTCTCTAAAACACTTATGTACCCAAATCAATGGTAACTCGATGTTCAACATAAAAAGATTATATATATCTTTTTATGCTCAACATTTGAATTACTGAAAATACTAATCTATTCTAAAATCTCATCGCGATAAATATACAAGATTTAATTCAACTCCAAGACTGATAGAATTGAAGGCTTCTTATTCCACAAGAAAATGAACAAGGTGATAGCTTTTATCTCACCAATTCTTTCAGACTGAAAAAAACTGATATCATTTGTAACATCCCTCTTTATTCTCATTTTCTTGAGAAAGTGTGAGGATTATATTTTGAATTTACAAACCTCCCAAATGCTGTAAAGGATAGAAATAAATTTTTAATGGATTCAATTCATGTGGGGGAATATTTTCCCTTTAAGAATATACCAACTATGCTAAAAAATTGAAACAAAAAAACCACTAAATGATGCATAATATCCATGAAATACAACACAACATTTCATTAATTAAAATAAAACTACAAAATAGGTACCACATAAAAAAGAGTATAATAGAAAAGTAAACCTCAAAAGAAAAACAAATAAAACTCCAAAAAAACACAAGACTACAAGATCCACATGATCTATTCTCTAAGTTCACCAAACAACCCATGTATAATGAGGTGGTTCTAAGGATGTGTGATACTTCACCTTTTACAGGTCTTGGTAGATGGTATCTACAAAATAACCAATGTTAAAAACTAGGGGTGAGTACTAAAGATCATCAGGTGTTCCCAAAGGACTTCCCTACTCACTCCACTAGGATTGAAGAGCTATCAACATTTATACAAAATAGATTATATGAAAAAATTTCCAAAACCATTTATATCTGATTATAAATAAGTTGAAAAATAGTTTATAACCAAATAGAAAAAAGTGAAATTTCAACCAATTTTCCTGTAAAATCTATTTTCAATAAGACAAACAAATAATTCCTTAAAACCATTTCACAAAATTCCTTTGGCATAGCCATTACTTTTCACATATCCACACCAAAAACCATTCATGTATCGTTATGACAGTTCCATACACATGAGAATTATATTTCCAATTTACCATGTCATCACAAGGTAATTATATCCCATGTTCAATTACACATTTTTCATTATGGACAAGTTCATATTTCAACCAGGCCTTGTAAATGCAATATGAACACACACACAGAGTATGCCCAAAAATAATTTCAATACCGATATTCCAAGACCATTCCAAAAACACAATATTTTTATTGAAACCCCTTTTCAAAAAATCAAATTCAAAATTCCATAAAATACATATTTTAAAACAAACATTTCAAAATCATGAAAACCAAATCACTTTACACATGAAATAATCTCCCCATTTCCAAAATTACCCCAAAAACCATATATATTCATTATAGATGATTTATATGATTATTTACACCATAATATCAAAATAAATTTAAATTAATTAAATAAATTTGAAACTAATCCAATCAATTCAATCAATATGAGTCAAGAGTATATCCACTAACTCAATAGTTTTGGAGAAAATTCTAAATGACATGAAAAACGTCACAAAACAATGATGAATCTCCACAAAAATGCCTTAGATATCTTCCCCAATAATAAAAAACCACAAATATAAACTTATTTATCATCCAAAACATTAGATATACCCACAATGAGAAATGAAGTATGAAAACTATAGGATGGGTGAAGTAGATCTAATAAAATGCATCACGAATGATGGAGAACCAAGCATTACTACACGAATCAAGATTGAACACACCGAGGGATGGCTCTGGATTGCTTCCAATTATCTTGCGAGAGGTTTTATAACCTTTGAGAGACCAATATCTTTAGTTAGGGCCTCATATGAGAAAAACAAGTGTTTTAAAAGGTAAAACAAGTGAGATCCACTTTTTAAGGATCTAACGTTGAACCAGCGCATGGTTTAGTCACATGGTTAGAAAAATATTGTGTGAACAATGATCCTACTTATGTCTTAAAAAAGGACTTGAACGGTTTTTTCACAAAGCCTTAAAACCGTGCCCCGAACATGCCAAAGCTGTCTATCCATCATTTAAACTACACTGCATGGTTTCGCCTATGATTCCACTTGGTTTGGATAAACTGTGTGCATCACATGTGCTTCACATTTATCCCTTGTCTAACTATTCATAGTTTCCTTCAAGTGTTGCAAAATTTCTAGAAATTATGCACCACCCATGAACTTTAATAAAAGTCCCTAAAACTATTTAAAGGTTCCCCAAACTCTCCCTTACTTCACCCTAATACCTTCTGTACTTAAATAGTATAAAGGTAGGGTAACATTCTAGAAACTAGGGGTACTGCATTTTCATTATGGAGTTTGATGAATAAGTTGAATGGTAAAAATAAACTGTAATTTATATTTAATTATAAAGATATATTTTTATAATGAATCATAATAATGGATAATATAATAATTGAGAGGAGATTTATGTTGGGGAAATATTTCCAATTAAAATTATCTGATTTTTTTATAATGATCATGATGAAAAATCGTAGAAGTTTAAATAATGTAATTTCTTAACTAATTTTATTTTTTAACATTTTAATTATGTTCATGATGACTTTATAGGAATATCCTCAATTATTAAAATTAATATCCCTTTTCTTTCCCATGTTTTATATAAATAAGGGCATCTTGTAAGTTGTGTGACAACTAGTTTCATCTGGAAGGCCTTGAGGCTTGAACCCACAACATGAAGGTGAAAAGGCGGTTGCGCCTATTAATGGACTATGAAATTTACTAGTTCATATGAATTGTTTTTACATAAATTATTTGATGGATATGTATTATTTTTATTATGAGAAACAAATTTCAGGATAAATTATTTCTGGTTTTTTTTGTTTTTTTCTAACTAATGAAATTTGGGAAAATTATTTTTTAGATTGAGATATATATAACCCTTATGAATAACAAATTATTTAACATGAATGATTATTTAGGATGAAAAAAATTAAATCCATTAATTTTGATCTTATTTGGGATTTATATGTATTTTATATGGAACTATTTCTATTAAAATTTGGATTTAGAGATTAATATGATGGTTTATACATTATTGAAATAATCTTACCTTGTTCTAACCATTTCTAGTTTTGTTTAAACAATAAATACAAAGTAAAATCTTTATATCAATTTCTATAACCATATATTTGATATAAGTAAATATTAGTGCATCATTAATAAATAATTCATCTTGAAGGCTCATTGTATTGAAAAAAAGATCAGATTTTGTTAAAAAATAATAAGATATGAAATTATAGTTTTCACATAGGTGTATATCTTTATGTTCTTAATCTAGATTTTAAAATTATCCCTAAATATTAGGATTAGGATCTTAAAATGTTAATCTTATTCACCATTGATAATTTGATGGTCTCGTCTATTTTAAAAATACTATAGAATGTTACCTTTTAAATGGATATTCTATTAAAATACATGATTTATCTTCCATACAATGTAATCTATATTTGAAATCCATGTTTTTTCTTATTTAAATATTTTTTTACCTTTACATCTTTTTAATAGAATGTTTTATTATCCATTTTTAAGATCTAGTTTTTACCCAAAGGAATTATCAAAAGTAAAACCCTTCATTACTGAGAACAAGTTCAAAATGTGATGATCAAATTAATTTATGGGGGCATAAATTAACATCTTGAGTTTTTCAAAATATGAATGTCACGTTCAATGCAATATATGACACACAACACAAAGATTAAAAGACCTAGAAAATATATTACTTTTATAAAGTAGATATTAAACTGGAAGGTATAAATAATATTAAATAAATTGCATTATATATATAAAATTACTTCTAATATATAAATTTATTAGTATATTATATATAAATAAGAACTCAAATTTTAATAAATATAATTTATTCTATAAATAATAATTTTTATTCTAATTTTTTTATTGAATATTTTGTGAAAGTATTATATTTAATTTCTAGATAATATTTAAAAGTCATTTTATAAAACAAATATATTTTTTGAAATTAGTGTAAACAAATTATCATTGGCTGACAATTTACGATGTTTTTGTAATGCTTGTTTTTTCACTGAATAGTCCAATTTTATGATTTTTCAAATACTAACATTTCATCTCATTAAATTTAGTAATTTCAATTTTCCATGTCATTTTTTATATCGAAATAAAATTAAATATGTATAAAATATTATAGAACACTATATTTTTTTTAAATAATAAATTTAATTATGTTTGTATCGATTTATTTTAAAACAAAAACAAGATTTTCTAAAAATGGTTCTAAAATTATTAGTGTTTATCCATATTAATAAATTAAGATAAACTATTTTTAGAATATATGTATATGAAATGAAAATATTATTAAACTATTTATCTTAATTAAATTTCATATAATGATTATTTCTTGTAATAGAGTTAATATAATATCATTTATTTCATGAAAAATACACTTTTTGGAAATCATTTTGTTGATACATTTTATGGGTTTTCTTTTAAGTTATATTTTAAAATATATGAAAACTTAATTTCATAAAATGGATTCAATATTTAAAATTTTAATAATTAATATTATATTATATGGTCAATTGAAATTTTTTATCATAACAAATAGTAAAAACATAAAATATTTATTACAAGGTTTAATGTTATAATCAGTTTATTTAGTGGTTAAACTTAATATTTAAGGGGATTTTCATGTTTTAAACACTATTTCCTTAATGGTGGATGTGTGTATCATCCACATCACTTATATAATCCATTTTTTATCAATTAGGCATGATCATGTCTTCAATGGGAATTCCCACTATTGAATTGGTTTGGGTATTTAAAAAAATGTCACTCCTTCTCAATTATAAAAGTTTACCTCCTCCACCAAATTATTTTCCCCCATGAAAAAATTTTCCTTTTAAAAACATCCCAAATCTTTCCCAAACATAATTATTCAAAATATATAGCTTTTATCTATCCAAAAACTCAATCCTTATGGTTCTCAATAACAAATAAAAATGATTTTATTTGAGAAGGAATCATCTTAACTGTGACCCTTATTTTTTACATCAAATTTTAACAAATTTAGTTATGTATTAAAAATTAAATAAAAAAACTTAATTATATATAATTATATTTTATTATGTTAAAAAAATATTATTTATCCATCTCATCTTCCATCAAACTGGAAACAAAAACATCATTTGTATATATGGGGGACTACAACATTGTGAACCAATGTAATTAGTTTTCCATCATCTCCTATCATGGATTTTAATGATGATTTATTGAATGTTTATATATTTCGTTAGTTAAAAATTATTTATTATTGAAAATTAAAATTTCACATACCATCTTACCTTATCATATACAGAAAAAAAAAAGATAACACCATTCACGTACATGGTGGACTGCCTCCTCATGAACTGATGTGATTTGTTTTCTACTACAACATGCCATGGATGGTGTTTATTAGTGTATTTAAATAAATAATATGATATTTATGATTTAATTATTATTATGTAATTTTATAAATAAATTTCCTTTATTCCATCATGATTGGTGAATAATGGAAATGTAACACAGGCATATGTATGACATACAATCTTCATGATTGAATCAAACTTCATTTTTCCTAACCATATTTCATGGTTGTTTTTAAACGAAAATTTTATGTATGAAAAATATAATTATTTCATGATTATTATTCTATAGATTATAAAATTATTACCCATATAGAGTTCCATGTAATTTACATATATTTCTACATGACTCTTAAATAGGAATATTAAATAATTAAAAAAATGAAATTAAAGGCCATGTTTCCTTGGATGAATAGGTTTTAAAAACACAAAAAGTGTCATCCTCTTTTTATTTTCCATAGTGAGCTACTAAAATCTATTTTAGCTATTAAATATTATAGGTATATCATGAGGAATACATGAATAAATATGTGAGAAAAAATTACTAGTAATGGGATAAACATGATTAGGAAGACTAACATGTGAGTTAAAGGTATAATATTATTTCATAAAATAGGTGGAACAAGATTAATCAATTTAAGGAATAAGGTAATGGAAATGGAATAATAAGATCTTGGAAAAATATAAAATATTTCATAAATACAAAAAAATTAAACATGGGCCATGGATAACATCCATGACAATATCACATGTGGAAAATGTACCAAAAAATATTAGGCTTACTCCATAATCCCATACATGACATCCCATGATACTAAAACAATACACAATGTATTTGAGAACTACCCCATTTCACCCATCATAAAATGATCATTATATATGTGTTACACATGAATTAATTCAATCATAATTTAAGACAAATAAACAAACCTATGAAATGTAATGGGGTTGCATAGTCTTTCGTAATATTATATTCAAGGAAAAATTCAAATCAATGAATTTTAGAAAATAACTTTTGGAATTTATTACCCCATTAAAGGAATAGAGGATACACTTTGTGTATTTGAGGTAGACTAAAATACAAAATTTAGAAGAAATTTATTTCATCCTAGGTTGTTTTCGTTTATGAAAATAGCTTAATCAATCCTAAAAAATAACTATTTCCCTTTGAGTAACAATAAAAGATATCATCTTATATGGAAAATGGTATTTGTAGATAACTATGAACTTTTTAGGAGTAAAATATCTTTTACATTTTCTAAAAAAATATTTAAAAAATAAAACATTATTGAAAATTAATTTTTTTTTTAAAATCATGAATCATAAATAGGACGTGTTAAAAATTGATTGTTTATGGTGGTGGAAGAGTTATGTTCATACTAAATATGTTAAAAAAATATTACATTCATATTTTTTGTGAGAAAATTATGAAATTACATTGTTGTAAAATTTTCTTGATGATTAAAATTATGATATTTTAATGAAATCCAATTATCGTAACAAATAAATTTAATCATTTATAGTAAAACATGTTGGATTTTTTTAAGAAAACATTGATTTTGAAGGAGAAGGATTTTTGACCGAATAGATAAATGATGTTAGAAATTATTGAAATAGTATTCTCAATAATTATAATTTAAAAAAGAAAAATTATAATTTTATGTGAATAATTCATGAATATAAAAAGTAAAATAATATAAAATGGGATTATTTGAAAATGATCCAACAATTTCGTTCATTAGAAATTCAAGCATAGGAAAATATGATTAAAATGATATTGAAACATAAAATCATACTACTTAAATGACTTTGTATTTATAACTTACCATGAATTATGTAGATGAATTTTGTCTTAAAATATTCTAATGTAGGAATGGTTCATGATATAGTATTTAAAGGGGTTGTTTATACACCATTCAGATAAAAGTTGCTGCATAAAAGAACATGTGTCCCAAGAAGGATGTTTCAGAAGGAACTCATAAAATTTTCATATCAATAAGGTGAGAGTTAATAAATGGGGAAATTATGGGTAAAAATTTAATATCCACATAAATAAAATTAAAAAAATACTTATTTCACACATAATTTCTCTATAATATACCTAGTGATGTAGTTGTATAACCCATTGAATGAGAATTGTGTTATAAAACCAGTTACCGTGGGAATCCCTTAAGATGAGAACTCTATAAAATCACACATAGTTGTTCAAAAGTTTTTTATTAAGTTATAACAGAATCATGTTATTATTTATAATATCATATGTGATCGTTTTATAACATATAATTAACCATTCGTTAATAGTATTTCATTTTCACTATTTTTTGGGTGTTAATTTCTTTGCTCTATCCTAAATGTTTCGTCAAGAATGTTACCAATATTTATCATATGTTACAGTTACACAATATTTTAAAGGAAAATATTTTTATTAATACCAATTTAATTATTATATACTTCTATATAATAGTTGAATCATTTTGAACATGGTGAAAGAATCACATCACTTCGTTGAGATAGTAGGATGAATGTACGCAAGTAGGACATTAACATTTCATTAATGGGTTAAAAGGGTAAGGAAGAGGATTTTATATTAACATTAAACAATTATTATCATTATATATATATATAATAATCATTTAATTTATCCTTTTTTACCTTACATGTTTAGTGTTAGTTAAAAATGAATCACATCGCTTCATGAGGCTGTAGTTTGTTGTACTCATGATCGATGATATTGTATTCTTTATGTAATGGAATGTAAGAAGGTGTATATAATATTATAAATCCATAATAAAATTTAAATAATAAATATTATATATAAACATTAGATACTACTTTATTTCTATCCATGATATGTGGTGATGGAAAAAAATTATTTTAGTTCACGTGGTAGTAGTCTATAGTACACACGTTCAACAGTTTCCATTCCCATCTGAGGGATGATGAGATTGTTTTAGGTAATTCCATTAACATAAAAACAATTAATTATATGTAATATAATTTTTTATTTTATAATTATGGTGTAATAATATTTAAACGGTCTTGGAGAAGAAATAAAATAAAAGAGTCAATTAAGGACATTAGCTTTTCTTCAGAAAATTTCTTTTGGATTCCACCAAACTCCATCCTAGGTTGGAATTATCAAAACTAAAAGGAATATATAATGAGTTGAGGTAATTAGTTATTATATTTGAGAAGTTAATGGAATAACTAATGGTAGTATGCAGTGTGGAAATTAGGGGAGAGCAAGTGGCCTATTATAAGTGGGGGAGAGGACACAATATTATTTTTCAAAAAGAATGATTTACACCCATGTTTATCACGTGGATAAAGGATCCAAAATGAACCATTTTTTAAGCATAGATGAGATAATTTAAAAATATTAGTAGGAAATTAGAATTATACATGTGTTGGTTTATTTTGAACCATTTCATTTTCAGATCAACCCCCAGGTAATCTTGTTCTTTCATTGACCATAGTAAATAATAACTATAGTTTTTACTATTTATTATTGTCAAAAAATTATTGAACTTATTAAATAATATAAATTATTATGACTCAATTTATTTTTTCTATTTTATCAAATTCATTACAAATAAGTAGAATAATTTAATATTAATCTTTAAGATTGGTTGATTTTTTTATGGAAAATCATTTCTTTAGGAAAATATTATATCATATTAACTATAAGAAATGTAATAATATTTAGATGAATTTAAAGACATATTTGAAAATTATAATATATCAATTTAATTTAAATCATTCCTCATTAGTGGTTTATTTTACTATATAAAATGTATAAACATTATAAAATTTAAAATATTTTTTAATGATATTTAAGGCATAATATTAAATTTACAGTCAAATCATATAAAGATGTGATTTAAATGTAAAAAATGGATTTCAAAAAACATAATAATACAGATGTTAATTTTATATAAAATTATTGATTTGATGATACTTAACTTATTATAATTAAACGAAATTTTTATTAGAGTCTTTATTTTTTACTATTCATTGAAAAATTATAATTTTCTGAAAAATCCAAAAATTTAATCATAATTTAATATGGATATGATGATTTTAGAAACTAAGATAATATTTTATAATAAATTTTATAAAATTCGTAACAATAAATTTGAAATTGTTGGTTGATAGAACAACTAAACTAAATTTTAGAAAAATTCAATTTTAAGAAAACATTTCATTTTCTTTTATATTGTTGATATTTTTTTCTAATGATTATATTACTAATTAATTTTCCAAATATTATTTGTAATTTATTTATTCCTATTCATAACCACAAAACTATTGACTAGGTTATTATTACCCTTTTTTAATAATTATATTATAATTTACTATAACATTTCATTTAAACCCAATGTTGGATGCATTTTCAAGAAGTCAAAGGGATTTAATTTTAATAAAAAAAATATCATAAATTCATAGGGAGTTACATTGTCTTCAAACCTTTGTGTTCCATGTTATAAATTCTAGCGAACATTATATACCTCTTTTAAAATATAAGGATGTTCTATTCTACCAGATTAAATAGATTATGTCCTCTCTCTTTAATACTTATCTCTTTAGTCAAGATATTAAAATTTTAAAATATCTTTGTTGGAAACCCACGAAATAGAAAGATTAACAAAAAATCCTCTAGATAATAGGGAAAGTTATTTATGATGGACATCCCGAATAAAACATTACTATGCTTCCAAATAGTAGAACATTGTTGGGAAATAAAAACATAGAAATTGAAGAGACTACAGATTCCCAATGATTAATAGAGTGTGATATATCTTATTGACCACATGAAATTGAATGATTAATATAATGTTAAAACCATGAAAACCATAAATAGAAAATGAGTTAAAAGACTAATTAATTCATGAGAAATGAATGTACTAGGATAACATTTTTCTTTCATGATCATTTCCTTAGAGTGAGGGATCCATTTACCACATAGACTAATACCATAAGAAAATATACTTACATGATAGGTATAATTTTTATTATTAATCAGTTCCACTATAATATTATACTTTCTCTGAACTAGTGGAATTAAAGATTTAATTTTCCTTCCTATATAACTAAGATAAATGGGTCACATAACAAAAATAATAACCTAAAGTTTTTCCTATTATATTTATTAATACTAGAATAGTTTGCAAAAATAATTCTCGTATATTTTATTAATTTTCGATAACTTAATTGTAACTCCTAATGTTAAATAGAATTCATTCCATGACTTAATATCCTTAAAAAAATTCACCTTACATCGCCTAGAACTGAATAATGTACTTACCAAAAACTTTTTTTTTTGATAAACCAAAAGATTATATATGCAAAAAACCAATACAAATTCTCACAAAATATCATTATTCACCTCAAAATACATTTACATAAAACCTAAAATGGGGTGTCTGAGACATTTAACATATGATCAAACATAAACTCATAAACACATGATGGTATCCATAACACTTATGTTAATATAACATTAAGGAATCTATGCTTCCAAAATTGAATTGATCTATATATGATTTGTGATTCTTATAACCCCATTCCATTGATAAATATATTTCTACACTGTAACTATTGAATTCCAATACATAAAAACCTAAATCCTTTTAAATCTAAAATAACCCAACACATTGAGGCTCTCCTCCCTCTTAGAGATTCATGGTTCTACAATCCCCACACCACCTCCAATTGGCTAGTGGCTGGTGACAAGTAACAAGAAATAATCACTAAAATAGGGAGGCCTTTTCCAAATTTTCAAATATATAAACTCCCAACTATCTCCACAAATAGTGTAGGGGGATGATAAAGAGTCAATAATATATAGACTAAATCTATTTATTCAATAACATTTCGGGAATACCTTATTAAAACTATAATAGTATATTTAAAATGGTAAAAGTTTGAAAAAAAGTCACAATAAGTAATATAGGGGGAAACAATAACTAATAATAAATGTAAAGAGTATACTAGGGGAGATCCCAAAACATGATCAATGAGTATGACCTTGAAAGTCAGAGCCACCATGTGATGTAATGCACCACTGATATCAGTTCGATCGTAGTATATTTTAACTTCTCATCATCTACATAAGACATAACACATGTCCTCTATTCACATGCATGGTTGAGTATATTCATACCCAGTAGGCCACACCAATATCACCATGAATCAAGAATTAAAATGGAGTAGCCATCTCAACACAATGAATATATGTCAAGAAGAAATTGAGAAAAAAAATATAATTTTATACTAAGATATTCTCAATAAGAATCCCAATAGAAGAGTGAAAGGGGATGTCCATACCCATAACCCAACTAAGAAAAACGAGTATACCTGTAGCTTCGATGGTCTATTTATGATCCCAAAGTCATGCCAAATCATATAAGTATATGTGTGAAGGGGATGGATCCTCACTATTATGCACTATAGCCATGGGATCCATAACTATGATACATATATCCCGCATATCCTCATTTGAATATGAGTGGAGGGGATAACAACTGATCAATACCCTCCACAACCAAGGGATCCACAACACCCATGGAGTACAATAACACCATTAGAGCTCAAAGTTAATGAGTTAAACCTTGTAGGAAAATAACCCAAGTCCAGGATTAGTAGGGGAAGTACTAACCATACATTTTTGGAGAATACAGGGAACCCATTCCCTTGTGTTATAGGAGATTACTAACACCAATTATAGATAACCTTCACCCTACTATGAAAGCGGACTACTGATCCTATCTGTATAATGAATATGGTGAACCCACACCCTCGTATGATAGGGGATTACCAAACCTATAGATTAAGAACCTGTATCCAAGTGTGATATGGGAGTCCTATACCTATATGGATAGAGAATATGTGGAACTCATTCCTTGGCGTGATAGGGGAGTACTATCCCAAAATCTCTTCGATGATGACACATGACAACTTATATCCTTGAGGGTCACCTAAAGATGTGTCCCACTACAGACACCTCTTAACATATCACATAAGCTATGTGAAGGTCTCTATCACATTATATAAAGACAAATACACATGATAGGCTATATGTGGGATAAAATACATGTCCAAATGAATGATATATGAGAAGATGAGATTATAGGGGGACGAATTTGGTGTGTATAGGGGCCCATAAAGTTTTTTACCATGCATCATCACCCTACTGTATTCTCCGCTAATCACATATTGGAAGCTGAGATAACATACATGGGGTGTAAATGAGGAACACGTTGTGTCTCGACCACTTGGGTCTTTTCCATGTATATTAGGTCATGTCTGTGTACTTTAGGTTATACATGTGTAACCAGTTGTTCACTTATTCCTGGATAGGTAAAAATCTATTCCCATGTATCCCTAGTTGTGCATGTTTTCTCCTGCAGTAAATGTTCTATTTTTCTAGAATCTTGATGGGAACATGAGAACTATTGTTTCTCTAATAGGATGGTGCTTAATTTCATATATATTTCACTAAAAACGAGAATGGGTAGATAAACTAATCACACCACTACAATATTCATGAAAAAAACATATACTGGTATATTTATTTTCTAGAAATGTGATCTTGTTAATAAACTCATATTTTTTATAACACATACTTTCAAGGTTCCATTGGATAGATCCATAAGTTTTAATTAATTATCGATCATTGGGTTTTGATCGAATTCCTCAATACCATGTATATGATGCTATAGATGGATCATCAATATGACATCACATGATGATGCAACAACTAAATTGAGGATTCCAAAAAAATAAAAATAACGATAATATATTAAATTAATATTATCATAAAACATTACATACTAAATTAATGGATGGGGAAAACCAAGAAAAAGATCCCCCACCCCTTCATGGTAGAGATAAAGTCTTCCCCAATTGGTTTCCATTTTCATTTTTTTGTAGTTATATTTTTATTATAATTATATGTAATAATAAAAATATTTTAAAATAAAGGGGAATTCCCTTTATCGTTCCTAAGTATTTTATACAGGTTACCTACATTTACCTTCAACACATCATTAATCATAATAATAATAATAATAAATATCATTAATCACACTTCTATTTTTTAATTGTATTATTATTATTTGTAAAAATAGTAATAACACACTATTCCATTAACAAAAGGCTAGAAATCAGATACTATATTTTGTTCACTAGGAAACCATTCATTTTTAACATCCATAACAACCACACATATCTGGTCATGGGAATCTTAATATCCATGAAACTAATGGATGTCGTTGTTGCCAATGGTAGGATTCTAGCCACATATTACTTGAAAACATTAATCGCTACACCCCTTGAGAGATCATCTCAATCTGGATCACACACCACTGATACCCGATATTATTTCAAGTTCTTGTTGATTCCTAAATCACTCCTTCATATCTCTATAATCCATATCGAAACTCATGAAAGTGATCCATTATTCAAATTAATGGATTCACAATGATTGGTATTCTCAGATATCATCAATTCATCAGTATATGATTACTAATGATAAACAATGAGAATAGAGTTATATAGTCACCTAACACATAGTGATCCTCGAGCATTGGGGATTTTTACTATCGCAGACCGAATCCAATGAAAGGGGGTTTTCAAATAAATAAGGATAAATAGAAATATATAAATCTAAAATTTTAAGATCTTTGAAGAAAAATTAATCATTGGAAAACTCAATAGAGATCAATATGTGAATTAATTTATAAAATTATTAATTCTTATTTGTATAATCATAAATGGGTATAAATGAAAATTTTAAATTCCCCACATCATGTTTAGATTGATTTTTTCTGAAAAAAGCATCCACTTGTGATGAAGGTGTCGAATCGAGTTCATTCTTTATTTGTCTCATGATTATCCTTCATCAGGTTTTCATAAATCTGAATGCTAGATATTCAAACATCATTACTCACCTCTTACTATATACTATCCTAGGATTATGGAGATATTCCTAGGTATTTACCATAGAGACACTAAAATATGGGGTGAGAATTTGATATTCCATAAATTGTTTAATTAAATAAATTAATTTACAAAACATACCCACAAATTGTCACACTCAACTGAAAATCTAATGTTGATCAACAATATTTCATTCATAGGGTAAAAAATGTATTCTTGATAAAAAATGTGGTTTCAAATTTCTGATACGATACTCTATATGTGTGCCATTCCATTATTTGAGAAAACAATTTGTGTATGATATTAAAATAATTAATATTTTTACAATATCAATACCAGCGTCACCGGGAAGAAAAATATCACATTTTCTTAGTTCGTGGCACCTACAATATTCATATTAATATTATTGAGACATACAAGGAAAAAATTAGTTATTACTCTCTCCCCACTGTCATGGATTATAGTCCTAAAAAATTCCTATATATAATGGGAAAATAAAGCTCTCAACTATGTCTCCCACTCCAAAGAGAACTCCAGAAGGTTTCCATGAATTTAAAAAAATTCACCCTAGGGAAAATATTTCCCATAGAGGATCCTATAGACAAATTATAAAATCCATCTAGAACATAAAAGGGGTAACTACCTCCTTGTTGTCTATCTCATCCTAGTCGACATCATCCTACATGTTGTGAACATGTATGCTCAATCAAAACACAATGAAAACACCAAACGCCTTGTCTAACTAAAATCACATTATAAATTTGTACAATTACTTGAGAACCCATCACAGTAACTGGAAAAAGGACCGATGAACAAAAAATTTAGCAAAAAAAAGTAATATTAAATATCCATAATTCAAAACTATGTGAGGTCTCTCAAAACACATGATCTCATAGTTAAACTCCAATGGTTTCTACCATCATTCCTTGTTGAACTCATAAGTCACTGGTCAATCCTCATCATCCCCTAAAATACCAACACATTTCTTAACAATCTCTAGGACCAACTATAGGCCCACAATCACTATATCCCACTACCTTCGACCAGTATAGTAGTTTCCCACAAGGTATCCTATACATTACCTCAAATGGTGCTACAGTAATGGTGAGTGGTAATAATTGTGAAATAAAAAATCTGTGGATGGTAGATGTTCCTTCCCAATATGACCCAAAATGAACATCATAACCCAAAGAATGTTCCTAAGAACCTGAATGTTTTTCTCTGACTAACCATCTCATTGGGGTAGATACACCATGAAAAATGAAAATAGAGTCCCAAGTGTATCATAAATCATCTTAAAAATTGTGATGTGATGTGAGTATCATGGTTTAGAATAATGTAACCTAGAATTCAATGAATTTGGACTATCTATTTCATACAGGTTTCCCTAATGTATCAATTAATATTTTCCATCAAATGGTTAGGAAGCTGGATAACTATTTATACCAGAAAATGAATCCAAATGATGTATTCAATGATTCAATACTTGATTTGGGAGGATATCCCATTATACAGTCATTGATTTTACTAGTTTTAGAGCCCGAATGGAGTTGTAGATTAAAAGTTTTGGTTGTTCGAAGTAAGTCTAGATAAATAGTTCACAGAACTCCCGCTACAGCCATGTGAACTATTTGCTTCATGGTGTCATTTTTCCATCACAACACGCTTTTTTACATCACAGTTTGTGGAGATCCCTCTATAGTCACATGAATTTATTTTCTTC
Organism: Viscum album; assembly: GCA_963277665.1. Classification (NCBI taxonomy): domain Eukaryota; kingdom Viridiplantae; phylum Streptophyta; class Magnoliopsida; order Santalales; family Viscaceae; genus Viscum; species Viscum album. Next base: position 1,105,908,029 of record OY728139.1, read on the forward strand.
ATAGAATTATTTTTCCTCCATGGTGACCTTCTATGCATCATGGTTTGAAGAGCTCCCTCCGTGGTTGTGTGAATGTCTTTTCATTGTGGTGCATTTGTTTCTTCATGGTAGCGTGGATGTATGTGCTTTATGACATCTTTTTCCTTTGCAGCATCCCCCATGACAATCACAAGCCACTTTCCAATAAATATGAGGCTCCCCCACCTCAAATGAACAATTATACTACCCCATCATCTACTGATCTCCTATTTTTCAGTTCCCTTGAGCATGGTGAACCAGTGAGAAAATGGATTTCTCCTACCTATGGTAGGGATTACCTTCATGAATTCATCCACTATTCATGAAGGAGGGTTCCCCATTATGTTTCTTGAGGCTTTGTCAAGCATTAATCTTTCAAAGAGAACCCTTCTAATAAAATCTCTGCTAATGTAAGGGTATAATGTTTTGGGATACCATGATCTCTACAAATCCCTAGGCTTCACAATACCCTGAGCTCCGTGAAGCCCTATTTTTCGCAATACCCTAAGCTCCATTAACCCCATCCTTTGCGAATCCCTATCCTCTGAAATGATCATACCATCACACCCACCGGTCTGTACCACTGGGACAACACTCCTGCACCCCCACTTGGGATGACTGTCGGGCTATGGCCCTAGCCCTCCCAGACAACCACTTTTCTACCAACATTGAACACCATGAAAAATTAATGGTCACACCACAAACTATTTTGGATGGGTCGACCCCATTTTCTATTGCACCCATGTGCAAACCCAACTTCCACACCATGAAAACCATGATTCGAGATACTCCTACCCACTACATGAAACACATCGAGTAGACCTACTCCTCTTCATCTCATTCACATTTCATTAGTTGAGATCCTCATCTTAGATTCCCAGAGTACCTTGTGTCATTAAATTCCTCAAGAAACTTCTCAAACCCCATCACCTAGCTCCAAAGCCATATTGAACCAAAAAATGCATCTCTTGTGTAAGTCCCAACAATTTCCATTTCTAGGTGTCTTGTTCTAAATAGTCCTCACATAATGGATTTAAACTATAACACACCATAAATTATAATCATACGATTCATCTTGTTCTAAACAAAAGATTCCATATGCATCAGGAAAAAGATTCCCATAGTCCTCACTATATAACAATAAATTGTATTATACCTTATAATTCAAGAATAATATGCCTTATACATCATGAATATGATGCCTTATCATGAGAAGAATAGAAAACAAACACAATGGCACTTCTCTTAAGGTGAATTCCCCAAACCATTTTCTATTGAATATTAATCATGTTGAGATTCCCTCATTTCCTGACATGAGGAAATAATAATGGGAAGATCAATTCATAAGACATGTACACCTCATCTAGTCACTTGATGTTAAAATTAGTCCTCACCCATTCCAATTGACATGGGATTCCCTCGTGTCTTGACATGAGGAAGACACTCATGAAGCTTCCACGTGTAAGCCCCTTTCACAATTGTCACTCCTTAGAGGCACCCAGGTAGCTTCAATGTGTAATCCCCATCCACCGTTTTAGCTATAAATAATCACCCAAGTAGATTCCACATGTAAGACCCATCCACCATTATCTCTCTCTAGGGTCACTCTGGCAGCTTCCACGTGTAAGCCCCATCCACCGTTGGCACTCCATAGCAGCACCTTGGCATCTTCCATGCATAAACTCCATCCATTATTCCCCTCCCAAGCGGTACCCTTGAAGCTTCCATGTGTAAGCGCCACCCAAAATTTCCACTCCATATATGAACCCCAATATCTTTCATGTGTAATCCCCATGCACCATTTTCTCTTTCTAGCAGCACTCGGGAAGCTACCAAACATAAGCCCCATCCACCATTGCCACTCCATAATGGAACCCAGGAAACTTCCACTCATAATCCCCATCCACTATTTCCGCTCCATATCAACACATTGGAACATTTCACATGTAATCCCAATGCATAGTTGTCATTTCTTAGCAGCACCTAGGTCGCTTACACGCATATGCCCCATCCACTATTTCCCCTCCATATCAGCACCTGGGTAGCATCCACGCATAAGACTCATCCACCATTTTCACTCCCTAGAATAACCTAGATATATTTCACATGTAAGAACCATCAACCATTGTCACTCCTTACTGGAAGACGATAATCATCCACGTGTAAGCCCCATCCGCTATTATCGCTCCATAGTGTCACTCAGGCAGCATTCACACGTAAGACCCATCTACCATTTTTTCTCTTTAGAAGCACCCAGGTAGCTTCCATTTGTAATAACCATCCACCAATTCCTCTCACTAGAAGTTCCTAAGAATAATTCATGGGTACACCCCATCCACCACTGCTACTCCCTAGTGGCACCCAGATGGCTTCCATGCCTAACCCCCTCCACCATTTCTACTCCCTAGTGGCACCCGAGAATATTCCACACATACACCCAATCAACCACCATCACTCCTTGGTGGAACCCAAATATCCCACCTAGAGTATGTACCAATATCTATCTCCCTAGACTTCTAACCATGCATAATCCAAAACCCATCATCGGGCTGCTAACCGTTCGTAATCCCAAACATATTTCCAGGTCACTATCCATTTGTACACCCCGATCTTATACCCTATTCACTGAAATATATGGACTTTGATCCATGTATTCTAAAAAGGGTACATAGGATGCCTCTATCAGGTTCAATCTCATCACTCCTCATAATCCATTTATTCTATCAATTTCACATCGGTTCACACTCCCTATATGATGTTAAATAAAATGCTCAAACTATGTGGGGTTTGATCTCATTCAGGTACCTAGAAATACTCTTTGGTGTTAAATCCCAACCAATGGTAAAATCTGGTGCTCCCTCCTAGGGAAGTTCCCTCGTGATCTGGCATCGTCTTCTTTTGGGACATGTCACACTAATCCACCCCCTGAGGTTTTTTTATCCATCATCTCAAGAAGATAATCATGCTTAAATCCCACACAATCCCCAATTATCCAACCACAAGTGATCCTCTAATGATGTTCCACTAACCATGTGGAAGACCCTCACAAGTCTTTGGGTCACTATCCATGTGTATGCCCCAATTATCCTCCTCCATCTTGAATTAAGTGGTATTTGATCCCTTCCTTCTAAATAGGTTACATAGAAAGGCTTTCTGAGTTTCAATCTCATCATCCATACTCATCACAACCTTTCCCTTGGGTCACTATGTATTGGGAGGTTCATGCCCTGACTTGTAGGTTCCTTTTCCATCAAGTCCCTAACCATGTGTTCATTCTCATGCTCTAACTCTTTAGATGACTCATTTCCCCACTTCTTGAACTACATGGACATTAATTTCCATCCACTAGGATAAATAATAACACTCTTGAAGGTTCAATCCCACCACCTTCCACACTCTATCAATTTCACATCCGCACTTCCTACATATCCATCCCGGTTTAACCCATGCCACCACATTCTGGTTGGATTCACCATCCATTTGGTTCATCTTAGTGAATAATCTCAATTCATCCCATCGTTTCTCTAAGCAACATCCAGGAATATAACCATGTATAAACCCCACAAAATCCATATATAGGCATCCAAGAGTTCTCCTCTTGTGATGGGCATCTAGCCATATGTAATACCCACACCATGACTTCTCAAACTATGTGGGTTTTTATCCTGGTATTCAATACAGTATACATAGAAAGCATCCCTGAGTTCCAATCCCAGCCAATGGTAATTCTTGGTGTCCCCCTATTTTGGGTACACCTCCTTGATCCACACTCAGTGGCGTCAAATCAGCCTTCATGGTGTGAAACCTTCTCTTCAAGAGATGCACCACCTCAGGTCCTCCCTCATTGGGTGTTCCAATCCACCAATCTGATAAAACATTCAGGTGCATCCCCCTATGGATCCACCCTTATGATTCATTTCAATGGTCCATTATGATAACTCTTATTCCATATCTAGAAGATAGTAAACTCATGGTCTACCTCATTTTAAACACGAGATACCTATGGAAAATATCGAAAGACGCGACATTGGCATAACCATTTCCACAAAATGTTAAAATCAATAAATACTCCCAGTTAAACATGGGATGATATAGAATAACTCAAAGAATTGCCTCAGTAATAAGATTCCTTGTGATATCCATATGATGCCTTGAGTTCCATTCCTTTGAGAAGGCCTCCTTTGATGAATAATATGGGTGACCAATGGTCAATAAACCTGACATGCCTGGACATGACTAATATTACCATATACTCTGACCGAAGGTTACTAATATGTCAAGATCCCTTGGAAGGTCCAGAAAATAGCTGTGTAATTAACTAGAATCATAAAATGATGGAACTGGAAACTAGTTTCATGAACAATGACTCAAATCTATGAGGGAGAACTGGGCAAGGACATGAATTCTAAGGAAGAAGCCATTGAAGGAGGATCCATAATCCAATCATCCAATTTATATGAAGGATAAAACATCTCTAAATATGTTATAAATGTATCCCACCTTTGGAAAGTAGGAGCATAGGTCCATGAGAATGTATTTCTATGACGATGCACATGTTGGTCAGGGAAAGAATAAGAATAAAAATTGGTGAACCTGATAGGAATCTCTTCTCCATCAATTATGAGCAGGTGAAATATGTTAGGAATGACCAAATTGAGTCATAACCCATGTGAATCCCCTCTACTTAATGTGTAGGAGGATGAGTAACAATGGATGTGTGAAGAGAAGGGGCCATCTTCTCCTCACTGACTCCACCACCCTCATAGACTGGGAAGAAGGTATCCTCCCCCCGACTCAACTAGCTCATCGCTGAATCTACCACCATCATGGGCCACATAAGGGGCATTTTCCCCTGAATCCATTTGGTTTTCACTAACTACTACATCATCATGGTCTATATAGGGTGAAACCTACCCTAGACTCCATCGCCTCCTCAATGACTCTGCTTCCCAGATGGGTTTCTCCTGGGGCATCCTCCCCCCGACTTGATCAGATCCTCTCTGATTCTACTGCCCTCACGGGATGCACTGGAGCCATCCTCCCCTAAGTCCATTTCTCCTTTCCAAATCCACTTCGCTCACATGTTGTGTTGGGGGAATCCCCCTAACTCTCTTGGATTATCACTAACTCTATCACCCTCATGGGCCATGCAGGCCGAATCCACCCCCAACTCCATTGGAGACTCGCCAGATCAACCACTGTCGTGGGCCGCATAAGGGGTATCCACCCTGGACTTCATCGGCTCCTCGTTAGCTCCAACACCCTCATGGGATGTACATGGGGCATTCACTACAACACTCCATTTGCTCCTCAACACCTTTTCCTCCCTCATGGGACACGTAGGGGGGATATTCTCACCAAATCCATTGAATCCTCTTTCCCTCTACCGCCCTTAAGGGTCAAGTAGAGGGAATCCTCCCCCTGACTCCATCAGCTTATCGTGGACTCTGCTGCCCACATAGGCCGTGTATGTGGAATCCAACCCTTGAATCTATCGGATCATCTCTGATTCCACCGCCCTTAATGTTCATGTAGTGGGAATCCACCCCTCGACTCCATCAGCTCCATTATGACTCCACTTCCCTCACAGGCTATGTCGGGGGAATCCTCCCCTAGACTCCACCGGTTCGTCAAAAACTCCACCACCCTCATGGTCCATTCAGGTGGAATCCTCTTCCCAACTCAATCTGCTCCTCACTGACTTTATTTACCTCTTGGGATGCATAAGGTGAAACCATACACCATGCTAATGGTGTATAACCAACAACATCAAAATAAATTTTGGAGGTCCTCACAACACTAAAATTTGTAGGCACGAAGGTCCTCTTCTTTTCCATCATTAGCCTCTGTGTATGTCCTCCCAACACTGTAATCATCTGACACAAAGGTCCTCCCTAATGGAATCATCATCCACTATAGAGGTCCTACCCACACCGCTATCATCATGAATAGAAACCATCCCAGTCTATGTCAATAGCTAATACATAGGTCCTCCCAACACCATAATCATCAGGCATGGAGGTCCTCCTCATCGCCTTCTTCATCCATTACAGAGTTCGTCCCTTCACTACTATCAATTGACCCAAATTTCCCCCCCATCACCAAAATCAATCAGCATAGCAGTCCTCCCCATGCAGTTACCATTAGCTTCCAAAGAGGTCCTCCCCATGCAAAAAAATCCTTTCTATGAAGAACGTGTTATGGGGGTAGGTCGATCATACCCCCAAACTGTTTAATCAACATTGTGAGTTTTCATCTAGGATTCCACACCTTCTGGTCTCCATCACCCCATATTAACGATGATTCATGATTCCACACCAGCCCATCTCTATCTCCCCACATTTCTAACGATCCAAGATTCCATGACTTATGGGATCCATTGACCCATCTTACCGATGACCCTAGCTTTCATGCATTCCATGATCCATCACCCCATCATTCTAATGCTCCAGGATTCCATGCCCTTTGGGTAACATCGAACCATCTTACTGATGATCTAGGATTCCATGCCTTCCGGACTCCATCACCCCATCGTACCAACGATCTGAGCTTCACCACCTTCTGTGCTTAATCTCCCCTTTATACCAATGATCCATACATCCCCATATATTGGGAAACATCTCCATAATATACTAAGGGCATGTTATCATCCCTACCATATTCTCTATCCCATTTTAGGGAAAATCATAGTGGTCACACATCCTGTTTTCAAGATGTTAAACTTCTTAACAACCCGCATCCTATTTGTATGACATTAAACTAAAAAATAACCATCATCATAGTAACATGAAGATAAAATCCATTATAATAAACATATATTTCACATGATGTTAAATTGTGTGACATCATGTTCAAATCTATGAGATGTAAAATTGTAGCAACTGTGGTCAAAGCTATATGACCATAAATTATATCCACTTCATATTCAAATCACACGAATTTAAACTCTATGATGTAATGGATAATTCCATGATCTTCTAAATGAGATTGAACTATAAATTTGGAACTAACCCACTACCATTCACCTTTTAAAAACAACCTCAGGACCCTCATCCTTGATAAGGAATTCAAATCCCTCTTTCTGATATGACCTATTGACATACTCAAATGCGATGTGGCAGAGGACCTCGAGTGTTGGATTCAAAATGGACATTCTCACATTCAATTTCAACAATTCAAAATTTGAATTTATTAGGATTTACAACATGTTTCACATCTAATGGGACCCCCTAAGGTCCTTGTCTCATTGGAACTTTTCTCACCTATCATATTCATCCCACACCTTGAAAGGATTTAGTTGGAATTTTTGAGTCTTGTCTTGTGTTTTGAACATGGTCAGTGGTTGTCTCTTTTCTGTCTGCTCTCATTTCAAGTAACATGTTATGGATGTTGTGTTTAGAAAATGGCCATCAGTTATCATCCATCATAAAACCACCCCTATTATGATCTCGATATCAGGAATCATGATTCACACCTTGCACCTTCTTATGTCTTGGAACTCCAACACTCTGGGTGTTATCCCTCTACGAATCTATGTGAATTAAGTAGGAAGGTCAGTTTCATTGGGAGAATATATCCCCCTTTATAGCATTAGTAATTTAACATTTCATATTTAAGAACTATGTGTAGCTTGATTCCATTCATTATGGGTTATGTAGTGATTCCCAATCATCTTCTACGTAGGCCCAACCATATAATCATAAACTTTTATTCACCCCTCCTAGTATGGGTTCCCTCCTCATGAATGTGTGGTTTGGGTTGGATTTCATTGACCTTCCTTCACATCGGTTTTTCCTTATGACACCCCCAAAACACATCTACACCCCTTTCGGTCCGAACTCTATGACCTTAAGCTATTATTTTCAGTGTTCTAGTCGCAAGAAAATAGATTGTGTAAAAATCATGATGTTCCCACTTGAGAGGGTGTCACCACTTTTGGATTGGGGTATTTGACAGGCCATCTTCCAGAAGTTGTGTGGATTTATTCCCATACTTATAGGGTATGTAAGAATGCCTAGACGTTTCATTTGTGGTCTAGCTAGAAATCCTTATAGGTTTCACCTAGGAGTACGTGTTGGGGTTGAGATAGATTTGGTCCTTATTAATGGTAGATTTATAATGGTTTCACAATATACCAACCTCGGTAGCACTTCCCTTCATGATATCTAAGAACTACATCTGTCTTGATTCCTACCTACACAGTATAAATAGCAACACCCGAACATTTTTTCCCTTGGACGAGTGGCAGAATCATAAATGCGCCATTTTGGCCCATTGGCCCTGGGTTCCCCTTAGATAATGTGTGGTGTGGTGTGTATATCATTGATCCTCATTCACGTCAGGTAATTTACCATACTAAGAATCTATCCTCTAAAATGTTTCATGTCTTAATCGCACAATAATAAATAGTGTGACATTTTGTTCCTCACTGCATGACATTAAACTACACATGTATATCCCACAAAATCAACGTTAAATTGGGAACCTATGGTCCACACTATATGACTTTTAAATTATATCTTCTGGTATTAGAAATATTAACTTTAAAATATTTTAAACACACCTTAGGTACCCGATCTATGAATATGGATATGATCCATTATGATGATGTACCACATTAGAATATTTGAATGTGTAGTTGTATGAGACTTGGAACGTTTGGTTTCACCTGGATATTCCCTTAATTACTATTCCTCGCATCACACATTCCATTTTTTAGGTCTCCATCAGCTTTGAAATCTAAGGGGACCCCCTGACGTTGTGGATTCTCGACCTTATGGATCAGCTACCATCCCAGTCTAACACTCTAGATGATTTTGAATGGAATTTTGAGTCAATATTCATGTTTCGAATATGGACAGTAATCGACCCTCATTGGTATTTTCCCATCCCAAGTGACACTATATGGATGATTTATCTATAATATGGTTAGAAGTTATCCCTATCACTACATTTCCCGTATTGTGTCCCATATTTCAGAATATGTGATTTATATTTCACTGATCCCCTCATTTTCTTGTGGATCTCCAACACCCCTAGATTCATCCTTCAGTTCTTTTATAGTATTTGAGTAGGAATGTTTGAAATTATTAGGACATTCCAAACTGATGCTTACTTTCCATCGTTATGTTCTCCCATATGAAGGGTGACACACACCTATCGTGGTACATGGAAAAAAGCATTATATTTTTTAAAGTGCAACATGGTGGCTAACCAGGGTCTTCTCTCTTGGGGAGCGCTTCGTTGTGGTTCACTTCTTCTATATCACCCAAACTATTTATTTTTTTGTTTATATTATCTAATGAAAACAATGAATTTTTTTTGGGTTATCTATTATTTAAAAAAAATATCATGCAATGAATACATAATGAGTTGATGAAGAAAGAACTTGGTTATAGGGTTTAGTATTAGATTCAATTGTTATTCTCCTTTATATATTGATTTCAATTTGATAATCCAAACATGAAATCTCACAATTGAATCACTATTATTTTATAGTATCAAAAATAGTATAAGTAACATGTCATTAAGGTCCATCACCACATTGGAAAAATTATCCTCAGCCAAGCATGCTACTCAAATCTACCACAGATGTCAAATAAACATTAATGAAAACACATGAACTTCTTCACCTCCCCCCCGGGACAGGCCTCGGGGTTAGTCTCTAATTTCTGAGAGTAAGTGATCACAATGGTGGATAGATGATAGGAGAGAGAGAGAGATGAGAGAGAGATATATATAATAATAAATAAGTTATAAATTTTTTAAAATAATATTATTAATATTATTAATTAATATTATTGTCATTATAATTAAGAAAATAGTTTTTGAAAAAAGAGAGAGGGGGAAAGTAAAATAGTTTTAAAATAAGAATATGATAATTATGATAATGGTAATAATAATAATATTAATATTATTGAAAATAATATTATTAATATTAACACTCATTATAATGATAATAATACTTATAATCAAAATAAGATAATTGAGAAAAGGGAATTGTGGGATTGATGGAGATACAAAAATGCAAGGATTAGTAAAACTAAAATTTGAAATAAAATTTAAAATACAAAAAATTAAAAAAAAATTTATAAAAATTAAAAAGATGAAAAGGGGAAGATTTTCAGTCGACATCCCTCGGTGCAGAACCACTCTTTTTTGCCTCCAATTACATGGAGTGGAAAGGAATGATTTGAGAGGTAGGAGCTCCTCTCCTTTTATAGGTATAATCTATCCTATAAAAGTTGTTGCGTTTTTTTGACCCATTAAATTGATAATTCACATGTGTTCCCCTATATAAAAGTTGTTATCCATTTTCATTCGTGTCTCCTGTAAAAATTTCAACTCATTTTTTCAATGGATGTAGGAGTTATAAATTTCTAATTAACTATTACATTTTTCTTGTCAAAAGTTCCATGAATATTCCTTATAAAGTATAACATCTAAGGGAAACCTTAATGCATTCCAACATCCATTGAATTAATATGGGGGAACAAGTATTTGACTCCACTTTTATATCCAAATGTATTCCATTCAATTGGAAGATAATAGCCCGAATTATGCCCCTGTAATGGTAGTGGGTTCCATGTTTTTCACCCAGAATATTTCTTAACATCAATAAATTTTTAGGGCCTCTCGATGCTCGAATCATCCCCTAGACCATAAGAAAAGGTTGATGAAAATAATTCTAGGATTTCAAAAAAGAACATCAATTTGGAATTTTATTTTTATAGAGATGAATAAAATACCCTTGATGTAAAAATCTATCAAAAATCCAGAATTAATCATTTTTCACAATTTGGACTATTTTCATTATATAATTCAAATTACCAATTATATTTATAAAAAATTAAATACATGGGTTATATCATTTAAAAAAAATTAAAAATATTTATTATTTGATTAAAAATATGCACATCAATTTTATCTTTCAAAACCCCCCACACTTAAACCATGATTGTCCTAAAGCATAAAATCTCAACATTAAAATAAAAAGACACCAATGTTACCAATATTAAAATTCCAATGCAATAAAATCAAACAATTTTCAATTTCAAATAAAACAATCCAAGATCCACACAAAATATCAATTTAATTTTTCATTATTCAAATAAACAATCACTTCATGTATTTTAATTTTCCACTTTGAAAAAATGATGGAACTCCTCCTTTCATTCCTTCAAGCTTCTTAATTCCTTCTTACTAAGCATGCCACATCATGATTTACATCACATTTGAATCTTTCCTCTCATATATCATGGTTAAAATCAGGTAGGCTTATTCTCATATCATGATAACATGTTCCATATCTATAGGCTTGAGAATGAACTAATTTCTCCACTTTGTAAAGAAAAAAGACATATATAATAATGGGGACTTGTAATAAAGTTTCAAATGACTCTGAGGCATAAGGTTTGTAGAATTTGATGCTTTTAAAAATTAGGGATCAAGGATGAGGTTTATCAACTAAGAATATTTCATGATATCAAAAAGTGTAATGAAATTATCTCCTTCAAAATAACAAAACCCACTCCCCCAAAACTCAAAGTAAAGGATTAAGATAAATGTAATGCATGATGAATGATTTGTGCATCCTCTTGAATATTTTGTTTTCACTTTTTCACTTTTTCAAGTTTTTTTCAATGTTATGATTAGATCAAACCTGGAATCTATCACGTAACCACATATGATCAAAAGATCACCAATATGAAAAAGTGTGTTTTTTTCTTAAATCACAACCAAATTTTCTCATTTTTTTGTAATTTTTTTGTAATTTTTTCATTTCTTTTATTCTAGAGGGAAAAACAATAATGTATAATGAATGATTCCACAAACACTAACAATTCCCACTATATCACCCCCAAAAATTTTTCCATGCAATTTATATCATCCCATCCACAATGATTTGCTCTACCCATAAACTTAAAATTTAATATATAATGAAAATACTATGAGGTGGGTAAGAATGGATAAAAATTGCTTGAAACATGGCTCATCCCTAAGAAGGTAATTCATGGTCTCTATGTGCTTAATGAATGATTTATGTAATGGTGTTCTTTTAAGGATAATTGGAATTTCAAAGGATTCCTCAATCATCTTAAATGTGTTTTTTCATAGTTACAGATTTGAAAAGTTCCAATATAGTTCTGGTCAGTTACATGTACCAATATCATTAATGAAATATTCTCAAGATAAATAGGATTTACATGGTATAGAAATCCTTTAGTTAATGAGATATATGATATTGGAAAATCACTCAAGGAATTATTAATAGTAACAAATCGATTAAAATAAATTTCATAAATTCAAAGCATGAAAAATGGTTAGAAAATTTCATTTTCATGAATCAATCTATTCCTGCTAATCGCGAGTCCACATTTTCATATCCATGATTCATTTTAAAATTTTAATTCTCCATTAAACTCAATCAATTACATTAACATTGAATTCTAAAACATGGCATCACTAGATTCCTAAGATAATCATGTCTCCTAGATAAGTTAAGTAAATCATTAATTCAAGTGTGGGCAGGAAATTCTTATCATTAAAGCTAAAAACATGTTTTGGACCAAAATAAATTTAAGGAGTTTAAAATATAAAAACAAATAGTGAAATACATATTGAAATGAAGCTTAGTCTTCTTTATTACTTGATTAGGGATGCCTTCTGCCATTATAAACCTACAAAATAGAATTACACAATTAAGAACAAGGATCATGCCTTTTAAGCTACAAAATACAGATGTAGGGGCTATATGATTAACTATATCCTAGGAAATGAAATTGAAATATAAATTCTAAGAAATAATGTAATGATAAATCTTCGTATGACCCCTCATTTGTGTCCTAAATTTTTACTACCTCTAGAGGGAAGTACCATCTATTATCCAAAATCTGATGGAGGATAAAGCTTCTTTTATTTGATCCACCACATGTGGATTTTCCCGGCTCATGTTTCAACCTTTTAGATGAGTAATGATATATGGATATATTACAACAGATCCCCCCCCCCCTCAAAATGAGGTACAACTTGCATGGAGGGGGTAGGATGGAGTTTTAATCATCCTATTTCTTGGTTTCTACTTGTGAAAATTCTTCTTCTATGTCCAGTCATTTCTCAAGGTTTACTGCATCAAAAGCATAGTCAAAGGGAAATTATGAGTTTAATTATATTTGAATAAAATTAAAACATAAAGTATTAAGATAAAATTCTTCCCCATCATTGTATATAGCTTTTGGAATGGCTTCCTTAGTAAATTCCACTTTCATCTCCTCATGAACTTCCTTTAACGAATATTCAATAGGTAGAGGGAGGTCCATATGCTCCTCAGTAGGCGCACATCCATGTTCTTCTTCATCCTTGAAGGAATAAAAAAGATTTTATGATTCTTTATAATCAAAAAATAAGGTGTGTGGTACATTTCGGATTTAATAAAATCAAAAGAAATTGTGTCAAAGAGAGGTTGAACTACCTAATTTGGTTCAGCTTCAATATTTTCCTTAGTGGTAAGTGCCTCAAGGAGTAGAAATTTAGGAGATAGTGACAGGTAGTCGGGATCCTCCATTTTCCCTTCAAATTAAACCACTTGGGTGGTGCCTTTAATCTGATGTAATGGCTCTTCTTCTTTTGATGGAATGTGGAGATTAGGTAGTTTCTCACATTTAATCACGAACTCATCCAGTCCTTCTTGATCTCCCACTTGTATCTCAACAGGTAAGTCTTCCACCCTTTCCTCCTCAGGATCTTTAGTTTCAATGATAATTTGTGAAATTTCATCCACTATTTTATCAGGTTCTCTCCCCATCTCAGGGTTGGGTTGCTCCATTAGTTCACGAACATAATCAACTTCTCAATCATCCATTTTGATATGTTGTTCAATGCATTCTCTAATTTATTTTACGTGAGAACATCCAAAATATTTATCTTATTCTTGTTACTTCTACACATATGAGTAATATTTCCATGCATAATAATCGTAATTTGAATACATCAAAGAAATCTTTTTATTGTTTTTTGTAGAAATAAAATCTATCTAAGATTTGACAATAGAAAAAAGTAAATGGACTAGTGATTGGATCACCAAAAACAACACAAGTTTTGAAGAATTCCTTTTATTGGTAGTGTAAAATAGTAATTATATTATTTATAGTGTAGCGTAATGGATGACCATGTTCATCTCCCTTGAGCATCCTTTCAGTTCATTTTACTTACTTCTCCTATATCACCTAAACTATCTCTTTTTGTTTTTTTATTATCTAATTAATTTCATGAAAATGTTTTGGGGTTTTTTATTATTTAAAAATATTAACTATCATGATAGGAATACAAAATGAGTTGATTAATAAATAACTTTGTTTTGGTGTTTATTCTTAGATTTAATCATTACTTTTCTTTATATGTTGATTTCGAATTGATAATCCAAACATTAAATCTCATGTTTAAATCACTATTCTTTTCTAGAATAGAAATAGTTTAAGTTACATGTCATTAGGGGCTGTCACCACATTGGGGGAATTCTCCGTACCCAAGAATACTGCTCAAATCTACCACAAACATAAAAAAACATTAATGAAATCTCATAAACTCCATGACCTCCCCTCGGTCCAAGCCTCATGGTTAGTCTCTCATTTCTGATAGTAAGTGATCACATTGGTGGATGGATGGAAGGAGAGAGAGATATGGGGGGAGAGAGATAAGAATAAATATGTAATGATGCTTTTTAAAATAATAGTAATAAAATAATTAATTATTTTTATTATTATTATAATTAAGAAAATAGTTTTTGAAAAAGGTGAGAGGAAGAATTTAAAATTCTTCTAAAATAAGAATTTGATAATTATAATAATGGCAATAATAATAATAATAATAATAATATTAATATTAATACTAATAATAATGATAATAATTCTTATAATTAAAATAATATAATTGAGAAATATGAATGGTGGGATGTATGGAGAAACACAAATGCATGGATTAATAAAAATGAAATTAAAATTAAAATTAAAATTAAAATTAAGAAAAAGAAAAGTAAAAAAATGAAAAAGAAGAAAAGGAAAATATTTTTGGCTAGCTTACCTTGGTTCACATCTCCTCCTTGGTGCCTCAAGTGTGGTGGAGTGAAATGGAATGATTTTAGAGGTAGGAGCTTCTCTCATTTTATAGGAAAAATATATCCTCCAAAAGTTGTCGCATTCTTGAACCAATTAATTGAAGATTGATGTGTGGTACCCTTCAGGAAAGTTTTTTCCCATATTATTTCACATCTCCTATCAAAATTCCTTCTCATTTTTTCCAATGGATGTTGGAGGTATGAAATATTAATTGACTATTACTTTTTATGGATGAGTGTTTCATGAAGCTTCATTCAAAATTATAACATCCAATGGAAAACATAATGGCTTCCATCCTCCATAAAATTTATTAGGAGAACACATATTTTATTCCTCTTTTATATCCAGGTACCATACCTCCAATTAGACGTTCGTAGGCCGACTTATGCTAGTGTTATAGTAGAGGGGTCCACGCTATCCATCTAGAAAATTTCATAACGTCATTGAATTTTTAGTGGCTCTAGATTCTAGA
Organism: Viscum album; assembly: GCA_963277665.1. Lineage (NCBI taxonomy): Eukaryota > Viridiplantae > Streptophyta > Magnoliopsida > Santalales > Viscaceae > Viscum > Viscum album. Next base: position 1,105,923,632 of record OY728139.1, read on the forward strand.
ATCATCGCCTGGTTCCGAAGAAATAGTTGATGTAAATAAATCAATTATTTCAACAAAAAATAATCACCCAATTTGGAATTATATTTTTATTAAAATGGATAAACTACCCTTTATGTAAAACACTGTTAAAAATCAACAATTAATAAATTTTCACAATTTATACCATTTCATTCTATAATTCAATGTACCCATTATATTTATTAAAAAAAATAAATTCATGGGATTTATCATTTAAAAACATTAAAAAATTTCATTATTTGATTAAAAAAATGCACATAAATTTTCTTTTTCAATGGGGAAGCCTAACAGCTCTCTTTATTTCCCACACTGATCATGGCTCATGTTATATTAGGTGTTTGGGTAGGGTTATACTCACAAAGGAAAGCTTCACTACATCATGGTATGATTTCTACAGCTTTAAATTAAAACCTCTTTCATGCATGTAATATGGAGTTAATACTTTCTTCCCCATACAACATTATTTTAAATTGTTGCGACATTACCACATGATGCTAAAATTCATGGGCTGGTCATGTCATATTACCTTAAACTATGACATCATTGTCCAGGGTGTAAGATGAAGAATGGTGTAGTGTTGTGGTGTTATCCCTTGATAGGGCATAACCCTTAGCATTGGTCATCCACCATGACACCTATAAAGACTTTCCCATGGATTCATTCACATATTGACACACGGACTATTCATTCTAGTCCAGGCACTAAAAAAACATGAAATATTTAATCCCTTTTCTCTCTATGCTTGGGTCATACTTTCATGGAGATATTTATTTTCAAGAACTATGTATGGTCTGATTACCATATTTATGGGACACATAAAGATTCTTGGATCATTTATATAGAGTCTGGCCACAACATTGTTTCCCTATTTCAGATCAAACAATTTTCATCCTAACCAAATGATGTTAAACTATAGAGGATTTTAGAACTATGTACGGATTGATTACCCTCCTTATGGGATATGTAGTGTCTCCTTGACACATTGTTTTTTAGCCAAAACACTATCTATATTGTCCAAAATCTACAATTTTATACCAGGATACCTCTATTCCACACTCTATGAACTTAAACTAAGATCCACTTTCCCCAATGAATGGCATTAAACTACAACCCTACCCTGAAAAAGTTTAGGATACCCCAAGATAATTATCAGATTCTTAAACTTCCTCTCTAGAGAGGATATCCCCCACTAGTGTTGGTCTCTAACCACACTCTTCTTCAAGAACTATGTTTGGATTCTTTCCCATCCTCATGGGTTACGTAGTGATTCCCAGACATACTGTCTTCAGGTTCATCTACAGGTTCATTAACCTTTTTGGCCATTTGGCCCCAGTTGCGGTCCATGAATTGTAACCTTAAACAACATGTAGTTCATCTTAAGGCATGTATGAATAATTTGAGACACCTTTTATTCCATCATGTTTTGATTTACATCCCACCTGTTCTATACATACCCTTAGACTGAACAATTTCTATTGGTCCAAGTATCATCACTTTAATCTTATTCCCATGTTCCATGCAGTGCGACCTTAAACAGTTTTCACACCAGGGTCTAAATCACACTCTATGATGATATATTATGTTCACACTTCATGTCCTTTGTTTGGGTCTTCTATAATAATTAAAATCCAAACAAACCCCCCAATGTTGACGGTCTCATGCCACTTTGTCTCACCACCCATCCTGTTCCAATACCCTAATGGATCTTTAACAGCATGAAATGATTTTTTTATTTAAAAAAACTACATGAATTTTATCCCAAAATTTCTCTCCCCATTCTTTCTTGGGCAGTTATGTTCCCTATGTTTCGTACATGGTTAGAAATTGGCCTATATGTACAAGTCACCCTTTCATCCAAACCATGAAGGTCTTGACTTACCCTCCTTCTCCAATTCTTGTATCATGTTGGGAGTCTATCCTTGGTGTCTCCCTCGATTTACTCTCCCACAGTTTAGGTAAATACCTTGTAACATTCCTTGTTTCCTACACCGACCAGGACTCACATATTATTAGGAGTTCTAGTAGAGAAGATACCAATGTCTTTGATCCAAAAAAGTGTTCATTGGTCTAAAATCTATGACCTTAAACCAAGAGACCCATAGAGAATGCATGGTGTGATGTTATGTCCCATTTTCTTTCATTTATGTCAGGTTTTCTCCCTCACTGCATCACATATTCCTCCTTACCATCTATTCAATGGTATTTATACAGTGCACAAGAATCCTTTGGATTATTCACATAGGGTTCATCTCTCATTCCATGAAACTATTATATGAATAAACATCATAGCCCATGCAACATGAATATAAACTTTGGGGTGGGGTCCTTGCAGAATGACCATAAACTATGTACAATGTTCTAATTGTAAGACACTAAACTACAAGTCATGTCTTGATCACACATTGTTAAATTGTACCATGCATCATCCTTACCGTATGACATTAAACTATATATCCATCATCCTCACATGCATGATGTAAAACGTGAAATAATATCAAGCCTCCCCTAAGAGGTCCTCTCCCACAATTTTGGTCATCTACTGCATTGTACACAAATTCAGTTTTCACCCTAAATCCGAGACGACACTCCCCCTATAAGATAGGTTTGATCTTTTTTCAATCCAATGCGCCTACATTAATGTGATTTAGTCATAGTGGCATAATGCCAAGAGTTTTTAAATTCATTCATACATACTTTCACTCCACACCTCTCTTTTCATGCCCTGTATTTGGATCCCCATCGACTATGATGTATGAAGGGTCCCCTTAACGATTTTTCTATGCCACTTTTGATCACTTACCGCTCTAGGACCACTCCCTGGATGATATCAAATGACATTTCTAGTTATGTATTGTGTTTCAAATATGGCCAACAGTCGAGCCTTATTTTTTTCTCCATTATAGGCAAAGTGATGCAGATGTTGATTTTCAAATCTGGTCAATATCCATAATATCTTGTATTTCCATCCTCTTTATGATTCCAAATTTTGGGCATCATGATTCACATTATTCATTTGCCATTGTTCAGATTGATTCCAAATCCATTGGAATTATCCCACTCATGATACAACATAAATTGGGAAAAGAAAGTTAGGTACTCAAAGAGCCCCATTATTTAACCGAAACCTCCCTCGTTTAGGGAAACTCAAATGTGGATCCATGTCCCATTCTGATCCTCTCACATTCACCATTGTTTAGTACTTTACTATAGGTGGATGATCTTATATGACATCTTTTTTTCCATAATCATCTAGACTAACATGGTCTTAGATATTTTTATGTGTTATTTTCCTTAATACAACCTAGAGAATGTGTACCCCACAATAGGCATTTTCTATAGCAATTTTCTCAGAATGCGGTCTGCCTCCCCCTCACCCATCCTCATTGGACCCCATTATGAGGGGGCATTTCTTGTCCCCATAAAATGTATCCAAGTAGGCATTTCATTCCTCCATACTCAATCCAAGAGCATAGATCATTATATAGGATTCTATTTTACTAGTCATAGAGCCTGAATGATGTTACGAATTAGATGTAATGGCTATTCAAACTAAGTTTGAAAATGGTTCGCAGAACTACCACTATTGACCAATGAACGTATTTTCTTCACACCATTATTTTTACTTCAAAAAATTCTTCTCAACAACACAGTTCGTTGAGATACCTCCATGGACACATGAATGTATTTGATTTATGGCATCATTTTTCCTTTGCGGTGCACTTTTGAGAATCTAGGAGCTCCCTCCACATTCAGGACAATGCATTTTCTATGCTACATCCTTTTTTCCATCATGGTTGCATGAAAAAACAATTCACGACATATTTTTCCTTCAAGGTATCTCCCTCGAGCATCAAGATCTGTGTTTCCTATAAATATGTGGCTCCCACATCAAATTCGCTATTACACCACCCCTTCAGCCACTGATATTCCATTTTGTGGTGCTCCTGAGCATCATGAACCTATGATAAAATGGGTTCCCTATACCAATGGTACATATTCCCTTCCCAAAGGCATCCTCCCTTCACTAATTAGAGATCCCCTTTAGGTTACTCGAGGCTCCATGAATCCATAATCCTTCAAATTGCACTCTACAAATTAACTATACGCTAAGGCAAGGGTACCATTCCTTACGAGACCCTGAGATCTATGAATCCCTATGCTTCATGATACTGTAATCTCTGTGAATCCCTATCCTTTATGAGACCTTGAGCTTCATGAAACCCCATCCTTAGTGAAGCATCACATTCATGAGGATCCTACCATCACACCCATCGTTCCATATCGTGGTGGCTACACCACCACAACCTACTTGGGATCTGTGCCAGGCTATGGTCCCAACCCTCTAGGCTAAACTCTTCACTACCATCACTGAATTCCATTAAAAATTAAATGTCACACTATGAAATATTCAGGCCAGGTCGACCCCATTTTCTATTGTGCCCTTGTGCTGCCCCAAATTCCACCACAGGAAAACCATGATCTGTGATACTTTCCTCCACTACATTAAACACCCTAAGTTGACCTAATCCACTTTGTATCATTCCCATGTCATGAGTTGAGATCATCAGCTTGGGTTCCCTAAGTACCTTTCATCAAGAAATTTCTCAAAAAACTCCCCAAACACCATAACATGACTCCAATTTCGAGTTGAACTAGAAAGGGATGATCACGCATAAGTCCGAAAACATACCATTGATAGGCATATTATTACTAATAGTCCTCACTACATGAATTTAAACTATTTTAAAACCCATATGAAAAACACGGGATGACTCTTGTTATGAACAAGAGATTCCATATGCGTCAAGCATAAGAAGCCAATAGTCCTCAATTTATGATATTGAACTATAGTATATCCTATCATTCAAGAATATGATGCCCTATGTATCAATAATAAGATTCCTCATCATTATACGAATAGAAAACAAAAATTATGGGTCTCCTATTATGGTGTAATCCAAAATCTATTTTCCCTTGATCAATCACCATATAGAGATTCCCTCATGTACTGGCATGATGATGACATAAAAAACATTTCATTGCATAAAACCTGTACACCTCATCAAATCAAAAGATGTTTAACTGAATCCTTACCCCTTAAAATTGACATGATATTCCCTCTTAACATGACATGAGGAAGACACCCCGGGAAGCATCCATGCGTAATCCCCATTAACCATTACCGCTTCGTTGGGGAATATGGGAAGATTCCACAAGTAAGCCCCATCCACCATTACTACTCAATAGAAGAACCTGGTAATCTTCGACTCTTATTCCCCATCCACCATTTCTACTTCCTAGCAGCACCTAGGCAGATTCCACAAGAAAGCCTCATCCACCATTTCCACTCCATAGCAGCACCTAGGCAGCTTCCATTCTTAATCGTCATCCACCATTGTCGCTCCCTATCAGCACCTGGTTAGCTTCCACACATTTACCCCATCCACTATTTCCACTCCCAAGATTCCCCTTGTCATATTTCACGTGTAAACCACATTAACCATTGTCACTCTATAGCGTCACACAATATGCTTCTTAGTGTAATCTCTATCCTCCATTGTTTCTCCGTAGTGGCACCCGAGATGCTTCCTTGGGAAATCCCCATCTATTGTTACCTCTCCCTAGAAGTACCCAGGTAGCTTCCATGCATAACCCCATCCACCATTGTCACTCCTTAGCAACTCATGAGCATCCATCCTAGAGTAAATCCCAATCTCCATTTCCCTAGGCCTCTAACCATGCATAATCCCCAACACATCTTGAAGCATCTAACCATGTGTAATCCCCCACATGGTTATGGTTCACCATCCATGTGTACACCCTAGTCCTATGATCATATTCACTAAACTACATGGACTTTGATCCCTGACTACTAAAGAGGGTATATAGGAATCCTCTATGTGGTTCAATTCCATCACTAGACACAATCAATTTGTTTAGTCTAATTCATGTCGGTTCACACATCCTACATGATGTTAAAATACTTTCTCTAAACTACACAGGTTTTGATCCCTTTTGGGTACATTGTAATCCTCTCTGAGGTCAAATCCCAACTATTGGTAAACTCCGGTGCTCCCTCGTAGGGAAGTCCCATCATTGTGTGATAGCTTCCCTTTTTTGGAAACATCTCCCATATCCACCCCCTATGATTTTTTGATCCATCTACCAGAAAAACTAACCATGATTAATCCCCACACAATCCACAGACATCCAACCCAGAGTGATCCTCTTGAGAAGGGACACTAACCATTCCTAAGCCTCTAGAACGTCTTTGGGTCATTGTCCTTGTGTACAACCAGATTTCTTCCTCCATCATAAAATATTTCGAATTCAATCACTTCCTTAAAAATAGAGTACATTAGAAGCATATCTGGGCTTTAGGACCATCATCCATTACTATCATTTCCTTTCCCCTGGGTCTCTTTGTCTTGAGAGGGTCATGGCCTGATCCGGAGGTTCTTTTTTCCATCTAGTCCATACCCATGAATTCATTCTCCCATGATGCCTCCTTAGGTGACTAATCACCCCATTTCTCGAACTATGTGGACTTTGATTCCTATCCACTAGGATATGTAGGAAGCCTCATGAATTTTCAGGACCACCACCTTCCACACTCCATCCATTCTACTTTAACATGTTCTCCAAATCTATCTTGATTTTACATAGGCCACCACATCCCGGTAGGAGTAGGCCATCCATCTGGGTCATCTCAATGCATAATCCCCATTCATCACATTGCTGATCCTAGAGGCACCCATGTATCTAACCACACATAATCCCCAAAAAACATATATCCATCCAACCATGAGTTCTCCTCTTGGGATGGGAAACTACCCATGTGTACGCCCCACCCCTTCCTTCTTGAACTACTTGGGTTTTGATCATTTTCTTCTACACAAGGTTCATTGGAAGCCTCCCTAAGGTTCCATCCCAGAAAATGGTAAACATTGGTGTCCCCTATTTGTGGAACACTTCCCTGGTCTTCCCTCAATGGTGTCCAGATTAGCCTTCATAGTGTGAAACATTATCCTCATGAGACTCACCACCTCGAATCCTCCCTCACTGAGCATTCTGATCCACCCATCTAATAAACCTACCAACTACCTTCCTTAATTATCCACCTCCGCAATTCAACTCCATGAGACATTCTGATCACTCTTATTACATCTCCATAAAATGTTAAGCTTGTGGTCTACCTATTGTTAAACATGAGATGCCTAGGTAAAACCTCGGAAGACATGCCTATAGAATAATCTTCTTTGTAATAAGTTAAACTCGAGTTATACCTCATGTTAAACATTGGATGAAAAAGAAAACCATCGAGCCATGACTCAAGAAGAATATTACTTTTTATTGACATAAGATTCCTCAAGTTCCATGCCTTGGAGAATACCTCCTACGAGGACGAATACTGGTGACTAATGGTCAAACATCTAGAGATTCCTTGACATGCCAGATGGTATCATCTACTGTGACTGAAGGTTTCTTCCATGCCAAGACCCCGTGGAAGGTCTAGAAAAAAATAATATGATTGAATGGAGTCCATGAAAATATTATATAAGGAAAGATCTTCATTAATAATGACTCAAATATAAGGGGGAGACCCGGACTAAGAAATTAATTCTGAGGAAGAATCCATGGAAAGAGGCACTGGAATCCCATGATCCTATTTAGATCAAGGAGAAAGAAAACTCTAAAGAAGTGATGAATGTTTCACACATTTATAACGTAGGATCATATGGGTCATGATTACATGTCTCTACAATGATGTGTGTGCTACCTGAAAACCATCGAAAGAAAAAATGGTGAACCCGACGTGAATCTCTTATCCATCGACTATGAGGAGATGAAAAATGTTAGGCATGAATAAATTGAGGTATCACCCATGTGAATACCCTACCATTAATGTGTGGGAGGATTAGTAATAATGGAAGAATAAAGATAGGGGGTCATCATCTCCTCACTGACTCCACTCCCCTCCTGAGCCATGTGGGGGGAATCCTCCCCACAGATTCTATTGGCTCATCATCGACTCTGCCACCCTCATGGGCCACACAAGGGGCATCTTCCCCCTGACTCCAATGACCCCTTTCCTGTAACACCCGAGACTTTTATAAGAAATATTTTTTTTTATGTTATATAAATCATCAAAGGAATCTTTCACTACACACAACACTAGCTTGACTTGCTTTACACGCAATCACGACCTTCCTCGATAGCTTGCATCATACGCAATAACGAGTTTCACTAAACAACGATGTATTATTATGGACTAGCCGTTATGAATAGTATTAACTAAATTTGGAATTTTATAACATTATTATTCATCTTACACATTTTCTAGAACATGGTAAGAGAACAGAATAAATTATTTGGGTAAAATAAGTATTTTTCAAAAAATGCAGTTTTGCCGCCTTTTGATGGTGTACCCACATTAAATCTAGTTTTGACATGTTTATAAGTTCCATTTGGAAAAATAAAATTCTTCTTTTGAATCGGGATATAAAAATTTACTTTGGATAAATTTTTTATATTTTTCTGATAACTTTCATATTTTGATGAATAGTAAAAATACGCTAATTTTTAATTAAAAACAACTTTTTTCATTGAGATAATTGATATGGTTAAATTATAATATTGAATAGTTTTAAATTATAAATATAATATATTTTAACCATTTAATATAATGTATTTCATTAACATTAATTTCACATTGAATTCAAAGGTAAAAACATTTAAATCTTTGGCAATGTTTTAACTTCTAAAACCTATTTTCTTAACAACGAGATTTATTTTAAATTAATTACTGGAACTTATATGTTTTGGATTTTAAAAAATGGATTCCATATTCGGAATCAGTGGGTCCAAATTATGTTAATAGGCTACTTTTTATTTTTGGGCATTATGAATATTAACAACGGTAAATTTTATTTACCATAGTTAAAGGTAAATCGGGTAATTAAGGGTAAATATAAGATTACAAAATTACTCTAACACCTTCCAAAATCCTTTTGGATGACTAAAAGTAGACCCATATCACCTAAGGGTCAGATTAGATTCATTTAATGGACTTTTATCCATGAACATAATTTAATTATTATTAAAACCAAAGAATGTGACAACATGTCACTTTCTTAAATCATATAAGTATAATAATTTTAATTTAGTGATAAACTTAATAAAACGTAGAAAATGAATAGTTTCCATAAAGATAATACAATTATCTACATCATAGAAATTTATTTAGAATTTTTAGGGATTAAATAATTATCATTAATTATGACACAATAGTGATGTTGAAATTATTTTATTAATTAAAATATCAAATAAATGGTTTTAAAAATATTCAAATAAATATTATATGAACTATTTAATGTGCTCAACTTATTTTATAAATACATATGACATTTTATGAATATATTAAACCTTTTAGTGTGAACATATCTTCTGTATATATTTTATTTAAATTCAAATAAATGAATAGTGTCAAAATTGACTTTATTGTTATTTTATAAAAATAACATATTATAAAATTGTTTAAAAATCACAAAAATATTTAAAAATTATAATTTAAAATTTATATGGTCGAAAATTTCATAAAGTGTCAAATAATGGAAAATTCACAACACATATTTAATTATTTAAAATAATTTAAAATTTAGAATATTATTACCACAAAAAACATTAAATTGATAAATAAGGATAAATCAAGTTTATAATGTTTAAAATAAATTACTAACATGTATAAATTTTATTGTTTGATGATATTACAACCCTATATCATCTAATCTTCAGATATGAGTCATTGTGGAAGTTTTTAAGTGGGGTGGGATTTAATATAAACTAATATTTCTTATATTTCCAAAGGTGCCCCTCTCCTCCCTTATAAAAGGGAACCTCCTCCCTCTCCTAATCACACAAATTTGAGTCTTCAAGCTCGGCTAATCCCTGCCCATTTCACTTCCCCACTTCCCTAGAAACATCCTTGAGGAGCTGGTATTCTTCAAAGACCAATTGTAATGCCCTAAGAGGAGGTCTCAAAGAGGCGCTTCAAAGAAGAGTTCATGTCCGTTACCGATTCTTTCAACTTTATTTCTTCTTCCACTTCTTCTTCTTTAGTTGTTTAATTATGAATTAATAACATCAGTATCACTCATATACTGATATATTATTATAAGTATGAAACAATCCTATTTCACCATCTATCCATCCTATGGAAAATGAAATCACCGCGTGTGCGTACGTACGGAATACCATCTCCACGCCGTGGTGTAATCTATTTTCCACCACCACCTTACTTGGATGGGTATAATGGTGTAATAATAACTATATATTATTATTTTAAAGAGTTATTGATTCTGAAATAGTATACATACACTCCAATACAATTCCACGATCATGGGAACGATATCATCGCTCGTGCATACATACAGAATACCGTCTCCACGATGTGATGTGATTCGTTCTACATGATCTTCATTGAATAATGATTATATAAATGAATTGAATGAATGAATATGATATATATTAAACTAATACCATTCTGTAAATGAGGTATCTATAACCTAAAGAGACGAATAAGAATTTATTCGACAACCCGCATAAGAACAAAAAGTAATAAACACCTGAATAACAAGTAGTAATGAAATATTACTAATAAGAAGCTCAGAATATGACCATATATGATATAATAAAAATAATTATGATTCTGGAATAAGTCAATAACATTATTTAAATCATTATACAGGAGGTTCGGACACTTACGAAGCAAATCAGACCTAAGGTAAGGGAAAATATCACAATGTCATTTTTATCCGAGATTATTTATACTTTGGTATTTAATGGGGTGTATTTTATCATCCACATCCATGTTACCTCAATATGTAATATTGTTTCCATCCACCTACAATTATTTTTAATCCAATTTTACCCTTCGGTGAGTTTATAGTAAAGGATATGAAAGGAATCTTTTGTCGTTTTTCGTACGAGGTACTTTTTTGACTTTTCCGACAAAAGTACGAGAAGAATGTTTTTTAACTTATACGGCATGAATGGATTTTTAAAAAATTATTTCCAAGAAGCTTCCTTTACAAGTTTTCAATTTTATTTTTAATCAACTTCTTTTAGTTTAAAATTGTATGACATGTTAAGAAAGGAAAATTTTTTTGAAGTAGAAAGGATATTTTCCTCAAGAATGGAGTTCAAGTGTTTTATCAAAATTATTTTCCATCTAAGATAATATAGGGTTCTGTTTCTATCCCTATTATTACATTTATTTGATTATGTTGTGATGGAATTATTTTTATGAATTCCTTTATCTTATATGAATTGTTTTATTATGTCATCATGTTTAAGAATCCAATTTTTATTACATGGTTTATGCAATGATGTATGATTTATGGTTTTGTGGAACACATAAGAATGGTATCATTATGAGATTTGTGGGACCCATATCTCCCTCAAATGCATTGTTTAAAGATTTTATATCTCATGAGAGAGACATGGATGGAACGGCAGGTTAAACCGGTTCAATGAAATAGGACTGAAACGGGGAGTGAACTCAGTTCAGAAATGGACATTGTCCACTAAGATAGTCTTGGCAATGAGTCTTGACTAATAAGAAATGATTATCTATGATTATGTGTGTATTCCAAAAAGGTTCATGTTTTATGTTATGATTATTGGGATTACATTTCACTACCATGATTTATCCCATGTTATAAAATTATGATCTCTTTTGCAGGGTAAGATTTTCAAAATGATATGTTCTTATGAATTTGATGTAATTGATATTTCTTTTGTTTACCCATACTGAGCATTTGAGCTCACCCTTTTGTATTTTTTCTTTCCCCAGGTCAGGAATAAGGGTATTTAGTAAGATATGCCAAAAATGGACTATTGATATGATGAAATAAATGGGAGACAGTGTAGATACTTTATGAACCAGTTGTTTATGTTTCCTAGTTTCTAAAGACAGTATACCTATACGGTCATTTCATGGTTTTGTTATATGTTTCAATAATTATGATTCAATTTTGAAGTATTAACCATGTATGTAAAGTATGGGTCACTATAGTTGGTATCAGAGGAAAGGTACAGTCAACCTTTGGAAACTAGGATGTGAAAGCCTTAGTAAGAAACCTAAGGATATGTCTATGAATAGAACACAATATTAGTGTTTTAGAAATGGAGATGAACAACCTATGATAAGACCTTAAGTGTGAAATTTTATTCTTGACTATGTGGTTTTCCTATTATAATTAGTGTTGCTCACACTATTCTTCTTGGTTTTAGTCAATAGCTGGAACCCGAAGAAACCGTGTTATTGCGGAATGCGACGGGCAATGCAATGATTGCCCCCCTGAGCAACCAAACATTATGGGAGCTGGAATGAAAAATCTTGTAGCCATGCTCACACAACTTTCTCAAGCTATGAATCATGCAAGACTTCCAAATGAGCAAATAAAGGAGAAAAATTCTGTTGAATCCTTCATGAGGCAACGTCCACCTTCATTCAGTGGGTCTTCTGATCCATTAGTGGCTGAACAATTGATCAATACAACTGAAAATATATTTTTAGTTATTCAATGTTCTGAACATGATAAAGTCATCTTAGCAGTGTATCGTTTGGAAGGTGATGATGATCAATGGTGGAATCTTATTAAGAATACAAGGCAAAGGGATGAAATTGAGTCCATGGAATGGGACGAGATCAAGAAATTATTTTTCAATAAGTATTTCCCTGGTATTCTTTAAAAAAATATGGAGAAGGAGTTTCTTGAACTGAAGCCAAAGAATGATGAATCTGTTGGTACCTACGAAGAAAATTTTACAGGTCTTTCAAGGTACGCTTCCAGAATTATTATCCAACCTGAGAGTAATATCGATTGATTCATTAGTGGCTTAAAAACAAGTCTTCGAAGGGCGTTAGCCATAAGGGACTTCAATAGATACGAGGAAATTTTTCTATGTGCTCTCAAGGTTGAGATGGAGATTGGTGTAACCGATCAGTCACATGGGTTTGATAAGAAGAGGAAAATGGAATGCAAAAGAAAAATCTAAGGACCACACTGAAAAGAAGATGAGTTTTCCCTTATGCTCAAAGTGTGGAAAGAAACATGGAGGAAATTGTCTTAAGGGGACAAGAAAATGTTATAAGTGTGGAAAAGAAGGTCATCGGGCAATTGAATGTTGAAATAATGGGAATAAGATGTCAAATGATGCAAACAAAGGAAGGGATGCACAGAATGAACCTACTTCACTTCAATGTTTCAAGTGCAAGGAGATGGGGCATTATGCCAATCAATGCCCAAATCCAAGGGTTGATGATGATGATCGACGTCAACAAAATCTTAAGGCCAAAGACAAAGGAAAGTCACATGCAATTACTATCGGTGATGTGGAGTACGACAACAAAGTGGTGAGAGGTACACTTACCACCCACTCTAAAGTAGAAAATGTTTTATTTGATTCTAGATCCACCCACTCTTTTATTTCTGAAGAATTTTCCAAGGTTATCACCGTATTACCGCAAAAATTAGATGTTGAGTTGGCTATGACAACTCCTAATGGCACAACAGTCGCATCAAAATTTTACAATTCTTCTCCAATTGAAGTTTGTGGGAAAGTGCTTCCTGAAAATCTTGTGATCCTTCCAATAGTGGAATTTGATGTGATTCTTGGCACGGATTGGATTTCTTTATATGGATCTCACATCAATTTCCAAAGAAAGGAAGTCAAATTTCATATTCCAGATCAATCTATGATCATTTATCGATGCAAGGATGAACACAACCTTCCAGTGGGAATTTCATCCATCTCATGGGTCTTGATTCCACTAAATGAAGGTTATTTATCTCAAATGGTTGGAGAGAAACTCATGATTAATAATATTCCCATTGTACAGGAATTTTAGGATGTATTTCTAGAAGAATTTCCAGGTCTTCCACCAAATCATGAAGTTGAGTTTTCAATAGAACTCATACCGGGTGCTTTGACTATTTCAAAGACACATTATAGAATGGCCCCAATTGAGTTACAGGAATTGAAGAAGCAACTCCAAGAGAATCTTGATAAAGGATTCATATGCCCTAGTGCATCACCTAGGGGAGCACCTATTCTATTTGTTAAGAAGAAAGATGGATCAATGAGACTCTGCATTGATTATCGAGAATTTAACAAGATCACTATCAAGAACAAATATCCTCTCCCACGCATTGATGACCTATTTAACCAACTATGTGGAGCTCAATACTTTTCCAAGATTGATCTTCATTCAGGGTATCATCAATTAAGGGTCAAAAGGGAGTATGTACCAAACACGACTTTCCGTAAAAGGTATGGAGACTATGAATTTATAGTGATTCCATTTGGTCTTACTAATTCCCCAGCTATCTTCATGGATCTGATGAATAGAGTCTTTAGAGACTATCTTGATCAGTTTGTGGTAGTCATTATAGATGATATTATTATCTATTCAAAGAGCAAGGAAGAACATGAAGATCACTTGAGAATTGTATTAAAGAACCTAAGAAATGATAATATTTATGCCAAATTTACCAAGTGTGAATTTTGGATTCAAAAAGTTGCATTTTTGGGTCACATAATCTCAAAAGAGGGGATATCTGTGGATCCAGAAAAAACAGAGGTTATCAAAAGATGGTTGAGACAAACAACAGTAACTGTGATCCAGAGTTTTCTTGGTTTGGATGGATATTACCGACGTTTTGTGAAAGATTTTTCAAGGTTATCTAACCCACTCACCAAGTTGACTCGAAAAGGAGTTAAGTTTGTTTGGATGGAGGAATGTGAAGAAAATTTCAAAGAGCTAAAATGAAGGTTAGCCAGTGCACCTGTGCTCACACTACCTTGCAGTGGAGAAAGGTTTGTGATCTATAGTGATGCATCCAAGAAGGGACTGTGGTGTTTTCTCATGCAAAATGATATGGTGATAGATTATGCCTCATGACCGTTGAAAATCCATGAGCAAAATTTCCCAACTCATGATTTGGAGTTAGCTACAGTAATCTTTGCATTAAAGATTTAGAGGCATTACCTTTACGGAGAAAGGTGTGATATTTATACTAATCATAAAAGTTTAAAGTATATTTTCACACAAAAGGAGCTGAATATGCGCCAAAGAAGATGGTTGGAGTGATTAAGGATTACGATTGCTCAATTCATTACCACCCTAAGAAAGAAAACAAGGTGGAAGATGCATTAAGTCAACAAGACCATGCTAGCTTATCCATGATGAAGATCACAAAAGATCCAATATTTGTGGATTTACAAAGGATGGATCTTGGAATTATAATGGAAGGGGAAAATTCATATCTTTCTCAAATGAATGTTCAACCATCTATACATGTGAAGATTAAAGTGGCATAGAAAGAAGATGTAGAGTTACAAAAGAAGGTGAGAAATGTACCTGAATTCAACCTTGATTGTGATGGGATAATAAAGTTCAGGAATCGGGTTTCTGTTCCTCCCATACCAGAATTAATGAAGGAGCTGCTGGATGAGGCTCATAGATCTTCATTCTCTATTCATCCTTGAAGCACGAAGATGTATAGGGACCTAAAAGAGTACTTCTGGTGGTATGACATGAAAGGAGTTGTTGCTGAATATGTCGCTTGATGCTTGGTTTGTTAGCAAGTTAAAGCTAAGAGACAGAAGTCTAAGGGGATGTTACAACCATTACTCATACTAGAATGGAAATGGGAAAACATCACTATGGACTTTGTCACTGGACTTCCTAAAACATCCAAAGGCAATAATGCTATCTGGGTCATAGTTGATCGTCTTACATAGTCTACACACTTCATTGTTATTAGAGAGGATTTCTCTCTAGATCAGCTTTCCAGGATATATGTAAAGGAAGTGGTAAGATTGCATGGAGTACCACTTTCTATTATATCTGATTGGGATCCGAGTTTTACCTCAAAGTTCTAGCGAAGTCTTCACCATACTCTGGATACAGAGTTGAGTTTCAACACTGCTTATCATCCTCAGACAGACAGTCAGTCTGAGAGGACAATTCAAACACTAGAAGATATGTTGAGAGCTTGCTCTATAGATTTCAAAGGTGGTTGGGATCAGCACCTACCTTTGGTGGAATTTTCTTATAATAATAGCTTTCACTCCAGTATTCAGATGGCTCCTTATGAAGCTCACTATGGAAAGAAATGCAGGACTCCAACTTGCTGGGATGAAGTTGGGGAAAAAATGCTATTAGGAGCTGATCTTGTTGATGAAATGGCTAAAAGGTCGGAGCTATTAAACAACACATAAGAGCACCTCAGAGTCAACAAAAAAGTTATGCAGACAACCGAAGAAAAGACCTAGAGTTTGAAGTAGGTGATAATGTGTTCTTACAAATATTTCCCTGGAAGAGGGTCATGAGATTTGGAAAGAAGGGAAAGTTGATCCCTAGATATATCGGTCCTTTTGAAATTCTAGATCGTGTTGGGAAGGTAGCTTACTGATTGGCACTTCTACCGAATCACTCTCAAGTTCACGATGTGTTCCATGTATCTCCCCTGAGAAAGTACGTACCTGATCCTTCACATGTACTCAGCTCAGAAGTTATACCGCTGGAGAAAGATCTTTCTTATGAAGAACAACAGATAGAGATTCTGGATCGTAGCGAAAATGTCCTACATAAAAAGACCACACTCTTGGTGAAAGTTTAATGGAGGAACCACCAATTAGAAGAATCTACATGGGAGGTTGAGGATGTGATGAGGGAGAGGTATCCTCATCTGTTTGTTACAAAGTGACGAATTTCGAGGGTGAAATTCATTTTAATGGGGTAGAATGTAACGCTAGAGACTTTTATGAGAAATATTTTGTTTTTATGTTAGATAAATCATCAAAGGAATCTTTCACTACACACAACACTAGCTTGACTTGCTTTACACACAACCGCGACCTTCCTCGATAGCTTGCGTCGTACACAATACCGATTTTCACTAAACAAAGATATATTATTATAGACTATCCTTTATGAATATTATGAAGTACATTTTGAATTTTATAACATTATTATTCATTTTACACATTTTCTAGAACATGGTATGAGAACAAAATATATTTTTCCGGTAAAATAAGTATTTTTCAAAAAATGTCGTTTTGCCGCCTTTTAATGGCACACCCACATTAAATCTAGTTTTGACATGTTTATATGTTCAATTTGGAAAAATAAAATTCTTCTTTTGAATCAGGATATAAAAATTTACTTTGGATAAATTTCTGATAAATTTCTGATAACTTTCATATTTTGATGAATAGTAAAAATACACTAATTTTTAATTAAAAACAACTTTTTTCATTGAGATAATTGATATGGTTAAATTATAATATTGAATGGTTTTAAATTATAAATCGAATATATTTTTACCATTTAATATAATGTATTTCATTAGCATTAATTTCACATTGAATTCGTAGGTAAAAACATTTCAATCTTTGGCAATGTTTTAACTTCTAAAACCTGTTTTCTTAACAACAGGATTTATTTTAAATTAATTACTACAACTTGTATGTTTTGAATTTTGAAAAATGGATTCTATATTCAGAATCAGTGGGTCCAAATTATGTTAATAGGCTACTTTTTATTTTTGGGCATTATGAATAGTAACTACGATAAATTTTATTTATCATAGTTAAAGGTTAATCGGGTAATTATGGGTAAATGTAAGATTATAAAATTACTATAACACCTGAAAAAATCCTATTTAATGACTAAAAGGCGACCCATATCACCAAAGGGTTGGATTAGATTTATTTAATGGACTTTTCTACATGAAAATAATTTAATTATTATTAAAACCAAAGAATGTGACAACATGTCACTTTTTTTAAATCTTATAAGTATAATAATTTTAATTTAGTGATAAACTTAATGAAACATCGAACATGAATAGTCTAAAACAAGCTAATACAATTATATAAATCATAAAAATTTATTTAGAATTTTTAAGGATTAAATAATTATCATTAATTATGACACAATAGTGACGTTGAAATTATTTTAATAATTAAAATATCAAATAAATGGTTTTAAAAATATTAAAATAAATATTATATGAACTATTTAATGTGATCCACTAATTTTATAGATACATATGACATTTTATGAATATATTATAGCTTTTATTTTGAACATATCTCCTGCATATATTTTATTTAAATTCAAATAAATGAATAGTGTCAAAATTGACACTATTGTTATTTTATAAAAATAACATATTATAAAAATGTTTAAAAATTACAAAAAATATTTAAAAATTATAAATTAAAATTTATATGGTCTAAAATGTCATAAATTGTCAAATAATGGAAAATGCACAACACATATGTAATTATTTATAATAATTTAAAATTTAGAATATTATTACCACAAATAAAATTAAATTGATGAATAAGGATAAATCAAGTTGATAATGTTTAAAATAAATACCTAACATGTATAAATTTTATTGTTTAATGATATTACAACCATACCTCATCTTATCTTAGAATATGAGTCATTTTAGAAGTTTTTAAGTGGGGTTGCGATTTAATATAAACTAATATTTCTTATATTTCCAAAGGTGCCCCTCTCCTCCCTTATAAAAGGGCACCTCCTCCCTCTCCTTATCACACCAATTTGAGCCTTCAATATCGGCCAATCCTTGCCCATTACACTTCCCCACTTCCCTAGAAACATCCTAGAGGTCTTGGTCTTCTTCAGAGACCAAATGTAGTTCCCTAAGAGGAAGCCTCAAAGAGGCGCTTCAAAGAAGAGGTAATGTCTGTTACCGATTCTTTCAACTTTATTTCTTCTTCCACTTCTTCTTCTTTAGTTGTTTAATTATGAATTAATAACATCAGTATCACTAATATACTGATATTTTATTATAATTATGAAACAACCCTATTTCACCATCTATCCATCCTACGGAAAATGAAATCACCGCGCGTGCGTACGTACGGAATACCGTCTCCACGCCGTGGTGTAATCTATTTTCCACCACCACCTTACTTGGATGGGTATAATGGTGTAAATAATAACTATATATGATTATTGTAAATAGTTATTGATTCTTAAATAGTATATATACACTCCAATAAAATTCCACGATCATGGGAACGATATCATCGCTCATGCGTACGTACGGAATACCGTCTCCACGATGTGATGTGATTCGTTCTACATGATCTTCATTGCATAATGATTATATAAATGAATTGAATGAATGAATGTGATATATATTACACTAATAACATTATGGAAATGAGGTATCTATAACCTCAAGAGAATAATAATAATTTATTCGACAAAACACGCATAAGAACAAAAAGTAATAAACACCCGAATAACAAGTAGTAATGAAATATTACTAATTAGAAGCTAAGAATATGACCATATATGATATCATAACAATAATTATGATTCTGGAATAAGTCAATAACATTATTTAAATAATTATACAGGAGGTTCGAACACTAACGAAGCAAATCGGACCTAAGGTAAGGGAAAATATCACAGTCTCATTTTTATCCAAGATTGTTTATACTTTGGTATTTACTGGGGTGTATTTTATCATCCACATCCATGTTCCCTGAATATGTAATATTGTTTCCATTCACCTAAAATTTTTTAAATCCAATTTTACCCTTCGATGAGTTTTTAGTAAAGGATATGAAAGGAATCTTTTGTCGTTTTTCATACGAGGTACTTTTTTGACTTTTCCGACAATAGTACGAGAAGAATGTTTTTTTAACTTATACGGCATGAATGGATTTCTAAAACATTATTTCCAGGAAGCTTCTTTTCAGGTTTTTAAGTTTATTTTTCATCAACTTCTTTTAGTTTAAAATTGTATGACATGTTAAGAAAGGATAATTTTTTTGAAGTAGAAAGTATATTTTCCTCAAGAATGGAGTTCAAATGTTTTATCAAATTTTTTTCCATATAAGATAATATAGGGTTCTGTTTCTATCTCTATTATTACATTAACTTGATTATGTTGTGATGTAATTATTTTTATGAATTCCTTTATCTTATATGAATTGTTTTATGATGTCATGATGTTTAAGAATCCCATTTTTATTACATTGGTTATGCAATGATGTATGATTTATGATTTTGTGGAACACATATGAATGGTATCATTATGAGATGGGTGGGACCTATATCTCCCTCCAATGCATTGGGTAAAGATTTTATATCTCATGAGATAGACATGGCTGGAACGGCAGGTTAAACCGGTTCAGTGAAACAAGACTGAAACGAGGAGTGAACTCGGTTCAGAAATGGACTTTGTCCACTAAGATTGTCTTTGAAATGACTCTTGACTAATAAGAAATGATTCTCTATGATTATGTGTGTATGCCACAAAGTTTCATGTTTTATGTTATGATTATTGGGATTACATTTCACTACCATGATTTATCCCATGTTATGAAATTATGATCTCTTTTGCAGGGTTAGATTTTCAAAATATTATGTTCTTATGAATTTGATGTAATTGATTTTTATTTTGTTTACCCTTATTGAGCATTTGAGCTCACCCTTTTGTATGTTTTCTTTCCCCAGGTCAGGATGAAGGGTATTAAGTAAGATATTCCAAAAAGGGACTATAGATATGATGAAATAAAGTGGAGATAGTGTAGATGCTTTATGAACTATTTGTTTATGTTTCCCAGTTTCTAAAGACACTATACCTATACGGTCCTTTAATGGTTTTGTTATATGATGTAATAAGTATGCTTCAATTTTGAAGTATTAACCATGTATGTAAAGTATGGGTCGCTATATTTCCAACTCCTCCATACTCATGGACCACAGAGGGGGAATCCTACCCTAGACTCCATAAAATCCTCTCCGACTCTTCTATTATCATGGTCCATACATGGGACATCCTCTACCCGACTCAATCAGCTCATAGCCAACTATGATGCCTTCATTGGATGCAAAAGGAACATCTTCCCCCAACTCCATCATCTCCTCACCTACTCCTCCAACCTAATGGTCCATGCAGTGGGCATCCACACCCAACTCCATATGCTCCTCGCCGACACTACCACCCTCATGGTCTGTGTTGTAAGAATCTTCCCCCAACTCAATCATCTCCTCATCAGCTTCCCCACACTCATGGGTCACATAGGTGGAATCCACCCCCCCAAAAAAAAACTCTATCAGCTCCAAAATGGAGATGTTTCCCTTATGGTCCGTGCAGAGGGATTCCTCTCCCAACTCCAAAAAGCTCTTCGACAACTATGTGACACTCATGATCCACATAGGGTAATCCGCCACTGACTCCACTAGATACTCTCTAACATTGCATCCCTCATGGGTTACACAAGGGTATCCTTCCCCCAACTCCATTGAATTATCACCATCTCCACCACGTTCATTTGATCTGTAGGGGAATCCACCCCAGACTCATTTGGCTCATCACTAAATCTGCCACCCTCATGGGCCACAAATGTAGAATCATCCCCCTACTCCATCAGCTTCTCACAGACTCTGCCTCCATCATGGGATGGGTAGGGGGAATCCAACCATTGCCTCAATAATATCATTGATGACTCCACCACCCTCATGTGCCGCACAGGGAAATCCATCCCCTTGACTATTTCAGCTGATCACTAAATCATCTTCCCTCACAGGACCCGTAGGGGACATCCACCACCTGACTCCATCAGTTCCTCGCTGACTATACCACACTCATGGGCCGCATAGGGGGTATCATCCACTTACTTCATCTGTTCTGAAAAACTCTTCCTCCCTCATGGGCCACACAGGGGAAACCACCCCCACCCCCCACAACAAAATGGTGTGTGGTCAACAACCCTAGAAGACATCATGGAGGTCCTCCCAACAATGAAATCATCTGTCATGGAAGTCCTCCACTTCACCATCATCAGCCCCTGTGGAGTTCCTCCCTACACTATAATAATATAGAATGGAGGTCCCCCTTTCCATCATCATCTAATGAGGAGGTCCACCCCCCACCACTATCACCAGGCATGAAGTTCCTCCACATCACCATAATTAGCTATTGTGTATGTCCTCCTCATACCTTTATCATCATGCATGAAGTTCATCCCCATTTACATCACTAGCTACTGTGGAGGTCCTCTATGCACCACTATCATTTAGCATGGAGGTCCTCCCCATCGCCTATGTCAACAATTGCATATTTCCTCCTCGCACTACAATCAATCCGCATGGAGGTCCTCCCCATTGACAACATCAACTTTCTTTGAGGTCATCCCCATGAATTTACCATATGTTTTCATAGAGTTCCTCCCTATGAAATAGAAAATACTCGTTGGTCTGAAGAACAAAAAATTGGGGCCGTTTTAACATAACCCTACTCCGATTACTCTATATTGTGAGATTTCGTCCCTAATTCCATGCCTTCTGGGCTCTATCTCCATGGATTACTGATGATCCAGGCTCATGGCCTTCTAGGATTCATCACCCATCTTACTAACAATCCATGATTCCATGCCTTCCAGTATCTATCTCTTCGTCTTACTGATGATCTGATCTTCCACAACTAATATTCTCCATCGCCTCATCTTACTAAAAATCCATGCTTCCATTCCATTTGGTTCCCATCATCCCTTACTTCCGACGATCCATGATTCCATACCTTCTAGGATATATTACCTATCTTATCAATGATCCATGATTCCACACCTTATGGGATCCATCGCCCTATCGTACTGATGATCCATGATTCCACGACTTCTGGGCTCCATCTCCCCATCTTACTAATGATCTAGTTTTCCCCATCTCTGAGGAAAACTCACCATTCTATACTGAGGGAATGTTATCATCCCAACCACAGTCCCCATCACACTGTCGACACAATAATTGGGTTCAGGCTTCCTAGTTTCATAATATTAGACTTCTTAACAACTATCATCCTAGATTAATGATGATATACTAAAAAAAATACATTTTCCTAGTCTCATGATGATAGAATCTATTAAGATCAATGTATTGGTCATATAATGTCAAACTGTGTGACATCTTGTTCAAGTATATGCAACCCAAAACAGCTTAAACCGTGGTCAAAGGAATGTGACATTAAATAATAGCAACTAAATGTCCAAAACACATGACATTTAAACTGAATGATGTAGTGAAAAATTCCAGGATCTTCCACATGAGAGAGAACTCTACATTCATCACTGGTTTACTTCAATTCCACATTCAAAAAATACCTCCAGGCCCCCATCAATGAGAAGGTGTTTGAATCCATCTTTCTGATGCGCCCATTCAACGTACTTAAATGTGTTGTGGCGTAGGACATCGAGTTTTGGATTCCAAATGGACATTCCCGTATTCCTTTTCTATTATTTACATAGTCACTTTATTTTTATCCACAACCTCTTTCAATTCTGAAGGGATACCCTAACAGCCTGGTCTCATGACACTTTGGCTTACCTACCATATTGGTTCAACACCCCAAAATACATCAGCCAATATATTTGAGACCGGTCTTGTGTTTTGAATAGGGTCAGTGGTTGGCCCTATTTTGTATGTCCCCATTTCAGGTAATATGATATGGATGATGTGTTTAAAACATGGTTAGAAGTTATCATACAACATAATACCCCCTATTATGATCCAGATTTTTGGGTTTCATGATTCACATATTCCACCTCTGTATGTTTAGGTGGAACTACATTACACTTGGTGTTATCCCTCTATGAAACTATGTGCGTTGAGTAGGCATGTCAGTTTCATTGGAATGTTATTCACCCAAAATTCCCTTGACCTTGATGGGTTATTCTATGTGTTAAACTAGTGTATTTCCCACATGACTTTAAATTTATCTATTGTCATACATGAAATTTAAATATTTTATCTCCATGTATGACATTAATATGTTTTATTGTCCCACATAAAGTAAAAATATTGTATGTACTTCATTACATTGATATGTCACCACATCTTGCATGGGGTTAAAATATTTTTTTCCCACATGATTGTAAACTACACATAGTCTGAGATCTAAAACTTTAAACTAAAATCCCCTTCATCTCACATGACTTTAAAGTGAACAACATCATCTTATATGATGATAAACTTCTCAATCATCCCAAACATTCCAAGTTCTATGACCATAAACTAGGAACTTATTTCTCCTTACTACATGATGTTAAAATGAATACTCTTCAATAAATATGAATGAATTTATTCCCATCCTTATGGTATTTGTAGGAACGCATGGTAATTTATCCCACAAGTTCATCCACTAGCTTTATTATCCCTCTTTTATCACTT
Source organism: Viscum album (assembly GCA_963277665.1). Classification (NCBI taxonomy): domain Eukaryota; kingdom Viridiplantae; phylum Streptophyta; class Magnoliopsida; order Santalales; family Viscaceae; genus Viscum; species Viscum album. The sequence continues at coordinate 1,105,947,942 of OY728139.1, forward strand.
TTCCTCTTCATTTGGTATTGGTTCATTTCTGGGCCATGACGAGAAGCCCTCTTAAGGATTATTCCCTCAAAAAAAGGTGTTTGGATCCCTCTATCTGATATGCCTTATTAGTAGGTGTAGGTGCACTATGGGGTAACACCTAGATTGTTGGACTTGGCAAGGAAATTTTCTCATTCAACCTCCATGTTTCTTGTGTCCCCTTTATTTGGGTCCCCATAATCTTTCACGTCTTAAGGGACCCACTAACGGTATCGATGCTCAGACTTATAGATCACCAAAAATCATTGGAGAATTCCCTATAATATTTTTAATGACATTATGAGATAGGATCAGATTTCAAATACGGTAAACGACTGGAACTCATTTATCGGTTCCCATCCCTGGTCACAGGACATGGATGACGTATATTGAATTTGGTCATCAATTATTCTCCATCATTATGCCACCCCCATTGTGTCCTCGATATATGATGTTCTTATTCACATATCTTTCCACATCCTTATGTTCAGGTGGAACATCAACACCCTTAGTGTTACCCCTCTGTTCACCTTTGTGAGTCGAGAAGGCCTATTAGCATCAATTGGGACACCCTTTACCAAACATCTACATTACCATGTTGTGTTCTTCCACATGTCATAAGGATCCCCTCTACCCCTTTTTTCCACACCAAGCATGGATCATGTTTTCTTAGTGGTATTTATATGTTTTGTACCAGCATGGAATAATTACACCATCCTTAATGGTTCAAGTTCCATGACCTTAATTTAGAAGATTACATCCTGGGACCATGATGTTAAAATGAGAATCCAAGTCTAAGACTTATGAATTCAAACTACGTGTCAGTTTTAATTGGAATGTTTCATAAGTTTGAAGGCCACCTTGGCCCTCATTCATGTCAGGTATTTTATACCTCTCCACCATGCATGCATAACCTAAACTAAGTCCCATCCCAATGGTCCAAACTCCATGACCTTAAACTAGGAGTGTACGTACCGGGATCATTATGTTAAACTGAGCATTTGATTTCAAGCCATAAGAAATCAATCTTTGTAAGGGTTCTCCTTAGGGAATGTGTGTTATAGATATTGGCCTCCTTGGTCAAATTCCACTCCAGGTTACTTCATGGAATCACACTACACATTTCCCCTTTTGAAGCCTCACCTTATGGTCCAAGTTATATGACCATATATTAAGATCCCAAGTGTCCTTATTGCATTAAAATAAACTATATAATATCCATATTCTGGATTATATGATTTTAAACTATATATCTTGGATCCTGGATCTCTGATGATAAACTATGCAATACTAAAAAATCTTCACATGGGAAGACATTTCCCCTAGAATCAGTACATTTACATGAATCATTTTCAACAACTACGTTTGGATTCATTCCCATCATTATGGGATACATAGTGATGCATGGATTTCTTGTCCCCAGTCCCAGTTATAGAGTCACAATGTCACCCATATAGCCCCACTTCCTAGGTATCATCTTGGAGTGTTTCTTTCCATGAGGACTTACTTTTACCTCTTTCACATTGAGTTTCCTAATGATGCACCACTATACATCTCCCCTTTAGTTGGTCCAATTTCTATGACTGTAATCTAAGATTTTCAATGTACTAGTCACATGTCAATAAAATATGTTACAACAATGGTATTCTTATTTTGGGGAATATCTCCCCCAATTCTAGCCTTGGAACTTTACCATGTCTTATTTAATAACTACATTGGGCTTGATTCCAATCATTATGGTATACATAGTGATACTAGGGAATATTATCCCCAGTTATAGCTGTATAATCATGATCCTTTATTTCACCTTCTGGTTATGGGTTCCCTCCTTAGGAATGTGTGTTGTGGTTTGGATCTATCCGGTCATCATTCATGCTGAGATTTCCTTATGGATCCACACAACACATCTCTTCCATTTTCAGTACAATATCTATGACCTTAAACTAATATATTTCTGTTCACCATCACATGAAGTGTAAAAATCATGATTTTATCACTTGAGGGAATATCACCCCTATTATCATTGGATATTTGGCACGCCATCTCCTAGAAATTTGTGTGGTTTGAGTCCAACCCTTATGGGGGATGTATGAATTCAATGAAATTTTTTCTGTGGTTCGACCACAAATCCTTTTAGGTTTCTCCCAGAAGTACATGGTATGGTTGATATCTCTTTGGTCCTCATTCATGTTTGGTTTCCAGTAGCTGCACCATGTACCTCCATTGGGAGAACTTCTTCTCATGAAATACAGTAACAACATGTGGCCTTACTCGCCGCCTCACAGGCTATAGAGAAACACCCAGACATTTTTCGCCTAGCACAGCCAAAGAATCATAAATGAAAACTTCCAGCCCTTTAGGAATGGGTTCCCCTTAGAGAATATGTGTTGTGGTGTGGATCTCTTCATTACTCATTCACATCATGTTATTTACCACCCCACACATTTCTCCTCTATGATGGTGCATGTCCTAGTTGCACAAAGATTAACAATGCGACATATTCATCATCACTGCATGGCGTTAAACTACATGGGTAGGTCCCATAAAAATGACATTAAACTAAGAACCAATGGTTCATACGCTTTGAATGTAATTTGAGATCTTATAATCCTATAAACCTGGCCCTTAAACTATTTTCAACACCATTAAGTAACTTGAACCTTGAGGATAAGTCTGATCCCACCTGCGGATGTTCGACATTTTTATGTTTGAATGTGTGGTAGTACAGGACCTGGAATGTTGGATTTCATAAGGATACCCCCCCCCCTCAATTCCACCTTCACGCTTCATAGTTTCCTTGGTTTGATACTTCATCATATTTTACATCAGAAGGGTCCCCAAACTATATACATTCTTAGCCTTATTACTCACTTATCATCTTGGGATAATGCCTAAGATTATTTTGAATGACATTTTGTTCTAGGATCCACATTTTGAATATGGCTAGAAGTCTAGCCTAATATTTTTGTTCTCATCCATGGTCACATGACATAGATGATATATCCAAAATTTGGTTAGTAGTTATCCTCCATCATTATGCCTCTCTCATAGTGTCTCAAATTTCAGACACTATGATTCACATTTTCTAGATCCCCTTATCTTTTTTTGGATCTCCAACACCCCCATGTTGTCCCTCTATGAATACACACACATTGAGTTGGAATGATGGCATGCTCAGGGAATTCCCGCATGGAGTTTCCTTTCCATTATTGTGTTATCTCATATGATGGGGAAGCATAACATCACTGTTTGTTTCCCACACTGAGCATGGATCATGTGGATTTAGGAGTAATGGGAGGGTTATACCTATATAAAAATGTTGTGCAACCTTATGGTCTGGTTTATATAACCTTATACTAAGATATATTTTTTCAAAGAAATGTGATGTCAAAATATGTTCCCCATCTCACATGATGTTAAATTGTTTCATCCTTAACACATAATGTTAAAATTCATGGGTCAGCCCTTTCATAAGACTTAAAATACGACTTCATCATCCTGGACACATAATGAAAAGTGGTGCACTTTGTGGTGTTCTCCCTTGACAGGGAATCACTGTTGGAATAGGTTATCCAATATGCCTCCTTTTAAGACCTACACATAGATTGATTCACATAGAAACACCGATAATTTTCATCATATTATAGCCACTAAAAAACAAAATAACAAATAACAAATATCTAATTCCTCTTCTTTATGTTCATGGGTCTGACATACACGATGATATTTCCCTTCAAGAACTACATAGGGATTGGTTCCCATCCTTATGGGATACATAAAAATGCTCGTATTATGGATCTTAGGTCCAGCAGAAACATTGATTCCACATTTCACATTCAACCACTTCTGTCCAAACCGCATGATGTTATACTTCACATGATTTTAGAACTACATGCGGCTTGATTCCCCACCTTTAGGGATACATAGTGATTCCTAGAAAATATTTCATTTGACCTAGCGTCAAGATATGTGGTTCAAACACTACGACCATCAAGTTGGATCCCTATGGTCTAAACACTATGACCTTAAACTAAGATCCAACATCCTCAATACACAAAACTATATTGTGACCCTACCATGAACATGTTTTTGATGCCCAATGATAATTATGGCATAATTCAGCTTCTTCTCTAGAGAGGATCCCCCCCACAAGTATTGGTCTCTCAGAATATTGTTCTTCAATAAATACATGATGATTAATTTTCATCCTCATGGGATATGTCATGATTTTTAGACATTTTTTCATTAGGCCTAGCCATAGGCTTATTATTCATTTTGTCACTTTGGACCTGGTTACAATTCAAGAATTATGAGCTTAAAATAATGAAATTCATCTTAAGGAGTCTATGCATCATGTGACACTCCTTGGATTTTCTCATGTTGGATTTTACCTCCCACATGTTGTGTTCATAAGTTTATACTGAACATTTCTATTAGTCCAAGAATCATAAATTTAAATGGTTTTCCATGGTCCACATAGTATGACCTTAAAATGATTGTACACTATGGTCTAAATCCCACTCTATGATGATATATTCAGTCCACACTTCATGTACTTCTTCATGTGGGTCTTCCATAATCCATCAAAATTTGCGGGACCCTCTAATAGTAATGGTTTCATACCACTTTGGCTCACCTCCCCTCATGGGACAATGCCCTAATTGATCATTGGCAGCAAGTAGTGTGTCCTATGTTTTGAGTATGTTCAACAGTTCATCCCAAATTTTCCCACCCAGTTTCTACCTGGTCAGTTATGGTACCTATGTTTATAACATGGTAAAGGGTCATCCTTTAATTACAATGAACCCTTTCATACAGACCATAAAGATCTTTACATACCCTCTTTGTACCATTATTTTATCATGGGTGGATTTTATCCTTGGGTTCACCCTCAATTTATGCTCCCTCGTGTTATATAAACCCCTATACAATTTATTGTTTTCAACACCGACAATAGATCATGTCTTCTTAGGAGTTCTGGTATGTTGGATAATGATATGGTTGAGCCTCACAAGTGGTATTTGGTATAAACTCTATTGTAAAGATCTGAATTTTCCATGTAATTGTTTTTAACTATATGAAATTATTACGAGTCTGGAAAAATTGACAACGCATGGTTCTGAGGCCCGGTGTGATCGAAATGAATTTCTAAATTTTTATTAAGGTTTGTTAAGTAAATGTGAGAGCGGCATTTCCTAACATTTGAACCGATACCTAGATTAAAAATATAAGGGAACTGTTGAATCCAAAGCGCTAATATTCTCTTAAGGGAGGCTTCACTTCTATCATAGTAGGTTGGGAGAAAAATATAGAATTTTTACTTTTAATATATTAATAAAATAAAAAAGATATTTTATTTCTCTCTTCTATTTTCCTACAACAGACGAGCGGTAGTGGGGAGACCAACGCCATGTCAAGACATTAATTTTCTTGCTTCCTCAATCCTTGTAACAACAGCATTGGAATTTGGGAGGTTTATTCATTTAAGGACCTCATAAATTTCCAACGGCATTAATCACCCTTTCCCTCTCATATTTATATGGAGCTAGTGGTAGAATATTGTCACAACTTTACCAAGCGACGAAGATTTGGTAAAATACCACAACGCCATCCACTTGGAGGATGGAACTGGTTCCAGTGAGTAGTGACGAGCACCACCGAATCACGAACTAACGAACAATGACTCTTCCTCAAACGTGGATGTTCTCCAATTATCGTGAGGTAGGGGTTTATCTTTTTTTAATTTCAGGAGTTTGATGAATCATATTCTTCCATCATGTTACCAAGATAGCTTGTTGGGCGCAAGCCAAATGAATAGGGGTCGAATCCTCCACTTTTTTGTTGATATATGTGTTCATTGAGGAATTCCTACTTGGGTTGGATGGAACCCGAAACGAAGGGTCAAGCAGCGAGGAGGGAGTCCCCAGGAGGCCATTGTTACCTTCAGACGGAAAAACGGGCCATGAGAGCTCACCCGGGGACCCATAGAAGACCTCCAGCGCAGTACTGGCATGACATCACTGGTGAATGGTAGTGGTGGGTGATGACGGCGGCCGTAAACGGCCGGCCATGAAAGAGATAATGGTGAACTGTCACACAGAACCAGCTGAGAAGGTCGTAGTCGTAGTCGTGACAGACAGCGGCGGCCGACATCAGCTAGCCACGGGTGGAGGCAGAGCGGCCCACTGTCGCACATTTCTAGATATGGCCACAACATGAAGTTTTGGTGGTAGATGAGGGACCCACCCTTGCAGGTACCACATATACCAGGCGGTGCCACATGGCGCTGCCACACCGTTGTCTGAACGGCTTAGCTGTTTGGGAGAGAGGGGGGAGCACTTCCCACCAGCTCCAGCTCAGGCGGGCACCAGCTAGTGGGTCAGGCCATGCCTCCAGTGGGTCTTTCCCTTCGTGGGCTGGGCCGTAAGATCCTAGCGGGCCGCGCCCTCTATGGGATGGGATGATCGAGCCCAGCAGGCTACGCGAGCTGAGTGGTCCGTGCCCACCACAGGCCGGGCTGCGCGTGCCTGGCGGGCCACACCCATTTGTGGGTTGGGATGCTCTAGCCTAGTGGGATAATCCCACTGCAGCCCCACCCAACATGGCCGGCCCAAATTGGTTCGGGCTACGCTAGGTCAATCCTGGACCAGGTCGGGCCGGACTCAGACCCAAGCCGGCCCAGTTTTGCTTAAAGGGCCATAACATGTGAACCAGATATTCATTTGATAAACCGTCTGTGGCTCTATGATCCTTGGAGAAAGATGGTCATTTTGGTATGCACCACTCTAGTTTTTGAGAAATTTGGAGTAAATATGAGTTGGATTTAATCTGAATCCAACTGGGCCCTCGGTACTAAAACGCTTATAAGTCACAGACTGGGCGTTCGATTGATGCACCATCTATCGCGTTGGAACCCATACAACATGGCGGTCCTTTGTGATAATTATTCATGGTAGGTCATGGAATTTGATGTATGAACAATAGATTGAGGAGGGTATCGTCCCATAATCAAGCATGTTTAGTGCGGAAATCTAGTGGTTGGATGTAACGTGATGAAAGAACATCGATCATATGTGGGTCAACATCTATTGATCTTGTATGGGTCAGGGCTTAGAAATCCTGTGTGGGTCGGTATCTATCAATCCTATGTGGGTATGCACCTAGAAATCCAGTGTTGGTCAACATCTATCAATCATGTTTGGGTCAGCAGTAGAGCCTCTCGACAGAATAAGATGATCTAGATTTATGAATAATCAATTGTACTTATGTGCTTATGTTATATACCTGGTGTGTGATGATTCAGTTACCTTTTTGGTACTTTTACCTTTTTGGTGTTACCTTCATGGTGTTTACTTTATGGTACTTTTACCTTCATGGTGTTACCTTCATGGTGTTACCTTTGTGGTACTTGTACCTTCGTGGTGTTACCTTCATGGTGTTACATTTTTGGTATTCTTCCCTTGTTAATTAGATGTGAAAATGGATTAAAAGTTGGTGCCTTATGTTTTCTAATGAATGAGACAAGTATATTTTGATAACATAGGTATATTTATGGGATATACCTAAGTAGATTTGATGATTTAATCATGCTTTGTGATTGAGGTCTTACTTTGTGGATATTCCTTTGTGGAACATTGGGAGACCATAGGGGGTATCAGGGTCCCTAATAAGTACAGTTATACTCACCCCTGCATGGGCTATGTCTGCACCTTATTGTGTCTTGTGTAGACGATAGACATTGTTGATCGAGGCTGAGGGAGGTAGGACTGGACAGTGCTCAGAGAAATATTATTTGACGTGTTGTGACATAGTGACTACTGTTTTTGAGTTGTACCTACCCTTTAGGTAGGATCCTCGGTGGATGTTTCAGGATATGTTTTCTATTTCAGTTTTACTTTTAATTTATGTTTGGGATTGTATTCCAGCCCCTTTACATTTAGTACACTTTTTATTACAGCAGTTTACTTTGTGGTTGCTTCTTTTTTTTGTTCTTGGATTGTGTTTTTGTATATGTTTAAAGGCAATTCCTTCCCATTATAGGGATATTCCATTTAGGTGATAGTCGCCAGCCTCTTTCCAATGGAAAGCAGGCTTGGGGTAGTCACAGCATGGGATGCAGGGGATGGGTCATGACAAAGTGGTATCAAAGGAGTGAGTTCTACCAAAGAAATAGGACTCTAATCTTTTCAATGTGGAAATAGTGTTCAGTGCTATGAGTCTAGTTTTCAGTTTGGGGAATCAAGTGTTGGTGTGACAACCAACGTATCCATACACCAAGACCCTAAATTCTAATTCTCGACTCAGTACACAAATACAAAAATTGTGCGTGTTTTGAAAAGTTTTTATTATGATATCTTTGAGTCAGCTCACTAGGTATAAATTGTTGTCTGTGGCACCCCAGTTTTCTTTCAAGATTATGCCACGTAGACAGTCAACCAAGATTCTTGATAGAGTACACGATGACGGCCCACCGAGCGATGAGGCCTCGGTGCAGGGCCCTCTTACGGTGATAGCACCTTTGTGTGGTGTACCAGAAACACCACTACCCATTGGACAAACATTTCCCCCAACCCCACCAACTGATGGTGCACGCCAACTGAGCATGTTGCACATGTTTTAGCGATAGAGGCCTCTGAGGTTCCAAGTCAAGATGGGTCTTCTGGAGATTGAGGACTAGCTGGAGGTTGTGGCCAGAGTTTTTCACTTAGTTGGGACACCAGCTGATCTGATGGTGATCCTAGCATCCGGTCTCTTCCAAGGAGAAGTTGGGATATGGTGGAGTCTAACACTCCAGTTACTAGATGATGCAACCCTCACCTGGGCGCACTTCAAGGCCCTTTTAAAGGAAGACTATCTCTCAATGACTCTATGCCCAGTGTTTAGATAAGAGATATTGCACTTATAGGAGGGGCATCATGACCGTGGTCCAGTACTCAGTGAGGTTCACTTATCTCTCCCGCTACTCCACAGACATGGTATGTGACCCTTTCATTAGGGCATGTACCATTGATCTGGGTCTCATAAAAAAGATCATAGCATCGATGATATCACTCATCATTCGGACACAGGTTGGGATTCTAGAGCAGGTACTTTTGATGGAGAGATTCCTAGATGAGAAAGCACTGATAGCGAGAGACACCACCAGATGGTAGGTAGGAGAGTCATCTGCTGAAGGTATTAGACAGATGACGCATGGGTCCAAGTAGGCTAGACCTTCTGGTGGTGGACAAAAAGATACAGGGTTGGTGGTGCAGGTCTCACAGGACAGAGGAGGACATATAAGGAGCAGGTAGTACTACCCGTGCAACGGATAGGGTCACATGGATCACAACTGTCCGACCCGCCGTATGAAAGACTAGTAGATAGTAAAGGGACCACCAAGGTAGAAGTAGAGATTTGGTCGAGTAGGTTTGCAGGTAGCATGTGGATGTGGCATAGGAGTATTCCATGAGTAGGCACTGGGCATGGATTCGAGGTTCTACCGCCACCACCTCGACCACATGGGGCAACAGGACAGGGATGAGCTCAGCTCCAGGCAGATGAGGCATATGACCACGATGCTCCAGAGATAATTATTTGTATGATCTATGTTTACTACATCTTAGAATCAATACTTATAGACACAGGTTCCAGTCACTCTTCAATTTCCACAACCCTCATTCAGAGCTTGGAGATTCCGCTTGATCCATTTGCTCAATCGTTACATCAAGAGACTCTGACGGGAAGGGATTCGACGATTACACCTTGGTGCCGACAGTGTGAGATTACTCTAAATGGTGAGATCTTCGGTTGGTATCTTCTTGTAGCTGCATCGAGGCCTTACAATGTCATCTTGGGTATCTACTGGTTGTCCACACTCCATGCTCAAATTGATGGTATTAGGCTCCATGTGCGGTGTGTCCGTGAGGATGGGACTAGGTTTACCTACACTTGAAAGAAGGGAACATTTTCATCACATGATGGACTTTCTTAGAGGAGGGTTCAGCCAATCACACATCAGTTGGATAGCCTTACCCTTGGAGCAGTTGATGTTGAGATTCTGAGATATCTTGTAATGGTGGACTAGTATGTCATTGTCTTTCCTAATGATGTTCTGAGACTACCTACACATAAAGAGGTATACTTTTACATCGACCTGTGCCCCGGGACTACCCCAATATCTACACCATCATATCAGATGGCTCCCATGGAGCTTTGTGAGTTGCAGGTACTGTTGCAAGACTTTTAGAGGAAGGGGTTCATAAGGCAGAGTGTTTCTCCAAGAGGAGCACCAATTTTTTTCCGCCAAGAAGGCATATTGGAGTTTGAGGCTCTATGTGGATTATCGGTGCCTAAACCAGGTGACCATGAAGAAAAATTACCCACTACCGAGGATTGATGATATTTTTGATCAACTTAATGGATTTCATTTGTTTTCGAAGATATACCTTAGATGAGGATATCGTCATATCAGGTTACGAGATAAGGATGTGCAGAAGACAACATTCAGATATCGGTAAGGCCACTCTGAGTTCTTGGTTATGCCCTTTGGCATGACCAATTCTCTAGTAGTGTTCAGGGAACTCATGGACAGAATCTTCTAGCCATACCTTGATTGCTTTGTGGTGGTCTTTATTGATGACATCTTGATATACTCGGTGTTCGAGGCGGAGCATGCCTATCATCTGCAGATAGTTCTGGATACACATTTAGAGCACCAACATTATGGTAAGCTCTTGAAGTTCCAGTTTTGGATATGGGGGGGTCCACTTTTTGGGACACGTTATCTTAGAGGCTGGAGTTACAGTAGATCTGAGAAAGATAATAGCATTGCTTTCTTAGGATCCACCCAAGATTCTAACCGAGGTTTGGAGTTTCCGGGGATTGGATGGTTACTACTGGAGATTCACACACAACTTTTCAAGAGTTGCATCACCCTTTTTTGCATTAACGTAGAAAGAAAAACCCTTCATATGGACAGAGAGAAGCCAACAATGTTTTTAGAAGCTAAGGCAAAGACTGTAGAGTGCCCCCATCTTGAGGCTACCAGAAGAGGGTGTTTGGTATGTAGAATATTGTGACGCATCAGGGATCGAAGTTGGATGTGTCCTGATGTAGGAGTGAGTAGTGATCAGTTATGGTTCACAATAATTGAGACAACATGATCTGAACTACGCTACCCATAACCTTGAGCTAGCAACATTAGTCCTCACCTTGAAGATGTGGAGACACTACTTGATAGGTAAATTGTTTACTGTTTACTCTTATCACAAGAGTCTCAGGCATATCTTCTCACAGAAGGACCTGAACCAGAGATAGTGGCAATGGTAGGAGTTACTCCAAGACTATGACTTTGAGATAGTCTATACTCCTAGGAGGGGAAATGTGGTAGTAGACGCACTCAACATGATGTTTTGTCTATATTTTTTGAGTGAGGTGACTGAGCAGTTAGCCATGTTGCAGATATCCTTTGTGGATTGAGATAGAGCAGCTTACCTCTAGTATATGACTATCACTCCCCCACATCCTCAGCAATTTTGAGAGGAACATCTTGGGGACAATGAAGGAAAAGCTCGACATGCTCTAATATCCTTAGGACACACACCTGATAAATTTTCTGAAGGTGGGGATCACATCATCCTCTTCAAAGGACAGATGATGATAACTGTGGAACTACGGGAGGAGGTGTGTAGGAATTCAATATGTCCCCTCTAAAAGTACATCCTGGTGTGGTGAAGATGTACCAGGACATATGGCATCAGTACTGGTGGCCAAGGATGAAAAATTTGGGGGCGGAGTTTATTTCATGATGCCTCACATATCATCGTGTGAAGGCCAAGGATCAGGTTCCAACATGCTTAGTGCATCCACTAGAAATGTCGGAGTGGAAGTGGGATGGTATCTCCATGTACATTGTGACAGGGCATCCATGTACTTCCAGGGGACATGATTCCATCTAGGAGATCGTCGAGCGACTCACAAAGTTAGTCCACATCCTACCTATCCGAGATCAGGGATCAGTAGAGGGCGTTGGACACCTCTATGTATTGGAAATTGTATGCCTTCATGGGGTGACATCGATGATCATCTCTGACCATGATGTACATTTTACGTCCTAGTTTTGGAAGGGGTTACATGATGCATTTGTGACTTAGCTACATTTAAGGACCTCCATTCATCCTTACATGGATGTTCAGACAGAGCGGACCATACAGACACTCGAGGACATTCCTCGTGCCTGCGTCGAAGATTTTGGCCATAGTTGGGAGGATCAATTTCCCCTGGTGGAGTTTTCATAAAACAAAATCTATCACTCCACCATTGGTATGGAACCATTTGATGCCTTGTATGGTCAACCTTGCAGATCATCTCTATACTGGACATGTTAAGGGGAGTCTGCACATATTGGTCTAGAGTTGGTATGGGAAACCAACGAGAATGTAATGCCCCGACCCCAGTTACCTAGAGTTGGTGAATTATTACATAACATTGGCATGATCAAAAGAAAGATTAAATCTCAAAAGACCAATTGGTTTAGTATCCTTGGAAACACTATATATATTAATTAAGTTTTACATTACATCATAATGTGAAAAAATATGACAACAACAAATTGTCTCCATAGTCCTCACTATTATCACATCATAATATCCCTACAGGTCATTCATAATTTACTTCTTCACATCCTGGGAAAAATAAAACATAGAAAAGGGGTGAGCTCAAATGCCCAGTAAGGATAACAATATAGCAGAAACATTCATAAATAAGAATAAACATTTAAGGTAGTGTATAACTAAAACAAAAGCCTTTTAAACTTGAACTTCAACATAGTATGGAAAAAATAAAATGAAATAATTCCATTTAGATATTCACATAGTTATTCTACTAATCGAATAATCACATGAAATATCAATAACCACTTTCATAATGATGGAATTCATAATGCCAGAGAATCATAACCACATAGCCAAGGCCTCATGCCCGGACTACAAGTACGATTATGCCAAGGCCTTGTTCCAAGACACTAGTTTGTCTCATGAGACCTACCGATGCATCGAGGAGCTATAGCGGGCTCCACACGTCACATATTAATTCCAACACATTCCCATATGAAAAGGTTTAAACATAACATAAACATTCGTATTAAAACTAGCATACGAAAGTCAATACTTTCACCATAAACCATGAATGGTATAAAAATAGCACATCCACAGACAAACATATCACAAAACCTTCAATACAATATAAAAGTTTTGTATCATAATAAATCAACAACAAATAAGCGTAAAATCCATCAAAGGATGTTGACATAGATGAAATCAAAACTCTTTTAAGAGAAATATCACTTTCTATTTTGAAATTATTAAAGAGTCATATATTTATAAAATAAAACATTTTCATTGAAAATATTCTTATAATCTTGTAAGGGAAGCTTCAAAGATTTTATAACGGCGGAAAATAGCTGCACCCTCCGTATAAGTTAAAAATATTTTCTTACCTTAATTCTGTCGAAAAGGTTAAAAATGACCTTGTTTGGAAAACAACAGAAAGATTCCTTTATAAACCACTTATAAAATTCAACAAGGGTATAAATGAATTTATACCATAGTCTCTAAAATAGAAAGAATTATTTGAAATATATTTTTAAGAAACATGGATGTGGATGATAAAGAGGTCCCAGTAGATAATCACGTATAAACAACCTCGGATAATGAAGAGATTGCGAAATAAACCCTTACCTTGTAATTTTCCATGGATAGGGGTAGTTTAAACTCCTTTATAATGGTGAAATAATTGTTATTAAATTATAAAATAATCATATACAATAATATGATATCATATATGATCTTTTAACATTGATTTGTTAATAATATCTTAGTATTATCGTTGTTTCGGGTGTTAACTTACTCATTTTCTTTTATATGTTTTGTTACGTAAGCCATGTTTGTAATGGATATGTTGTATCTTAATCATATTCAGAATGATATCAAGTCCTTAAACATTATTTTTAAATCATAAAATGATAATTATACTTGAATGGATACGATGGAGAATGAATCTCATCGCGTTCGTGGAGACAGTAGTCCGTACGTACGCAGGAGCGACAATATCATTTTTTTGATTTTAAAATAATATATAAATGGATGGTATATAATATATACAGAATTATTATCATGTTATATTTATTATTTAAATGAATTATAAATCATTATTATACTCATCCAAATAATAATTTATTGAATAACAATTACACCACGACGTGGAGACGGTAAGCCGTACGTACGCATGTATAGTGACATGTTATTCAAAGGATGGATTGAATACTGAATATGGTTGTACCATATTTATAATAACATCATATTATATATAAGATACTGGAGTTATTATTTTATAATGGTAATAAAAAAGGAAGAAGAAGTGGAAGAAGAAAGGAACTTGGAAAAGGGTGGTGAAATCATTACCTCTTCTTCGGGTTCTTCCTTTTGATTTGATCAAAAGGTCTCTTAGGATGGCTTTCTGACTAAAGGAAGGGCTCTAGAATGAATTGAGGGAAGTTGAGAGATTATTTGGGTAGAGTTTGTCTGAACCAAAAGGCTTTGAATGTGTGAGTTAATGAGAAGGCGGAGTGCCCTTTTATAAGAGGGGTGAGGTGCTACTTTGGAAAAGCTAGAAATATTATTTTATAATAAATCCATATTCGGTTTCTAATGGCTCAAAAGTGGATTATTTAAATTTTTAATGTGGGGATAGGTCTAAAACCACTCAAAAAATTGAATTTGGACAGGTTTGAGTCATTATACTAACCTTATCTTTAAGTATTAACTCTTAGTTAATTAGTTCCAATTTTACAATGTCTCTTTGTATTTTTATATTATATGGTTAATAAACATACTATATACATCCAAGAGACCCCCAAGTGGTCCATTAATGATACACCTATCATTATATAAGTCTCTTTTCCGAACTATAGAGTTTTAGGAATTTAATATCAATTAATAATATAATATTTGTTTTAAAAACTCTCTTATGTCAATTTTGACTCTATTCAATAATTTATTTTTGTAAAAATCATAATAGAATGATTACTACGAAAAAAAGTTAATTAAATAATTCATAACATGTCATATTAACCTATAATATTAGTGTAATTCATAAAAAGTCTCAAATTATATTTATTTGGGTATCTACAATATCAATCATTTTAATTATTCACTATTATGGTAATTACTGCATCACCATTGTGTCATAAATAAACTAAATTATTTAATGTCTAAAAATTATAAATAAAATACCATTATGTTGGAAATCTTGTTATATTTCTAATGAATATTTATAGTAGAAAATCCAACATATATAACCCTATGTAAAAATTGTTTTTCTAAACGATATATTCTTGTGTCATTTTTGTATTCATTTTAACTTAATTAAAATAATGTGTCCCTATCACTTTCAAGTCGCACCATGGGGTCCCAAAATCGACCCAAAGATGCCCATGGTTGGAAATGTATCAACCAATAAGGTTAGGACACGTTTTAGGATAATTATTTATAATTATAATATTATTTTTTAACCCTTATTTACTAGAGTTACCCTTTAACCATGGTAAATAAAATATTTACCGAAGTAATTATTCAAAATGTATAAAATTAAAGTTACCTATTTACACAATTTGAACATAATGATTCCAAATATGGAATCCATTTTTCCAAATTCAAAACACAGAAGTGGCAGAAATTAATTTAAAATTAATTCCCACTGTCAAAACAAAAAGCGTGTTTTTAAGATATAATAACTATCAGAAGATTGATACTTGTTTATGTTCGGTTTAATTGTGAAATTGTGTCCAATGACCAACATTGTATTAAATGGTAAAAATATATTCTAAATATACTTTAAAACCACTCAAATTCATAATTTATCATTATTAATTATTTTGATTAAAAAAAGTTGTTTTTAATTAAAATTTAGTAATTTTCACTATTCATTAAAATATTAAAGTTATCCGAAAAGTACCAAATTTTAACCTTAGGCTAAATTCGATACTCTGAATCCAAAAATGAAGTCGATTTTGAGAGATAAAATTTATAAAATTTCAAAAAGTAGGTATTACTATTTATAACGGCCAGTTTGATCGGTTGTGGTGTGTGTTAGAACTCGATGTTGCGTACAACACGCGCTATTGCATTATTCAAAGAGAAGCATACTGTAGAAGCTTGGGGTGTTACATTCTCTCCTCCTTCAAATAATTTTGTCCTCGAAATTTCTATAATACTACCGCATTAAAGGACTCGGGTGGTTCTTCATCATAAGTTCCTCGGGTTCCCAGGTTGCCTCTTCTATCTTATGGTTTCTCCACAAAACATTTACCAGAAGCGTCGTCTAGTTTCTCAGTAATTGTTCTCTCATATCAATAATCTTGACGGGTTCTTCACAATAAGAAGGATCGGGTTCCAGTTCTAATTCCTCATAGGTGAGTACATGCGTTGGGTCAGGCAGTTATTTCCTGAACTGAGATACGTGGAACACATCATGAACTTTGGAGAGACTTGGCGGCATTGCCAATCGGTAAGCTACAACCCTAATTCGTTCTAGAATTTCAAAAGGTCTTATGTACCTCGGACTCAATATACCTTTCTTACCAAAACGTATGACTCCCTTCCATGGAGATACCTTCAAGAAAACATGATCACCGACGTGAAATTCCAAATCCTTCCTTCGATTATCGGCATATCTCTTCTGCCTACTTTGAGCTGCTTTGATGTGATTTTGGATTACCTTCACCTTTTCCATCGTTTACTCCACCAATTCTGGGCCTACAATTTTTCTTCCACCAACGTCATCCCAACAGGTTCGTGTGCGACATCTCTTTATATATAACTCTTCATATGGTGTTATCTGAATACTTGAATGGAAGATATTGTTATAGGAAAATTCTACCATAGGTAAATATTGATCCCACATACCCTGAAAGTCAAGTGATCAAGATCTCAACATGTCTTCTAAGGTTTTAATAGTTTGTTCTGTTTGTCCATCTGTTTGAGCGTGGTAGTCAGTGCTCAAATGAAGTTCAGTATCCAAGGCTTTCTGAATACTTTTCCAGAATCTTGAAGTAAAACAAGGATCACGATCAGAAACAATCGATAGGGTACTCCCTGAAGTCTCACAACTTCATCAATATATAGTCTTGCTAGACATTCCAGTGGTAGATCTTCTCTTAAAGCAAGAAAATGTGCTGACTTGGTAAGACAATCAACAATGACCCATATTTCATCGTTCCGTCTATGATTCTTTGGTAGCCCCATAACAAAGTCCATCGTAATATTGTCCCATTTCCACTCCGGTATGGGAAGAGGTTGCATGACTCGTCCAGGCATTTGCCTTCCAGCTTTCACTTGTTGACAAACCATACATCTTGACACAAAATCAGCAATCTCCCTCTTCATTTTGTCCCACAAAAAATGTTCCTTCAAATCTCTATACATTTTGGTGCTCCCAGGGTGTATAGAGAAATTGGAACTATGAGCATCATCCAGCAATTCCCTTTTTAGATCAGGTATATCAGGAACACAAAGTCTCTTCCCGAATTTCAAAATTCCATCTTCATACACAAAGTCTCTCAATCTCCCATCATTCACAGCTTTAATCTTCTTTTGAAATTCTTCATCATCGTTTTGAGAAAACTTAATCCTTTCTAGTAAAGATGGTTTGGAAACCATTTGAAAAATCATTAATGTTTCACCTTCCCTGGTTATTCTCATGTCCATCTTTACAAGATTCATGAAAATTGGATCCCTTTCAATTATCATATTGTTCAAAACTCCATGGTCTTTTCATCTCAGAGCATCTGCCACCTTGTTTGCCTTCCCCGGGTGGTAGTGTATCGTGCAATCATAATCCTTGAGTAATTCAAGCCATCTCTTATGCCTCATGTTGAGTTCTTTTTATGAGAAAATATACTTCAAAATCTTGTGATCAGTATAAATCTCACATTTTTCACCATAGAGGTAGTGCCTCCATATCTTCAAAGCAAAGATCACAGCTGCTAACTTGAGATCATGAGTAGGATAGTTTTGCTCATGAATTTTCAACTGTCGTGATGCATAGGCAATAAACCTATCATTCTTTATAAGGACACAACCAAGTCCTTTCTTCGATGCATCACTATAAATAATGAACCCATCATTCCCCGATGGTAGAGTCAATATAAGAGAATTGACTAATATTCTCTTCAGTTCTTTGAAACATTCTTTACACTATTTTGTCCAAACAAATTTAACCCCTTTACGTGTGAGCTTCGTTAATGGGTTAGCCAATCAGGCAAAATTCTGGACGAAACGTCAATAATAACCTTCCAAACCAATAAAACTTTGTACCTCAGTTATACTCATTGGTTCTGGCCATTCATGGATTGCCTTCGTCTTAGAAGGATCAACAGAGATTATATCTTTAGAGACAATATGGCCAAGAAAAGAAATCTCATGAAGCCAGAATTCACACTTGCTAAACTTCCCATATAATTCATGTCGTCTCAGAGTCTTCAGGATAATACGCATGTGGTTTTCATGATCTTCGTATATTTTGGAGTATACCAAGATATCATCAATAAATACCACCACAAATTCATTGAGATATTCCTTGAAAACTCTATTCATCAGATCCATGAATATAGAGGGTGCATTAGTCAATCCAAAATGCATTACAGTAAACTCGTAATGCCTGTACCTGGTTTGAAATGATTTCTTCGGAATGTCTTCCTTCTTTACACACAACTGGTGGTATCTAGATCGAAGTTCAATCTTTGAAAAATATTGATCTCCATGCAGTTGGTCAAATAAATCATCAATGTGAGGTAGGGGATACATGATCTTTATTGTTATAGCATTGATCTCCCTATAGTCCATACATAACCTCATAGATCCATCTTTCTTTTTAACAAAAAGAATCGGGGCACCCCATGGAGAAACACTTGGGAGAATAAATCCCTTATTACTAAATTCCTCTAGTTGTTTCTGTAGTTCAACTAATTATACAGTGGCCATTCTATAAGGGGTCTTCGATATAGGCCATGATCCGGGAATTAAATCAATGGAAAACACAACTTATCGTTCTGGAGTATGTCCAGGTAAATCTTTCGGAAATACATCTACATATTCTTTCACAACCGGTACATCCTCTATTTGAACATTCATTACCTCATCCACAGTCATTTCATTCTCTTCCTCCCCAATAATTGAATTTAGTTGAGCTATTGGGGGTGGATCTAGATAAGAATTAGGTGGTGACGATTCTGCTCTAATGATAAGGTGTTCCTTATCATCATCACCAAAAATCGTAACCTCCTTCTTATTACAACAAATCTTCGCATCATAATCCGAAAGAAAATCCATACTGAGGATTATATCAAATTCAATCATAGGTATGACGATGAGATCAGTGGATAAAGAACATTTATGTGCTCTAATGGGGACTGATTCACAAAACTTTATTGCAATGATACTTCCCTTATGAGTTTTAACTGACAACTCCCTTGTTAAATAAAATTGGAAATATCTAATTTTCTTAGCAAACTGGGAGGATATGAAACAATGAGATGATCCATAATCAATTAATGCATTTTCTAAACTTGAGGAAATCATTAAATTACCTGCCACCATGTCTTTTGGAGCTTCTACCTCAACAGTAGCGATAGAAAAATCTTGGCCTTGATCCCTTGTCCTTTTCTGAGGTAAGTTCCCCTGATGATTAGGACATTCATTTGCATAATGTCCCATATCCCTGCAATTGTAGCACTGAACATTGGTAGCTTCTTTCTTCCCTTTGCAATCATGAGCTTGGTGGCCTTTTTCACCACACTTGTAACAGACGCCTATTCCCTTCAACCAAGTACCGGGGTTTTTCTTCCCACATTTACCACAGGATGGATATTCAACATTTCCCTTCTTCCCCTTATTTCCATTCCCAGATTGATCAGCAGGTCTCTTCTTCTCTTTCTTTTCTTTAAAGTCATAATACTTAGAGAATTCCTTTTCTGTATTGATAGCACATACGACAATGTCTTCGTACAACAAGAAGGATTGTAAGACTAATGCTCGATGGAGAAATTGTTTTAACCCATTAATGAAATGATCAATCTTACTTCTTGGGTTACGTATATAATCCCCAACATACCTTGCTAACCTTGTAATGTTAGCCTCATACTTTGCGACATTCTCATCCTCCTTTTGTCTCAGACTCAGAAATTGCCTTTCCATATCTGCTCGATGGTCAGGAGGAAAGTATTTTTCTAAAAATAGATCATTAAACTCCCTCCATTCCATATTTTATACTTCATCATCTTCCTTCATGTTTTGAATCAATGACCACCATTGATCAAAATCTCCAGTGATGCAGTAAAATTCCATGATAACCTTTCCCTTTCACTACTCCCCAAAGCCTAAAATATTTTCCCTAGGGAATTTATCCATTACTCAGCTACTAAGGGATTTGTACTCCCATTGAACGTTGGTGGTTGTTTCTTCATGAATCGATCTAACATTGATCCTCTACGCTGCGGATCAGGGTGCTCCATATGGGTAAGTTTATTATTCATAAGCTGAGTGAGTTGTCTCAGTATACTGATAGTTGATCGGCACCAGTTGCGTCACCAGCTCCACTATAATTATCATGAGAAGGAGAGAAATCCCTACTTGGAGTGCGTGCATTGATACAGTTTCCATTTCTTCCACTAGGATCCATTTATAAACAATGGCATAAACTAGATCAGTTTATGAATCAATACACATATTTCCGTACTTATAAAACACTTAACATAAGTTTAACTATTTGTGGATATAATCCATAATCATAAAAATATTTTATTTGATGAAGTATATACTCATAAACCCTTCATAATTATTTGTAATGAAAATGAGAGTTATCCTAAGCATATCCCCCGGGAGTGTCGTAACCAAGAGTGCAGCAAGGCCCATTGTCATGCACCAGTTCCCGTTCGAGTCTAGCTCAAAGCGGTGT
The DNA here is from genome assembly GCA_963277665.1 of Viscum album. Classification (NCBI taxonomy): domain Eukaryota; kingdom Viridiplantae; phylum Streptophyta; class Magnoliopsida; order Santalales; family Viscaceae; genus Viscum; species Viscum album. Next base: position 1,105,968,951 of record OY728139.1, read on the forward strand.
TTTCAGGTTTTATCCCTAGGTACATCTGTGCCAGATCCACCTCTACCTGCTTGTATCCAGACAGGGATGTATTTCTTTGAAAACTCACAACATCTCTACAATACCAAAATTCTTGGAAGTTCTTCTATACTAATCCTCAAAGTCCATCTTAGGTCTATGTGCTCTAATCAGAGTTTATCTAATTCTTGCTTCCAAGGATTTTACTAAACTTCCTCTGATACCAACTGTAATGTCCCGACCCTAGTTACCTAGAGTCGGTGCGTTATTACATAACATTGGCATGATCACAAGAAATATCAAATCTCGAAATACCGATTGGTTTTGTAGCCTTGGAAACACTAGATATATTCATAATGTTTTACATTACATCATAAAGTGAAAAACTACTACAACAACATATTGTCTCCATAGTCCACACTATTATGCCCTCATAATATCCCTGTAGGTCATTTATAATTTACTTCCTCACATCCTGGGAAAAATAAAACATAGAAACAGGGTGAGCTCAAATGTCGAGTAAAGATAACAATATAGCAGAAACTTTCATAAATAAGAATAAACATTTAACGCAGTGTATAACTAAAACAAAAGCCTTTTAAACTTGAACTTCAACATAGTATGGAAAAAATAAAATTAAATAAATCCATTTACCTATTCACATGGATATTCTACTAATCGAATAATCACATGCAATATCAATAACCACTTTCATAATGATGGAATCCATAATGCCAGACTATCATAACCACATAACCAAGGCCTCTTGCCAAGACTACAAATAAGATTTTTCCAAGGCCTCGTGCCAAGAAAATAGTTTGTCTCATGAGACCTACCGATGCATTGAGGAGCTATAGCGGGCTCCACCCGTCACATATTAAGTCCAATGCATTCCCATATAAAAAGGTTTAAACATAACATAAACATTCGTATTAAAACTAGCATACGAAATGTCAATACTTTCACCATAAACCATGAATGGTATAAAAATAGCACATACATAGTCAAACATATCACAAAACCTTCAATACAGTATAGAATTTTTGTATTATAATAAATCAACTTCAAATAAGCGTAAAATCCATCAAAGGATGTTGACATAGATGAAATCAAAACTCTTTTTAGAGAAATATCTCTTTCTATTTTGAAATCATTTAAGAGTCATATATTTATAAAATAAAACATTTTCTTTGAAAATATTCTTATAATATTGTAAGGGAAGCTTCAAAGATTTTATAACAACGGAAAATAGCCACACCCACCGTATTAGTTAAAAAAACATTCTTACCTTAATTCTGTCGAAAAGGTTAAAAAGGACCTTGTTTGGAAAACGACGGAAAGATTCATTTATAAACCACTTATAAAAGTCAACAAGGGTATAAATGAATTTATACCATAGTCTCTAAAATAGAAAGAATGATTTGAAATATATTTTTAAGAAACATGGATGTGGATGATAAAGAGGTCCCAGTAGATAATCACGTATAAACAACCTCGGATAATGAAGAGATTGTGAAATAAACCCTTACCTTGTAATTTTCCTGGGTTGGGGCTAGGTTAACCTCTTATATAATGGTGAAATAATTGTTATTAAATTATAAAAGAACCATATACATTAATATGATATCATATATGATCTTTTAACACTGATTTGTTAATAATATCTTAGTATTATCTTTGTTTCGGCTATTAACTTACTCATTTTCTTTTATATGTTTTGTTATGTAAGCCATTTTTGTAATGTATAGGTTGTATCTTATTCATATATAGAATGATATCAAGTCCTTATACATTATTTTTAAATCATCAAATGATAATTATACATGAATGGATACGATGGAAAATGAATCTCATCGCGTTCGTGGAGGCGGTAGTCCGTACGTACGCACGAGCGACAATATCATTTTTTTAATTTAAAATAATATATAATTGGATGGTATATCATATATAATGAATTATTATAATGTTATATTTATTATTTAAATGAATTATAAATCATTATTATACCCATCCAAATAATAATTTATTGAATAACAATTACACCACGACGTGGAGACGGTAAGCCGTACGTACGCACGTATGGTGACATGTTATTCAAAGGATGGATAGAATAATGAATATGGTTGTACCATATTTATAATAACATCACAGTATATATAAGATACTAGAGTTATTATTTTAGAATGGTAATAACAAAGGAAGAATAAGTCGAAGAAGAAAGGAACTTGAAAAAAGGTTGTGAAATCACTACCTCTTCTTCGGGTTCTTCCTTTTGATTTGATCAAAAGGGCTCTTATGGTGGATTTATGACTAAAGGAAGGCCTCTAGGATGAAGTTAGGGAAGTTTAGAGAGTATTTGGGTAGATTTGGGCTGAACCAAAAGGCTTTCAAGGTGTGAGTAAATGAGAAGGGGGAGTGCCCTTTTATAAGAGGGGTGAAGCGCACCTTTGAAAACGCTAGAAATATTATTTTATAATAAATTCATATTAAATTTATAATGGATCCAAAGTGGATTATTTAAATTTTAAGGTGGGGATAGGTCGAAAACCACTCAACCAATAGAATTTAGACAGGTTTGAGTAACTATACGAACCTTATCTTTAAGTATTAACTCTTAGTTAATTAGTTTCACTTTTACAATGTCTCTTTGTATTTTTATATTATATGGTTAATAAACATACTATATACGTCCAAGAGACCCCCAAGTGGTCCATTAATGATACACATATCATGATATAAGTCTCTTGGCCGAACTTTAGTTTTTTAGTAATTTAATATCAATTAATAATATAATATTTGTTTTAAAAACTCTTTTATGTCAATTTTGACACTATTCAATAATTGATTTTTTTAAATATTATAATAGAATGATTACTTCAAAAAACGTTAATTAAATCATTCCTAACATGTCAAAGTAACCTATAAAATTATTGTAATTTATAAAAAGTTTCAAATTATATTTATTTGGGTATCTACAATATCAATCATTTTAATTTTTCACTATTATGGTAATTACTGCATCACCATTGTGTCATATATAAATTAAATTATTTAATGTCTAAAAATTATAAATAAACTACAATTATGTAGGAAATATTGTTATCTTACTAATTAATATTTATAGTTTAGAATTCAACATATATAACCCTATGTAAAAATTGGTTTTCTAAAAGATATATGTTTGTGTCATTTTTGTATTCATTTTAACTTAATTAAAATAAATTGTCCCTATCACTTACAAGTGGCACCATGGGGTCCCAAAATCAACTCAAAGATGCCCATGGTCGGACATGTATCAACCAATAAGGTTAGGACACGTTTTAGGATAATTTGTTATTATTATAATATTATTTTTTAACCCTTATTTACCGGATTTACCCTTTAACCATGGTAAATAAAATATTAACCGAAGTAATTATTCAAAATGTATAAAAATAAAAGTTACCTACTTAAAAAATTTAACATCCTGATTCAAAATATGGAATCCATTTTTCCAAATTCAAAACATGAATTGGCAGAAATTAATTTAAAATTAATTCCCGCTATCAAAACAAAAAGCGTGTTTTTAAGATATAATAACTATCAAAAGATTGATACTTGTTTATGTTCGGTTTAATTGTGAAATTATGTCCAATGACAAACATTGTATTAAATGGTAAAATTCTAAATATACTTTAAAACCACTCAAATTCATAATTTATCACTATTAATTATTTTTATTAAAAGAAGTTGTTTTTAATTAAAATTTAGTAATTTTCACTATTCATCAAAATATTAATGTTATCCGAAAAGTACCAAAATTTCACCTTAGGCTAAATTCGATACTCCGAATCCAAAAATAAAGTACATTTTGAGAGATAAAATTTATAAAATTTCAAAAGTAGGTATTACTATTCATAACGGCTAGTTTGATCGGTTGTGGTGTGTGTTAGAACTCGATGATGCGTACAACACATGCTATTGCATTATTCAAGGAGAAGCGTACTGTAGAAGCTTGGGGTGTTACATTCTATCCTCCTTCAAATAATTTCGTCCTTGAAATTTATAGAATACTGCCGCATGAAAAGACTCAGGTGGTTCTTCATCATAAGTTCCTCGGGTTCCCAGGTTGCCTCTTCCATCTTATAGTTTCTCCACAAAACTTTTACCAGACGCGTCGTCCGGTTTCTCCGTACATGTTCTCTCGTATCAATAATCTTTACGGCTTCTTCACAATAAGAAAGATCGGGTTCCAGTTCTAATTCCTCATAGGTGAGTACATGCGTTGGGTCAGGCATGAATTTCTTCAACAGAGATACGTGGAACACATCGTGAACTTTAGAGAGACTTGGAGGCATTGCCAATCAGTAAGCTACAGCCACAATTTGTTCTAGAATTTCGAAATGTCCGATGTACCTGGGACTCAATTTACCTTTTTTACCAAAACGTATGACTCCCTTCCATGGAGATACCTTCAGGAAAACATGACCACTGACTTGAAGTTCCAAATCCTTCCTTCTATTATCGGCATAGCTCTTCTGCCCACTTTGATCTGCTTTGATGTGATTTTGGATTACCTTCACCTTTTCCATCGTTTCCTCCACCAGTTTTGGGCCTACAAGTTTTCTCTCACCAACGTCATCCCAACAGGTTGGTGTGCTGCATCTCTTTCCATATAATGCTCCATATGGTGCCATCTGAATACTCAAATGGAAGCTATTTTTATAGGAAAATTCTACCAGAGGTAAATATTGATCCCACATACCCTGAAAGTCAAGTGAGAAAGATCTCAACATGTCTTCTAAGGATTGAATAGTTCGTTCTGATTGTCCATATTTTTTAGGGTTGTAGGTAGTGCTCAAATGAAGTTCAGTATCCAAGGCTTTCTGAAGACTTTTCCAAAATATTGAAGTAAAACCGGGATCACGATCAGAAACAATTGATAGGGGTACTCCATGAAGTCTCACAACTTCATCAATATATAGTCTTGCTAGACGTTCCAGTGGTAGATCTGCTCTTATAGCAAGAAAATGTGATGACTTGGTAAGATGATCAATAATCACCCATATTGCATCGTTACTTCTAGGAGTCTCTGGTATCCCCATGAAAAAGTCCATCGTAATATTGTCCCATTTCCACTCTGGTATGGGAAGAGGTTGCATGACTCCTCCAGGTTGTTGCCTTTTAGATTTAACGTTTTGACAAACCATACATCTTGACACAAAATCAGCAATCTCCCTCTTCATTTTGTCCCACCAAAAATGTTCCTTCAAATCTCTATACATTTTGGTGCTCCCAGGGTGTGTAGAAAAATTGGAACTATGAGCATCATCTAGAAATTCCCTTTTTAGATAAGGTGTATCGGGAATACAAAGTCTCTTCCCGAATTTCAAAATTCCATCTTCATACACAAAGTCTCTCAATCTCCCATCATTCACAGCTTTATTCTTCTTTTGAAATTCTTCATCATCGGTATGAGAAATCTTAATCCTTTATAGTAAATATGGTTTGGAAACCATTTGAAAAAGCATTGATTTTTCACCTTCCCTGGTTATTCTCATGTCCATCTTCACTAGATCCATGAAAATTGGATCCCTTTCAATTCTCATATTGTTCAAAACTCCATGGTCTTTTCTGCTCAAAGCATCTTCCACCTTGTTTGCCTTCCCCAGTTGGTAGTGTATCATGCAATCATAATCCTTGAGTAATTCAAGCCATATCCTTTGCCTCATGTTGAGTTCTTTTTGTGATAAAATATACTTTAAACCCTTGTGATCAGTATAAATCTCACATTTTTTACCATATAGGTAGTGCCTTTATATCTTCAAAGCAAAGATCCCAGCTGCTAACTCGAGATCTTGAGTAGGATAGTTTTGCTCATGAATTTTCAACTGTCGTGATGCATAGGAAATAACCCTATCATTCTTCATAAGGACACAACCAAGTCCTTTCTTTGATCAATCAATATAAATAAATAACCCATCATTCCTCGACGGTAGATTCAATATATGAGCATTGTCTAATCTTCTCTTTAGTTCTTCGAAACATTATTCACACCCTTTTTTCCAAAAAAATTTAACCCCTTTACGTGTGAACTTCGTTAATGGGTTAGCCTATCGTGCAAAATTCTGGACGAAACGTCGATAATAACCTGCCAAACCAATAAAACTATGTACCTCAGTGATACTCGTAGGTGCTGGCCATTCTTGGATTTCCTTCATCTTAGAAGGATCAACAGAGATTCCATCGTTAGAGACAATATGGCCAAGAAAAGAAATCTCATTAAGCCAGAATTCACACTTGCTAAACTTCCCATATAATTCATGTCTTCTCAGAGTCTTCAGTATAATGCACAAGTGATTTTCATGATCTTCGTAGCTTTTGGAGTATACCAAGATATCATCAATAAATACCACCACAAATTCATTGTGATATACCTTGAAAACTCTATTCATCAGATCCATGAATACAAAGGGTGAATTAGTCAATCCAAAAGGCATTACAGTAAACTTGTAATGCCCATACCTGGTTCGAAATGTTGTCTTCGAAATGTCTTCCTTCTTTACTCACAACTGGTGGTATCCAGATTGAAGGCCAATCTTTGAAAAGTATTAATATCCATGCTGTTGGTCAAATAAATCATCAATGCGAGGTAGGGGATACTTGTTCTTTATTGTTATAGCATTGATCTCCTTATAGTCGATACATAACCTCATAGATACATCTTTCTTTTTAACAAAAAGAATAGGGGATCCCCATGGAGAAACACTAGGGAGAATAAATCCCTTATTACTCAATTCCTCTAGTTGTTTCTTTAGTTCAACTAATTTTCAGTGGCCATTCTATAAGGGGTCTTCGATATAGGCCTTGATCCAGGAATTAAATCAATGGAAAACTCAACTTCTCATTCTGGAGGATGTCCAGGTAAATCTTTCGGAAATACATCTACATATTCTTTCACAACAGGTACATCCTCTATTTGAACATTCCTTTCCTCACCCACAGTCATTTAATTCTCTTCTTCCCCAATAATTGAATTTAGTTGAGCTACTGGGGGTGGATCTAGATAAGAATTAGGTGGTGACGATTCTGCTCTAAAGATAAGGTGTTACTTATCATCATCATCAAAAATCGTAACCTCCTTCTTCTTACAATAACTCTTCGCATCATAATCAAAAACCCAATCCATACCGATGATTATATCAAATTCAATTGTAGGTATGACGATGGGATCAGCGAATAAAGAACATTTATGTGCTCTGTTGGGGACTGATTCACAAAACATTGTTGCAATGATACTTCCCATAGGAGTTTTAACTGACAAATCCCTTGTTAAATCAAATTGGAAATATCTAATTTTCTTAGAAAACTAGGAAGATATGAAACAATGCGATGATCCAGAATCACATAATGCATTTGCAAAACTTGAGGAAACCATTAAATTACCTGCCACCATGTCTTTTGGAGCATCTACCTCAGCAGTAGTGATAGAAAAAGCTTGGCCTTGATACCTTGGCCTTTTCTGAGGTAAGTACCCCTGACGATTAGGACATTCATTTTCATAATGTCCCATCTCCCCGCAATTGTAGCACTGAACATTGGTAGCTTCCTTCTTCCCTTTGCAATCATGAGCTTGGTGGCCATTTTCACCACACTTGTAACAGACGCCCATTCCCTTCAAGCAAGTACTGGGGTGTTTATTCCCACATTTACCACAGGATGGATATTAAACCTTTCCCTTCTTCCCCTTATTTCCATTCCCAGATTGATCAGTAGATCTCTTCATCTCTTGCTTTGCTTTAAAGTCATAATACTTAGAGAATTCCTTTTCTGTCTTGATAGCACATGAGATAATGTCTTCGTATGATGAGAAGGATTGTGAGACTAATGGTCGATGGAGAAATAGTTTTAACCCATAAAAGAAACGATCAATATTACTTCTTGGGTTACGTATATAATCTCCATCATACCTTGCTAACCTTGTAAATTTAGCCTCATACTTTGCGACATTCTCATCCTCCTTTTTTCTTAGACTTAGAAATTGCCTTTCCATATCTGCTCGATGGTCACAAGGAAAGTATCATTCTAAAAATAGATCATTGAACTCCCTCCATTCCATATTTGATACTTCATCATCTTCTTTCATGTTTTGAATCAAGGACCACCATTGATCAGCATCTCCAGTGAGGCGGTAAACTGCCATGATATCTTTTTCCCTTTCACTACTCCCCAAAGCCTAAAATATTATCTCTAGGGAATTTATCCATTACTTAGATACTAAGGGATTTGTACTCCCATTGAACATTGGTGGTTGTTGCCTCATGAATCGATCTAACATTGATCCTCCACGATGCGGATCAGGGTTCTCCATACGGGTAAGGTTATTATTCATAAGCTGAGTGAGTTGTCCCAGTATGGTGATTAGCTGATCGGCACCAGTTGCATCACCAGCTCCACTATAATTATCTTGAGCAGGAGGTAAATCCCTACATGGAGTGCGTGCATTGATATGGTTTCAATTTCTTCCACTAGGCACCATTTATAAACAATGGCATAAACTAGATTATTTTATGAATCAAAACACATAATTCCATACTTATAAAACACTTAACATAAATTGAACTATTTATGGATATAATCCATAATCATAAAAATGTTTTCTTTGAGGAAGTATATACTCATAAACCCTTTATAATGATTTGTAAAGAAAATTAGAGTTATCCTAAGCATATCCCCCAGTAGTGTCGTAACCAAGAGTGCAGCAAGGCCCGTTGTCATGCACCAGTTCCCGTTCGAGTCTATCTCAAAGCGGTGTTTTCGGGTTTTACCCCTAGATACATATGTGCTAGAGCCACCTCTACCTGCTCGTATCCAGACAGGGATGTATTGCTCAAAAAACTCATAAAATCTCTAAAATACCAAAATTCTAGGTAGTTCTTCTATACTAATCCTCAAATTCCATCTTAGGTCTATGTGCTCTAACAGAGTTTATCTAAATCTAGCTTCTAAGGTTTGTACTAAACTTCCTCTGATACCAACTGTTACGCCCCGACCCCAGTTACCTAGAGTCGGTGCATTATTACATAACACTGGCATGATCACAAGAAAGATCAAATCTCGAAAGACCGATTGGTTTAGTAGCCTTGGAAACACTAGATATATTAATAAAGTTTTACATTACATAATAAAGTGAAAAACTACTACAACAACATATTGTCTCCATAGTCCACACTATTATCCCCTCATAATATCCTTACAGGTCATTCATAATTTACTTCTTCACATCCTGGAAAAAATAAAACATAGAACAGGGGTGAGCTCAAATGCCTAGTAAGGATAATAATATAGCGAAAACTTTCATAAATAAGAATAAACATTTAAGGCAGTGTATAACTAAAACAAAAGCCTTTTAAACTTGAACTTCAACATAGTATGGAAAAAAATGAAATAATGCTATTTAATTATTCACATGGATATTATACTAATCGAATAATCACATGCAATATCAATAACCACTTTCATAATGATGGAATGCATAATGCCAGACTATCATAACCACATAGCCAAGGCCTCGTGCCAGGACTACAAATAAGATTTTTACAAGGCCTTGTGCCAAGACACTAGTTTGTCTCATGAGACCTACCGATGCATCGAGGAGTTATAGCGGGCTCCACCTATCACATATTAAGTCCAATGCATTCCCATATGAAAAGTTGTAAACATAACATAAACATTCGTATTAAAACTAACATACGAAATGTCAATACTTTCACTATAAACCATGAATGGTATGAAAATAGCACATCCACAGTCAAACATATCACAAAACCATAAATACAAAATAGATTTTTTGTATCGTAATAAATAAACTTCAAATAAGCGTAAAATCCATCAAAGGATGTTGACATAGATGAAATCAAAACTCTTTTTAGAGAAATATCTCTTTCTATTTTGAAATCATTTAAAAGTCATATATTTATAAAATAAAACATTTTCTTTGAAAATATTCTTATAAGCTTTTAAGGGAAGCTTTAATTATTTTATAACGGCAGAAAATAGCCGCACCCATCGTATAAGTTAAAAAAACATTCTTACATTAATTCTGTCGAAAAGGTTAAAAAGGACCTTGTTTGGAAAACGACGAAAAGATTCCTTTATAAACAACTTATAAAAGTCAAAAAGGGTATAAATGAATTTATACCATTGTCTCTAAAATAGAAAGAATTATTTGAAATACATTTTTAAGAAACATGTATGTGGATGATAAATAGGTCCCAGTAGATAATCACATATAAACAACCTCGGATAACGAAGAGATTGCGAAATAAACCCTTACCTTGTAATTTTCCTTGGTTCGGGGTAGGTTAACCTCTTGTATAATGGTGAAATAATTGTTATTAAATTATACAAGAATCATATACATTAATATGATATAATATATGATCTTTTAACATTGATTTGTTAATAATATCTTAGTATTATCGTTGTTTCGGGTGTTAACTTACTCGTTTTCTTTTATCTGTTTTGTTACGTAAGCCATGTTTGTAATGGATAGGTTATATCTTTTTCATATCCCAAATTATATCCAGTCCTTAAAAATTATTTTTAAATCATCAAATGATAATTATACTTGAATGGATACGATGGATAATGAATCTCATCGCGTTCGTGGAGACGGTAGTCCGTACGTACGCACGAGCGACAATATCATTCTTTTGATATTAAAATAATATATAATTGGATGGTATATCATATATAAAGAATTATTATCATGTCATATTTATTATTTACATGAATTATAAATCATTATTATACCCATCCAAATAATAATTTATTGAATAACAATTACACCATGACTTGGAGACGGTAAGCCGTACGTACGCACGTATGGTGACATGTTATTCAAAGGATGGATAGAATACTGAATATGGTTGTACCGTATTTATAATATTATCACAGTATATATAAGATAATTTATTTATTATTTTATAATGGTAATAACAAAGGAAGAAGAAGTGCAAGAAGAAAGGAACTTGGAAAAGGGTGGTGAAATCATTACCTCTTCTTCGGGTTCTTCCTTTTGATTTGATCAAAAGGGCTCTTAGGTTGGATTTCTGACTAAAGTAAGGCCTCTAGGATGAATTGAGGGAAGTTGAGAGAGTATTTTGTTAGATTTTGGCTGATCCAAAAGGCTTTGATGTTGTGAGTTAATGAGAAGGGGGAGTCCCTTTTATAAGAGGGGTGAGGGGCACCTTTGGAAAAGCTAGAAATATTATTTTATAATAAATTCATATTCTATTTCTAATCGCTCAAAAGTGGATTATTTAAATTTTATGGTGGGGATAGGTTGAAAACCTCTCAACCAAAATAATTTAGATAGGTTTGAGTCATTATACTAAACTTATCTTTAAGTATTAACTCTTAGTTAATTATTTTCACTTCTACAATGTCTCTTTGTATTGTTATATTATATGGTTAATAAACATACTATATACATCCGAAAGACCCCCAAGTGGTCCATTAATGATAAAAATATCATTATATAAGTCTTGTGGCCTAACCTTATATTTTTAGGAATTTAATATCAATGAATAATATAATATTTGTTTTAAAAACTCTTTTATGTCAATTTTGACACTATTCAATAATTGATTTTTGTAAAAATCATAACAGAATGATTACTTCGAAAAAAAGTTAACTAAATAATTCCTAACATGTCCTATGAACCTATAAAATAAGATTAATTCATAAAAAGTATCAAATTATATTTATTTGGGTATCTATAATATTAATCATTTTAATTTTTCACTATTATGGTAATTACTACATAACCATTGTGTCATAAATAAATTAAATTATTAAAGATCTAAAATTTATAAATAAAATACCATTACGTAGTAAATCTTGATATCTTTCTAATGAATATTTATAGTCGAAAATCCAACATACATAACCCTATGTAAAAATTGTTTTTCTAAAAGATATATTCTTGTGTCATTTTTGTATTCATTTTAACTTAATTAAAAAAAAGTGTCCCTATCACTTACAAGTGGCACCATGGGGTCCCAAAATCGACCCAAAGATGACCATGGTCGGACATGTATCAACCAATAAGGTTAGGACACGTTTTAGGGTAATTTGTTATTATTATAATATTATTTTTGAACCCTTATTTACTGGAGTTACCCTTTAACCATGGTAAATAAAATATTTACCGAAATAATTATTCAAAATGTATAAAAATAAAAGTTACCTATTTACACAATTTGAACATACTGATTCCAAATATGGAATCCAATTTTCCAAATTCAAAACACATAAGTGGCAGAAATTAATTTAAAATTAATTCCCGCTGTCAAAACAAAAAGCGTGTTTTTAAGATATAATAACTACCAAAAGATTGATACTTGTTTATGTTCGGTTTAATAGTGAAATTATGTCCAATGACCAAACATGTATTAAATGGTAAAAATATATTCGAAATATACTTTAAAACCACTCAAATTCATAATTTATCACTATTAATTATTTTGATTAAAAAAGTTGTTTTTAATTAAAATTTAGTAATTTTCACTATTCATCAAAATATTAATGTTATCCGAAAAGTACCAATATTTCACTTTGTCTAAATTTGATACTCTGAATCCAAAAATTAAGTCCATTTTGAGAGATAAAATTTATAAAATTTCAAAAAGTAGGTATTATTATTTATAACGGCTAGTTTGATCGGTTGTGGTGTGTGTTAGAACTCGATGTTGCGTACAACACACGCTATTGAATTATTCAAAGAGAAGCATACTGTAGATGCTTGGGGTGTTACAGAGAAGGTGTAGATCATTGAAGAGCAGATGAGGACGGCACAGAGCAGACAGAAGTCTTTTGCTGACAGTAGACAAAAACCTTTGGAGTTCCAGGAGGGGGACCACATATTCTTGTGAGTCTCCCCTCGATGTGGACTACGAATATTTGTCCTAGGCAGCAAGTTATCTCCGAGGTTCATCAGACCATGTCAGGTTCTCACTAGAGATGGTGAGGTAGCATATCTCCTGGATCTTCCCCCATAGATGCATCGAGGGCATCATGTTTTCCACATTTTTCTACTGAGGAATTACGTTCATGATCCATCCCACAACATCGACTAGGGTGTCCCAGAATTTGATGATGGGGCAACATTACAGAGGTTCTAGTGGAGATTGAGGATCAATGGGATTGGGTCCTTCATGGACGATCAATACCTCTGGTGCACATTCGCTGGCAGCATGGGAACCTCCAAGAGAGCACATGGGAGCGAGATTCTCAGATTTGTGCTTAGTACCCCCATTTGTTTTCCTTAGTCGATGTTGTGGCTTTTGGGGATGAAAATCCTTAAGTTGGGGAGAATGTAAAGACCCTGATTTTCCATGTAATTGTTTTTAATTATATGGAATTATTAAGTGTCTTCAAAAATTGACGGCACGTGATTCTGAGGCCTAGTGTTCCCAGAATGAATATCTAATTATTTTTTAAGGTACGTTCAGTAAACGTGTGAGCAGTGTTTTCTAGCTTTTGAATCGATACCGAATTAAAAATATGAGGGCACCGTTGAATCTGCAGTGCTGGGATTCACTTATGGGAGGCTTCACTTCAACCGTAGTAGGTCGGGAGAAAAAGATAGATTTCGGACTTTTAAAAGTATAATAAAATAAAAAAGTAATTTTATTTCTCTTTTTTCTTTTCCTCCAATGGATGAGCAGTAGTGTCAGGACCAACAACATGTGATGACATTAATTGTCTTGACTCCTCAATACTTGTAACAGCACCGTTGGAATTTGGGAGGTTCATTCATGAAATGAACCTCATAAATTTCCAACGACGTTACTCAACCTCCCCCTATCATATTTATATGGAGCTCGAGGTAGAGTATTGGCATTGCTTCACCAAGTAATGAAGATCTAGTAAAATATTATGATGCCAGCCACTTGGAGGATGGAACTAGTTCCAGTGAGCAGTGATGAGCGTCACCAAATCACGAACTGACGAACACTGACTCTTCCTAAAATGAAGATGTTCTCCATTGATCTAGAGGTAGGGGATTATCTTGTTTTAATTTCATGATTGTGTTGAATCGTATTATTCCTTTATGTTTTCAAGCTATCGCGGAGGGCGCAGGCCAAACAAACAATGCCCAGACCCTCTGCTACTTTGTAGCCCTATGTGTTCTTTGCGGAATTTTTACTCGAGCAAGACAGAACCCAGAATTGAGGGTCGAGCAGTGAAAAGGGCATCCTGGGGTGGCCTTTGGTACCTTCAAACGGAAAAACGGGCCACCTGAGCTCATCCGGTGACCCATAGAAGACCACAGGCATGGAAACACCTACGACCAGCACTATCAGGGGATGGCGGCACACCGTTGCTTGCCGATTGTGAAAAAGGCCATGGTCGTAGCTGCAGAAGACAATGGAAGCTGGCACTGGCCTGCCTTGGGTGGAGGCAGAGCGGTGCGCCGTCACGCACCACTGGAGATGGTCGTGGCACAAAGCTGCAGCTGTGGTGGAGGGACCCACCAATATGGGTCCCGCGGCGACTAGGCAGCACCACGTGGAACTGCCGCTCTGTTACCTGAATGGGTTATCCATTTGGGTGAAAAGGGGTAGTGCTTCCCCTCAGTACCAGCTAGGGCAGTCCCAATCCAGTGGGCCAGGCCCCTTCACGATTTGGGATGCACCTCCTGCAGGCTACACCCTCTACGGGTCGGACCGCACGAGCCCCGTGAGATGCACCCTCCGTGGGCTGGGCGACGCTCGCCCAGTGGGCCGCCCCCTCTGTGAGCCTGGCCGCGCTACCCATCAGGCCATGCCCTCTGGGGGCCAGACTGCGTGAGACTATCTGGTCATGCCCATCAATGGGTCAGGCCACTCTAGCCCAGCTGGCCGCACCGCCCTCACTGGTCAGGCCAGTCTGCGGCCCAGCGGACTGAGCCCACCACAGCCCAGCCCAACCGGGCCGATCCCACCCTGTCTTAGCCCAACCAGGTCGGCCCAGGCTAGTTTGGGTTGGGCTAGGTCCAACTCGGACTGGGTCGGGTCAGTTTGGTCATACCGTGTCGGGCCGGACCCAGACCCAATCAGGCCCAATTTCGCATAAAGGGCCATAACTTGTGAACCAGACATCAGTTTGACAAACTGTCTGTGACGCTAGTATCCATGGA
Source organism: Viscum album (assembly GCA_963277665.1). Lineage (NCBI taxonomy): Eukaryota > Viridiplantae > Streptophyta > Magnoliopsida > Santalales > Viscaceae > Viscum > Viscum album. The sequence continues at coordinate 1,105,984,114 of OY728139.1, forward strand.
GTGAGATGGTACTTTTGGTATAATCCACTCGAGTTTTGAAAAAGTTTGGAGTATGGTCGGGTAGGATCAAATATGAATCCAACCGGGCCCTCGGTACTAAAACGCTTATATGTAACAGACTTGGCGTCCAATTGATGTGCTATCTATTGTGTTGGAACCCATACAACATGGTGGTAATTTGGGATAATTCTTTGTGGAAATTCGTGGTATTTGAGGTATGATAAATGGATTGAGGAGAGGATCCTACCTGAATCAAGCGTCCTTAGTGCTATAATCTTGTGGTTGGTTGTGACATGAAGAAAGAACATCGATCCTATGTGGGTCAATATATATCGATCTTGTGTCGGTCATCGCTTAGAGATCCTGTGTGGGTAAGTATCTATCGATCCTATGTGGTTCAGATTCTAGAAATCATATGTGGGTTAGCATCTATCGATCATGTGTGGGTCAATAGTAGAGCCTCCCAATAGAATAAGATGATTTAGATTTATGACTATTCATATGTACTTTTGTACTTTAGTTATATAACTGGTCTGATCTGAGTCTGTTAACATTGTGATATTTTTTCCTTTATGGTGTTACCTTTGTGGTACTTTAACCTTCATGGTGTTACCTTCGTGGTGTTACCTTTGTGGTATTCTTCCCTCATGGATCAGTTGTGAAAATGTCTTAAAAGTTGGTGCCTTATGTTTTATCGTGAATGAGATGGGTATATTTTTTAAAACATAGGTATATATATGAGAATATACCTATGTGAGTTTGATGACTTCTTCGTGCTTTGTGATTGAGGTCTTGTTTTGTGGCTATTCTTTTGTGGAACTCTGGGAGATGTTCGGGGGTCTCGGGGTCCCTACTGAGTATTGTTATACTCGCCCCTACACTGGCTATCCCCGCACCTTGTTGTGTCATGTACAGAAGAAGTACAACATTGATTGAGGTTGAGGGAGCCAAGACTGGATGGTTCTCATAGGAGAACTATTTTACGTGGCATGACACAGTGACTACTATTCATGAGTTATACCTACCCTTCTTGTAGGATCCTCGGTGGACATTTCAAGAGCTATTTTATATTTCAGTTGTAATTGTAATTTCTAGTTGGTCTTGTATTCCTGCCCCTTTACTTTCTGTACACTTTTTATTATAGCAGTTTACTTTGTGGTTGATTCTTGTTGTATTATTGGATTCTGTTTTTGTACACGTTTAAAGGCAATGCCTTCCTGTTATAGGGATACTCCTTTCCAGTACTAGTCACTAGGCCCTTCCCAATGGAAAGATGGTTTGGGGTAGTCATGGAATGGGCCCTGGGGGACAGGTCGTGACATCTATGAACATAAAGTAAGATCCCCGTATAGAATATGTTGTGTGATATCGGATTTTTTCCATCACCACATCACATATACCTTCTTCACATCCGTTCCTTGGTATTTTTATAGCGCACATGTGTCCTTTGGATCATTCATGTGGTGTTCATGTCCCATGACAAGAAAATATCCTATAAATAGAAATCAAAGTTTGTGAAACATGTCTTCAAACTATTTTTCATGTTCTATGCAGTATGACTTTATACTGTGTGAAACATCATAATCACATGACATCAAATATCAAGACATGTCTTGACCACACAACGTTAAACTATTCCATTTATCTTCATCATTGTACAACATTAAACTACAATTCATCATCCTTACTTGAATTGTGTAAAAATTTAAATCATCTCAGGCCTCTCATGAGAGGTCCTCTCGCACAATACTGGTCATCTACGTCATTTTTCACATCTCCATTTGTTACTCACCATTTGAGAAGATACCTCCCCCCTATAATATAGTTTTGATCTTTGTTCATCCCAATATTCCTACACCAAAGTTATTTTGTTATGGTGGTATAATTTCAAGAGTGTTAAAATTATTTTAAACATTCCATCACTCCACACCATGATTTTTATTCCCTTATTTGGATCCACATCCTCTTTCATGTTTTATAGGTCCCCTGATGGTTTTTCTATGCTACATTGGATCACTTTCTTTTATCGACCAACGCCCCAAAAGATATCAGATGACATTTTGAGTTAGGTCTCGTTATTTAGATATAGATAGTGGTTGACCTTCAATTGTTTTTACACATTCTAGGATAAGAGATGCATATGTTTTGATTCAAATACGGTCAGTAGCCATCCTATATAGTGATCACATCCTCTCTGTGATTCCATATTTTGGGAATCGGGATGCACACATTTCATTATAGTTTGTTCAGACTAATTCCAACAACCTTTATGTCATTCCTCTTATACACTAGAACACATTGGGAAAAGTAAGTTGGCTACAGATATAGATCCATTATCAACCCATAACCCCTCTAATTTAAGTGACTCACAATGGTGATCTATGTCTCATTCTAATCTCATCCCATTCACTACAGTTTAGTACTCTCGTATGAGTGGATTATCTTATATTATCTCTTGTTTCCCATACAGATTCAGACTCATGGGGTCCTAGAAATTATTAGTTGGTTTTTTCTTCAATGCGATTGAGATACAGTTTTCCCCATGGAAGGAATTTTCCATAGCAGTTCCCCCAAAGCATGGTCCTCCTCTCCCCCTCATCCTCTTTTCACCCCATTATGAGGGGGGAATCATTTGGCATCATAAAACACATCCAAATGATGAATTTAATGCTTCAATACTCAATCCAGGACCATATCCCATTATGTAGTCTTCTATTTAACTGGTCCATGATTTGAAAACTATTTTTCAAATTAGAATTATTAGCCATTCAAAGTAAGGTTGAAATAATTGTTCGCGGAGCTCCATTCACAGCCACCCCAACATCATTTCTCAATGTTGTAATTTTTCCATCATGGAGATCTTATTACAATCATGGTTTGTGGAGCTCCCTAAATAGCTACATGAACGTATATTATTCATGATGTAATTTTTCTTTTTTAATGACTTTATAAGCATCACAGTTCACAGAGATACCACTATAGTAGCGCGGACATCTTTTCTTCAAAGTTCCCTTTTTTCCTTCACAGTCATGACAACATATTTTCATCGTGTCATCATTTTCCTTTGCTGCATCCCCCTAAGAATTGTGAGTCATGTTTCCTATAAATATGATCCTACCCCACTACAAATGCATGGTCACACCACCCCTTCAACTACTGATGTCACATTTCACATTTCTCTCAAGCATCGCGAACCAGTGAGAAAAAGGATATATCCAACCTATGGTAGGGATACCTTCCGCGGTGGCCTATCCCTTTTAAAAGGAGAGAGAACCTTCGGGTTTCACAAGGCTTTACAAAGCATTAAGCCTTCATAGAGCACTCTTCTAATAAACTATATGATATGAAAAGGGTCTCGTGCTTTTCAAGTACCTAAGATCTATGAAGCCATATACATCACCAGACCCAGAATATCATGATGACCTATCTTTCATGACACCTTGAGCTACGTGAACTCTCATACCTTCTGATGCCCTATCCTTCACAAATATCCTACCTTCACGCTCACTGGTTCATACTGTGGTGGGTACACCCTTACAACCCACTCTGGATTAGGGCCAGGCTATGGTAATTCCCTTTCGATATGGTCACTTTACTACCATAACTGACCCCCATCAAAAATAAAGGGTCTCATCATGAAATTTTCATGATGTGTTGACCCAATTTTATATTGTGCCCTTGTACAACCCCAACATGCACCATAGGAAAACCATGATTCAAGATACTCCTCCCAACTCGAGATACACCATGATTCGACCTACTCATCTTGGTATGATTCCCATTTCATGAGTTGAGATCCTCATCATGGATTCACTAAGTATGTTGAGTCACAAAATTCCTAAAGAAACTCCTCAAAACACATCACTGAGATCCATTGTTGAGTTGAACTAGAAGGTGCCTATCTTGAATCAGTCCAAACACATTCCATTTCTAGGCATCTTATGCCAAATAGTCCTCATTACATGCCTTTCAATTTCATTACACCATATATGAAAAATACTGGATTCCTATTATTTTGAATAAGAGAATCCATATGCGTCAGGCATAAGATGCCAATAGTCCTCACTACATGACTTGAAACTGTAGTATACCCTATCATTCAAGAATAGGATGCCTTATTTATCAAGCATAAGATTCCTCATCATGAGATGAATAGAAAACAACCACTATGGGCCTCCTCTTAAGGTGTAATCCCAAAACCATTTTCTCTCAAGCAATCATCATGTCGGGATTCCCTCATGGTATGACATGAGGAAGAGATAATGGGAAGCTCATTGCATAATCCCTATACACCTCATCCATTCACATGATGTTAAAATGAATCCTTGCCCCCTCAAATGTACATGGGATATCCTGGTGACATGTCATGAGGATGTAACCTGAATAGCTTCAACATGTAAGCCCCATTCACAATTTTGGATCCTTAGGGGCACATGGGTATCTTCCATGCGTAAGTCTAATCCACCATTTCCACACCATTGTGGCACCCAAGAAGCTTGCATACGTAATCCCTAACCCCCATTTTTGCTCTGTGGATGCACCTGAAAAACTTCCACATGTAAACTCCACACACCATTAACTCTCCATAGTGGCACCTAGGAAACTTCCACCCATAAGTCCCATACACCCCTTTTCTCCCTAGCAGTACCCATGAACTTCCACACATATGCCCTATCAACCGTTTCCACTCCCTAGTGGCATCCAGGAATCTTTCAAGTGTAAGCCCCATTCAACATTGTCACTCTATATTGGCACCCATGTATTTTTCTCACATATTCCCCATCCACCATTGCCACACCATAGTGGTACCCATGAAGATTCCACATGTAAGCCCCATCCAACGTTGTCACTCCCTAGTGGAACCCATGATGATTTCACGTGTAAATCTCATGGACTGTATCCACTCATGAGAAAAAACTTGGGTAGATTCTATATTTAAGACACATCCACCATTTTCAATCCATAGTGTCACATGGTAAGATTACACACTTATGACTCATCCACCGTTGTCACTCCCTAGAATCACCCAGACATCTTTCATCCATAATCCTCATTCACCATTCTCTCTCATTATTGGAACCTTGGTGGCTTCCACGCATAAGCCCCACCCACTATTTCCCCTCTATAGTGGCACATGTGAAGCTTTCATACGTAAGAACCATCCACTGTTTCCTCTCCATAAAGGTTCCTGGGTAGCTTCCATACATAATCCCCCATCCACCATTGTTGCTCTCTAGTGGCACCAGGATAACATTAACACATAATCACCAACCACCATTCCTTATCTCTACTGGCACCTGGGTAGCATCCACACGTAATCCTCATACACGGTTTCCACTCCCTAGCAGCAACCCAGATGATTCCATGAGTAATCCCCATCTACTATTTCTTCATCATAAGGGAACTGAGGCATCCCTTCTACATTAAGTCCAAATCTCCATCTCCCTGGGTTCCTAACCATGCATAATCTTTAACATATATTTGGGACACTAACCATGCATAAGACATAGCATATTTCTGAGTCACTATCCATGTGTACACCCCAATAATAGTCCCATACTCCCCAAACTACATGGACTTTGATCTATGTATTCTAAATAGGGTATGTACGAAAAATCTATGAGGTTCAAGCCCATCACCAACCAAAATCCATTTTTCAATCTATTTCACGTTGGTTCATAAATCTTGCATGATTTTAAAATGTATGATCTTAATTTTGAGGGTTTTTATCAATTTAGGGTATATAGGAATCCTATTTGAGGTTTAATACCATCCAATAGTAATCTTTGGTTGTCCCTCGTAAGGAAGTACCCTCCTGATGCTACATCACCACTTTTGGGGACACATCTCCCAGATCCACCCCCTAAGGTGTTATAATCCATCATCTTGACCAGTTGACCAAGCATAAAACTCACATAATACATTACCATCCAACAAAGAGTGATACTCTAGTAACAGGCCGCTAACCATGTGTTATCCCTTGGCACTCCTCTAGGTCACTATCCATGTGTAAACCGCTATTCACCACCTCCATCCCAAACTATGTGGACTTTAATAACTATCTTCTAAATATGGTATATATGAAGCCTCTCTAAATTTAAATCCCATCATCCATCCCCATCCTCACCTTTCCTCTGGGTCACTAAGTCTTAGGAGGGTCACACCACGACTTGGAGGTTCCTTTTCCTTCAGGGCCCTACCCATATGTTCATTCTCACAAACCACCTCCTTAGGTGACTCATCTCCCAACTTCCCAAACTACAAGGACTTTTATTACTAGCCACTATGATATGGAGGAATCCTTCTGAAGGGTCAATCCCCCACCTTCCATACTCCATCCATTCCACTTCAACACTTCTTCTATATATATCCTAATTTTTTCCAGGCCACACGTCTCAATAGGACCACGCCATCCATTTGGGCTATCTCAGTGAAAAATCCCCATTAGTTACACTAATGCTCCTAGAAACCCCCATAAAACAAACTATGAATAAGCCCCACACAATCCATATCCATCCAACCAAGTGTACTCATATTGTGATTGGAATATAGCCATGTTTATGCCCCACACCATTCCTTCTCGAACTATGTGGGCTTTGATCCATATCTTCTACACAAGGTACATAGAAAGCCTCCCTGAGTATCAATCCTTGACAATTGTAAACCATGGTTTCCCCCTCTTTAGGGTCTGAATCCTTGATTAGCATACAGTGGTATCCAGATTGACATTTATAGAGTGAAACCATCTCTTTATGAGAAACACCACCTTAGTTCTTTCCTCATTGGGTGTTCTAATCCCCACATCTAGTAAACCTTCTAAGTGTCTCCCCTATGGATCCAATTATCTGATCTATCTTAATGGGATGTTATAATAACTCTCATTACTTGTCCTCAAGATGTTAAACTAACAGTATACCTAATGTTTAACATGAGATGCCTGAGGATAACCTCAAAATACATGCCGTTGTCATAATTGTCTCTTCAATATGGTAAAATCATGGAATACCCTATGATAAAAAGGGGATTCCCTGGAAAAACTTGGAGACATGACTTAGGAATAAGATTCCTTATTATCACCATAACATCCATCAGGTTCTGTGCCTTTGAGATTTCCTTTAATGTGATAGAATATAGGTAACCAATGTTCAAGAATCCAGAGATTCTCAGACATACCTCATGATACCATCTACTCTAAATGAAGGTTTTTTCCATGTTAAGAACGCTTTTAAGTTCCAAAAAATTAGATTAATTAATTGGTGTCAATGAAAATATGGCAATGGGAATGAGTTTCACGAACATCAACCCAAATATATGAGGGAGACCCAGACCGAGCAACAAAATTAGATGGGTAATCCATGAAATGATGAAATGACATCCCATAAATTTGTTTCATCCAGGGATAAAATATCTCTGAATAAGTAAGGAATTCCTCCCACCCATGGAAAGTAGTAGAAAAATCCATGAGCATGCATCTACATGATGATGCATGTGTCGACTGTGAAAATAATCAAAAACAATAACATGGTAAGACATTATATAATCACAAAAATAACACTGTGAATGTCACTCATTATTGATGACCCATCATGAGAAAAAAATAAAATACCACCCCATTTGAACTTCCACTTAGTAACCACAGTATCCTTTGATAGGCTTTTAAGATGTTGAGATCTAAAATAAGTAATATGCTACAACATCCATGGCCACCAAACTGATGAAAAAGGATAATGGAATATCCTTACTACACCAAGATGTTATAATAAGGTAAATAAATTCCCTTGACACTGCCTCTCACAATTTCATTGATGTCATCATCTATCATTGGAAGGAAAAAATTATCACCTCATTCATAAAAAACACTAGGAAATATAAAGTGGATATTTGGTTATGTATTATCTCACAATTGATATCCTCATGTTGTGCCCCCTAGACACACTAAAGTAGTAGATGGGTGACACCCAGCTACTGTCAGTATGATTCCAAGTTCGGAGGAAAGACATAATCACACAACATTACCACTATAAGAATAAGAGAGGTCAAAATATCTACTACTCCAATGGTAATACTATATAATAGATGAGTAACTTTCTATAACCTCATACAAATGAACTCATCTAGATCAACAAGGGATTATTTGACATTGAAGGTATAAAAATTCATCACACATGGTGGAAACGAAACCACAAAAACTATTATAAACCAAATGATCATGGATGGTAGAAAACCAGCCCATAAAATGGAAAACATCATAGTGTATCTTCAGCACTATAGAAATATTTTGTGTAAGGTTCTCTCTCCTCCCAATGTCAGTTCACAATGTCGGTAGTAGTGTCATCATAATTCCTCATTTGTAGGAGCCTCTAAGCTCATGGATCATGAAAAATGATCCAATGGTATCACTATGTCTCAAAATAGGGGATGTGTCCAGGGTTAATTGGCATCTACCCATATACTTAAATTTCAACTATATTATAGAAGACAGAAGTCATACATTAATACCACCCAAAAAATTGGGGGCATAATGAACATCTACTTGAGTCCATATTTTATCTTTTCTTCGTATACTACATAACTTGGTTACTGTCCAACAACTTAAAACAATGGAATGATCTCAAACATTTAATTCAAAGGAATTCATCTCAAAAAACATCGAAACATTCCTTTTTGTGTGGCAATGGCCACATGAGTTGAAATCACATCAAAAGAATTCACATCCCTATAATAGTGTAACATCATTATAACATACCCAATGTATATATAACCCCCCATAACCTGACTCTAATGATTCCCCATTTCACCTTATGTACATTTCTCTATTAAGACAACAATCAATAGTGGTACCACATAGTTCACACTTTCTTACCACTATATCGTGTCAGTGCTCTACCACATAATATGTTGGTATAACTCACCATGAAACATGGATGATATATATATATAGGACCAAAAATGAATAATCAACATAATTGCATTATATTATATAAAAACTAGATCCATCATTGTATCCTTAAAAGAAACTAGTCTAATAGCACAACCATCCCATATATTGGGTTTTTTGAAATCGTGTGGTTCGTTCTCTCTATTAAACCCCATCAGTATCTATAGTTGGAACTCACATAATGTTCTAAGAATACAATTATAATAATATTTTATTTTTTGATCCATCCACTAATGAACATATAGTTGATCATCTAAATAGACCACTAGATGAGGGTCCTTGAACTGCTCAACACGTGGTATCACTTGTCAGTGACTTCCTTGATGGAAGCACCTCACCGGTAGGTTTCAGAACTAATGACTCATTTCTCAAATTATCATCATCATTAAACTATCTCAAAATCCATTTTGTATGTCTTCACATATATATTTTTTAATTTATCAATACATACCGTAATAATAGTGAAAATATGAGGAGTTAACTCAAGGAGTAAAATCAAAGGACCCAATATTATATGATTCATGTACCATGTTCCCCACAACCAATGTCTCAATATTCCAGGGTTAAAAGTATGTAGTATCTGTCTTTCTGTATGGATACATTGTCTAACACACCAAAACTAGGTTCCCTAGCTTGAAAGTCACAGTCGAGATACTTCAAAACGATTTTCCAAAGTCCCATCCAATCCACATAGTTGTGTAACATCAAAAACAATTCCTCATATAAGCTAACTCTGATAATACTATGTAGCTATGTAAACCAATGGGTCCCACCTTCTTGGTGATAATTTATGCTGCTACATCCCCAATCCTACCTCCAATATTCCATGGTTTGGTGAGATTCATGAATAATTCATAACTATAATGGGAGGCCTTCACCTAATGTTCTACATGAATGAACTCAAATATCTCCATGATGTAGTGTAGAGGAAACATTATGTGAATATAACCTATTGAGTAAATACATACATGAAATAACCTCTAGGGAATACATAAATCAAAGTACAACTATATAATAAAACTATGAAATAGATATCATTCATTCTCAACAATAAATATATGTGGAAAACTAAACTAATAAAAACAATAATGAGTGGGTAATAGGAGAGACTAACATAAGATCTAGGAGTCTAAAAACCAAACACTATCAACCCCACCATATACTACCAATCTCTTCTAATACTAGGTCTATTATGGTCACTAATAACTTCTCATCATCTTCATAAGGCACAAAAAGTGCAGGAAAAGGCTATACATTAGTGATTATATTCACACCCAGTAGGATACCCAAAAATCACCATGAACAAACAACCAGGAAAGTGTAGTATTATCATTATAATGAATACATATCAAGAAGAATTTTATACACCAACCATAATCATAATCATATATATTCTCAACAAGAATCCCAAATGAAGAGACAATGGGATCTCCATCTCTATAGACGAGCTAATAAAAGTGAATCTTCCCACAAATCCAATAGACTATCTCCATTTCCCAACATCATGCATGATATCAAAAGAAACAGTTTGATGGTTCTTGATCATCACCAGCATAAACTACAATCATGGGAAAAAATATGATTTATGTATCCCGCATTACATCACCATATTCTGATTGGTGGGACCCCCACCCCTCATCTGATCTCCGTAGTCAAAGGAGCCAAATCCATGGGGAGGAAAAACATTTGAGAGGTTCTCAAAGATAGGGGAGTTTCACTCCCAAGGTAGATAACCCACTCAATGTAATTGTAAGGGGATTACTAACCCTAATTGTTTAAATAATATGGTGTACCAATGCAATGGTGAAACAAGGGAGTAATGACCCCTAGATTGAGTATCAGTGACTAGTTTGGATAATATTGTATGTACCATATACTTATAATGAATATTGGTAACACGCTCCTTGATGTGACATGGGAGCACTGACCCGGTAAATGAAGAACACATTCTATAACATGAAAACAGAGTCCTAAACCTATCTATATAATGATTAAGGGGAACCCATGACCTAATGGGATAGGGGATTACTGACCCTGACATCTATTCTATGATCATACCTAATCATTGCAATCATCGATCAATGGATACAGAATCATACCACTTCAAACAACTTTTATTTTATATTATAATACACAGTGGAGGTCACCGTTGTATTATTTATGGAAAATGACTCAGGATATGATTCAATGGGGAAAATATTTTTGAAAATGTAATAGACATAAGGGGAATCATTTATAGAGGGAAGTACATGATGTGAATAGGGATCCATATGGTGTGTTCCCTCGCCTCATCGCCTGACGACTTTATCCTCTAAACTCATTTCTCAATCCCTGTCATCTTATTCGGACTGTACATGTGGTACGTGGTGTGTCTCATCTACTCATGTCCTATTTGTGTATAGATGTTCATGCCCGTGTACTTCGGGATAATCCCATGTAAGATACCATACAATAGGGCATTTTTGGGTACCTAGTTGTGAACGATTACTAGGTCATGCCTATGTACTCCTAGGTGAGCCTGTGAACTCTCAGAGTACATGACATGGGTGGTAAAAAACTTGATGTATGCATTGGGTACTTCATCATTCCAACATGTTAAAAAAAATTTTAAAAGATATTTCATAGAAAAATGTCGAAGGATGGACAAAGAGATAACATCACTGTGATCCATTTGATAGAAATATATATAGTATGTTTAAATATTAAAATAGATACCTGGTAAAAAATTTATTTTTTTCATAGCATGTATGTATGGAACTTTCGGTGGCTGATCCACAAGTATTAATTTAATATAATTAATTTTTCATGATTTGACTACCTCAAGACCTAAATCGTGATGCTACAGATAGATCTCCCATCACCTGTCGCCTGATAGAGTTAAAACCAAATCAAGGTTTCCATTAGAAAAATGATACTAATAATATTTTATATTATCATTATTATAAAAATTTATTTTAAAATTTAATGTGATGGGAAGGCACACACAAAGTGCCTCCATCATCATGATAGAGATCACTCCATCCCTAGGTGGATTCCTCTTTAAATGTTTTCTTTTTATCTATATTACTATTCATATATATATAATAATAATAGTTAAAATTAAAGGTGAAGTCCCCTAATCATTCCCAGGTCACATGTAAAGGTGACCTTAACCCCTATTTATCTCTTCTGTATTAATATTATTATCATAATTATCCCTTTTTATTTTAGTAGTGTTTTTATTATTAAAAATAACAATAACACCCATTCCATTCACGGATAGCTGGTGATCAGATTCCGAACATTCTCTTTTGAAAAAAAATTATTCATAATAATATGAAGTAACCTCGTGTCCCAAGGTATAGGAATACCATTGTATGTACTAACACTACATATAATCATCACTAATATCAGGATTCCGATCTCCCATTTCTCAAAAAATCAATCACTACTCATATAGAGAGATCCTCTATATCCAACTCGCACCCCAAAGATTCATGGTCCAATGTTGGCTTCCCATTAAAACCACCACACATCCATAGTTTCTCGAAAATCCTAATCTAAATTCAGTGCTGCAATCAAATTTTCCATTGAACAAACACAAAATGATTTGCACTCCTAGATATATTTGAATCTAATGTCATATAATTTCCAAGGATGAATGATATGAATGGAGGGAGATAGAGACATAACACAAAGTGATTTTGGATTAATTTCCATGTTCATTTGACCATCATTAATCAAATCAAATAGAAAAAATTTTCAAATAAAAAAGAATCAAAGAGGATAAATAAATCCCAAATTCCAATATCTAAGAAGAGAAATAATCCCTTAGAAAACCTAATGATGAATAATCCACAAATTAATTTTGAAAATTATTAATCCCCATTTGTATCAACATTAATGGGGATAAAATATGATGAAATTTCCCTAAATCATTACTAGATTGATCATTGGTGAAGCAAACATCATCTAGAAATGAAGGTGATGATACCTCTGTAATTTATGTTCATCTCACGATTATCCTCGATCAATTTTTCATTGATCCTCATCCTAAATCCACCAACATAATCTCTCTCCTCCTCCTCTCTAATTATCTGTGGTGATATGGATAACCCTATGGAATTTCCACAATGAAACATAAATAGTGGGATAGAATTTGGTCTTTCCATTAAATTAATTAATTAAATTAATTAATTGGTTCTATTAATGTACCCACCAATATTCACCGTCAACAAAATGATTCAATCATAGAAACTTTATATAATTCTTTGGTTAAACCCCACATTATAAAGTCAACAACCGTCTCTAATTTGAGACTCGATACTACATTTGAGATTTTTTATATTAGGTAAAAAACAATTTTTTATGATATTAAAAAGGATTAAAAATCTTATAAAATCAATATGTAACATCCCGGTTCGGGTGCCACACAACGGTTGCCCTGAACCTGGTTTGCCATAAGACCTCAAGCGCATTTACCCAAACCTAAGAGGCTACCGACTAGTGGCGAGGGCCTAGGTCTGATAGTGGGAAAACTATGCCCTCATTTGTCAAATTGTATTGTAGCGGAATTGAAATAAATCATACAATAGTCAGAAGAAGCAATAACCATTCATATATAACTGAAAGGGATAACTGATAAAAAGGGAACCAACTGTCATATATATATGAGAAGATGCAGCATGTCACTATTCTATAAAACAGTCAGAACATGTTACAAAATAGTACAGTACAAAAAAATAAAGAGTACAACAAAACAATGTAAAACAGCTGGCAATGGCATCGCGAGCCTAGGCTCGGTCCCATGCCCTCCTACTCCTCATCAACAGTCATGTACCAGTATAGGGACTCTTGCCCCTATCCACACCTGCCGAAACGTAATCTGTTTGGGCTGAAAATCATGACCCAAACAGGGTGTGAGAAATACATTCCCAGTAGGCACCCACCAAAGGATCGTTCCAAACTATGTGTAAAACATGAAACAACAGGGTGCAACAGTAAAATGCAATAAAAGTAATCAGTACCAAAGTAACTAACCTAACTAATTATATTGCCATTTTAATATTCTTTTAATCATTTAATTTAAAATATTACCACATTGAATATTCTACGTAACCATCTAATGTCGTCAGACACGTAAACACCTGCCCTTATGTAAAGAGTATCCAGCACAATAATATGACCTCAGGCATAACAGATTTTCCCTCAGGCATAGGTAGTGTCGCCCATAGGCACAGAATCAACTACCCACAGGCACAGAAGCAGTTTCCCTCAGGCCGAAATAACTACTGCCCTCTGGATAAATAGTGTAGTTCCCACAGGCTAATCGCAACAATGCCCTCAGGATAACAGGTAACTGGTCCATGCACAACATGAAAATATGCACTAAACAAGCAATTTCTCTCGTGGCAATTCTACAATTACTATATTAAAGGCATACCCTCAGGTATCCTGGCCAAACGGCTAAACAGTGGAACACACCCCCGGGGTGGTTCCGGATCCAATCAATGATACCCAACAACATTTTTGTATCACATTTAAATCACCTATTCAAATCTAGTTATTTAAAATAGATATTGCCTCAGCCACACGACACCCCCAACATGGGTTCGTGGCACAAAAACGCACAAACCAAATGGCATTTGGAAAAACAGTCACCAAGCCACCTACCTTATACACCAACGAGCAGTATAAATAATCGTCAATCCCATAAATTCCCAAGAATGGCGTAGATCTGAGGTAAAAGATTTCATTATTAAACGCAAATAACTCCCGTTAAGGAAAGAATTGGCAAGAACTGATTTATAAGGGTGGAGGGCTTACCCATGTGGTTACAACGAGATTGTTCAAGATGGAAATGGATTCTGGACGTGCGCTCGGCAGATCTCTGAAGCTCCGTCCATCCCCTCCCACTCCATCTCGTTCTATGCCTTCCCTATAAAAAGGGGAGGCTACATCCCATTTTAATAGAAAAACACAAAGTACACAGCATTTACTTCCAAGTACACAGCGTATAATTCCTTCATTTAACTGTTCCTCTAGCGGCACCACCACACTGTTCATCCGTCGACATGCGTACATGACATGTACTCCCGACTACACAGTGTGTACTGTCGCCCAGCTGGCGGCTGCTCCACCGCCTTACTGTTTTGGCCTGCCGACTGACTACCCGGCATGTAAAGGACCACTACACGGCATGTAGTTGGTTCCTTCACCCTTCATCGCTGACATGGCTACATGCCCCGTGCACCCTTCCCATGGGGCCAAAAGTACACGGTGTGAGTAAAAGTACACGACGTGTAGTTCCAAAATTTAGGATTTCCCCCCATTTTCCATATTTTCTCAAAAACTCTTTAAGGAAAAGGAAAAATAAGAAGCTCGTACCTCAAAAATAAGAACTGGGTTCTTACAAACATCCCCCCTTATAGCAATTCGTCGCAGAATTTCCCTTCCAAGTGTGGTGAAGATAAAGCTGTGAACAACTCCAGCCACTGAGCACGAACATCGGTCTCCCGCTCCCAGGTTTCTTCGTACACTCGGCCATGCTACCATAGCACCCATACGAGAGGAACTGACCGGACTTAGAGATCTTTCATGATCCTATCAACGATACGAATCAGATGCTCCTAAAATGACTCATCAATCTGAAGCTCAACCTCCTCTGGCTGAAAGGTGTGAGACGTGTCTGAATGATAGAGATGCAACTGAGATACATGGAAGATATCTTGCATGGCTCGGTACCGCTGCGGTAACTGCAACCGATAGGCAACCAGCCCGACTCTCTCCAGAATCTTGAATATCCCCCCATACCTCGGTGAAAGCTTACCCTATCTCTTAATCCGTCTTTGTCCCAGCCTCAGCGAAACACGCAAGAAAACCTGATCCCCGACCATGAACTCCAAAGGTCATCTGCGGCGATCAACATAAGACTTCTGACGAGACTATGTGGTAGCCATCCGCTTCTGAATCAACTGGACCTGCTCAGAAGTCTCCTGTACGAGATGTGGTCCTAGTAAAGCTACCTAACCTGCCTCTAACCAGCACATTAGTGATTATCATGGACTACCATATAAAGCCTCACATGGTTCCATATCTATAGTTGCCTAAAAACTATTTTTATAGGCAAACTCGACTTGGGGTATATGCTTCTCCTCGGAGTCCCAAAAGTCCAGGACACATGCACGCAGCATGTCCTCTAGCACCTGTATCGTACGCTCTGACTGGCCATCGGTTTGAGGATTGTATACTGTGCTCAGAAGCACCTGTGTACCAAGAGACCTCTGAAAACTCTGCAAGAAACGAGATGTAAAACGGGCGTCCGTATCTGAAACGATAGAACGAGGGACCCCATGAAGACGTACGATCTCTCGGATATACAGCCTTCCGAGCTCATCAACCCCTATGGTCTCCTTGATCGGCAAGTAGTGAGCTACCATCGTGAGTCTGTCCACAACAACCCACACGGCATCATTGCCTCTAGGTGACCTCTGCAACCCTGTCACGAAGTCCATCGTGACATCATCCCATTTCCATTCTGGAATGGGTAACTGCTGTAATAGTCTAGCTGGTCTCTGATGATCCGCCTTCACCTGCTGACAGGTGGAACACCTCATAACAAAACAAACTACAACTCTCTTCATACACGGCCACCAGTACTTACTTCTCAAATCACGGTACATATTGGTAACCCTGGGATGAACTGCCCAAGCTGAAGCATGAAACTCCCACATCATCTCCTCGCGTATATCCTCTGGAACCCATACTCATCCATGGAAACACATACTCTCATCATCGCCTATCGTCTAACCAGGAGGAGGTTCCTCACTTGCCACCGACTCCCGTAGAACTAGGCCTTCTCAATCAGATAGTTTTCTCATCCTCACTCTAACCATGAGGGTAGATGTCACAGCTAACGATGAAAGATAGGTCTACCTTGACTATCATGCACCTCCAGATGCATCTCAGAGAACAAGGCCATAAGCTGCCACCCACCACTGGCCTCCTGCACTGCCTATATCTGAGTCTTCCTGCTCAGTGCATCAACTACTCCATTACCTTTACCAGGTGTATAGACAAGCTCAAAATCGAAGGACTGTAGGTATTAGAACCAACTCCTCTGCCTCAGATTCAAGTCACGCTGAGTAAATATATACTTGAGGCTTTTTTGGTCGGTGAGAACCACAAAATGGTCTCCCAATACATAATGTCTCCAACAGCGTAACACATGCACAATTGTGGCTAACTCAAGATCATGTGTCGGGTAATTCCTCTCATGTGGCCTCAACTCCCAAAACCTGTACGCAACAACTCGATCGCCCAACATCAACACTCCTCCAAGCCCAATACCTAATGTGTCATAGTAAACTGTATAGATCTTCCCTGCTCTGGGAGAATCAGGATTGGTGATGATTTCAACCTTCCTTTCAGGTCCTGAAAGGTTGTCTCGCAAGCTTCTAACAAAACGAAATTCACACCCTTCTTAGTCAGACCTATCAACGGTGCTGCTAAGCGGGAGAAGTCCTCTATAAAGCGTCTGTAGTAACCGGCCAGCCCCAAGAAACTTCGTATCTCAAACATGTTCTTAGGCTGCTCCCAGGAAAAATTGCTCTCACCTTCTCTGGGTCCAGTGCAACTCCTGCCTCTGAGATGATATGACCCAGGAAGTGAATATGGTCCATCCAAAAGTGGCACTTTGAGATCTTAGCATATAGCTGATGCTCTCTCAGTGTACTCAATACGATCTAAATATGGGTGGCATGGTCGTGTCGAGTGTGAGAGTATAACAAGATGTTTTCCACAAATACTACCACAAAAGTATCAAGATATGGATGGAACACACTATTCATCAGTTCCATGAAAACTGTTGGCGCGTTTGTGAGTCCGAACGGCATAACCAAGTACTCGTACAGACCATATATTCTTCTGAAAGCTGTAAGAAGTATATCCGATGGTCTCATGCGAAACTGATGATATCCAAATCTCAGGTCAATCGTTGAGAACACTCGTGCTCCTCGAAGCTGATCAAAAAGATCATCTATCCTCGACAAAGGATATCGGTTCTTGACTGTCAACTGGTCCAGCTTCTGATAATCCACGCAAAGTATGAGGGTACCATCCACCTTCTTTGCAAAAAGGACCGGCGAACCCCACGGAGAAGTACTGGGTTAGATAAAACCCTTCGATTGTAACTCCTCTAACTGCCTCTTGAGTTCCTGCAACTCTATTGTAGCCATCCTATAAGGAGGAATGGACACCGGTGCTGCTCCAGACACGAGCTCAAAAGAGAAATCCACCTCATGCTCCGAAGGTAGACCTGAAAAGTCGTCCGGTAAGACATCCCCGAAACGATCAACCACTGGAGGGAAATCTGTCTGACAAGTCCCCTGATCATCCAGATATAAACTCGCAATTTAGACTGTGACTCCACCACACCCATGATGCTCTGGTCTAGCTCGACTCGCCTGAACATCCCATTCTACCTTGTATTGAAACTCTCCTCCCTCTGGTGACATGAAAGGCACCCTACGATGATAGCAGTCTACAAAGGCCTGATAGGGAACCAACCAGTCTATCCCAATAATGACGTCATAAGCTGTCATATCTAAGACATAGAGGTACCATAAAAAGTGACAGCCACCAAACTCAAGGGGCACTCCTTGCATTGACCCACACCAGCCTTTCTAGTCCCCAATGAAGTGTCTAGCGTCATGATATCAGAAAAAGAAGAATCACAAAGCCCAAGGCTCTTCAAAATGGGTACAGATATGAAACTATGCGTAGCACCCATATCAAAAAGTACTGAAGATAAGACATAATCTAATATATTAGTACCTCTTACTGTAGAAGGTCCGAGATCCTGCTCATGTTGGGTCTGGTGCATTGCATATGTATGCCCAGTGTTGTGGCCCTATGACACAGCCTGGCTACCCTGAGCTATCTCGCCCTGTTGCCTCTGTGATCCTGGTGTCTGGCTACCACGTCCACGACCACCATCTCTGCCTGCACGCCCTGACGTAGTCCATTTCCCCGACTGGTAAGAAGCCATTGGTCCTTCTCCCACACACAGAGTCTGCACAGAACCCCTATCACTAGCCACTGGTGGAAATGCCCTGCAAAAACGATGCAGATGACCCGTCTTTCTATAAGATCGGCACTCCACTAGGTCTCAGGGACATTGTGGCCTCTTCTTCCCCTCTCTACCACACTGGTAGCACATGACCTAGCCACCTGAAGCATTATTCTGACTGGTACTGCCATCCTAAGAGAAGTCCATCTGTCTCTTCCTCTTACCAATAGATATAATACAAGTAACTGGTGCTAAACCACCCTATCCCACACCACTAGATTCCCACAGGTTCCTCTCTGTAATCAACGCCTGGTTCACAATAGAGTGTACTAAAGGCAACCTAAAAACATTCACCAGTGCTCAGTTGTCATAACGAAGACCATCCTCAAAATGTCTATCCCTCAACGTCTCATCACCCACCAGAATGGGTGCAAAGCTCTAAATCTTGGTAAAACGAGAAGAATAGTCCATCACCGACATATTGCCCTACTGCAAATTCATGAACCCAAGAGCTCTATCTTTCCTCAGCGTCTCTAGAAAGAATAAGTCATAGAAGACTACCTGAAAATCATCCCACGCCTTGTCTCTATGATGCTCTGACTGGGTGGTAACATTCCACCACCTCTTGGTGGAATCACAAAGTATGTAAGTCGCGATCTTGACCCTCTGCCCTTGATGCATCTCAAGATGCTCAAAAATATTTTGCATCGACCCCAACCAAGACTCCGTAGCTTGTGGTCCGCTATCCCCTGAAAATGTAGGTGGATGCTACTGCTGGAAGATACGCGTCAGCTCGGCCATAGATGTAGCGGCCTGCGGTGCCCCCTGAAAGGTATTCATGAACCTCATAAAGCCTTCACAGAACTGCGCCTCCGTGCCTGTGTCTGGTATAACAGCTGGCGCTACATCTGGCTCTGCTGGAGGATCCACTGGTATCCCATGGACCACCATCTCTAGAGTATAGTCGTCGCCTCTCTCCGGGCGAACAAAATGCGGTCGTCTATGCGGCATGACACTACAAGGTCAAAGGCACACCTTAGATTCAAGATTTATCAAGACTGAAAGTGAAGGAGGCACAAAGGGAACAAGAGGAAGAAGGCATTTAATGATTTGCAAAACAAGACTACATGGCATGTGCAATGAATACATGGCATGTACATGAATTTCCTTCCCCTGCCCAGGTCCTTCTACATGGCTAAGCTGCATGGCTCCCGTTGAACAAAACTAAACGGCATGTATAATATCTACACCCTGTATACGGTGTTATTTTCCAACTTCCAGTGTCGTTTGTGACACGACCGACTACTCGGCTTACAACTACATGGCGTGTTACACCCACACACGGAGTGTACCCCATCCTGTTTCCCAGCCACACGGCTAACTCCCCACGGTCTATCCTCGGACAAGACTACACGGCGTGTCCCACAGGTACACGATGTTCCCTAGAAGAGCTTCGTCGACCCGTGTTGGTAGTTACATAGAGGGATACATGTCTCACACTACACGGTGTATTCTATAGACACACGGTGTGTATTTTAAAGGATCACACCGACCCGTGTTGTTAGTTACATGGTCGGGTCCCCATGTCACACTACATGGCGTGTTCATCATTGACATGGTGTGTTCTGTAAAGGAGTTCACCGACCCGTATTGTCAGTCACACGGCCGGACTCCGGGTCACCACTACACGGCATGTACATTCAGCACACGACATGTTTTGCCCAAAATCTTCCATTACCCATGTCGTCGCCCACACGGTTTATGACACGGGAAGAGACTACACGGCATGTATTCAGGGTACACGGCATGTACTCAAAAAGTTCATTTTTATTCACGAATAGAAGAGCGTACATGGTGTCTATAAAGTAATACACGGCGTGTATACTGGGTTTCTGGATAGTATGCCTCAAACACTTCCCAAGAACCCTGAAAAATACTGAAACCAACACCTAAGTGTCAAATTCTGACCCGTGGGGGCCCATACTCCCCACGAACCAAAGTTTGACATCTTTTCTGTGTTATAACAAAATAAGCAGTCAATATTCCACCAAATTCTGGTCCATGGGGGCCCATAATCCCCAAAAACCAAAGTTTGGAATCCATTATATAAACCGGATCACACAAGAAAATACCCTATCACAAAGCAGGTATTTATCAAGCATCTATCACAACAACATGCTTTTCTTGCACAACAACTATCACAACAACATGCAATTTCTAATGCACCTACATGGCATGGAAACTATGAATGGAATGTGATATCTAGCATGTACCTATATGATGCATGATACGGAATAACCTCATCTCATAGGGTTGTAACTAAATAAAACCCATATAAAAAGAATAACAACACAATCTCAAGTGCGTCACCCAACGGTGAAAATATATCAACTGTAAAATTTGCAAAATCGGTAAAATTTCAATCACTAGGTAATTTGGGTTTCCCCTGTACGTGGGTTAGCTACGCACGAGAACAGATTATTACCAACTATCGTTCGTCCTATCCCTGACTACGACTCCAAATAGTAATTCAAAGAAAAGAACCCCTCTGATACCACTTTGTAACATCCCAGTTCTTGGTGCCACGCAATGGGTGCCCCGAACCCGGTTCACCAAAAGTCCTCAAGCGAATTTCCCCAAACACCAGAGGCTTCCGACTAACAGTGACGGCCCAGGTCTAATAGTGGGGAAAATATGACATCATTTGTCCAAGTGTAGTGCAGTGGATTTGAAATAAATCATACAACAGTCAGCAGAAGCAATAACCATTCATATATAACTAAAAGGGATAACTGATAAAAAGGGAACCAGCAGTCATATATATATTAGAAGATGCAGCATGTCACTATTCTATAAAACAGCCAGAACATGTTACACAACAGTACAGTACAACAAAATACAGAGTATAGAAAAACAATGAAAAACAGATTGCAGCGGCATCGTGAGCCCAGGCTCGGTCCCATGCCCTCATTATCCTCAGCAACAGTCAAGTACCTGTATAGGGACTCTTTCCCCTATCCACACCTACAGAAACGTAATCTGTTTGGGCCAAAAAGTATGACACAAACAGGGTCTGAAAAATACATTCCCTGTAGGCACCAACCAAAGACTCGTGCCCAATTGTGTGTAAAACATGAAACAATATGGTGCAGCAATAAAATGAAATAAAAGTAAGCAGTACCAAAAGTAACTAACTTAATGAATTATATTTCTATTTTAATATCCTTTTAATCATTTAATTTAAAATATCACCACAGTGAATATTCTAAGTAACCAGATAATTTCCTCAGACACATAAAACCATACCCTCAGGTAAAGAGTATCTAGTACAAGAATCTTCCCTTAGGCATAATAGGGTTTTCCCTCAGGCATAGGTATTTTTTCCCACAGGCACAGAATCAACTGCCCACCGGCACGGAAGAAGTATCCCTCAGGCCAAAATTACTAGTTCCCTCAGAACAAATAGTGCAATGCCTGTAGGCTAATCACAACAATGCCCTCAGGCTAACAGGTAACCAGGCCACGCCCAACATGAAAATGTGAAGTAAACAAGCAATTCCTCTCGAGGCAATTCTATAATTACTACATTCAAGCCATACCCTTGGGTATCCTGGCCAAATGGATAAACAGTGGAACACACCCCCAGGGTGGTTCCAGATCCAAGCAACGCTCCCAATCAGCATTTTAATATCACATTTAAATCACCTATTCAAATCTTGGTATTTAAAATAGATATGGCCTCAGCCACAGGACACCCCCAACATGGGTTCATGGCACGAAAACGCACAAAACAGACGACAGTTGAAAAAACAAACACCAAGACACCTACTTTATAAACCAACGAGCGGTACACACTATCGTCGATCCCAGAAACTCCCAAGAACGGCGTAGATCTGAGGTAAAACATTTCTCTCTTAAAGACAAATAACTCCCGTTAAGGATAGAATTTGTAAGAACTGATTAATAAGGGTGGAGGGCTTACCCGTGCGGTTCCAACGTGATCGTCTGAGACAGAAACAGATTCCGGACGTGCGCTGGGTGGATCTCTGAAGCTCCAGTCGTCCCCTCCCGCTCCTTCTTCCCATTCTAATCCTTCACTGTGAACAGTGGAGCCGACTTCCCATTTTAAGCAAAAAAAGTAAAAGGCATGTACTTCCAAGTACACGGCGTGTACTTCTTTTATTTAACTGTTCCTCTGGAGGCACCGCTAAACTGTTCATCTGTCGACATGTGTACACGACATGTACTCCCAACTACACGGCGTGTACTATCATCCAGCAAGTGTCTACTCCACCGCCTTACTTTTTTGGCCTTCCGACTGACTACACGACGTGTAAATGACCACTACACGACATGTAGTCAGTTCCTACACCCTTCGTCACTGACATGGATACATGCCCTGTGCACCCATCCCACACGGCCAAAAGTACACGGCGTGTAGTTCCAAAATTTAGGATTTTTCCCCATTTTCCATATTTTCTCTAAAACACTTTAGGAAAAAGAAAAAAGAAGAAGCATGTACCTCAAAACTAAGAACCGGGTTCATACACAATACTCGGCTCACTGAACCATGAACATTCATGTTGTCTAAGCACTAGGATATAAAATATTCCTTGAAATATTTCAATGTGTTATATGATAATAATAGATTAATTATGAATTCAATTATTTATTATATCATAGGTCCATATTTATTCTAGAGTCTTACCCTTAGTTTATGGAATTGGCTCAAACAATGCCCAGTTTCCCCATATATAAGACATGAAATTCCATAGAAATTCATTACACTTTTACCTTGATATCAACATAGATAACATCATTCCATTCATTTGTGATATGTTTCATGTTTCTTCATAATTTATTTTTGACATATAATAAAATTCATCTTATTTCCCTTATGTTTATTTCAACATAAAAATTCATAAATGTACATTCCCACATAATTTTACATGTGTTTGAATCCCACAAAAGTTCATGTTGTTATTCATGCATTGTGATATATGATTGTGAATATTAATAACATGTTTTCTCTAGTAATCATCCTTTTATGTTTTTTATAATCACCAATGAGTCCACCAAATTCAATCTTAACATGATTTTTCTAGGGCATAGACATTTTTTGAAACCATAAATCATAGTATGAGAAAAAAATAATCATGTTGGCAAGCTAGTTGACAATGAAAAATAATTTATAGGTTGTCTAAATAAGTAAACATTATTTTCATTATATACACATTAGTTTTATCCTAGGCCACTTATGGTCATTATCTACTTAATTTCATTATGATTTTACATATAAAATATGTAAGTATCCAAATCATATCCCCCATGGAGTGTCGAACCAGGTGCATAGTAAGGACGATTTTCGTATACTAAAAAAAATGCTCAAGTCAATCACAACATGAATTTTTCATAATTATTACCGCCATGTACATATATTCTTGAACCATGTCTACAAGTGGTATCCCAAATGTGATGTAATGTTTTAGAAACCACATTCTCTAAACATGAACAATGTTCCAGGATATTTTCCAACACATAGAATTATCCGTATACTTATCCATAGACTTATAAATATATTTATCTGTGTGGTTAGATATATTGTTTTCTCATCCTAGTTTCCATATGTGAACTAAAACATTCCTTTAAAATAAAATATGGAAAACCAACCCATTTAATCATATAATTACATGATTCTTAAACATAAATATCCTACAATTAAAACCTATGTGTTATAAAGGCCCAAATTATTTGGAAGAATAAATTCATAAGACATAAAACAAGGTTTCCATTATTATTTTCCAAAGAGAGATTCAAATTTACATTCGATCTCCTAAATCTTGTTGGCAGTACCTGGGGAATATATAAAGAATGGGATATTATAAGAAGAATACTAAGTGAAAAAACATGATATGGAATCATAACATCTGAGTGACTGGTATAACATGATATCATAAAAGATAAGGAACATGAGTAATAACAAGGAAGAATAACATAGAGAACATGGTATCATAAGATCATGACAATAAAATAAGTGTTGTAAAAAAACATGAGAAAAATATTCAAGGATAACTACTAAGACAATATCATATGGTGGAAAAAAATCCAAAATAGATTAGGTTTACTCTTTAATCCCATATATGATATCACATGAGACTAAAACATTACCCAAAGCATTGGAGTTCTATCTGGACAAACCCAACATAACATGTGCATTATCTATGTGTCCCCTATAAAGTAAATAAATAGTAATTCATAACACAATTATATTACAATGAAATAAAATGTGGTTCATATTGTTTCATCATATCATATTCGAAGGAAATTTCATAATGTAAGTATTGGAGAAATCATCA
Organism: Viscum album; assembly: GCA_963277665.1. Lineage (NCBI taxonomy): Eukaryota > Viridiplantae > Streptophyta > Magnoliopsida > Santalales > Viscaceae > Viscum > Viscum album. Next base: position 1,106,009,456 of record OY728139.1, read on the forward strand.
TAAGGAATTACTTAAAAAACCCGATTTATCTAGATCTTAGATTCTTCAGTGTTAATAAAAAACCACTAACATAGTGTGGACCTTTAAAAACACTACTAAAGTAGCACTAGAAAATGGGTCCCTTTATCATCACTAATAAATAGACCTGATAATTGGGGGATTTATCAACGCTTTTTAAGAGCACTAATAAAGGGACATCTTTATCGGTTCATATTTTCTATCTCTAATAAATGGTACATTTCCTAAAAACCAAATTTCATTAAAAATAATATATTAATAAATAAATTTATAAATATTTATAAAAATATATTATATTTTTATAAATATCATTTAGACAAGTCTATATTCGCATTTACAGTTAACATATAAGATATTTTGTAAAAATGGATTATAAAATAATTTAATTTTATTAATATTTAAAATTTTATAATTATATTAGTCCAATAGTCATATAATAAAAATCAGTTGACATAAAAATTAAATGAATTATTGAATGGTTGAAGATAAGTTGAAAAAAGGCTATTAAATTCAAATAGCCATTACTTCTAATATGGATGTTTGTTTGGGATCTACCACATATCAAATCAAATCATGAAAATTGATCTATTCCATGGTCATTATAGGGAACCTAATTACATTTTTCAAGGCCAATGTGCCCCATAAGGCCTTCAAAAATATTTTTTTAGTTAGTGTATCCAAATGTTTTTACATTTTATGGAATTTAATCCTCTATTAAGTGGGTGTGATTGTCTTTTTTTGGTAGGTACTAAATTTATTCCCTAGGAATATGTTCATTTAGATATTATGATTTTGAAATTAAATCATTCTTCATAATGTAGTTTTATTCTTAAGTTCATATATTAATAAGTTATTAAATTTAATTATAACAAATCAATTGTATAAATTCATTATTTAAAAAAAATTCACAAAAAAAATATTTTTAAATATATAATATAAATATTTATAATTAATTTTATTTACAATAAAGAATTATCCATATTATTCACATTATAAATATTCAATAATATGTTTACATATGTCTATAAAATTATTGTTTATATACAAATATATTTGTGTCAAAAAAAACATATATGTATATGTATAATCTAAGATTTGAAAATAAATACAAATTAAATAAATATTGATATATTTATATGAGAAATATAAATGTATACTTGTGTTTGTGTATCAATATTCAGAATATAGATCATATATAAATGCATTACTATAATAAAATATTTATCATTATAATTAAATACAATTTATATATGTATTTTAAATTTAATACTAATTAATTCATTACAAAATAATTATATCTAAATATAAAATTATATGTGAATCTCTAAGTATAAAAATATATAAATATAGAAGTAATGTATAAAATTCATGTCTAAATATCTATAAATATTGAGAAAGTGTACATAAAAATATATATATACATTTTACATAATATAAAAATATAGGAATATATTTATATATAAATACACTTATAAATATATATATATATATATATTCATATATATGTGAATTATTAAATGAATAAATATTTTTATTATATTATAGTATATATAAGTGAATAAAATATATAATAAATATAATTATATATATATATATATATATATCACACCCAAATATATATTATATATATGTATTTAAAATAATTTATATAAATATATGAATAAGAATATATATATAAATATAAATAAAAATATATTGAATTATCATTAAATGGATAATAAAACATCTCAGTATAGTGGTAACAGTATTTGAGTTCCAAAAGAGAGGCACATGATCCAATTCTTGAAGCACATGAGGCAAGAATTTCTCAAAGTGATGATAATGTGGGAGGGGAAGCACTGATAATTGGGTGGTTGGCGAGTGGGTGAAAAGCGCTGATAGTGGGATCACTGATAAGGTTTGGGGGCTGAGAGAGGGCTGAAAAAATACTTTTCACCCATTCTCAGTGCTTAAATTAAAGTGATGATAAATGGGGACTTTATCAGTTCTTTTTTATCATTGATAATGGAAAACATTATCAGAATAAAAGATTCCAATAAATTCACATTCATTATACCAAAAATAATCACTGATAATTCCTTCCCTTTAACATTGATCACATTATCAGTGCTTCTGTATCATTGATAAAACCCATTTTTAATAATATTTTAGGGAATATTTCTAGTAGTACATATATAACACCAGTAAAGGGAGATAGAATAAATTGTGTATATATATTAGAGACAAATATATATATATATATATATATATATTTATTTTTTAAAATCAATTCATAACATTAGTGGTTATTTTATTTGATGAAAATTAAGACAACCCTACACTTTATTACACATTATTCTTCGATTTATTACAAAATATTACACATAAAATGACATGGAATATTGAGAATTATAGTGTATTGAGAAATAAGTATATTACATGACAACATAACATTGGAAAAACATCATCTATATTGAAAACTTACTTAACATGCTCATATTTTTCTGTCATATGAAAAACATCCTGGGATAACATGGGGCCATAAATAAAAAATGGGTGAGCTATAAATCCAAATAATGGAATTAAAAAATCATTACATGAAGAATGTATTATAGGTTATAAAATAGATATATAAATGTGGAATAAAAGGGTGATAATCATAAACATGAAAAATCAGACATGATAAAGCAAGATTGTAACACCCGAGACTTTTATAAGAAATATTTTGTTTTTATGTTATATAAATCATCAAAGGAATCTTTCACTACACACAAAACTAGCTTGGCTTGCTTTACATGCAAACGTATCCTTCCTCTATAGCTTGCATCGTACGCAATACCGAGTTTCACTAAACAACGATATGTTATTAAAATATTATTAAAACTAGCCTTTATGAATAGTAATAACCACTTTTTGAAATTTTATAAATTTTATTATTCAAAATGGACTTCATTTTTGGATTCTGAATATCAAAATTATCCTAGGGTGAAATTTTGGTATTTTTCTGAAAACTTTTAATTTTTGATGAATACTGAAAACACTGGGTTACTATTTAAAAACCGACTTTTTATTTAAATAATTATTTATTTTATTTAAATTTATTTTAGGAAAAAATTGATACATAATACCTATATAAGTTCAATGTAATTCATTGGATTAATTTTATAATAATTTTAGATATATAAAAATTTATTGAACTTTTCACCGTTTTTTACCCACCTCCTAAGAGAATTTGCAAATTTACATAAAACTTAATTTTACCATTTCTGTGAGTGGAATTTTAAAAATCTGAGAGACATGGTTGATTTCAGTAAGTAAAATGTGGTTCAATGAGATGAAAATAATTTTTGGTGAATAGTAACTTTTTACTTTTTTTACCACGGTTATAAGTAAATAGGGTAATTAAGGGTAAAAATGATATTATTATTACCAAAAAACATTTCCTAATTCTATTGGAAAAGTGTAATTCGACAAAAAACAACCTTATGAATAAAATATGACCATTTAGGCCCACTTGGATTAGATTAGGACATTTATTATTAATTTATTTAAAGAAGGGTTAAAATAGTTAAAATCAATGTTTAATAAGTAAATCATTTTTAAGATAGGGTTATACATAAGATAAATTAGACTATAAATATTCATTAGAAAAAAAAGTATTTCCTACATAATGATATTTTATTTTTAATTTTTAGACATTAAATAATTTAATTTATTTATGACACAACGATGATGCAGTAATTATTTTATTAATGAAATATTGACATAATTGATGTTATAAATACCCAAATAAATGTAATTTGATACTTTTTATGAATTAAAATAATTTAATATGTTAATATGACAAGTTTTTATTGATTTAATTCCCTTTTTTCGAACTAATATTTCTGTTATGAGTTTTACAAAAATCAATTAACAAATAGTATCAAAATTGACATAAAATATTTTTTAGAACAAATATTATATTATTAATTGTTATTTTATTCCTAAAAATATAAGGCTCGGCCAAATGACTTATATAAGGTTATATATATTAATAATAACCAACTTGGAGTTCGTTTGACTTGTTATAGTAAGTTTATTAACCTTATAGTGTAAGAAAACAAGAAGAGACGGTAAAAGTAAAATTATTTAACTTAAAGTTAAATCTAAATGATATGGTTACAATAGGAACCTAAAATTGTCTAAATTCTATTGGATGATAGGATTTCTACCCATCCCCACCTTAGCTTAGAAATAAATCAATTTGGAGCTATTATAAACCGAATATGACTTTATAATAAAATAATATGTTTAGTTTTTCAAAAGGTGCCCCTCTCCTCCATTATAAAAGGGCACCTCCGCCCCCTCTTCCTCACACCACTTTGAGCCTTCATGCTCGGCCAAACCCTGACGATTTCTCCTCCACACATCCCTAGAAACATCCTAGAGTTCCTGGTCTTCTTCAAAGACAAATTTTAGTGCCCTAAAATGAGGTCTCAAAGAGGCACTTCAAAGAAGTGGTAATGTCCGTTACCGATTCTTTCAAATTTATTTCTTCTTCCACTTATTCTTATTTAGTTGTTTAATTATGAAGTAATAACATCAGTATCACTCATATAATGATATGTTATTATAAGTATGAAACAACCCTATTTCACCATCTATCCATCCTACGGAAAACCAAATCACCGCGCGTGCGTACGTACGGAATACCGTCTCCACGCCATGGTGTAATCTATTTTCCACCACCACCTTACTTGGATGGGTATAATGGTGTAAATAATAACTATATATGATTATTGTAAAGTGATACTGATTCTGAAATAGTATACATACACTATAATACAATTCCATGATCATGGGAATGATATCATCGCTCGTGCGTACATACGGAATACCATCTCCACGATGTGATTCAACTCGTTCTACATGATTTTCATTGCATAATGATTACATAAATGAATTGAGTGAATAAATATGATATATATTACACTAATACCATTCTGTAAATGAGATATCTATAACCTAAAAAGAAGAATAAGAATGTATTCGACAAAACACGCATAAGAACAAAAAAAATAAACACCCGAATAACAAGTAGCAATGAAATATTACTAATAATAAGCTAAGAATATGACCATATATGATATCATAACAATGAGTATGATTATGGAATAAGTCAATGACATTATTTAAATAATTATACAGGAGTTTCAGACACTTACAAAGCAAATCAGACCTAAGATAAGGGAAATATCACAATCTCATTTTTATCCGAGATTGTTTTTACTTTGGAATTTACTGGGGTGTATTTTATCATCCACATCCATGTTTCCTCAATATTTAATATTATTTCCATCCACCTACAATTTTTTAAATCCAATTTTACCCTTTGGTGAGTTTTTTAGTAAAAGATATGAATGGAATCTTTTGACGTTTTTCGTACGAGGTACTTTTTGACTTTTCCGACAAAATTTCAAGAAAAATGTTTTTTTAACTTATACAGCATGAATGGATTTTTAAAACATTATTTACAAGAAGCTTACTTTACATGTTTTCACATTTATTTTTAATCAACTTCTTTTAGTTTAGAATTGTATGACATGTTAAGAAAGGAAAAGTGTTTTTAAAGTAGAAAGGATATTTTCCTCAAGAATGGAGTTCAAGTGTTTTATCAAAATTATTCTCCATCTAAGATAATAAAGGCTTCTATTTCTATCCCTATTATTACATTGATTTGATTATTTTGGGATGTAATTATTTTTATGAATTCATTTATCTTATATGAATTATTTTATGATGTCACGATGTTTAAGAATCCAATTTTTATTACATGGGTTATGCTATGATGTATGGTTTATGATTTTGTGGAACACATAAGAATGGTATCATTATGAAATTTGTGGGACCTATATCTCCCTCAAATGCATTGGGTAAATATTTTATATCTCATGAGATAGACATGGCTGGAATGGCAGGTTAAACCAGTTCAGTAAAACAGGACTGAAACGAGGAATGAACTCGGTTCAGAAATGGACTTTGTCCACTAAGATAGTCTTGGAAATGAGTCTTGACTAATAAGAAATTATTCTCTATGATTATGTGTATATGCCACAAAGCTTCATGTTTTAAGTTATTATTATTGTTATTACATTTCACTACCATGATTTATCCCATGTTATGAAATTATGATCTCTTTTGCAGGGTAAGATTTCCAAATTATTATGTTCTTATGAATATGATGTGATTGATATTTCTTTTGTTTACCCTTACTGAGCATTTGAGCCCACCCTTTTTTATGTTTTCTTTCCCCTGGGTCAAGAAGAAGGTTATTAAGTAGGATATTCCAAAAGGGACTCTAGATATGATGAAATAAATGGGAGACAATGTAGATTCTTTATGAACCAGTTGTTTATGTTTCCCAGTTTCTAAAGACACTATACCTATACGGTCCTTTCATGGTTTTGTTATATGTTGTAATAAGTGTATTTAAATTTTGAATCACTAAAAATGCATGTAAAGTATGGGTCGTTATAGTTGGTATCAGAGGAAAGGTATAGTAAACCTTTGGAAACTAGGATGTGAAATCCTTAGTAAGATTCCTAAGGATAAGTCTAAGCATAGAACCCAATCTTAGTGTTTTAAAAATGGCCATGAACAACATATGATAAGACCTTAAGTGTGAAGATTTATTCTTGATTATGTGGTTTTCCTATTATAATTAGTGTTGCTCGCACTATTATTCTTGGTTTTAGTCAATGGCTGGAACCCGAAGGAACCGTGTTAATGCAGAATGTGATGGGCAATGCAATGATTGTCCCCCCTGAGAAACCAAACGTTTTTGGAGCCGGAATGAAAAATCTTGTAGCCATGCTCACACAAGTTTCTCAAGATATGAATCATGCAGTACTTCCAAACGAGAAAAGGAAGGAGCAACATTCTGTTGAATCCTTTATGAGGCAGCGTCCACCTTCATTCATCGGGTCTACTGATCCATTAGTTGCTGAACAATGGATTAGTACTACGAAAAAGATATTTTCAGTTCTTCAATGTTCTGAACAGGATATAGTCATCTCAGCAGTGTATCTTTTGGAAGGTGATGCTGATCAATGGTGTAATCTTATCAAGAATACGAGGCAAAGAGATGAAATTGAGTCCATGGAATGGGACGAGTCCAAGAAGTAATTTTTCAATAAGTACTTCCCTCGTATTATTCGAACAAAGATGGAGAAGGAGTTTCTTGAACTAAAGCAAAACGATCATGAATCTGTTGGTACCTATGAAGAAAATTTTACAAGACTTGCAAGGTATACTTTTGGTATTATTATCCAACCTGAGAGTAAGATCGATCGACTCTTTAGTGGCTTCAAACCAAGTCTTCGAAGGGCGTTAGCCATAAGGGACTTCAATAGCTAAGAGGAAATCGTTCGATGTGGTCTCAAAGTTGAGATGGATATTGGAGTAACCCATCAGTCATATGTGTTTGATAAGAAGAGGAAAATGGAATTCAAAGGAAAATATAAAGAGCACACTGAAAAGAAGATGAGTTTTACCTTATGCTCAAAGTGTGGAAAGAAACAAAGAGGGAGTTGTCTTAAAGGGACAAGTAAATGTTTAAAATGTGGAAAGGAAGGTCATCAGACATTTGAGTGCTGCAACGATGGGAAGAAGATATCTAGTGATGTGAACAATGAAAAGGCTACACAGAGTGCACCTCCTACACTTCAATGTTACAAGTGCATGGAAATGGGGCATTATGCCAATCAATTCCCTAATCCTAGGGTTGTTGATGATGATCGACGTCAACAAACTCTTAAGGATAAAGGCAAAGGAAAGTCACATGCAATTTCTCTTAGCGATGTGGAGTACGATAACAAAGTGGTGAAAGGTACACTTACCATCCACTCTAAAGTATAAAATGTTGTATTTGATTCTGGATCCATCCACTCTTTTATTTCTAAATAATTTTCTAAGGGTATCACCGTATTACCTCAACAATTACATGTTGAGTTAGCTGTGACAACCCCTAATGGCACAACAGTCGCATCAAAAGTTTATAATTCTTCTCTGATTGAAGTTTGTGGGAAAGTGCTTCCTGCAAATCTTGTGATCCTTCCTATAGTGTAATTTTATGTGATTATTGGCATGGATTGGCTTTCTCTATATGGAGCTCATATCAATTTCCAAATAAGGGAAGTCACATTTCATATTCCATATCAATCTTTGATCGTCTATCGATGAAAGGAAGAACATAAGCTTCCTGTGGAAATTTCTTCCATCTTATGGGTCTTGATTCCACTAAATGAAGGTTATTTAGCTCAAATGGTTGGTGATAAACTCACAATTAAGAATATTCCCATTTTACGGGAGTTTGACGATGTCTTTCCGGTGGAATTTTCGGGTCTTCCACGAAATCGTGAAGTTGAGTTTTCAATAGAACTCGTACCGGGTGCTTTACCTATTTCAAAGACACCTTATAGAATGGCCCTAATTGAGTTGCAGGAATTGAAGAAGAAACTCAAAGAGAATCTTTATAAGGGGTTCATATGCCCTAGTGTATCACCTAGGGGAGCACCTGTTCTGTTTGTTAAGAAGAAATATGGATCAATGAGACTCTGCATTGATTATTGAGAACTTAAAAAGATCACTATCAAGAACAAATATCCTCTCCCACGCATTGATGACCTATTTGACCAACTACGCGGAGCTCAATACTTTTCCAAGATTGATCTCCGTTCAGGGTATCATCATTTAAGGGTCAAAAGGGAGGATATACCAAAGAAGGATTTCCATAAAATGTTTAGACACTATGAATTTATAGTGATGCCATTTGGTCTTACTAATGCCCCTGCTATCTTCATGGATCTAATGAATAGAGTCTTTAGAGACTATATTGATTAGTTTGTGGTAGTCTTTATAGACAATATTCTTGTCTATTCAAAGAGCAAGGATGAACATGAAGATCACTTGAGAGTTATATTGAAGACCCTGAGAAAGGAGAAGCATTATGCCAAATTTACAAAGTGTGAATTTTGGCTTCAAAAAGTTGCATTTTTGGGTCACATAATCTCAAAAGAGGGGATATATGTGGATCCAGCAGAAACAGAGGTTATCGAAAGATGGTTGAGACCAACAATAGTAATTGAGATCCAAAGTTTTCTTGGTTTGGCTGGATAATATCAATGTTTTGTGAAAGATTTCTCACAATTATATAATCCACTCACCAAGTTGACTCGGAAAGGAGTTAAGTTTGTTTGTATGGAGGAATGTGAAGAGAATTTCAAGTAGTTGAAAAGAAGGTTATCCAGTGCACCTGTACTCACACTTCCTTGTAGTGGAGAAAGGTTTGTGATCAACAGTGATGCATCCAAGAAGGGATTGGGGTGTCTTCTCATGAAAAATGATATGATGACAGCTTATGCCTCACGATAGTTAAAAATCCATGCGCAAAATTACCCAACTCATGATTTGGAGTTATCTGCGGTAATCTTTGCATTAATGATTTGGAGGAATTATCCTTATGGAGAAAGGTGTGACATTTATACTGATCATAAAAGATTAAAGTATATTTTCACACAAAAGGAGCTGAATATGCACCAAAGAAGATGGTTGGAGCTGATTAAGGATTATGACTTCTCAATCCATTACCACCCTGGGAAATCAAACAAGGTGGAAGATGCATTAAGTTGACAAGGCCATGCCAGTTTATCCATGATGAGGATCACAAAAGATCCAATATTTATATATTTACAAAGGATGGATCTTGGAATTATAATGGAAGGGGGAAAATCTTATCTTTCTCAAATGAATGTTCAACCATCTATACATGTGAAGATTAAAGAGGCACAGAAAGAAGATGTAGAGTTACAAAAGATGGTGAGAAATGTTCCTGAATTCAACCTTGATTGTGATGGGATAATAAAGTTCAGGAATCGGGTTTGTGTTCCTCCCATCCCCGAATTAAAGAAGGAGCTGCTGGATGAGGCTCATAGTTCATCATTCTCTATTCATCCTGGAAGCACAAAGATGTATAGGGACCTGAAAGAGTACTTCTGGTGGGATGGCATGAAAATAGATTTTGTTGAATATGTCTCTCGGTGCTTGGTTTTTCAGCAAGTTAAAGCTGAGAGAAAGAAGTCTAAGGGAATGTTACAACCATTACCCATACCCGAATGGAAATGGGAAAACATCACTATGGACTTTGTCACCGGACTACCTAAAACATCCAAAGGCAATAATTCTATCTGGGTCATAGTTGACCGTCTTACAATGTCTGCACACTTTATTTCTATTAGAGAGGATTTCTCTCTGGATCAGCTTGCCAGGATATATGTAAAGGAAGTGGTAAGATTGCATGGAGTACCAATTTCTATTATATCTGATCGGGATCTGAGGTTTACCTCAATGTTCTGGCGAAGTCTTCAGAATACTCTTGATACAGAGTTGAGTTTCATCACTACTTATCATCCTCAGACAAACAGTCAGTCTGAGATGATGATTCAAACTCTAGAAGATATGTTGAGAGCTTGCTCTATGGATTTCAAAGGTGGTTGGGATCCACACCTACCTTTGGTGAAATTTTCGTATAATAGTATCTTTCACTCCAGTATTCAGATGGCTCCTTATGAAGCTCTCTATGGAAAGATATTCAGGACTCCAACTTGATGGGATGATGTTGGGGAAAGAAAGCTATTAGGACCTGATCTTGATTATGACATGGCAGAAAAGGTCTGATCTATTCAACAACACATAAGAGCAGCTCAGAGTCGACAAAAAAGTTATGTCGAAAACCGAAGAAATGACTTAGAGTTTGAAGTGGGTGATAAAGTGTTCTTATGAATATCTCCTTGGAAGAGAGTAATGAGATTTGGGAAAAAGGGAAAGCTGAGCCCTAGGTATATCGGTCCTTTCGAAATACTGGATCCTGTTGGGAAGGTAGCTTACCGATTGGAGCTTCCACCGAATCTCTCTCAAGTTCATGATGTGTTCCATGTATCTCTCCTGAGAAATTACATACCTAATCCTTCACATGTACTCAGCTCAGAAGTTGTACCACTGGAGCAAGATCTTTCTTATGAAGAACAGCCGATAGAGATTCTCGATCGTAGTGAAAAAGTCCTACGGAACAAGACAACTCGCTTGGTGAAATTTTTATGGAGGAACCACCAATTAGAAGAAGCTACATGGGAGCTTGAGGATATGATGAGGGAGAGGTATCCTCATCTTTTTGTTACAAGTGACTAATTTCGAGGGCGAAATTCATTTTAAAGGGGTTAGAATGTAACACTCGAGACTTTTATAAGAATTTTTTTTTATGTTATATAAATCATCAAAGGAATATTTCACTACACACAACACTAGCTTGGCTTTCTTTACATGCAAACGTGGCCTTCCTCGATAGCTTGCGTCGTACGCAATACCGAGTTTCACTAAACAACGATATGCTATTAAAATATTATTAATACTAGCCGTTATGAATAGTAATAACCACTTTTTGAAATTTTATAAATTTTATTATTCAAAATGGACTTCATTTTTGGATTCGGAATATCGAAATTATCCTAGGGTGAAATTTTGGTATTTTTCTGAAAACTTTCAATTTTTGATGAATAGTGAAAACACTGGGTAACTATTTAAAAACCAACTTTTTATTTAAATAATTATTTATTTTATTTAAATTTATTTTAGGAAAAAATTGATACATAATACCTATATATGTTCAATGTAATTCATTGGAGTAATTTTATAATAATTTTAGATATATAAAAATTTTATTGAACTTTTCACCGTCTTTTACCCACCTCCTAGGAGAATTTTCAAATTTACATAAAACTTAATTTTACCACTTCTGTGAGTGGAATTTCAAAAATCAGAGAGACATGGTTGATTTCAGTAAGTAAAATTTGGTACAATGAGATGAAAATATTTATTGGTGAATAGTATCTTTTTAATTTTTTTACCACGGTTAAAAGTAAATAGGGTAATTAAGGGTAAAAATTATATTATTATTACCCTAAAACATGTCCTAATTCTATTGGATAAGTGTAATTCGACCAAAAAAACCTTAGGAATAAAATATGACCATTTAGGCCCACTTGGATTAGATTAGGACATCTATTATTAATTTATTTAAAGAAGGGTCAAAATAGTTAAAATCAAAGTTTAATAAGTAAATAATTTTTAATATAGGGTTATACATAAGATAAATTCTACTATAAATATTCATTAGAAATATTAAAATACTTCCTACATAATGATATTTTATTTTTAATTTTTAGACATTAAATAATTTAATTTATATATGACACAATGATGATATCGTAATTATTTTATTAATGAAATATTGAGATAATTATTGTTATAAATACCCAACTAAATGTAATGTGAGACTTTTTTTGAATTACAATAATTTTCTATGTTAATATGACATGTTAGAATTGATTTAATTTAATCTTTTTGAACTAATCTTTCTGTTATGATTTTTACAAAAAATCAATTACCAAATAGTATCAAAATTGACATAAAATGGTTTTAAAAACAAATATTATATTATTTATTGTTATTTCATTCCTAAAAATCTATGGTTCGGCCAAATGACTTATATAAGGTTATATATATTCATAATAAACAACATTACGTTCGTTTGGCTTTTTATAGTATGTTTATTAACCTTATTGTGTAAGAAAACAAGAAGACACGGTAAAAGTAAAATTATTTAACTTAAAGTTAAATCGAAATGATAAGGTTAAAATAGGATCCTGAACTTGTCTAAATTATTTTGGATGAGATTATTTCGACCCATAACCACCTTATCTTAGAAATAAATCAATTTGGAGCTATTTAAAACCGAATATGTCTTTATAATAAAATAATATTTTTAGTTTTTCCAAAGGTGCCCCTCTCCTCCCTTATAAAAGGGAACCTCCTCCCCCTCTTCCTCACACCACTTTGAGCATTCAAGCTCAGAACAACGCTGCCTATTTATCCTCTCCACTTCCCTAGAAACATCTTAGAGGTCCTAGTCTTCTTGAAAGACCAATTTTAGTGCCCTAAAAGGAGGTCTCAATGAGGCGCTTCAAAGAAGAGGTAATGTCCGTTACCGATTCTTTCAGCTTTATTTCTTCTTCCACTTCTTCTTCTTTAGTTGTTTCACTATGAAGTAATAACATCAGTATCAATAATATACTGATAAGTTATTATAATTATGAAACAACCCTATTTCACCATCTATCCATCCTATGGAAAACGAAATCATCGCGCGTGCGTACGTTCGGAATACCGTCTCCACGCCGTGGTGAAATCTATTTTACACCACCACCATACTTGGATGAGTATAATGGTGTAAATAATAACTATATATGATTATTTTAAAGTTATATTGATTCTGAAATAGTATACATACACTCCAATACAATTCCACGATCATGGGAACGATATCATCGCTCGTGCGTACGTACGGAATACCGTCTCCACGATGTGATGTGACTCGTTCTACATGACTTTCATTGCATAATGATTACATAAATGAATTGAGTGAATAAATATGATATATATTACAATAATACCACTCTGTAAATGAGGTATATATAACCTAAAGAGAAGAATAATAATTTATTTGACAAAACACGCATAAGAACAAAAAGTAATAAACACCCGAATAACAAGTAGCAATGAAATAGTACTAATAATAAGCTAAGAATATGACCATATATGATATCATAACAATGAGTATGATTCTGGAATAAGTCAATGACATTATTTAAATCATTATACAGGAGGTTCGGACACTTACGAAGCAAATCGGACCTAATGTAAGGGAAATATCACAATCTCATTTTTATCCGAGATTGTTTTTACTTTGGAATTTTCTGGGGTGTATTTTATCATCCACATCCATGTTTCCTCAATATGTAATATTATTTCCATTAACCTAAAATTGTTTAAATCCAATTTTACCATTCGGTGAGTTTTTAGTAAAAGATATGAAAGGAATATTTTGTCATTTTTCGTACGAGGTAATTTTTGACTTTTCCGATAAAAGTATGAGAGGAATGTTTTTTAACTTATACAACATGATTGGATTCTTAAAAAATTATTTCCAAGAAGCTTCCTTTACAAGTTTTCATGTTTATTTTTAATCAACTTCTTTTAGTTTATAATTGTATGACATTAAGAAAGGAAGAGTGTTTTTGAAGTAGAAAGGATATTTTCCTCAAGAATGGAGTTCAAGTGTTTTATCAAAATTATTTTCCATCTAATATAATAAAAGGTTCTATTTCTATCCCTATTATTACATTGATTTGATTATGTTGTGATGGAATTATTTTTATGAATTCTTTTATCTTATATGAATTGTTTTATGATGTCACGATGTTTAAGAATCCCATTTTTATTACATGGGTTGTGCTATGATGTATGGTTTATGATTTTGTGGCACACATAAGAATGGTATCATTATGAGATGGGTGGGACCTATATCTCCCTCCAATGCATTGGGAAATGATTTTATATCTCATGAGATAGACATGGCTGGAATGGAAGGTTAAACTGGTTCAGTGAAACATGACTGAAACGAGGAATGAACTCGGTTCAGAAATGGAATTTGTCCAATAAGATAGTCCTGGCAATAAGTATTGAATAATAAGAAATGATTCTATATGATTATGTGTTTATGCCACAAGTCTTCTTGTTTTAAGTTATGATTATTGTGATTACATTTCACTACCATGATTTATACCATGTTATGAAATTATGATCTCTTTTGCAGGGTAAGATTTCTAAATTGTTATGTTCTTATGAATATGATGTGATTGATTTTTCTTTTGTTTACCCTTACTGAGCATTTGAGCTCACCCATTTGTATGTTTTCTTTCCCCCAGGTCAGGAAGTAGGTTATTAAGTAGGATATTCCAAAAAGGACTCTAGATATGATGAAATAAATGGGAGACAGTGTAGATGCTTTATGAACCAGTTGTTTATGTTTCCCAGTTTCTAAAGACACTATACCTATACTGTCCTTTCATGGTTTTTTTATATGTTGTAATAAGTGTACATAAATTTTTATGTACTAACAATGTATGTAAATTATGTGTCATTATAAAGATAACATAAAGGTATCATCTGAAATGTGGTATAATCCTAAAACACTACATCATAATCATATGTAAGGGATAACTGTAGGGAAATCAGGATGGAAAAAGTCCCATTATGGACTATGTTAACTCCCGCACCCATTTCATGAGATATCATGAGACTAAAACATTACCCAATTCATTTGGAGAAATATATTTATTTTTGGGGGCACTAGTTAGTTTCATGTCATTCTCATGCTTATGTGTTCCATATATAACTTATTACATGGAATACTTTATCATTAATAATAACTATAGGATAAATTAGTGCATAATACAGACATTTATTTCCCTAATAAAATATGTATGAGGGTAAAAAGGAGAATACCCTTGTTAGGAAATGGGTATGATACTCACTACATAATGTTTTTGTCATGGAAAATCTTGGTGAAATTTTCACAACAAAATGACTCAACATAATGATTAATAAATTGTGTCAATGAAAGTTAAAGGGGTCTCTAATCCCTTGTAAATCAATGGGATAGTAATATGAAAACATAAAAACACATCCCAATATTACAAATTGGAAATATAATTCCTTAGATAATAAAGAAACCTGAATAAAGTGAAGAATGAGGGGATGCCTTACCTTGAGAGTGTGACTCCAAGTGTTTTGGAGGATATTATTAAGAGAATGACGGGAAATTTGGGGGACTGTAGATAGGGGAGGGAATAGTAATTATTTTTTCTATGAATTTTTAGTGAAGATAAATGAGAGAATTAGTAGTTTTATAAGGTAAATGGGCGGGAAATTCTATTTCATTTATCAAACATAGTTTTTGCAATCTATATAATGAGATAACCAAAACCACAAACCATACTATGAGTGTTCCCATGATTTATGAAACAAATGGGTGATTTTCAATATTTTATTATATAAAGGGACTAAATTATTAATATATTATCATTGGTGATGTGGAGGTGACTCATGCTCTTAAAAATATAAATTTTAAACATGAAAAAATGTCTAGGTTTTGCAGGATTCATAATGGATTTATAAAATTATAAAATAAACATAAAATCACATATTTTAAATGGGAAAAATATATTTGGTGGTGGATATCATTTATTGAATTTATTAAATAACTTTTTGGTCATTATGATTTCAAAATACACACCATGTATTTAGATGTTTTTTTTAATTTTTACTTGAAAATTAGACGGTCTCAAAAAGTTATAAAAAATTCACCATTAGATAGTTTTGAAGTTATGATTAAAAAATAATATTCATTTTATAAAAATAATTATCTAAATATTTGAATTTTTACTTTCAAAATAATAATCTATATTTATTAAGAAATGATCAGATTCTTACAATGACAGTTTGTTAACCATGATACAAATTAAACTTGAATTCATAAAATTATATTATAATTTAAAAATAATAAAAAATATTTATTAATAATATTTTATTAAAATATTATTTATTTAAAAAATCCATTAATTCATTAAAATAAATTCATTAATTGAATTTTAATATTAATTAAAAATACAATTTCTTTTATTGTGTTACAATCAAAATCATTTATAATGTAAAAATAAAATGAAAATATATTAAATATTCAATAGAATATACCTAATCATATTATTAGGGTCTTTATACATATACCTTTAATAAACTCAGAAAATCCCTTAGGTTAATGTAGAGACCCGAAGCTTGACGTACATGGAAAACACATTACTTTTGCAGAATACTTAATACATAACAAAATTAAAAACTCAAGGACCGTAATAGTTTAGTGTCTTTGGAAACTCGGAATGTAATCTTCTAATCGTGGTGAAAGATCTTCAACATCTCCCATAAAGATCTTTCCCTTATGTTTTTTTACCTAAAACCTTTCTTTATATCCTGGGGAAAAGAAAACATATAAAGGGTGATCTCAAATGCTCAGTAAGGGTAAGCATGGATAAAATAAAACAAACCATATACATTTGAACTTAAAAACATGAACACAATGTTTAAAAATCAAGATATTGAGAAATGAAATAAAACATGGAAATACGTAAGGCATAGATCATAAAGAAACAATAATCCTGATAAAATAGTATGGGAATAAAACATGTAATTGTGGGAAAACATTATGATTTTCATAGTAGCCAAGGCACTGCTACTAGGACCATCTTAGTGGACAAAGTCCCTTTCGGAATTGAGTTCACTCCTCATTTCATTCCTGTAACACTGAACCGGATTAACTTACTGTTCTAGACATGTCTATCTCATGAGATATAAATCTTTACCCAATGCATTGGAGGGAGATATAGGTCCCACCCATCTCATAATGAAATCACTCTTACTTGTTCCACAAAATAAACTTGAAACATTCATCATAACCCAAAGAATAAAATGGGTTTCATAAATATCATCCCATCATCACATAATCCATATAAAACAAATGGATATATCAACATAAGAAAAGTGAAACCATGTAAATAATAGGGACATTATACTTGAAACATACACATATAATGTCATCTTATATGGAAAAATGGTTTTGATAAAACACTTGAAATGAATTCTTGAGGAAAATATCTTTTCTTCTTCAAAATCAATTTCTTTTCACAAAATGTCATGAAATTTTAAAAGAAATAGATTTTTTTGAAAATATTCAGGAAATATTTTGGAGGAAGCTTCATGAAAATAAGGCTTTATAAAACTGTAAAAATCCTTTCATGCCGTATAAGTTAAAAAAACCTTCTCCTCGTACTTTTATCGGAAAAGTCAAAAACTACCTCGTAACGTTAAAAAAAGAAGAAATATTCCTTTCATATCATGTAGTAAAAGAAAAAATGGGTAAAAAGGAAATTAAACATACATAAAAACTTTTAGAAAACATGGACTTGGATGATAACAATAACCCCGATAATTAGTTACGAATAAACAATCTCGGATAAGAACGAGATTAGAAAAGTTATCCCTTACCGTACGTCTGATATGCTTCGTATGTATCTGAACCTCCTGTATAATGATTTAAATAATGTCATTGAATTATTAAAGAATCATATTAATTGTTATGATATTATATATGGTTCACTTATGACTTTATATTACCCATTCTTTTGTAAATTAATGTTAAAGTAGCATTTTGGGTAAAATCGTCTTATTTATCGTACGTGTTTGGACTTGTTGTTCTTGATGTTATTATTAATTATATCATGATTTAATTATTTCCAAAATGTAAATCATGAATTATATATCATATAAATTCATTATATATCCAGCATATACAAGCATTATTAATAGTACATAACATATGGATGTAAGAAATGAAATGCACCGTTCATGGAGACAGTAAGTCGTACGTACGCATGAACTCTACTTTCATTTCTATTTCTTATTTTAATTGAATTAAAATATAATTATACATAGGAATATTATAATTCCAGTATAATATAATATATAATATCATTAACCACATCCTTTATACATCCCACATAACGTATTAACGAATCACATCACTTTGAGGGGGCGGTAGTCCGCACTTCCTCAAATGAGATTATCGTATTTACCGACTATGGATATCGTAAAGGATTGATATAATTGGGAAGTAAAGAAGCATAAGGAAATAATAAACATAATATATATTATATAAAAATACAGTGCCATCATAATCGCCACCATGAGAGGAGGTAGGAGAAAATCGAACAATCATCGTTTCGTGAGGCGTTAGTTTGCCATCACAGAAACATTATGTTCTTCATCCATTAGATGGAGGTGTGTGTAAGTGTAGTTCGACTACTTCTCATAACAATATCCTAGTATATTTAGGATATTTTTTTTACAATTGAAAGGATTAAAAAGAGTTTAGGGGTTGGAGAAGTATAATAAAAGAAAACAACTTAAGAGAAACTGTTACATTTAATTTTGGTAACTTCCTTTGGTTTGAACCAAAAGGACTTATTGGAGATTATTATACCTAATGTAAAGCTTAAAGGGGGGGGGATAGGGATGTATGGAACTTATTTGAGAAGATTTTGGACGAGCCAAAAGGCTTGAGAGGTGTGAGGAATTGCATAGAAGTGGTCTCCTTTTATAAGGGAGAGGAGGGGCTCTTTAGGAAAGTGTGAAAATATTATTTTATTATAAACTTATATTTGGTTTCAAGAGGTCTGAAACACATTAATGTCGAATATAATATTACTCATATTCGAAATAAAATCATCCAATTGGAATTGGATAGGTTTTGGATGATATTTTAATCATTATAATCTTATTTATTTAAATCATTTATTAATGAGGTAAACACTACATCATTATTGTGTCATGAATAATTTAATTCATTTGATGTCTAAAAATTATGAAACAAATACCATGATGTAGGGAATATTTTTATATTTCTAAAGAATATTTATAGTCTAAAATATAACTTATATAACCCCTTATAAAAATTAATTACTAAAAGATTTTTGTTAAAGTCAATTTTGTCTTTACATTATAATAATTAATCCAAATTGTCATTTTCACTACCAAGTGGCTCATTAGGTTCCCCAAATCGGCCCAAGGATGCCCATGGTCGGAAAATACTCATCCAATAATGTTAGTACAAGTGTAAATGTAATTTGGAATTATTATAATATTCTTTTAACCTTGAATTACCCTATTTACCTTTAACCACAGTAAATAAAAATTACCGTAGTGACTATTCATAATAAAAAAATAAATGTAACCTATTAACATAATTTGGACCCACTAATTCCAAATATGGAAACCATTTTTTAAAATTAAAAATACCGATGTTTTAGTAATTAATTTAAAATTAATCCCGTTGTTAAGCGAATAGGTTTTAAAAGTTAAAACATTGCCAAAGATTGAATTGATTTAACCTATGAATTCAATGTAAAATCAATGATAATGACATAAATTATATTAAATGGTAAAAATATATTATATTTATACTTTAAAACCATTAAATATTATAATTTAACCTCATGAATTATTATGATGAAAAAGTTGTTTTTAATTAAAATATAGCATGTTTTTATTATTCATTAAAATATGAAAGTTATCAGAATAATATGAAAATTTTATCCAAAGTAAATTTTTATATCCTAATTCAAAAGAAGGATTTTATTTTTCAAATTTATCTTATAAACATGTCAAAAAATATATTTAATGTGGGTGCGCCATAAAAAGGCGGCAAAACTGCATTTTTTGAAAAATAATTATTTTACCCGAAAAATTTATTTTGTTCTCATACCATGTTATAGAAAATATGAAAGATGAATAATAATTTTATAAAATTCAAAATTTAGTTAATAATATTCATAACGGCTAGTTCATAATAATATTATAACCATATATCATTGTTTAGTGAAACCCGATATTGCGTACAACACACGCTATCGAAGAAGGTCGCGATTGCGTGTAATGCAAGACAAGTTAGGGTTGCATGTAGTGCCAGACTCCATTGTTGTTGCATATAACAGAATCCAACCATATTTTATTTATAGATTGAATATATATATATATATGCACTCAATGTTGCGTAGAATAACTTTTATCAAATGAACTTGAAATTGTGTGTAACACGAGCCAAGAATAGTGTTGCCTATACTGCAAGCTAATACGGTGTTGCGTGTAGCGCAAGATAATCTTGGTGTATCGTACAACAGAAGATATGAATGAAATTAAAAAGAACGTATCTTATAAAATCTCAGGTTGTTACATTCTACCCCCCTTAAAATGAATTTCTCCCCCGAAATTCGTCGGGGTTATAAATCGTTTACTATTCATAGAAACCCACATCGTAAAAAGGAATACTAAAACTTAATTTTAAAAACTAAAGTATGAAATGTAACGATTACCCAAAGTAACTCATCACTGGGTTTCCATATAGGAGATCATAGGTTAAAATATGGATATGGAAGAAAAATCTAACCATCAAGTTCTGATGGAGAGTGGTAGAGGACAAGACTATAAAAAAAGCCAACAATCACAAAGCCATAAATTTGTGATGATCTAAGGTACCATATGATTAATCGGATATAAGATCACTAGGACAACATTTTTTGTTTTCAATATCATTTCCCTAAAGTTGATGAATTAAAAGAAATACTTACATGATTTTCGTATAATCTCACTATTGTTCGTGAATTGAACAATTTCCACTTCATCTCTTAAAAAAATGAAGTTGAGTTTATTATTCGTGAAGCGTTAGTAGATCATGTGATAGAATTGTGGGTCATTCCATTTATCTCATACAAAAGGTTAGAAAAAGTTATCAAAAATACATAAGTCCATCTATAGTAAGATTAATCATATATGGTTCCTAAAATGGACTTATAAATCATATATCATACTTCTTAATATAATAAAACAAGTTTCTACTATACAGGGACTTCCTGTAAGCCAGTGGTAGGAGATAAAGGCCTGTCACACTTTGGTTGTGGGTTTGATTCCCATAGCCTTGTCTGATGCGATGGGTCGTCGCACGTCCTACAGGTTTTCTGTTTTCTAAAACTACATTACTATAACATCCCATCAATAATATCAAAGAAAGTTTTATCCTTAAGAAATACTAACTTATGTCCATCATAATCAATTTCAATCTTTAGGCTTATCCATAATATTTCAGTCCATTGTCATATTATAGTGAAAATGATTACCATAGATTTCATATAACAAGCATGTTAATACCATCATTGATCCCCATATATCATAAGATATGTCTTGTTGGTCACATTCCAAACATTTGAAGACCTTAATCATTTATTTTCTTGAAAAATGAATACCCATTGGTTCTTAGTGAAAACATGAGTGCTGTCAAAAGTTAACTCTTTCCACATACCAAAACCCCAAAATTCTATATACTCAAACCATGATATAACTATTTCCTTATATCAGTCATGAGCTCATGAATACTGTCAAACATTTAATTTTCTCCTTATCCCTTCATTATGTGCATATCATCTTCTTTCCAAAAATATCTCCATCACTTTCCATGGTTACCGATGCCATATTCTTATGGAAAACCTCAATGTACCAATATATAGGTATTCCAATATACCATAAAAGTACCTGAACAACATTATTTTGGAATACCAATACATAAACACTTCAAACCATCCTCTTCAATGATTGTCATGGAATATGTTATTCCTTGATTTAGATGTAACCTCTTAGGTCAGTGCATTGAGTTGGGTAATGCCCATATTCTCCACAGATAATATATTGAACCTCATAGCAGTCTATCACTCTATGAACCTTTTCTCCACACAGATAACATATGTCCCTGCATTTGAGGTATTCTTCAAGGTTCTTCTTTAATTCTTTAGAAATCTCTATATTCCTTTCTTTATGCTCCTCACTATGTGAACATGCCTAAAATTCCATCTTCCTCTTATTTGATGACTTAAGAATACCACTAAATTTCACCTTGTTAATCATATATCGCGATGACTGATTCGACATAATCACAATATCTTTATCTCTAGGCATTACACAATTTCATTTCTTATAGTCACCAATTTCTCCATTGGATTCAATGTTAACCGAATTCCTTCTGGGTCCCTCCATTAACTAAAACATAAAAAGAATTTTGTGAGAGGCAAAAATCATGCTAGGGAAAACAACATAATAAAGTGGGAGTACCTTCAATATATAACATTTTAGTTTTAATTCTAAGATCATTAGCGCAATTCCAGGGCTATAACCTATACCTATACTTATCCTTAGGGACATCCCTAGACATACCTTAGAAATATCTCTAGGGATCTCACAAAAGTTCTCACATCCTAGTTTCCAAAGTTGACTAAACCTTTCCTCTGATTCCAACTGTAGAGACCCGAAACTGTACGTACATGGACAACACATTACTTTTTCAGAATACATAATACATAATAAAATTCAAAACTCAAGAAATGTAATAGTTTAGTGTCTTTTTAAACTCGGAACGTAATATTCTAATCGTGGTGAAAGATCTTCAAAATCTCCCATAAAGATCTTACGCTTATGTTTTTTTACCTAAAACCTTTCTTTATATCATGGGGAAAAGAAAACATATAAAGGGTGAGCTCAAATGCTCAGTAATGGTAAGCATGGATAAAATAAAACAAACCATATACATTTGAACTTAAAAACATGAACACAATTTTTAACCATCAAGATATTGAGCAATGAAATAAAACATGGCAATACGTAAGGAATAGATCATAAAGAAACATTAATCCTGATAAAATAGCATGGGAATAAAACTTGTAATTATTGAAAAACATTATGATTTCAGTAGTAGCCAAGGCATTGTTTCC